>OX336366.1:5872884-6507884 GCA_946902895.1 Fragum fragum
ATCTGATGTTAGAAAAGAAATATGTAGATAGGATAATTTGTTTGTTTTTATGGGGTTTAACGTCTCTTTTAACGTCGGCTATATCAAAATAGAGTTACTCATTTACTCATGTGCTGCCTGAGTATACCAAGTATAAGGGAGGTGCTCTGAAATGTGTTGCCAAATGACATATCCATGTAAGCAGCGGCACAGCTTACATTCAAACCCTAAAAATTAAGAGCCCTGGTGCTACACGACCTAGACATAGGATAAACATGCTGTACAGACATAAAGTAAACACATTCATAACTAGATCATCATTACGATGTGATATCCAAATCTTTTTTTGAGCTAGGTTGCTTGTTGTAAGAGCTTGATTTTTCGCCCGTTTTCTAGGCTTTGCCTTATTTCATATTACCATAATGTATCAGGACACTCACCACGAGCCTCTTATTAACAAGTCCCCCTTGGTTTGTACTTTACTACCGGAGGTCGTTATCATACAGTGATATTCATATTTTATTTGGTTTTACAATCGTCATAGTCAAAATATTATATCAGTAGTTCTACTTTAAGAATTAATTGACCAATCGCCGACCAAGTCCACCTACTCCTTTAGCCAAGCCCACTGACTCCGAAAGGCAGTTCCGCTTCGATTTAAACGGCGTTGATATGCAAAAATCATAGCCAGTAGCATGTAACAAAATAATTCTGTAGCTGGTTTGCGACCTAAACGTCGTATCTACAGCTTGAATAAGCTGTAGTTACCCCGTTTAAGTTGCCAAACCAATAAAATAGCTTAACAAAAAATGGTGGCCAATGTTGGATTTCAAAGCTCAATTCCGGGCTGAATGAATTATTTGATTGGTCGGTTGAATCCTTGATAGAATGACGCGATTGGTCAATTGAAAGGTAAATAATGTTTCTTTAAAGATGATAACATGTTTTGAGTCATTTCTTATAAAGTGAAATAGGACCGGGTTAACTGTACACGCAGATCGCTAAATGTATTTTCTTTCTTAACATGTACATGTAGTTTCTTGAAATTAATAATCATTTGAATTTACAAGTTTTATGGTTTCACGTTGACATTTTTAAAAGAAATTCTTTTGTTTTTAAAGAACTATTACAGTTAGGTTGGTACCCACGGCGTTGGTCCTTTCGCTTGCAAGTCTAAATAGAAACATTAACAATGCAATGAACAATTAAGACAGAAATCTTCAAGTGGAAAGAGGTTTTATTTATGTTTACAGGTACAGCCATTCTTCTACAGGGGAAGGGTCATGCGTTTCCTGCTATGCAAAATGTTAGACCAGTCCAAATTCAAAGGTTTTGCAAAGAAAATTTAAAGCAGATTCAATTGGAAAAAATGCCATTTAGTAGGGTCGAAAATATGGTGGAAAAAGAAGAAATTACTTGTGACAAGCAATTTCTACTTTTTCTACAATGTTTTCTCAACTTTAACATCACAGGGACGTAATTATCAGGGGCTGAACAGGAAAGGGTTAACGTTGTTGGAGAACTTTCTGTAATACACTTGCAGTGTTATGTTGTCCCGATTTGTCTTCTTTACACAATCTAATGTTATTCCATACGCTTGGCCTTTGTAAGGTTTAACCCGTTCCCACTCAGTGACGCTTTTTGACGCCCCACAAGTTAAACACTTTGGGAAACATTGTGTGAATTGAAGAAATTGCTTGATACAAGCAATTTCTTCATTTTATACAATGTTTTCTACCCAAAATGTTGAAAAAATCTAAAATTTCATTAAATATAAATTGTCGTCTGCAACTTCTTTGAATTTGGACCATTCTAGAATTTTGTCGTCTGGTAATGGGTTGAACCTATTAATTTTACACTGACTGGAAAGCAGAGTCCTACAACCTACCTAAGTCCCTTTCGAAACTGCTTCCCCGGAACCCATGCACCGTAAAAGATCGTCGAGCGCTCGTTTATGTTAACAAATTGTATCCTGTATTGTCTGTTTGGTGGGGTATCAAAAGCGGTTTTAAGCTCCAAAGCAACTCAAAAAGCGGAAATAAGAAAGTATGTGTCATGAAAGTACCAAACGCTTAGAAAAAAATGTGAGAGTTTCTGCTCTTTTTAGTGTACCCGTCTGATCCAAAATTAATCATGACGTAATTTTACTCTGAGAAATGTCGGAAATAATCAGTTAATCCTTTCTCTGTCCGTTCAGTATAGATAGATAATGTGACGAAATGACATTTGCTAGTCCGAAATCATAAATCACCGGCGATAAATTGTCACGTGTTAACAGACGAAATCTTTTAAAATCATAATACTGAAGACTGTTATTCTAACCAAGTAAAAGCTTCTTCTCATAAGAAACAAAAAACAACCAGGTGATATTGTTTTTTTACAAATATTATCTGTCAGGTGAAAATGAACCATAAAAGAAGATAGATAGATAGATAGATAGATAGATAGATAGATAGATAGATAGATAGATAGATAGATAGATAGATAGATAGATAGATAGATAGATAGATAGATAGATAGATAGATAGATAGATAGATAGATAGATAGATAGATAGATAGATAGATAGATAGATAGATAGATAGATAGATAGATAGATAGATAGATAGGTAGATAGATAGATAGACAGATAGATAGATAGATAGATAGATAGATAGATAGATACATAGATACATAGATACATACATACATACATACATACATACATACATACATACATACATACATAGATACATACATTGATACATACATAGATACATACATAGATACATATAATACATAAATATATGTACATTAGATCACACCCAGCACAGGTGGATACTGTTTGGCATTCATACATGAATACATTTGAGGTAGAATCATAATACTATTTCAGAAAATCGTCAAAAAGCGAAATGTGTCTAACTCGGTCCTTTTCGCATGACAAATAACAAAACAAAAAATCAAAACATAATGGACCTTGAGCACGAGCACGATTACATTCGTAGTACGATCGAATTTACTAGGACCTTCAGCTCAATTACAATTGTAAATGGACCCTGGTATACAGGACCTTAAAAACAATAATAGTCATAATAGGACACTGTTGTAACTGAACACTCACCATAATTTCGATTGTATTTAAGGCCCCTTACATAACATTACCTTCATCTCAATTACAATCATAAAGGGACTCTGTTGTAACTGGACCTGCAGCACAATTACATGTATAATCAAAGGAGGACTCAGTTGTAATAGGACCATCAGCACAATTATAATAATAAAAGGACTCTGTTGTAACAAGACTTCAGCACAATTTCAATCATAAAAGGACCCTGAACCTTCAGCTAAATATAAAAGGACCCTGTTGTAACAGGACCATCGGTACAATTATAATCATAAAATGACTCTGTTATAACAGGATTACAGCACAACTACAACCATAAAAGATCCCTGAACTTAAGCACAATTATAATCACAAAATGATCCTGTTGTAACAAAACTTCAGCATAAATACAATCCTAAAAGGACCCTATTGTTACAGGACCATCAGCACAATTACAGTCGTAAAAGGACCCGGTTGAAACAGGACAATCGGCACAATTACAATCATAAGAGGACCCTTACATGCCCTTATTTTCAATTATAATCTTAAAGGGGCCCTATTGTAACAGGATCATTAGCAAAATTACAGTCATGAAAGGACCCTTATGTAGCACAACAATCTTCACAGAAACAATCTTAAAAGGAACCTGTTGAACAGAACCATCAGCACAATTACAATCATAAAAGGACCTTACCTAGTATGACCTTAATCTCATTTACAGTCATAAAGGGACCCTGTTTGAATAGGATCATCAGCATAATCATGAAAGGAAGTTGTTGTAACACGACCATCAGCACAATTACAATCCTAAAAGTAATCTGTTGTAACAGGACCATCAGCACAGTAACAATCATATAAGGACCCTGTTTTTATAGGACCTTCGGCACAATTACAATCATCAAAGGATAATGTAACAGTGCCTTCAACCCATTATAATTTTAAAAGGACCCTGTTGTACCAGAACCATCAGCAAAATTACAATCATAAAAGGACCCTGTTGTTACAGGAACTTCAGCACAATTATAATCATAAAAGGACGCTGTTGTAACTGTATTTCAGCACAATTATAATCATAAAGGGATCCTCTTATAACAGGATATCAGCACAATTACTACCACAGAAGGACCTTGTTGTTACCTTGAGAACAATTAGCCTCAAAATATCACTGTAGTAACAATTTATTCAGCATAAAGAACCTCAAAATATGACTTTGGTAACAAGACATTTAGCATAAATACACTCAAAATATGATTGTGGTAACAAGACATTTAACACAAAGACAATCATAATATAGCTGTTGTTACAAAACATTTATCACAACTAGAATCATAATGTGACTTTGGTAATAAGACATTTAGCACAACTACACTTAAAATGTGACTTTGGTAACAAGACATTTAGCACGACTACACTCATAATGTTACTACGGTAAGAATACATTTATCACAACCACACTTATAATATGACCACATGTTAACTTGATCTTAGGCACAAATACAGCGATTGTGTAACCCTGTAGTAAAAGGGCCTTGAGCAAAGAAACACTAATAATATGGATCATTTCTAGCTAGATCTTGGGCACAAATACACATAAAATGGGACCGTGCGAAAACAGGACCTTTGGCACTATTGGCGGATCGCTGGGCCCGCCCTTTTCCAATTAAAAAAGCAGTATTTTGCGAAATTTATGACCACTATCATGTAACAGAAATCTAACATGGTTTGTTGGCCGATCTAAACATCGTAACTACAGCCCGAATAAGCTGTAGATTAGACGTTTATGTCACTTACCAACAAAATTGTTTCACAATAATGTAGTTCAGTGTCGTAGGTCAAAGACCACTTCCGGTCAAAATGAATAATTTGATTGGTCGATTTATTTTTTGATTGACAGCGTGATTGGTCTATGAACCCTGCAGTAACAAGACATCAATCACGAGAAAAGCTACATGCAATCCCTGAAATTGTTTCTCTATATACAAACTATATCTTAGCGTGGCTGAGAATGCGACGGAATTCGCGTCACAGTAGAACATTTATTATTTATTTATTTATTTAAGCAATCTATAAAGGACAGCATTTTAAAGGATCTGGCTTCTTAATTATAACACAGCCTAAAGATCATTATGTTAGTCGACAGGGTCGACGAAATTTCCTAGAAGATCTCTTATATTCTAGTGGGTAAAAGATGTCTAGATATTACGTAAATCAAAGCGAGTTCGGCAACTATACAAAGGAGCTTCGTAGAGCGTCACATATACTTCCGAATGGCTTTACAAGCGAATATATATTTTGCATTCAAATTTTTATTCTAAAATGTAAGGTGATCCATAAAAAAATTAACCCATTCCAACACAATCGAATTTTAGACCGGTCCAAATTGAAAGGAGCTGCAGACGACAATTTCAAGTTGATGGAATTTAAAATGTTTTTGTCTTTTTGGATAGAAAACATTGTGGAAAAAGAAGAAATTGCTTGGTCCAAGCAATTTCTTCATTTTCCACAATATTTTCCAAAGCTTTTTCATTGAAGGGCGTAAAAAGGAGGGATTGAGTGGGAATGGGTTAAATAGTCTTCTTCGAAAATTATCAAGTAGATAAATAAATGTATACAGTTCAAATTTGAATGAGCAGATTTAGCAGCCACACGTACAAGGCAGACAACCTTTGCACGAAGTCCACTTCAGTTAAAGGACCGCTGCTGTCAATCAGCGCTATCGACCAATCAAATTATTCATCTAGACCGACCGGAAACGAACTTTTAACTCCAACATTGGCAGACATTTATGTGAAGCATTTATTGAATTTATTGGTTTAGCGACCTTAACGTCGTACCTACAGATTTTTCAAGCTGTAGTTACGAAGTTGAGGTCACCAAACATTCTTTTTCATTTTTGATACATATAACTGCGTATAAATTAAGCATAATAACGCCGTTTAATATCGAAGTTGAAATTCCTGGCGAAACTCAGTCCGTCAATTCTCCCCGTGAATTTTCTTCTTTACTTGTGCGCCCGGAACAGCAGTAGATAATTCCTGAAGTACAAGAAAAAACATATTTTAACATCATGAGGAACGACTGTAGTAGATTTCAATCAATTGTCGTCGAAATTGCGAAAGGAACTGCACACATAGAACACTACGATATTCAACAGTGGCAGATAATTCTTTAAGCGCTAGACAGATAAAATGTCAATGGTTCCACACACAAAGACAGACCGTAGAAAATTATTGCGGTAAATCCAAATTAATTTCGACCAAAAGTATAGGAGTTACACACAAAAGAAAATATAAATGCAATATTTTATGTCAAGGGCAGATAACTCCAGAACACTTAGAAATGTTTCGTGCACATTTAGATATCGTTTGGCTAAGTTCAATGTGGCTCGCTTCAATTTATTCTGATTTAATCTGAAGGAGAAAATGGACACAAAATCATTGCAATTTCAAGCTGTTGACCTAAGTCAAGGACAGATAGTTTTGAAATAATTTGAGGGATCAAGATAATAATGATCTCATGCACAAGCAGACAGCATAGATTTATTGTGAAAAGTTTCTGTTCATTCAAATTTCAACTGTAGGAGGAGTTTGGAACGAAAAAAGGGGTTTTTTTCTATGTAAAGGGTTAATGATTCTGAAATAACTTAAGGGATCAAGATAATTATGGTCTCATGCACAGCTAGACACCATTGGCAAGTTTTAGCTCATTCCAATTTAGAAAATGTAGAAGGAGTTGCGCATAAAGAATGCTGACGGACAGACTGGCGAACAAACAGGTGGATTGACGGATGAATGGAATATAACATGATTTAACTGGAATATAACATAACCCGTTTAGTGTGTTATCTATGCGTTTAGGTGAAGGGAAAAAACACGGTTTTCTGTCGGTTGACAAAATACTCGAGTTTCCTCCCTTTAGAATTCGCGGCCTAGAGCATCGTTATCCGTCTGCTAAAACGAGCTTTTTCGAAACCATTATTATATTGTTTAAACCGTTACAAGATGACAAAATTTTAGATGGGTCCAAGTTCAAAGAAGTTGCAGACGACAATCTTTAAGCAATGAAATTTAGAAATCTTTAAATTTTTAGTTGGAAAACATTTTTGAAAATAAAGAAATTAAAACTACGGCAAAACTACGATCATGTGGTAAATGGTCGGCTTCACTCGGGATCGGAAGGTCCTAGATTCGATCCTGATAGCCTTCTCTTTATTTTCCATTTTAACCATTTTTCTAAACATATATGCCTTCGAACACTTCTTCGTAATAAAATATCATTTGAATTTGAATAGATAGATTAATTGTAAGCCTATTCACTGTCTTAATAGCCGCGACCATATAGCGCATGGGACTCCTAGTCATATGGTCCCATGTTCGATTTCCGGTCGCGGAAAGTAGCCTTCCCGTCATTCGTCTCCAACCAATAGATGATTATTCGTAAACCTATGTGAGATGAGCAGCTGGAGGCTCGGAAACTTATAGTGGTAGTACTGGTGTGAGAAATACCGGGAATCCTGATAAGTGCTACAATCGCCGTGATAAGACTGAAATACTGCGTTAACTCCATGCAATCAATCTTTATTTCAACCGTGTAGGTAGGGATTGTGAAAAGGATCCCATGCGGTTAACTCAGCAAAATACAATGTATAGGAAAATGATAGTAAATGGAATAATAGATATCATTACTGAATACATTATAATATCATTATGTTGTTTTGTTTATGTTTATATTTTGACGTGAAGTTAAATTATTCAAATGCTTGCATATGTTGTTGTCGATAAAGATAATTTGAAAAAAAAAGAAAGATTTTAAACGATTGAAAAGTGAACAAGCGGCTAATAGATTTATATAACCTGAGGGTTAGCTAACGTAGACAGGCAATGTTATGTGCGTCATGGACATGCGCAATGCACTCCGTTGTTCACGTAATATAGAGTAGGTGCTGATCAAAATTAACATTTCGTCGGTGCGCGAGCAAGATGTCGTAACTACAGCTTTGATAAAGCTGTAGTTACGACATTTTTCTCGCGTGCGGACGACATGGCAGTATATTACTATCCCAACTTTACAGTGTTAACAGACAATCTTATGTAGAATACGTACAATGAAACAAGCGTTAACTTGGGTTAGGCAGAAAATCGTTGTCTGAAAGAAAGGGGAAAAATGAAGAAACTACTTGCCGTTCTGGCAGATGTCAATTAAAAATTCGATTTAAATCATTCATTTAAAACGAAATGAACTTTGAACGGAAATGAACTTTGAACTCCAACGGTATATATGTTGAAATTTTTTTGTTTGTTTGTTTTTTCGTTTGTTTATTTATTTGCCTGTTTGTTTGGTGACATTATCGTCGTAACTATAACTTATCAAGTTCAATATTTAGGTGCAACGTCTAGTTCGCCAAACAACCATTTAATACTTTTTAAATGATACTGGCCATGGGTTTCACGAAATAACACCGTTTGAAATCAAAGCGGAACTTCCTGTTGGAGCCAGTAGGTAGGGTAAACGATCCGTCAATTGTTTGGAGTTTTATTTAACCCGCAAATGTGTAGTTACGTCCCTTTTCTTCACCTCCTTTCGGAAATTAGAAAGTAATTGACAATTGGAGCCTCTTCTAAACCATGTAGGCTACTTTGTTTTAATTTTGTATGAGTTTACTCGATTTTGGACATCATTTATTTGCTTTACTATTCTCTGGTCGATTATCGAGATTTCTCGGTATATTATCACTCGATTAGTTCACCGAAAAGAAGGGTCATATAACCCATTCCAACTCAATCCCTCCTTTTTTGGCACCTCAAGAAAAAAACCTTTGGAAAACATTGTGTAAAATGAAGAAATGGCTTGTATCAAGCAATTTCTTCATTATCCACAATGTTTTCTATCCAAAAAGACGAAAAATTTCAAAATTCCATCAACTTGAAATTCTCGTCTGCAGCTTCTTTCAATTTGGACCAGTCTAAAATTTTGCTGTGTGGGAATGGGATAATGAAAATAATAAACTCACCATTTCGGTAGAGTTAAACCTGCTTTCATTCGTTGCGGGATCAGACAATAGTGACGTCTTCGGGTTTGCACGAAATGCACGTTCCGAATGACGCGGTTTTAGAAATCCATCACTCCCAAACGTATTTTATCAATTTTTCATTAAAGAAATAGAATACTAGTAATTGTTTGCTTTTCGTGTACGGTCGATTTTTTGTCCGCCATTCGTGAAATTACTTTTGTTTTTTTCACATTAAATCAAATCGATCCTACTCTGAGACAAGCAATGATCTTTTTTAGAACTCAGCAAAGATATTTTCACGGTTTCAATACATCTCGGAGCCGAATAGATTTATACTAATATGTAATACAACATATTTATATTAAGATTGAATGGCTTGAAATGGACATATTTTGGCCTGTTTATACTTGTACTGACACTATCTGGTGAGAATTCCCCATGCTGTATAGAATCCAACTCGATTGACCTCCTTTTTTTCAAACAATGTGAAATACCCAGATTGTCCATTTTCGTGGGAATGGTGAGAAGAATGCGAACAGTCAGATCTATCAGTAAAACATTTTTAGAAGTATCAAGATACTGTCGTACAACAAAGAAACGTCAAGTGGTACCATTCATATACTTGTCAAAACTTTAGCTTGCCGGGGAGGAATTCATTCTATCTTTATAGTCAACCATTATTATACATACATCTTGAAATCCTCAAGCATATAATAACGAATAAATTTATCAATAGATTAATTTGATATAAAGATGTCCTTGTTTACTTTTAAATTTGCAATCTAAAGCATTTTCAAATTAGATTTAACAAAACCAGAAAATTGAAACAGAATAATTCATTCCAAGTTCCAGAAGAACACAACAAATGAATACAACTAGGACTACTTTACCTGTCATCTTGATGAGGACAACCCGGTTAGTGTACCTGAAGAGGGTATGAATTTGTCACTGTACTTGGTGATTTGGTGTTTCCTTACTTAGAAATCAATCTCCTTATTTAGTAATCACGAGATCAACTCTTCAGAGAACATTGGAACAGTTTTGTTGAAGCCTAGTACCACTTTATAAACGACTTTAAAACCAAAGTACTGAGCGAATTTTGTTGTTGTTTTTGTTGTTGTTTTAAACACAGATTGCCTCATGAAACACAATGTAGATACTAAAACGAAAAAAAAAATAGTGACTATTGTTAACACCAAAGAAGTGCAACCAACAATTGTCTAATTTAGATAAAACATAACTCAATACATTTTTATATCTCTCGTTTCTAAGGAAAACGGAGGGTTATTGCCGTAAAAGTTCTAGTTCATTCAATTTAGGCAGATTTTACTGGTTACTTTCGTTCTGAAGTTACACTGTCAGAACAATATTTGTTCGCAGCCCTAAAGTAGACGTAGGTTGGTATAATATTCTCTATCTGTTCGTATGTCCATTTCTTGTTAACACAACTATTCTTACATCAGCAGATAAAGAATTTGACCTTTCAGGTGAATCTCATCACTTGAGTTTTTGGAAGGGTTTTGTAGGGGACATAAAGCAAAAGTTCTTTTGAAAGTAAATCCATCTTTATTTTTATGTTAAATTTAAATGGATTTTTCAAAGAATCTATTTTGGCATATTGTCTTTTTTATAATTCTGGTGTTGTTTTTTTTTTTTTTTTTTTTTTTTTTTTATCATTTAGGAGTGTCACGGGAAAAGGAGATTTCGTCTGAATTTTTCTTTTTAACCAATATTTCTTGCATTTCTATAAGGACTCGAATGCAATTTTCATATATTGTTATTGGTCATAATGCTTCATAGGCGTTTTTAGTAGGGCTAGATGGCAAAAATCTGTGAATGCAACTCCGCCTTGAAATCTTTTATTGATTCTAATTGCAATCTCTATATAAAGTCGAAATTGTGGCCATGTGACAGAGTTAGATATATGGACAACAGTTTTGTTATTAACATCACGCGATGTTTTTGGAACGAATTTCAAAGTACGTGATCAGAAGATTCTATTGAGTACCAACGTCTGTTGATTTCATACTCACATTTTCTCTAGTAACACAATAGACCTGGGAGAATAAACCAAATAAACATTTTAGTGAATATACATGTAAGGTAAATAATGTTTATAGTTATACATTTCTAACAGTTGTCTTCTCTATGACCAAAAATAATATTGGCCTTCATCATAACCGAATAACTACTTGCGTATCGATTTAAAAAAATGCTATTGGGAACAAAACAACTAATTCAGTAATTTTGTTCACAAAAGGAATCGTCATACTTCGTTTAGAATTTTTCTTTAAATATTCACTTTTAATTGCTCTGGTTTAAGGGAAAAGAAACACTGGAAATTGATGAATTGAGCTTAATTTGGCACTACCATGACCATAGAAAGCATGATACATGATTCTCAAAATGTACATGCTATCTTGACACTGAAGGACAATGAACGTTTTGAAAAAATAGTTTGTATTCTTTTAGCCTATAATTTTGCAAAAGAGCGGCACTGGAATGCGACAAAGTCTTGTGGATATTCATTTATTAGGAATTGCGTTCGATCACCATAACTTCCTAAGCGTTTGTTCATTATGTGCCCGACAAGAAAATAACTAAAAACGGGGGGGAGGGGGGGTTACAAGCTACAGAAAGAAATGATATGTTTTCAAGTGCAGTCTACTTCCAAACATATCAAAGTGAAATTGCACCTTGGAAACCCTAGCAGCATTCACTTTTTTTTGTGACAGATCAAATTTAGTATGAAATAATTAAAAATTGATCTATTATGTTTCTTAGAAATTATTGAGACTTTTTTGCAACTTTATCGAAAAAATGAAAAATAATTCAAGATTAGAAAAAATGCAGGTTGATACATTCAGATTTTTCTCGTTCCTTGAGGTAATAGACTTCCAGTAAAAGGCTCTAAAAGTATGTTTCACCAGGTTTTCTTACAAAAAGATTTTAAAACTTTTTGGTTGGACACTTTGTTAAAGAGGTTGATAAAGAAATTCACTTAAATACTCGTTTTTCAGACATTAAACATTAACTTTTTCTTCATTTCTTCAAATCTTCGCCTAAAGTTAATAAATTGCAACAAGAGAGCTTGAAAAGATATATCTTACTAGGCTTTTTCTCCAACAAAGTGTTTAAAGTCTGTGTATTTTGAGCTGAATGAATCAATAAAATCAGGTTTTGACACATATATCTTACCTTGAATCTATAGAAAATACATGACTAACTGTTTAATTTGGTTAACTTTTAACAAGAGTTGAGTATTCTGCATCTTAATGCAAATTACTTCAAGCCTATTCTAACCTACACCGCTCATATTTGGCATTGTGATTGTTCCCGTCGATATGCATCTGCAATGTCATCTTCAAAGGTCTGTTGAAATCAATTGACTTTAGTAAAATCAGGTCGACGCTTGAGCTTTCAGAAACTTTCATCCCTTTTAGGAACCTGTTCATTTTCCTCTAGTTTGGGTTGTGTTTAATGTATTTCAATTTCACAGTGCATTCAGTACTTTGATTTCACTTTGGAATCTGTGGTGTTATTTCTACCAGAGACATACATATACTGTTATTCTATGTCTCTGTTTCTACCTATTAAGACAGTAGCGTCGTTAATTTCAAAGGGAAAAGTTGTTTTTTTCTTCGACCTCGCGAATGGTTTTTCGAGCCAATAAATTGAGAATATTGATATCGATATTTATCATGTTGTTTATATAATTGACTGCAATACCAATTTCATTTCGATCGAGTTCAAAAATATTTAAATCAAACTCAATTCTGGACCGTACCGCCATCGACTTTAGTAGACAGTGGTACCAGTCTAACTCAATTAGACCGATGTAGACGGTCAACTCGTCATTCAAAATATTTAGTATATAGATATAGTTTAAAACATAGTTCCTTCATTGAATATCAAATCGGCCTTTATCCAAGTGGAGTTCACAGTTGTAGAATATAAATACAATATAGTTTCATCCAATGAAAATGGAGACAACCCCCGAAAAGGGAAATACTGGAAATTAAGAAAACAGAAGAATTTCTTGATAGAAAAAACCCATAGCTCGTATACCAAAATATAAAACGGTCATCATTTTGTCGGACAGCAAAGGAATGTGTCTACAGACAGAGACTGGGAAATTCAAATTTCTTAGTTTTGAAATCTTTTTGGGAACAAGTAGTGACAGACCGAATAGTTAATTATTACTGATTATATGCGAGAACTGTCTTATGGAAAGAAAATACTGATTTTATTTTGGAACTTCAGCTATGGTTTCACAACGAAGAGCTTAAACTTTATATGAGCCCATACGTGACATTTCCAACAATTACACATGTGCGCCAAGTTAAGACTCAGATCAGCCTGTGCATCCGCACAGTCTGATCAGAGTCTTCACTCTGCGCTCTGTAGATAGATACTGACCCAAAGCTCCTTTAAACATTCAGCGAATATTCTAATTGCCCGGAATGGCTGTCCAGGGTGCTCAATGTGTGCGAGTCACGCACATGCGAAATTGTTGGAAATGTCACGCACAGGCTCATATATCAGAGATTTCCAGTACTGAGACTTAGCCTAGAAACTCTGAAGACAAATCTCTAAACAGAAGAGCATGTTGATATTAGTTTGCATGAAGTACCACCCATCTTCACTAGACAATCGAACAAAATTAAACTCTGAAGACAAATCTCTAAACAGAAGAGCATGTTGATATCTATCTATCTATCTATATATACTGCCCAACTCCCCTTTCGGGTATTACTGGCAGGTGCGCGTCGATATTAGTTTGCATGAAGTACCACCTATCTTCACTAGACAATCGAACAAAATTAAACTCTGAAGACAAATCTCTAAACAGAAGAGCATGTTGATATTAGTTTGCATGAAGTACCACCTATCTTCACTAGACAATCGAACAAAATTAAAAATTTACAAAAAAAAATGGGATACAATTGAAGACGCGCGTCTTCGTGATCAGCATGATCTATTTGGACCTGTGAAAATTTGGTTGTGTGAGAATGGGAAAATTTTGGCCCAATGAGCGCAGAATGATTGAAAGGATTGTCAATCTAATTATTTTTTTACGATTGATCCAATTATTCTTTATCTTTTTTTCAGATCTGCACGTAACTTTATCTTAATTCTTAAAAATTGAAGAAAATTTAAAAGAATATAATTGATATTATATAACCATCCTTAACGGAGTAAAAATAGAATGATCAGAACAGCAAATATCGTATTACATAAACGAAAATTGTTATTGTATTTCATTTTGAAAATGTATTTCGTCAAAGATATTAATCAAACCTATATATAATATAAACTCTTTTCCATACTGTTCATGACATAAAGGTTGCCATTTATCTTAACAATTTGTTGAAAAATTGCAACAATGATGGTGAACTTGATTTAACATGCAATTTCAAATTTTGACTTACCAATTTTCAATTGATGATAATACGTCACAAGGAAAAAAGAAATAAAAATGCTCGTAACAGAATATAAACTCTTTTCCATACTGTTCATGGCATAAAGGTTGCCATTTATCTAAACAATTTGTTGAAAAATTGCAAAAATGGTGGTGAACTTGATTTAACATGCAATTTCAAATTTTGACTTACCAATTTTCAATTGATGATAATACGTCACAAGGAAAAAAGAAATAAAAATGCTCGTAACAGAATATAAACTCTTTTCCATACTGTTCATGGCATAAAGGTTGCCATTTATCTAAACAATTTGTTGAAAAATTGCAAAAATGGTGGTGAACTTGATTTAACATGCAATTTCAAATTTTGACTTACCAATATTCAATTGATGATAATACGTCACAAGGAAAAAGAAATAAAAATACTCGTAACAGAATGATTCAATATTGATACCTTTTTATCCCTTTTCTTTGTAACTTAACCTTTTAGACAGGTTTGCAACACAAGATTGTCGAAAACCTCTGTCTACTCAAGTCATTACTCTGGTTTTGTAAGCGAACTCGACCAAATTCAGTTTTCGGGACACTTCTATTTTTATCCCTAAGTAAAACACGGAAGTTGAATGACGTAAATAGACAAATAAATGCGATTCCAGTAACTGATAATTTTGATATTTTGAAGACAAATAAATAATTGGATTGTTCTTTGAATTGGAAATTTTAATGGCAAACGGTTCCAAACGTCGGTAAGTATTTAACATTATTGATGTCAGCGCTTGAAAAAGTAAACCCAAACCAGATATACACTAGTTTATGTGTTCCATTTCAATTCATTATTTCTGGGTCAAAATTTTCAGCTTATAGGCCAAGGTCAGAAAACCGTGTTATTATTTGTCATTTGTTAATGCCATTCAATCTACAATGTTAATTTCACATGATTTGCCATACATACACATGTAAAAGTCAGATAGTTGTTCAGGGAAAGTCCATGACATCCAAGAAATAACAAAAGCTAATTTGGACTGTCCAGCTGACATAAACAAAAATAATATAACAAAATTTTAATGAGAAATAAAACTCTATATGTATTTCACTCATTTTAGAAGCCTTAAGACCATTTAGATAGCTGACATAGGTCTGTTCATGTTGATATTTGTTGTAGTAAATAGCCATTATCTAGGCATGCACTAATCTGGAAGAATATTAGCTGCAATATTATTCCCTTAGCTGC
Organism: Fragum fragum; assembly: GCA_946902895.1. Classification (NCBI taxonomy): domain Eukaryota; kingdom Metazoa; phylum Mollusca; class Bivalvia; order Cardiida; family Cardiidae; genus Fragum; species Fragum fragum. The sequence goes on from OX336366.1 coordinate 5,888,611, forward strand.
AACAACATAGCCATCTTCCTTTGCCAACAGACTATCAGAAAGAGGGCTAAAATATAGCAGCTACTCTTCACTGAATAAACAGCATTAGAGTCTAGCCATTTGTCTCTAAAGATCAAATAGATTTGGCAGGTTCATTTTTACCTTGAATCTAGATGTAAAGAGTGTCCTTCATAATCTTTTGATTTTTTTCTTTTTATTTTCAATTTTGAGAATAAGGGTTACTTTTTGCCATTGGTAGCTAGTCCATATAACAGACCACTTCAAGTAAAGAGATAAAATGTTTGGGTAAGTTCTGTGACATTACATTAGCTGGAAAAGGACCTCTCTATATCCTTGCTAAAGGGGAAAATTTATCCCTTTACAAGATGGCAAAATTTTAGACTTGTCCTTTTACAAGCAATTTCTTCATTTTACACAATTTTCTAACTGTATATCTTGAGAGGCGTGCAAAAAGGTCATTGCTTAGGAGTGGGTTAGTATAATTTATGCAATTCATTTCAAACATTTTATTTCTATTAAATTGTGTAACCAGAGGAAAAAAGTTTTTGGCCAGACAGGGATTTGAATAGATCTCCAATAATAGCTAGTGATGGTTAAACATCACAATGAAAATGTAGCAGGGTAGTGTATAGGTGCTCATACTGCCATGCCGTACAAGCTAGCTTTTATAGCGATCTGGTAGAGCACTTGCTTCGGGACGGAGAGGTCCCTGGTTCGAATCCCGACGGAGTCGACTATTTATTAGCGGGTTACATTTGGCGCCCACCGTAAAAAACCCACATGTGATGGTGGTTATGTGGTTTGAGGTTGATGATGGTGAATAAATAAGATTCGTGGAAGAATCTTAATTGTTGAGGGGGTGTATGTAGCTGAGTAGTGTATAGGTGCTTATACTGCCTTGCCGCACAAGCTAGCTTTTATAGCGACGTGGTAGAGCACTTGCTTCGGGAAGGAGAGGTCCCTGGTTCGAATCCTGACAGAGTCGACTATTTATTAGCGGGTTACAAAAATGAAACTTGTAATGAGTATCCATCACAATAAATGTTGGTGGCTAGTCATCAGATACAAGATTGTATATGGAAACTGAAATTTTCAATTTCACTTTTTGTGTTGTTGTTTTTTCAGAGAATTTATTATTTTCTTATCTAGAAAAATAGTATAATCAATGTACCATTACTAGTACTTTCATAGGACTGTAAACTGTCTTCATTTCTTAAGATAATTAAATTTTAGCTCTGTTTGGTTTTGGAATTTGGACAGGTTCAAAATTTTGCAAAACAGTGAGGGTTAACCTTTTTCTATCAAGCTCTTTTGTTTACCACTGGAAGGAGGTGATAGATGCCAATGTGGAAAATGTCTAAAAGGGGGATTGTGTTTGAAATGGTTAACATCAACTTAATCCATTTCCACACAATGATGCTTTTGGACACCTCTCAAGAAAACAATTTGTAAAACATTGTGGATAATGAAGAAATTGCTTGTATAAGAATAAGCAAATTTTTGATTTTACACAATCTTTTCTACCCAGTAAGTTGAAAAAAATAAAATCATAAGTTTTAACTTGTCATCCGCAACTCCTGTCAATTTGGACCAGTCTAAAATTTTTCTGTCTGTTAATTGGTCTAGACAGTTGGCTTGATATACCTAAAATGAAGATCACCAAAACTTTCCCTCTAACCTTACAATCTTTTACTCTAAACAATCATTAAAATTATTGCAAACACATAACCTTACATTTTTTTAGATTGATCAAAAATGAAAGAGCTAGCAGACAGTTGCTAATGTTACAAGCAGTTTCTAAATTTTCCACAATGTTTCCAAAGCTTTTAAGCTCACCTGAGCATTAAAGTGTTCAAGTAAGCTATTGTGATCACCTTTAGTCTGTCATCTGTCCGTTGTGCGTCTTAAGTCGTCTGTCAACAATTTCTCCTTGCAAACAATTAGGCCAATTTGAACAAAATTTGGCAGAAATATTCCTTAGGTGGTCCTGTATTTTAAAAAAAGCTTAAAGAATTGAAATCTGCTGAATCACCAGAAAATTCTGGGTGCCATGGTAACAAAAGTGAAATGTTAGAATAATCTTTAAATATCACCTTCTGACACAGAAGGTGAAGATTTTTTATATTTTGCATGAAACATCAGTAAATTATTCTTTTACAAAATAGCTAGGTGTTTAGGTGGTTAAGGGAGCTCCAGGTGGTTTGGGTTCATACAGAACTTAAGACCATTTTTAAACGACATTTACCCTCAAGCATTTGGCCAATTTGAACAAAATTTGGCAGATATGTTCCTTAGGTGGCACTGTATTTAAAAATCAAATTACTGAAAATACTGTCAGTTAGCAAAGCAAGGTTTAATTTAGAAAATATTGCCCTTGTTAGGTAGAAAACATTGTGGACATTGAAGAAAATTATTTGTTACGAGCAATTTCTTCATTGTCCGCAATGTTTTTCAAAGCTTCTTTCTTGAAATGCTTAAAAAGCAAAATTGAGTGGGAATGGGTTAAATAGCATGCTTCTGACAGAGTTCTCTACAATTTGAATAGACTTTGCAATATTCCTGAAAATCATAAGAACTATTTTTTATGGTGTAGGCATTCCATGGATTTGGTGGTTAAGCCTCCAGTGGTAGTTTGCACTCATTGAACTTTGAGAAGACCTCAGAATTTTGTCAGTTAAGCTATCAAAGCTGACGCTTTGCTAGCTAAAAAGCTAAAAGAATTGGAATCTGTTTAAAACTGTAGTTGCCATGGCAAGAAAGGTGAAATTTTAAAATAACCTTTAAAAATCTTCTCCTCGCCATGAAGATTTCGATAATTTGCATGAAACATCAGTATATTGACCTATTTCGATTGGTAAAATTGTGATTCTTAGGTACCGTGGGGATGGAGTTTGTATAGAAATAAAGAAGGATTTTTAAAGGACATTTCCAAACCATTTGGCCAAATTGAACAAATTTGGTAGAAATTTTCCTCATGTGGTTCTCTGTCACAGTAGCTAAAATTATACAACTTTTATTGCCATGGAAGTATGAACCTTCAATCTTTAAAAATCTTCTCCTCTTGACTCAGTTTGTATTCAGCCTTGATACTTAGCATGAAGCATTAGTTTATTGACTTCTTTTTTATTTGTAAAAAACTTAGCATAAGGATCCAGAGGGGAGGAAAAAGTCTTCTCAACATTTCAGTCTTAAAGCCTTGAAATTTGTCAGATGTATAAAGTATCATGTCAGACCTACTTGTATTATAATCCTAACCTTAACATTAGATTTGACTATTAGAAGGAAAGGTGTCTGTATCACAGGGAGCACACCCGGCCAAGGGGCCTCTTATTTCTTCAGGAATGGGTTGTCGAAGTTGAGGTTATTGAGGTCAATTGACCTTTTCCTACATATTCCTGCATGTTTATGCACCAAAGAAAATATAGGTCTGGAAAACATGGTGAATAAAAAAGGAATTGCTTGTAACAAGCAATTTCTCCATTTCTCAACATGTTTTCTACCTCATCTTCCCCTTATTTTCAATTTAAATATGTCTTGTTTAGTCGTCTGCAACTTTTATCAATTTGGATTAGTAAAAAATTTGTTGTTTTGGAATGGGTTTAATTAGTACCCATAGCATAGGGTTTTGTTGAGAAACAATGATTTTGGATGATTTGATAATAGACCCCTTATTTAGACCATGGTGCCAGCCCTTCTTATCCAATGTCTATTACAATACAGCTTGAGGACGACATGTAGTATATACTTTAAACTGACACAGATTCTGCAAACTTTTATTTCCGTGAGAACCAGTCGGAGTTTCATGAACCTGGTGTTGAATTTCACCAATTGATATTTAACCCTATCCTGCTTTAAAGAATAATCATCTTACTGCAGATAAAATGTGCTATCATTTGGCATTTGATTATAAACTGAAAGAAGGGGATATTTTGGATATTTTGTTGTAGAAATAATTGTGTAGAGATGATGGTTTCAGAAATCAATGTGTGGAACGAGTGTGAATAAATATATTTGTTGAAGTAATCTTAAGACTTGTGGATTTTTGTTAACTAAATGTACATATTTTGTTTTTACCACATCAGAATTTGTATTTGCATTTTTTTATATCTTTATTTGAAGCCTCTTATTGGTTATTCATGCCCTGTTGTGGATCAAAAGGATAAGATTATACCATTAAACTGTGCCTAATAACGATAATTTATTTATTCAATTATATTTGTGAAAGTTGGTTGTGAAATATTGTAATATTTCCAATGCCTTACAAGTAAGTTGCTTCAGAACTGGAGTCCTTTAAGAGTCCTTTAACCCTTCATGCTGAATTAAATCCCCCAACAAAAATTACATGAAAACCAAATGCTGACAGCACTGCATATTTGGATTTCAGGGTCAATATTTAGTTTGAAAATTTATCTCATGAACAATTCTTGCTTAACCCATTCCCAAACAATTTTTTTTAGACTGGTTCAAATTGAAAGAAGCCGCTGACGACAATTTCAGGTTGTTGGGATTTTAAATTTCTTTGCCTTTTTGTATAGAAAATATTGTGGATAAATTTCTTCATTTTCCAAAATATTTTTTCAAAGCTTTTTTCTTTAGGGGCGTCAAAAAGTGTCACTGTGTTGAAATGGGTTAAAAAGGACAATCAGGTGGTGTAGAATAAGATCAGGCTGTGCATATTTGCAGGCTGATCTTTGTGTATGCCTCCAGCCAAAGCAGGAATATTTTGAGTTCAGCATGATGTGAGTTAAGTTTAACCCAGTGTTAGATGAGAAAATTTTAGACTATTCAAATTGAAAATGATTTCAGAAAAGGTTTAAACATGGACATGGATATAGATTTAAAATATATGTGTATAACATAATTTAAAAAAAATGTCACAAAAGAAAAAAAATTGTCAAAATGCAATTTGTACTTTTCTTAATTTTTTCCATATTTTTTTCCCAAAGAAAAATAACGTGAAATTGTGTTGTTATGGGTTTATCTGGGTTAACTTGGTACTATTTTAATGAAAATAAAAAAATATTGAGTTGAATTAAGTTTCTTCTTAACTGTTTTGTTTTCTGTAATACTGCATGTAGATATGTATTTTGCCAACTCTCTTCTTATATGCTGCTGAAGGTGGACATATCTGAGTACAGCAATCTTTTCCATTTGTCTGTCTCCGCCCACATCTTGTTCATACATCTCCTACGTTTATGGATAAATTTTACCAAAATTTTCATAGAATGTTACTAGTCACCTGACCTTGCTCATATTGTTGGGTTTGTCATTTTATGCTCCGTCACAGAATGCAAAATTTCTTGAGAACGCAACTCCTCAATTTTTGGACAGATTTACAGAATGTTCCTAGTCACCTGACCTTATGCATAATATCAGGTTTCTACCATTCTAGGCTGTGTCACAGAAAAAGGAGCCTTAACCCATTACCAGACAACAAAGTGTTAGACTAACTCTATATCAAAAGAAATTCAAGACAACAATTTCAATTTGATGAAAAATTATAATTTTTTGTTCTCTCTGGGTAGAAAATTTATTGGAAATGAAGAAGTTGCTTGTTACAAGCACTTTCTTCATATACTAAATCGTTTTTTGTAAGCTCTTCCTTGAGGGGCATCAAAGCATCATATGTGGAAAAGAGAATGGGTTAACACATTACCAGATGGCAACATTTTAGACTGGTCCAAATTGGAAGGAGTTGCTGAAAGCAATTTCAAGCTAATGAAATTCTAGATTTTATTAACCTTTTGAAAGACAACATTGTGGATAATGAAGAAATTGCTTATTTCAAGCAATTTCTTTATTTTCTACAATGTTTTGGAAGCTTTTTGTATTGGGAGCGTTTAAAAGCCACATAGAGTGGGAATGGATTAATGTAGTAGTGTATATTGTGACTATGGCATTCTTGTTCTAGTATATATCAATCCTAGTCATGCACTTAACCCATAACTAGATAGCAAGATTTTAGACAGGTCCAAATTGAAAGGAGTTGCAGACTAAAATTTAAAGTTTTAAATTTTTTAGATTTTTTCAACTTTCTTGGAAGAAACATTATTGAAAATGAAGAAATTGCTTGTTTCTTAGTTTCTAAGTAGTTACGAGAAATGTTTTACAATTTTACCTATTCCCATGTAATGACCCTTTTCGCCCCTCAAGAGAAGCTATTGGGTTAAGATAAATATGATTTAAGAACTGAAATGCTCAATTTGAGCTATTCTAATCACCTATTTCCACTGTGTCCTACTTTTATTGTACATTGTTTTGTGCAATCTACAATAACTGTAACCTTTACCCTCACAATGATGCTTTTAGATGCCCGCAAGAAAAAAACTTTAGAAATTATTGTGGTAAATGAAGAAATCGCTTGTTATAACTCTCCCTATGGTTTTAACCCTTTCCTGGTTAATCCCTGGTTTTTACATCCCTGTCATTTCATAATTAAGAAAACAATATGGGAAAAGAAGAAACTGCTTGTAACAAGCAATTTCTTCTTTTTCCACAATATTTTCTACCTTACTGAACGGTTATTTTTCAAATAAATCAACTTCAAATTTTCGTCTGCAAAACCTTTGAAATTGGATGGGATTAAAATTTTGCAAAACAGGAAAGAGTTAAAAAAAAACTGGGGACATTTAAGATTTTTAGGGAACAACATTGCAAGAACTCAGCCTTGGTAGGTCACTTAAGCATAAAATGTTTAACCCATTCCCACATAATCCCTTCTTTTTATGCCCCTTATGCCCTTTAAGAAAAAAGGTTTGGAAAACATTGTGGAAAATGAAGAAATTGCTTGTATTAAGTAATTTCTTCATTATCCACAATGTTTTCTATCAAAAACAACCCCAAGATTTAAAATTCTGTTGATTTTGAGCTGTTGTCTGTAGCTCCTTTCAAATTTGTCCTGTCTTGAATTTAGTTGTGTGGGAAAGGATTAAGTCATGAAAACCATGAAATGGTCATGTCAGTCTGGCAGTTGTTTGAAAAGAAGATTTTATCTGTTTTTATTTAAAGGGGTTTTTTTGTTGTTTTTTTTCAGGAATTCCGAGAAACGAAAGGAAAAGTCAAGAGATGCTGCCAGATCTCGTCGTGGAAAAGAGTCAGAGATTTTCTCTGAGCTTGCAGGACAGTTGCCTTTACATCCATGTACGGTAGAACAGCTGGACAAGGCCTCAATAATGAGGCTGATCCTCGGCACATTGAAAATCAGATCTGTCATGGGAAAACGACCCAAAACAGGTTTGTAAACAAAACTATTTTACCCATTCACACCCTATCCCACTTTTTGATGCCCCACAAGAACAACAGTTGGGTAAAACTTAGTGTAAAGTGAAGAAATCGCTTTTTTCAATGTTTTCTTCCCATAAATGGGAAAGATTCTAAAATTTGTAAACTTTAGATTTTTGTCTGAAATTCCTTTCAATTTGGGCCAGTCTTGATTTTGTCATCTGGTAATTGGTTAACCATTCTCACACAATCCGGCTTTTTAACAATCCTAAAGAAAGAAACCTTTAGAAGACATTTTTTGAAAGGATGAAATGCCTTGTTACAAGCAATTTCTTTATTTTCCACTATTTTTTTTTTTCAACTGAAAAGCAAAAATGAGAAACCTAATTGATGAGGTTAGAAATGTTGTATCCAACTGGAATCAAATAAAATGTTTATGTGTGGAAATGGTTCAACCAATTACCAGATGGAAATTTTTTTAGACTGGTCCGAACTGAAAGAAGTTGTAGAAAGCATTTCAGATTGCACTAAAATTGGAAAGTAAGTGCTAAAGAAGGTAGAAAACATTGTCAGATTAGGACTTATTACTTGTTACAAGCAATTTCTCCATTTCTGAAAAGTTTGTGATGATAATTTCTTTAAGGTGTATAAAAGTGGCATTGTTTGGTAATGTTTTAATTTTTCAACCCATTAAAACATTTCCTGGATATTGAAAACTTACAAGACCTATAACACGGGGAAATTTGATTGCGGTTCACAATTTCTCGTAATCACACAATATTTTCTATAATAGGATTTATTATACCCTCACCTGTCAAATTTATGTAAGAGGGGTATAATTAAATTCAAATTTATCCCTTTCCTGTTCAATCCCTGGTTTTTACCTCTCAGTGATTTTATAATTGAGAAAAATTGTAGAAAAAGAAGAAATTGCTTGTAACAAGCAATTTCTTCTTTTTCAAAATATTTTATACTCTACTGAATAGTTATTCTTCAAATGAAGTCCAAATTAAATTTTCGTCCGCAAAACCTTTGACTTTGGATAGTTTTAAATTTTTGCAAAACAGGAAAGGGTTATACTCAGTATCAAGCAATGTTATGCATATTTTTCTTGGAGTTATGGCCCTTTATGTAAAAATCTTGTCCACTTATTGTCTCTTCAACTACTACAAATATTGTATGTACACTCAATATCAACAAAAATGTACGTATGTGATTTTGATTACAGTCCATTTACTTTTCTTTTAGTATCGGCCCTTGGTGAACCCTTTCCTGTTTACAAAATGTTAGACATGTCCAAATTCAAATGTTTTGCAGACGAAAATTTAAAGTGGATTTAATTTGAAAAATAAAGATACTGTGAAAAAAGAAGAAATTGCTTGTACCTACAATGTTTTCTCAACTATATAATCATAGGGACGTAAAAACCAGGGATTGAACAGGAAAAGGTTAAAGAAAAAAAGTCTTTATTCCAGGGACAAAATGTTTTTTCTTTGACATAGAGCTGTAGGGGGTTTGTATTAATGACATTCAATGATGGTCTAGTTGCAAGCCGTAATTGTTTTGAATTATTGGTAGAAACTCTTTCTTTTTAGACCAGAATAGAATAATATTTTCTGATAATGGATTGTTTACCCCTTTCCTGGTTAATCCCTGGTTTTTACGTCCCTATGCTTTCATAATTGAGAAAACATTGTGGAAAAAGAAGAAATTGCTTGTAACAAGCAATTTCTTCTTTTTCCACAATATTTTCTACCCTACTGAATGGTTATTTTTCAAAAAAAATAAACTTTAAATTTTCGTCTGCAAAACCTTTGAATTTGGACGGGTCTAAAATTTTGCAAAACAGGAAAGGGTTAAAGCAAAAATTTAAGATACTTCAAATTCTTTAATTTGCTGAAAAGGGAGAGATGAAAATAGCTCTGAAAGCAGACTTTTTGAAATGTGAACAGTTGTTTTATTTTTGAAATATCTAATAACCCATTACCAGTCAAACTCTATTTCGTATTTATTCCCACAGAATAGAAATAACTAGGGAATATATTGTTGAAAAAGAAGAAAATACTGATTATCAGCATTTTCTTCTTTTCCCACAAAAATTTCTTCCCCTTTTTGATACCACGTTAACAGATTGATAATATTAGAAATTTTGTATGCAATTTGGACCAGTCTTGATTTTGTTATTTACCTTTATCATCTGATATTTGGATAATTTCATATTATGTTTACTATGAAACAATAAAGATAAGGACGGCATGAATGAGAAAAATACAAAACGTGATAATCAACAAAGATGTACGTATGTGATTTTGATTACAGTCCATTTACTTTTCTTTTAGTATCGGCCCTTGGTGAACCCTTTCCTGTTTACAAAATGTTAGACATGTCCAAATTCAAATGTTTTGCAGACGAAAATTTAAAGTGGATTTAATTTGAAAAATAAAGATACTGTGAAAAAAGAAGAAATTGCTTGTACCTACAATGTTTTCTCAACTATATAATCATAGGGACATAAAAACCTGGGATTGAACAGGAAAAGGTTAAAGAAAAAAAGTCTTTATTCCAGGGACAAAATGTTTTTTCTTTGACATAGAGCTGTAGGGGGTTTGTATTAATGACATTCAATGATGGTCTAGTTGCAAGCCTTAATTGTTTTAAATTATTGGTAGAAACTCTTTCTTTTTAGACCAGAATAGAATAATATTTTCTGATAATGGATTGTTTACCCCTTTCCTGGTTAATCCCTGGTTTTTAAGTCCCTATGCTTTCATAATTGAGAAAACATTGTGGAAAAAGAAGAAATTGCTTGTAACAAGCAATTTCTTCTTTTTCCACAATATTTTCTACCCTACTGAATGGTTATTTTTCAAAAAAAATAAACTTTAAATTTTCGTCTGCAAAACCTTTGAATTTGGACGGGTCTAAAATTTTGCAAAACAGGAAAGGGTTAAAGCAAAAATTTAAGATACTTCAAATTCTTTAATTTGCTGAAAAGGGAGAGATGAAAATGGCTCTGAAAGCAGACTTTTTGAAATGTGAACAGTTGTTTTATTTTTGAAATATCTAATAACCCATTACCAGTCAAACTCTATACCATATATATACCCACAGAATAGAAATAACTAGGGAATATATTGTTGAAAAAGAAGAAAATACTGATTATCAGCATTTTCTTCTTTTCCCACAAAAATTTCTTCCCATTTTTGATACTGAGTTTACAGATTGATAACATTAATAATTTTGTATGCAATTTGGACCAGTCTAATTTTTTTTGTTGTTGTTTTAGCTCACCTGAGCACAAAGTGCTCAAGTGAGCTATTGTGATCACCTTTCATCCGGCGTCCTTCCGTCATGCGTCGTCCGTCAACAATTTCTTTAAACAACATCTCCTCTCAAACTACTAGGCCAACTTGAACCAAATTTTGCAGAAATGTTTCTTAGTTTGTCCCCTTTAAAAATAGCTAAAAGAATTGAAATCCATTAAAAACTCTGGTTGCCATGGCAACAAAAGCGAAATTTTAAAATAATCTTTAAAAATCTTCTCCTCCTGACCCGGAAGGCGTAAAGCCTTGATATTTTGCATGAAGCATCAGTATAGTGACCTCTTTCAAATTAGCTAAAATCATGATCCTTGGGTCACCAGGGGCAGAGCCCCAGGGGGGTGGGGTTGATATAGAACTAAAGAACAGTTTTTAAATGACATCTCCTCCCAAACCACTGGGCCAATTTTAACCAACTTTGGCAGAAATGATCCTAAGGTGGTCCCCTTTAAATTGCTAAAAGAATTGTAATCCGTTAAAAACCCTGGTTGCTGTGGCAACAAAAGTGAAATATAAAGTAATCTTTAAAAAGCTTCTCCTCCTGACCCAGACGGCGTAGAGCCTTGATATTTTGCATGAAGCATCAGTATATTGACCTCTTTCAAAATAGCTAAAATCATGATCCTCTGGTTGCCAGGGGGGTAGCCCTGGGAGGAGGGTTATAGGCATGAAGCGTCAGTTCACAGACTTCTTTCTTATTTCTGAAATTATATCCCATGGATCCAGAGGGAGAAAAAAGTTAATTCATTCTTTCAAATTTGCCCCAAAGCCTTGGAATTTGTAATTTAGACTTTTGGATCCCCAGGTACATAGTCTATATTTGTAGGTATGGCCCACTTGTATCATAATCCTAACCTTAATATGAAATTAGACTGTTGAAAGAAAAAGTGCCTTTATCTCAGGTGAACGCCCCAGGGCCAACAGCCCTCTTGTTTTGGTAAAGACCTTATGCTGTTATTTACCTTTATGATTTGATATTTTGATAATTTCATATTATGTTTACTATGAAACAATATAGATAAGGACGGCATAAATGAGAAAAATACAAAACGTGATAATGATACAGATAATGTGTTGTCACTGTTTCCATAGCAACTTGATAAACCCAAGTGACTTCTTGCTTGATATTGCATCATCATGTAAATAAACACCAAATGAAACAAACATGTATATAGTTTTGTTAAAGGCTAGGAAAGTCCTTTTAGTTTAGTTTATTCATCTTATAACTCCAATTTGTGAGCAAATCTCTTGTAGTGACTGCTACATGTATATCAATGATATTTAGGTAGGTGAACTGGTAAGGAACATACCTTGTATAGGTTTCTCCACTTGTCCCCAGACAAGTATGGACATGAGTTTCTACTTGATCAGAATTAACCCTTGTCATGCTGTATTAATTACCTAACTGAATTGCTGTTAAATCAAAGGGCTGAAAGCACTGATGAAACCTGTTGTTCAAAAATCAATATTTCTCTTAGAAATCAACTTCATAAACAAGTCTGTCAGGAAAAGTACACGCAGGAGGTGTAGACTGAGATCAGACTGCACTTATGTGCAGGCTGATCTTAGTCTACATCTCCTGCCAAAACCGGAATATTCCGGGTGTAGCATGACAAGGGTTAAAATAAACTTGTCCACAAAAAAGTGTAGAGATTGATTTTCTGAAAATATTGTTTTTAATGAAGAAAATGCTGGAAACCAGCATTTACTTCATTAAGCGCAATATTTTCTACTCTTCAATACAAACATTATGATGATTTTCCCATTTTTAGATAGTTACCTTTGAGATTTATTTTGTATAATTCCAAGATTTACTCTAATATGAACTTATCCTCTGATAAGTTGCCTTAAAAAATGTACTTGTCTGCAAGCAGACAAACCCAATATCCGCTAAGTCAGGCATCACCCCTGCTGGAAAGTGATATGTTTGAAAGTCAAATTTACCATCAATTTTAAATGGCATAGGATTGAATAAACATATACATCTTTCAGGGGGATACCTCAAATGGAGATTAATCAACCATCATCAGATATTGTCTGGGATATCTTTTCAGCAAACAAGTGTATCCAGACTTTACCAATCTATGTCATGTTGCTCTTAACTTATGTCTGAGATATCACTTTAGGCAGACAAGTGTATAAGACTATATCAACTGTATTCAGACTTTACAAATCTATGTCATGTTGCTCTTAACTTATGTCTGAGATATCACTTTAGGCAGACAAGTGTATAAGACTATATCAACTGTATTCAGACTTTACAAATCTATGTCATGTTGCTCTTAACTTATGTCTGAGATATCACTTTAGGCAGACAAGTGTATACAGACTATATCAACTGTATTCAGACTTTACAAATCTATGTCATGTTGCTCTTAACTTATGTCTGAGATATCACTTTAGGCAGACAAGTGTATACAGACTATATCAACTGTATTCAGACTTTACAAATCTATGTCATGTTGCTCTTAACTTATGTCTGAGATATCACTTTAGGCAGACAAGTGTATAAGACTATATCAACTGTATTCAGACTTTACAAATCTATGTCATGTTGCTCTTAACTTATGTCTGAGATATCTCTTTAGGCAGACAAGTGTATACAGACTATATCAACTGAATTCAGACTTTACAAATCTATGTCATGTTGCTCTTAACTTATGTCTGAGATATCACTTTAGGCAGACAAGTGTATAAGACTATATCAACTGTATTCGGACTTTACAAATCTATGTCATGTTGCTCTTAACCTATGTCTGAGATATCACTTTAGACAGACAAGTGTATACAGACTATATCAACTGTATCCAGACTTTACAAATCTATGTCATGTTGCTCTTAACTTATTTCTGAGATATCACTTTAGGCAGACAAGTGTATACAGACTATATCAACTGTATTCGGACTTTACAAATCTATGTCACTTTGTTCTCAGTTTGTGTCTGAAATAACACTTTAGGCAGAAGTTTGTGACAACTTATTATACCAATCTTAGTCAATATGTTCTCAACTTAAATCTGTGATATCACTTCAGACAAACAGACAAAATGTAACAAGTAATGTTTCCTTTTCATTAAATTATGACTGAGTAGATCACTTCAGGCAAACAGGCCTGCAGAAAGCCACCAATCTATGTCTCTGTGTTCGCAATTCATGTCAGAGATACAGTAGAACCTCTTTAATTCGAACGTCACTGGTTCGTTGGTATGTGTTCATTTGTATACTTTACGCGATCCCGATCTTTTTCCTTCTTTAGCTTTGTTAGAAAACCCTGTCTAATCCGAACGTCAGCATTTCGTAGTTCGTAGGCCAATTCAAGTCCCGACAATGCGATTATAGCGCAAACTCCTATGTTTAATTCATAGGTGTGAAAAAATAAATTGTCACAAATCACCACTTACCTTGATTTTCACACCTGCTGATCTATATGACAAATAATTTGTCACGTGTACCTTTAGTTAAAAGGGGCGTTTTGGTTTGTATGGTGGGTATTTAATCTAATTAATGTTCCCGTAATTATTGCCGAAAATTTACTTAAAATAGACGCATCCCCTTAAGTATCAGTGTTATTGGTCATTTAGAAATTCCAACCATTTTATTTTTATTTGCGGTTGCTTTCTTTACAATCGTCGGTCCTTAATTTTATGCTTTGATGATAGATACTCAGAGTGATTTTATCCAATACATTGTGAAGAAAAATCCCTCTGACTGATGTAGAAATTTGATACAAACAGTGTTTAAAAATGCCAAAAAATAATACAGAGATTAAAGCATAAAAATACAAGATGAGTAATTTTTAATTTATGTTTGCCTCAATTAATATATGGGTCTTGTTTAAAAAAATAACCAATTTAGAATCAATTCCTAAATGGGGGACAGAAAAGGACCGTGTCCGATTCAGTGTATCTCAATCAGCTGACCACTTGCCCTCCATTTTGTTCGTACTACGCTTAATTCGTATAAATTTCCCTGGTCCCTTGCGCTACGAACTACCGAGGTTTTACTGTATATCGCTTTAGACAAACAGGCATGTAGACAGGCTATACCAATCTATGTTTCTCTGTTCTAAATTCATGTTTGAGATATCATTTCAGACAAACAGGCATGCAGAAAGCCACCAATCCATTTCCCTCTGTTCTCAATTCATGTCTGAGATTTCACTTTAGACAAACAGGCATGTAGACAGGCTTTACCAGTCTATGTCTCTCTGTTCTCAATTCATGTCTGAGATATCACTTTAGACAAGCAGGCATGCAGAAAGCCACCAATCCATTTCCCTCTGTTCTCAATTCATGTCTGAGATATCACTTTAGACAAGCAGGCATGTAGACAGGCTATACCAATCTATTTCCCTCTGTTCTCAATTCATGTTTGAGCTGTCAGTTCTGGCAAACAGGTATATAGACAGTTTTTATCTCTCCTCAATATGATGAAATTAGTTACTTCTCAATGAAAACTATGATATCTTTACAATGATTTACTGAAATCCATTACCAGATGGCAACATTTTAGAATGGTCCAAATTGAAAGGAGCAAATTTTAAAGCTGATGAAATTCTAGATTTTTAAACTTTCTGGATGGAAAACATTGTGGAAAAATGCAGAAATTAATTGTTGGCAAGTAATTTCTTCATTTTCCGCAATGTTTTCCAAATTATTTTTTATTCAGGTGCGTCAAAAAGCGTCATTGTGTCGGAATGGGTTAAGTATTAGGGACAGGAGTAACAAAGTGATTGGTCTGTAATTATGTTATTCAGAGGTTCCTGATGAGGGTTCACTTGAAGAAAGAATAGAAAGAATGTACCCCAAGGCCCTGGAAGGGTTCCTCGTTGTTCTGTCTACAGAGGGAGATATCATCTATGTGTCTGACATGGTAGCCAAGTTCTTAGGACTAACACAGGTAATTATTGTTAAATATACCATGTAAACTGTTCTTAACACTTGTCCAGCTGGATATGTTTTTCCTCTTTTCACTATATTTGAAAACTTTGGCATAATTAGATTGATCGAAGATTTCTTTCACAACAACAACAATAAGCAAGTAGCATAGACTTAGATCAGACTGCATGTCTGTGCAGGCTGATCTTAGTCTATACACCTGCAAAATCCAATGTCAAAGCAGGAGTATTCCAGGATCAGCATAATAAGAGTATATAGAAAGGATCCATGCTTGTTAGTGCTTGTTATTGCAATGTCAATAGTATTTGCTCTTGGGCCTTTTTAGGTTAACCCTTTCCTGCTCAGACCCGGGATTTATGTTGCTATGATATTATACTTGAGAAAACATTGTCTAAATTGAAGAATTTGCTGGTGACAAGCAATACCTCCATTCCCACAATATTTTCTACCAGAAAGGATAGTTTCATTTCAAATTACGTCCAATTTTCGATCGCACCTGCAACCTCTTTCATTTGGACCAGTCTAGAATTTGAAAAACGGGAATGGGTTCAAGTAATGATTTGGTTTGCGAATCCCATATTTGATTGACAGGCGCAATTAGTCAATCGAGAACCTGAAATCTTTTCCAAAAAACCTGATTGATTTACTTCAAGAGCCATATCTTCTCTCTAGTTTTGATGATTAATTTCAAAGAACTACTGTGAATTATCTTTTATGAATTCGGTCAAGTTTGATTTTGGAACAAGAGCACAACATGTGGATGCCAATGCTGTGCTGTTCAAGTCCTTGATAATTGGTAAATTTCAAAGTCCAAATAGGGATATAATTGTTGAAAAATACATTTTGAGTTGAACCCTTTGTTGATATATAGCTTTTTTGATAGTGAACATATACATTCTGAGTTTCAAGCAAATAACCAGTGATATATATTACAAAATGTCAAAAGTTTTCAGACCATGATGGTGACGTATGTATGGTTTTCTCTGAAAAGCAAAAATGATTTGGTAAAATATAATTTACATGTACATGTATGTCTTTCATTTCTCTGTGTGTACAAAAATATGATAATTAACCTTTTCCTGTTCAGTCCTTAGTTTTTATGTTCCTGTGAATTTATAATTGAGATAATACTGTAGAAAAAGAAGAAATTGCTTGTAACAAGCAATTTCTTCTTTTCTACAATGATTTTACCCTACACTGAAAGGTTATTTTTCAAATCAAATCCATTTTAGATTTAGTCTGCAAAACCATTAAATTTCGACAGCTCTAAAATTTTGCAAAACTGGAGAGGGTTAAAGATCAAAAGAAATTCAATGCCTAGTTATTATGTGTATACACTTCACAAATATACATTTGCCGACATCAAGGACATTTGAGGTCAAGGTAAGTTCATATTTATTCCCTCACAGTGATGCTTTCTGAAACTCCTCAAGAAAAACATTTGGGTAAACATTGAGTAAAATGAAGAAATTGCTTGTGACAAGCAATTTCTTCATTTGACACAATTTTTTCTATCCAGAAATCTAGAAAACTCTAAAATTTTATAAGTTTTAAATTGTTGTTTGCAACTCCTTTCAATTTGGACCTGTCTAAAAGCTTGCTGTCTGAAAATGGGTTGTTTAGTCATAATAAGGATATTTTTCAATATACAAATTTCGTTTCAGATTGATTTGATTGGTCAGAGTATGTACGAGTACACACATCCGTGTGATCATGAGGAAATACAGAACTTATTGACGTCAAATAACAATGACCAATCCCTCGGAGAACCATCAACAATATACATTCGCATGAAATGTACTTTAACAAGTAAAGGGAAGAGTGTGAACTTAAAATCAGCCACTTACAAGGTAGGAGTGAACATACTTGTTAAACTATTAGAATATCAAAGTACTGAAAGTACTGTAAGCTGGCAAAGCATGCTTTTATCAAGTAATATTCTCTGTCAAAACTAATCATGATTAGTGGAATTAGAAAACCTTTGTCTTGTAGGGAAAAAGACAGTGTGGAAAATGAAGAAATTGCTTGTGATAAGCAATTTATTAATTGTCCACAATGTTTTCCAAAGCTATTTTCCTCGGATGTTTCAAAAGTGCAATTGTGTGGGATTGGGTTAAATAGCATGCTTTTATAGGTTGTCTACTGTTTGAATAAAGATCATTCATGTGGCCATAAAAAGCAGTTGCAGAGTTTGCAATATTCCTGAAATAAAAACTACTTTTTATGGCGTAGGCATTCAATGGATTTAGTGATTAAGCCTCGTTGAACTCTGAGAAGACCTCAAAATTTTGTGTGTTAACTTAAACTACCAAAGCTGAAGCTTTGCTGGCTAAAAAAAATTAGTCCAATTTAGACAGGTTTTTGTTACCTGGTCAGTGTTGGTATTCAGTCAACCTTGTTCACCCATTACCAGAGGACAAAATTTTTGTCTAGTCCAAATTGAAAGAAGTTGCAGATGACATTTCAAATTGTGCTATAAAAGAAAAATAAGTGAAGGGTAGAAAACATTGTGAGAAAAAGAGAAAAGGAACAATTTCTCCTTTACTCACAAACTTCTATATGATAATATTTCTTCAGGGTGTCAATATGTGGTAATGGGTTATCCCTTCCTACTTGTTTTACACCTCAGTGGAAAATAGCTTTGGAAAATATTGCTGAAAATGAAGGAATTTCTTGTATCAACATTATCAACAATATTTTCTATCCCAAAAGACTGAAGAATTTTAAATTTCATCAACTAAAAATTGTCGTTTTTGTCTTTCATTTTGGACCAGTTTAAAATTTTGTTGCCTTGTAATGAATTAAAACAGCCACCTGAGCTCAAACATCCAAAGTCAATCATTCTAAAATAATCTCAGGGCAGATTACCACAGAATTTTTAGGGAAGTAGATTTTGTAAGACCGAGACTCACTATTTGATATCCAGAACTCTTTAAATGTAAGTCCATTGGACCTTTCTGGGGCTCAACTTTCACCCATTCCCAAAGAACAAAATTTTAGACTAGTCCAAATTGAAAGAAGTTGCAGACGACTTCTTCAAGTTGACAGAATTTTTGTATCTTTATATTTTAAGGTAGAAAACATTGTTACAAGCAATTTCTTCCTTTTCTACAATGTTTTCCAAAGTTTTAATCATGAGAGGCATATAAAAGAGGAATTGTGTGGGAATGGAGTAAAGAAGAATTGAAGACTTTTTAAAGTCATACCTAATAAACAAGAGGTATGGAATTCCCATGCCCAACTTGTTCTACACAGGCTTTTGTTTACAAGTACAATTTTAGCTTGGCTGTTTTCGGAGAAAACCCAAGCTTTTGCTATAGCCTTGGTTTCAACGCTGCCATTGTTGTCATTTTTGTCGTCATCGTGCGAAAACTTTGACATTTTGTGATACCTCTGGTTCTACTAAAGGCATGCACTTGAAACTTGGCGCACTTGTTCACTATCACAAGAGCAACCTATACTATTAAGGGGGATAACTCTAGATGCTTTTATCCACTATCCAGCACCCAATAGCCGAGTCTAGGCACCCGTAGGCGGAGCTCTTGTTAAAGACCACATGTCCAGGGACTAGTAAATACCAGGGAAATTCTTGGAACAGATAACTATTATATATTGGAAAAATTATTATCATGATGTTTACAGTGAAGGGTGAAAGATTTTGTGGTTAACCCTTTCCCGTTTTCAAAATTTAGACTAGTCAAAATTGATAAGATTGCAAATAACAATAAAAACTGTGTTTAATTCGAAAAAGAAACCATCTTAATTAGTAGATAATACTTTGGGATAAGGAGAAATTGCTTGATGCGAGCATAATCGCTTTTATAAACATGTTTTATTCATTATCAAATCTTGGAGGCTATAGAAGCAAAGGATTGTGTGGTTAATTGATGCAAGGTTTTAACCCATTCCCACTGAATCCCGCTTTTTACACATCTCAAGAAAAAAGCTTTGGAAAATATTGAGAACAATGAAGAAATTGCTTGCAACAAGCAATTTCTTCATTGTCCACAATGATTTCTACCCTACAAGATAAATATTTTCTGAATTCAACCAACCTGAAATGGTTCTCTGGAGCTTCTTCCAATTTGAACCAGTCTAAGATTTTGTTGTGTTGTAAATTTTTAAAAGCATGTTGATGATTAGGATGAAAATTAGTCTCACACTCAGAGTATTTGAATTGATTCATCACCAGAAAACAGTACTGGTACCTCCCTAATAAGTCCAATTGTAAACTAGAAACAGCCACTCTGTCTTACTGTGTGTGTGTGTGTCTATTTGTCAGTCTGTGCGTCTATGTCCATAATACAAGGATTGCTTGCCATGCCCACTGATACCAATCAGAAAGTTTCACTATGATATTAAATGTCCTTATTTTGCAAACTTTTTGGTCAGTAACATGTAAGTAAAAGTAAAATGGTTCGTTTGTGACCTATACCTTGTTACTACAGCTTGAATAAGCTGGAGATAGGACATTTAAGTCAACAAACCAACAAAAATGCTTCACATAAATGGTTGGCAAGGTCTGAGTGCAAAGTTCTCTTCAAGTCTAAATGAAAGATTTGATTGGTTGATTGATTTTTTACAGCCATGATTCATCAATTCTTACCCAGTAGGGCTTTTGTCATTATAAAGTGTCCATTGTTAATTAATCCGCCTGTTACCACACAACAGCATTTTACACTGGTCCATATTAAAAGAACTGCAGACAACACATTTCAGATGAAGATTTCATGATCAAATATACTGTAAAGAACTTTTATCAGTAATCTAGGGCCATCATTGCCCCCTTGTTTTAATAGTCAGAGTGTGGGTCATGGATGTAGATCTTTAATCTAGTAAAGCAATACAGGTCCGTCTGTACCATGCTTTGACACAAATTGATTAACACATTTCTCAATGGATTTTCTTCAAACTTTATGCATAGATCCCTGTTGACAATAACTCTGTCAAGTTAAATTGGACCTTTTTTTGGCCATTTCTAAGATCATTTGACAACTCACAAATTGTGTTCTTGATAGGTTTTCTTTAAAAGAAATAAAGAAATCAGTGTTTAGATTTGGTACCTCTCCCTGATATCTTGAGCAAGTTTGAGATTGACTCATTCCTACATGACAAAATTTGGACTGCTTCAAATTCAAAGAAATAGCAGATGACAATTTTTGTCGAGCTCGCCTGTGGTGAGCAAGACATAGTTGTCACTATGACAAGTCGGTGTATATGCGTTAGTCCGTCCGAGTTTGTCTGAACAATTACTCCGGCATTTATGGATGATATCAAAATAACTTGGCACAATTATTCTCCTTCATGAGTGGATGTGCCATTTGAAAGAATTTTTGGGATAGTTCTAATGTCAAGGTCACAGCTCAAGGTCAAACACTAAAATTGTGATTGTCAAGAGCATTTTTCCTACAGTTATGGATGGATTTCAAAATTAATTGGCACAAATATTTTTCATCATGATTAGATGTTCCATTAAAGATTTTTTTGGATAGCTTCAAGTTCAAGGTCAAACACTAAAATTGTGCTTGTCCTGAGCATGATGCCTTCAAAACTTTGCGCAACAGCAGCTTTCCTGGGTCAACTATCTAGTTAGTTGAAAAAAGATCTTTATCTGTCTGGAAAGAAAACATTGTGAATAATGAAAATACTGCTTGTTACAAGCAATTTCTTCATTTTCTACAATACTTTTCATAGCTTTTTTCATGAGAGTCTTCAAAAAGGGTGATTGTTTGGGTATTGGTTAAGTTACAGTTAAGAACATTGTGAAATAGAGGCTTATCCCACTTGTTTCATTCCAGATCACTCACTCAAATTATTCATTACATTCCACAATTTCATTAACATGGCTAAAAACATTCAGCATTTCATTGACTCATTTGACTGATGTAGATTTTGAGATATCTAATTGGTCTGCTTTAATTAACAACTCTGTTTATAGATCAATGTACTAATTGATTCAAAGAGAGGTAATAACATATCCTTTATTATGCCCCCGCATTGATAGATTGGGGGCATATTGTTTTACCGGTGTCCATCTGTCCATCTGTCTGTCTGTCTGCAAAACTGAACCTGCCAACTAAACATTTTCCTCTAACTTCAACCCTTATTAACTTACAATGCTAATATTTGGTATGAAGAAAGGTCTCACCAGGGCGCAACTGGGGAAGGTCATTTCATCAAGGTCAAGGGCAAAATTTTAACCCTTTTCCCTAAAACGTTAATCAAAATATATATATCCTATAACTTCATCCCTAATTAAGTTACATTTCTTATATTTGGTATGTAGATAGGTCTCAACAAGGCGCAACTGGGGAAGGTCATTCATCAAGGTCAAGGTCAAAATTTAACCCTTTTCCCTAAAACAAAGAAAAAACACAATAAAAATCACCTGTTTCTAAAGAATTCCTGTTTCGGGGCATGGTGTTTCACAAACACATCTTGTTTCATTCAAAACATTTATCAACCTGTTACCAGATAACAAAATTTTAGACTGGTCCAAATTGAAAAAAGTTGAGAGAACCATTTTTAGTTGATGAAGTTTGCAAAATCTTTGATATTTGGTGGAAGAAAATGTTTTGGATTATCCACAATGTTTGTTTTTTGTGGAAGAAAATGTTTTGGATTATCCACAATGTTGTCCAAAGCCTTGTCTTTAGGGTGTGTGAAAAAGGCTGGATTGTGTGGGAGTTGGTCTAATTAAAAAATCACTCATTCTGTCCTGTTAGTAATCATTCACATGGTCAATTCAGAATTTACTTAACTGTATCTTCTATGGCTCATCTCTTAAAGATTGCTGCCAAATTAGCTGCAATTTGAAAAATCCTTTGGTGTGTAATAACTTCTATATTTTGAACCCTTTCCTATTCAATTCCTGGTTTTTACGTCCCAGTGATTTTATAATAGAGAAAACATAGTAGAAAAAGAAGAAATTGCTTGTATTGACAATCAATTTCTTCTTTTTCCATAATATTTCCTACCCTACTGAATAGTTATTTTCCAAATAGATCCACATTAAATTTTCATCTGGAAAACCTTAGAATTTGGTCAGCTTTAAAATTTTTAATTCTCATGTCAAGGTCATCTGAAAAGGTCAAGGTCACAGACCGAGGTCAAACATTTAGTCCTGTTGCAGGGGCATTGGTTTTCACAAACACATCTTATTGGTAAAGAGTTTTGTACAAGAAATTAGGATAAGTGTTATCAGTGCGATCAAATTCAAAAGTGATTTCTTTGTTTGAAAATTACTGATATAAGGAATAAGACGATTATACCCAGAGATAGTGGGTATTTTTAAGCCCCTTGATGCAGAACATTTCTGAAAACTAAACATGAAGATCTGAATACATTTAACAGTAGACCTACTTTCCTTGTAAAAGTACAAAATTATACATGTGCACCTATACATTTCTAAATCAAAGTAGCGATAGTACTGTATGCTAGCAAAGCATAGTTTTGTTAAGCATTCTTCTTTTCTAAAGGTTATCATGATAAATAAAGGAGGTTAAAGTAACCCAGGAGTTAACCAATTACAACACGATAAATCTTAGACTGGTTCAAATCAAAAGAAGTTGCAGACGACAATTTCATGTTGGTTGAATTTAGAAATCTTTCCCTTGTTGGGTAGAAAACATCATGGACAAAGAAGAAATTGCTTGTAACAAGCAATTTCTTCATTATCCATAATGTTTTCCAAAGCTTTTTTCTTGAGATTCTTAAAAAGCGGAATAGATGGGGATGGGTTGAATAGCATGCTTTTGAAGGAGTTCTCTCCAATTCGAAAAGAGTCAGCAATATTCTTAAAATACATGAGAATTACTTTTTATGGCATAGGCATTCAATGGATCTAGTGGTTAAGCCTCCAGTGGCAGTTTGCAATCGTTGAACTTTGAGAAGATGTCAAAATTTCGTCTGTTGACTTAAGCTATCAAAGCTGACGAACTTAAGCTATCAAAGCTCACGCTTTGCTAGCTAAAAAGGAACCAATTGTTGACAAATAAAAAGCATTGTTTCAATGAAGGGCTCTATAAATTTTACAAGCATATCTTCTGCTGCTTGTTATAAGCAAGTTCTCCTGTTTCTGACCATATTTCTTTAGGGCGCTGAAATAATGGCCTATAAGAAAAGATGTTTCTTCATTTACCACAATGCATTCTGGGAAATGAAGAAAGAACTTGTTACAGGCAATGTCTTTATTATCCTCCACAATGTTTTCCAAAGCTTTTTTTTAACCCTTTCCTGTTTTTGGGGTTATTTTGAAATTATATACTGGTCCAAATTGAATGAGGTTGCAGACGACAATGAAAATTGGATGCAATGATCCTGTGTGGTAGAAAATACTCTGGGAAAAGAAGAAATAATACAATGATACAAGCAATTTCTTCTTTTCCACAATGTTTACTCAAGCATACAATCAGAGCAACGTAAAATTATCGTTTTGTACAGGAAAGGGTTCAGCGGGATTGTATTTACCCTTTCCTGTACAAACCCTTTTTTAAACATCCCTATGATTTTATACTTGAGAAAATATTGTGGTCTAAGAAGAAATTACTTGTATCAAGCAATTTCTTCTTATTTCTCAATATTTTCTAATCTTTAGGTTGGTTATCTGTTACTTTTCAAATTACACCCACTTTTGATTGTCATCTGCAACTTCTTTCAAATTGGACCAGTATAAAATTTTCAAAACCGGGAAAGGGTTAACATGGGTTCAGCTTCTTCTCAGTGTAATATGTGCTGAATCTGTTTTAGGAGTGGCTTTGTTATTTGTTTCACTAGTTTGAGACAAAAAATTCTTCAATTCTTATTATTATCTTGTAACATGAATGAAACCCCCCTTGAAGTCGCCAGGCCAGTTTACATAAGGGCTTATCAGATTTCAGAACACATAAATTTGTAATTATCAGTCATTGCACATTGATATTTCTTTTTAACCCTTTCTTGTTCAATCACTGGTTTTTACATTCCTGTGTTGAGTACTTAAGAAAACATAGTGGAAAAAGAAGAAATGGCTTGTAACAATCAATTTCTACTTTTTCCACAATATTTTATACTCTACTTATTTTTCTAATAAAATCAACTTTAGATAGTTGGCTGCAAATCCTTTCAATTTGGACCAATCAAAAATTTAGTAAAACAATATAGGGTTAACCCATTTCCTCTCAAGCTCCCTCAAGAAAAAGGCTTTGAAAAAAAAGTGTAGAAATTGCTTGTTACAAGAAGTTTTTTCATTATTCACAATGTTTTCTAACCCCAAAGAAAAAGAAAAATTTCATCAACTTCAGGGTCTTTCAATTTGGACCAGTCTCACATGTTTCGTCTGGTTATCTGTTGATCTGCTGTTAATTCATTAAAAGAAAAGTAGGCTTGTTTTTAGCTCACCTGAGTGCTCAAGGTGAGCTTTCGTGGTTAGGTGGATGTCAGTCGTCCGTCGTGCGACATCCATAGTCCGTTGTCAACATTTACCTTGTATGCACTCTAGAGGCTACATTAATTGCCCAATTGACCTGAAAATTGGTCAGAATGATTGTCTTGATGAAATCTCGGACAAGTTCGAAATTTGGTCAATTTGGGTCAAAGGCCATGGGGTGAAATCTTAGAAAAACCTTGTATGCACTCTACAGGCCGCATTTTTTGCCCGATCAACCTGAACTTTGGTCAGAACAGTTGTCTTGATGAAATCTTGTGAGTGTAAAAAACTGGCTGAACTGGGGTCAAAAACTAGGTGACTTGGTCAAATCTTAGAAGAACTTTGTATGCACTCTACAGGCCACGTTTTTTGCCTGTTCAATCTGAACATTGGTCAGAACGATTGTCTTGCTGAAATCTTGTGTGAGTTCGAAACTGAGTCAACTGGGGTCAAAAACTAGGTCACTTAGTCAAATCTTAGAAAAACCTTGTATGCACTCTAGAGGCCACGTATTTTGTCCGATCAACCAGAAATTTGCTCAGAACGATTGTCTTAATGAAATCTAGTGGGAGTTTGAAACTGGGTCAACTGGGTTCAAAAACTAGGTCACTGGGTCAAATATTAGAAAAACCTTGTAAACTATGCACTCTTGTGGCCACATTTTTGTCTGATCTCCCTGAATTTGATCAGAATGATTATCTTAATGAAGTTTTGGATAAATTCGTAACTGGGTCAAATACTAAGTCATTGGTTCAAATCTTAGAAAAACTTTGTATGCACTCTAAAGGCCACATTTCTTGCCCAATCGACCTGAACTTTGGTCAGAATGATTGTCTTGGTGAAATCTGGTGCAAGATTGAAACTGGGTCAACTGGGGTAAAAACTAGGTCACTGGGTCAAATCTTAGAAAATCCATGTATGCACTCTAGAGGCCACATTTTTTGCCCAATCAACCTGAAAATTGGTCAGAATGATTGTCTTGATGAAATCTCGGACAAAGTGTAATTTGGGTCAACTTGGGTCTAAAACTAGGTCAAGGGGTCAAAACTTAGAAAAACTTTGTTTGCACTCCAGAGGCCTCGTTTCTTGCCCAATTAACCTGAACTTTGGTAAGAATGACTGGCTTGATGAAATCTAGTGTGAGTTCGAAACTGTCAAAAACTAGGTCACTTGGTCAAATCTTAGAAAAACCTTGTATGCATTCTAGATGCTACATTTTTGCCCGTTCAACCTGAACTTTGGTCAGAACGATTGTCTTGCTGAAATCTTGTGTGAGTTCAAAACTGGGTCAACTGGGGTCAAAAACTAGGTCACTTGGTCAAATCTTAGAAAAACCTTGTATGCACCCCAGAGGCCACGTTTTTTTCCCCATCAACCTGAAATTTGGTCAGAAAGATTGTTGTGATAAAATATTGTATGAATTCAAAACTGGGTCAACTAGGGTCAAAAACTAGGTCACAGGGTTAAATCTTAGAAAAACCTTTATGCACTGTAGAGGCCACATTTTTTGCCCAATTAATTGTCATCAATGAAATTAAATAAAAAATTCGAGACATTCAACTCAGGTGAGCAATTAAGGACTACTATGGCCCTCTTGTATCAATGTTTGGTCACAGGTTAAGACAAACACATGTCTTCAGCCTACTCCTTAGATTACAGACGACATTGTTTGAGCAGCCACCTTTTTTAGCCACCCGCAACTCTGGTTGCCATGGCACCAAAAAGGGGCGAAAATAAGGAAATCTTTAAAAATCTTCTTCTCTGAAATCAGAAGACCGAGAGCATTGATATTGGAATAGATCACTTCCTAACATCTATCAAGTTTGTTCAAAAGGTGCCCCTTATATTTGGGCTATACCCAGGTGCTCTCCATGTTACATTGAAACAAAAAGGGAATGATTTAAAAAACTTCCCTGAAACCGTAAGACCAAGAGCTTTGGTATTTTGTATGCAGCATATTTTATGGGATAGCTATCAAGTTTGTTTAAATGATGCCCTTTGGATAATATTTGAGCTCTGCATGGCACACCCCATTTTACATTGAAACAGAAAGAAAACTTTTAAAATCTTCTTCTCTGAAATTAGTAATTCTAGAGCTTTGATATTTGGTCTACAGCAACTAGGGGACCTCTAGCATGTTTGTTCATCCTATGCCCCTTGGGTCAAATTTTGGCTGTACCCAGGCTCATCCTTTCTTTTAACATATAAACAAAGAAAGAACACTTTTAAAATCTTCTCTGATACCAGAAAGACTAGAGTAATGATATTTTGGTATCTAGAATCTCCAAGTGAATCTGTACAGATTTTATTCATGTGATACCTTGGGTTATATTTGGGTTCCTCCCACTGCACCCTTTTTCAACAAAATAGGAAAAATCTTCTCTGAAATGAGAAAGCCAAGAGCATTGATATTCTGTATGAAGAACCTTCTGGCAAACTTCTAAAAGGTTGTTCATGTGTTGACCCTTGGGACATATTTGGACCCTGCAATGACGCACCCTATTTTTTACATAGAAACATACTAGAAAATCTTCAAAAACCCAACATCCTATTTTATTCCAATTTATTATCTAGTTCATAAACTCAAATCTTCTTTTCAGTATACATGCTACTTTTCTTGCACAAAAATTCTTACTCTTTGTTTTTTTGTTTGAATGGGGTTTTACGCCGCTTTCAACAATCTTTCAGTTATATCGCGGCAGCTGGAGCACCTAACAATGGAATCCTGGTATTTCTCACACCAGTACTACCATTACATCCTTTCCTAGCCTCCAGCTGCTATCCCACATAGGTATACGATTATCGACCCATTGGTGAGAGACAATTAGTCGGAAAGGATGAGTGCCGCCGTCGCTTACTCTTTGTAAGAATGTCTTTTTGTTTCAAATTTCTTATACAAGATTTTGCTAATAGGTGACTTTTGGCTGAAATTAGGTCATTAGTGCTTTGATTACTTCTGCAGTCATTGACTAAAGTGAGCACTTTAGAACCAATGGCCCTCTTGTTTTCAATTATAACTCACCTGAGCACAACATTCTGAAGATGAGATTTTGTGATCACCCTGTGTTTGTTATGAAAAATCTGTTATTTGTAATGCTTCTGAAGTCATCGATACTCTCAGATGTAAAGATGTCATGAAATAATTCTTTGGCTCATATCTAAGCACAACTTGCTGGCGGGGAGTTTTTAGGATTACTCAGTGTCTGTTGTACATCGCCCGTTGTCAACATTTTCTTTAGCATCTTCTTCTTCTGAACCACTTGGCCATTTGGACCAAACATGGTAGAGATGTCCCTTTGATTTCAAAACCTGTTAGTAAAAAAAAAATTCTCAGATGAATGGCTTAAGGCTATATGTATTAAGTTATGAAATAATTCTCAGATGAGTGACATTAGGCTATAGAGGTATTAAATTTCTATGGCCATAAGGTCACTGTCATAGTTGTCTGCATGTAAAATTTTTGATCTCTGTAATTAATGATGGTAAACATATGTTAAACAACAGCAAGACGGCTCATTACTGGTTGTAGACGTTCAGGTATTAATCCTTGACAAAATATTCCTTTGGTTGCTGCATTGAGAAAGTATGGTCAAGACAAGAATTAACTGACATATTAATTGATAGATTGCTGGCCCCACCCACTGACTCTACTGGCCACACCCAATAACTCTGACAGTATGTTCCACTTCCATTTTTAATGGTATTATTATGCAAAATGTAAGGCCAGTAACATGTAATAAAAAAGTAAAATTTTTGGTTGGCAACCTATACATTGTAACTACAACTTGTTTGATATAGTTGTGATATTCATTCTCATATGCAACAAAAATGTCAGCCAAGGTAGGAGTTCAAATTTCACCTGCGGTCTAAATGAATGATTTGATTGATTTATTGATTCTTTGATTGACAGCTGTGATTGGTTAATTATCTTTCTTGGTATGGGGATTGTGCAAATACCTTGCCATTACCTGCAACTGCGTTACAGAGTCAAGTTGTTTTCTTATTTACCCATTACCAAACAACCTGGCTTTATGTGACCATCAAAGAGATTTACTTATGAGAAATTTATTGGAAAGGGAGAATTTGTGTGTTACTTTTAAGTTTTAGAGATCTGTAAAGAAACTGCATGGTCACGACAAGATATGTTAGTCATCATTATTGATAATGTCAAAAATATCCTACAGAAGGCTATGTTTTTGTACAGCATATGTAAACCAGGCTATAATGGATTTTGTCATTGCTTGGGTTGTAAGTTTAAACCTGTTTGGCCTCATCCTTTATCAAATGACAGAGAGCTGAAAAAAGTGGCAACTTGATAGTTTCCTCAAAATGTGCACATTTTCAAAAAAGCTTTCTTTGTCTCCCACCAATGAGCGGATAATCATAAACCTAAGTGGGATGAGCAGCTTGAGGCTCGGAAAAGATGTAGTGGTAGCACTGGTGTGAGAAATACCATGAATGTATTGTCAGGTGCATGATTGGATCCAGCCGCCATAATGTGTATATGCCCTCTCAAATAGGTAAAACAAATCTTTCAAGGAAATACTTCTTTGAACATATTTTGATTGCCGCATAGATTTCTAGAAATGAAAAAAAGAACCTTGTATCAAGCATTTCCTTCTTTTTCTATTACAATTTCAAGTCATTCTGATGAAAAAATACATGTATTATTATTTATTGACATAACAACTACAATTTCAACTTGTTCACAATATAACCTTTTGTAAAGAGTTAACCCATTCCCACCCAGTCCCACTCTTTGTTTGACGTCCCTCAAGAAAAGAAGCTTGAAAAAACATTGTTGAAATGAAGAAATTGCTTGCAACAAGTAATTTTTCTACCCAGAAAGTTGAAAAAAATCTAAAATTTCAAGAACTAAATTGTTGTCTAAAATATCTTTCAATTTTGAATAGTTTAAACTTTTGTCATCTCGTAATAGGCTAACACTTTACCACACAATCCTGCATTCAGTATTGAAGAGATTTATTTATCGAAGCCTGTAACATGCAATTTCTTCTTTCTCATAATGTTTTCTACTTTATATGACCTTATTTTTCAATTTTACCCTTAATATATACCACACAAGAAAATTTTAGACTGGTCCAAATTGAAAGAAGTTGCACTCAACATTTTAAAATTCACGCAATTTTAAATATCTCTTTTTTGGGAGGAAAAAATGAGAATTTTTTTTTCTCAAACTCTTTTCCTGAAGGGTGTTAAAAAGTGGGATTGTATGAGATGGGGTTAAATCAAGTTTGTTTTGTTATCTGCAAGCTCTGAATATGAACTTGTGTTTGGCTTTTTGGGGGGAAAATGGTGAAGCATCTTTGCGGGCAGGGCCATAGGGCAGTTTCTTTCTCCCAATCTTAAATCATGGGGCGTCATGGGTTCAATCCCCCGCGCCAGTACATATCCTTTTTAATCTTTGTCTTTCACTAATGTGTGAATAATCGTAAACCTAAGTGGGATAGCAGCTGGCAGCTAGGAAAGGATGTAATGGTGGTACTGGTGCGAGATATACCAGGGATCCAATATGACAGAAGAATTGTTAAAAGCGGCATTAAACTCCTTTCAAACAAACAAATTGGCAGGCAGGTGCAAAATTGTACAGGTTTTTGGTTGTTGCAGGTTTACTGAGGATAGAAAAATGTAGCAGTAAACAGTGAGACTGCTTATCTTTATTTTAGATGGGTGGAGAACGAAATTCCAAGATAAAGGTCAAATGTGAGAAATGCATTCAATTTTTTACATATTAAACTGTAATAAATTTGATAACTTTCACGGGCAGGCTTATACGTTTTATTCAGGAAAATGTGTTAAAACATGATTATCTTGTAGCTTAGAAATTACCTGGGAAGGTCCTGTATTTCCTTAACCAATTACCAGAAGGCAAATTATTTACACTGGTCCAAATTGAAAGATGTTGCAGATGACAAATGTAAGGTCATAAAATTTATAGTTCTTTTGTCTATAAAGGAATTAAAAAACATTGATGGGTATGAAGAAATTGATTTTTACAAGCAATTTCTTCATTTTCAACAATGATCTCCAAAACCTTTCCTTGAGCATCTTACAAAAGTGCACGTCTGTGGAAATGTGTTAATCCATTCTCGCTCAGTAGAAAAAAATCTGTAGAAAATATTGCGGAAAATGACAAAATTACTTGTTACAAGCAATTTCTTCATTATCCACAATGTTTTCTACCTCAAAGGTAAAAGAAAATCCAAAATTTCATAAGCTTTAAATTTTCGTCTGAAACTCTTTCAATTTGGACCAGTCTAAAAAATATGCCGTCTAGTACTTGGTTAACTAAGTACCTTACAACAAAACTTTAAACTGATGAATTGATAGAGGTTAAACAGACAAAAAAAAATCTAATCTCATTTAGATAGAAAAACATGGGTCAAGGTGGGCAGAAAACATTGTAAGAAGAGGAGAAAATGCTTTATTCCAGTGATTTTTCATTTCCAGATAAGTGTCTCAAAATACAGGTTTATTTGGAAGTGAGAAATAAGCATCAAATGAAGTAGAAAACATATTAACCCTTGTCATGCTGTATAAATTATCATACTGAATTGCTGTAAAATCAAAGGGCTGAAGGCACTGATAGAACTTGTTGTTAAAAAAATCAATTTTTCTATTGGAATCAGCTTCCTTAACAACTCTGGCAGAAAAAATACAAGCAGGGGGTGTAGACTAAGATCAGACTGCACTTATGTGCAGGCTGATCTTAGTCTCTACCTCCTGCCAAAACTGGAATATTCCGGGTTCGGCATGACAAGGGTTAAGATGAGAAGGAATTGTTTCCCTATATTGACAATGTTTTTATGCCCCTGCCATGTGAATGGGACAGGCATATAAATCTACCTCTGTCTGTGTTTAAGTGCGTACATGGATTTGTAAGTGTGTGCGTTCAATTCTTGTGAAGAGCATATCGTCTACATAAAGAAATCTAGGACATTTTATTTTGGCTTACCTGAGCACGAAGTGCTCAAGTGAGCTTTTGTGAACACCTTTCGTCCATTATCCGGTCGTCGTCCATCAACAATTTCTTTTAACGACATCTCCTCCCAAACCACTGGGCCAATTTGAACCAAATTTAGCAAAAATGTTCCTAAGGTGGTCCGCTTTAAAAATAGCTAAAAGAATTGAAATCCCTTAAAAACTCTGGTTGATGGCAACAAAGGTGAAATTTAAAAAAAATCTTTAAAAATCTTCTCCTCCTGACCCAGAAGGAGTAGAGCCTTGATATTTTGCATGAAGCATTAGTATATTGACCTCTTTCAAAATGGCTAAAGTCATGATCCTCTGGTCTCAAAGGGCAGAGTCCAAGGGGGTCGGGTTTATATAGAAATAAAGAACAATTTTTAAATGACATCTCCTCCTAAACCACCAGGCCAATTTGAAACAAATTTGGCAGAAATGATCCTAAGGTGGTCCCCTTTAAAAAAAAGCTTAAAGAATTGAAATCCATAAAAACTCTGGTTGCCGTGGCAAAAAACGTGAAATTATAAAATAATCTACAAAAATCTTCTCCTCCTGACCCGGAAGGAGTAGAGCCTTGATATTTTGCATGAAGCATCAGTATATTGACCTCTTTCAAAATGGCTAAAATCATGATCCTCTGGTCTCCAAGGGCAGAGCCCAAGGGGGTCGGGTTTATATAGAAATAAAGATCGATTTTTAAATGAAATCTCCTCCTAAACCACTGGACCAATTTGAACCAAATTTGGCAGAAATGTTCCTAAGGTGGTCCCCTTAAAAAATAGCTAAAAGAATTGATTCTTGTTTCTGAACTCATAACCCATGAATCCAGAGGGAGGAAAAAGTTTTTTCCTTCTTTCAAATTTGCTCTAAAGCCTTGGAATTTGCAATTTAGACTTTTGGATCCCCAGGTACATAGTCCTTATATGTAAGTGTGGCCCACTTGTAACTTAATCCTAACCTTAACATGAAATTAGACTGTTGAAAGAAAAAGAGCCTTTATCTCAGGTGAGCGCCCCAGGACCAACGGCCTTCTGGTTTCATTGAGGCATGAACCTGAAAATGCTCACACTGTATGAATATGCAAAGCAGTATCTTACAGTTTTTAGATTCATACCTCGATGAAAACAAGTCTTAAATCTTTGGGTCTTTGGGTAGAATAGATTGTGGAAAATTAAGAAATTGTTAGTTACAAGCAGTTTTTTCATTATCCGCAATGTTCTCCCAAGCTTTCCTTATAACCCATTCCCCCCAATAATTCTTTTTGATGCCTCTAAAAGAATGTTTTGAAAATACTTTGGAAAATGAGGAAAATTTCTTTATTACTGACATTTTTTCTACCACAGGGGCAAAGACTTTCTAAGTTCATAAACTTATTACTGGCATCTGCAACTTCTTTGAATTTTGACTTGTCTAAAATTTTGTCATTAAAAAATGGGATAAGGTAGACAAAAGGGAAATGATCTGGTGAAAAATAAAGAGTTGTTTGATGTCTGAACATTTTTTGCAACTGCATTTAATAACAGGGGTATTTTGTTTCAGACTTAGGTCTACTTTGCCAGATCTGTTATTTTGTTTAACTCATTCCTACAAAACCTCTTTTTATACACCCAAATGGTCGAATTATGTTATGGCCCCGGTCGTCTATCTGTCTGTCCATCTGTCTGTCCATCCGTCTGTTAGCAATTTTTTGTGTGTGCAACTCCTCCTAAACTATCAATGGAAATGAGCTGAAACTTGGCACAATTACTCCCATGATGTCAAGTTGTGCATAAGACCTTTGAAATTCAAATTGCTCCAGTCATTCTTGAGTTATCATGAATTATCTGCCCTTGAATTGAACAAAAATCACTGTTTATTGTTTGCGCATCTCCTCCTAAACTATCAATGGAAATGAGCTGAAACTTTGCACAATTACTCCGTATGATGTCTAGTTATGCATAAGACCTTAGAAATTTGAATCACTCCAGTCATCTGATATATCTTGAATTATCTGCCCTTGTATTGAATGAAAATCACTGTATTTCTTGTGAGCACAACTTCTACATTCTGAATGGGGATGAACTGAAACTTGATACAATGACTTTGTGTGATGTCTACTTGTCCTTAGGACTAGAATTGTTTGAAATGTCAAGTTGTTCCTGAATTATCTGCCCTTGACTTAACAAAATAGCTTCAATTTACATTTAATTTTGTACAAAACTCCTACAGTTTACATAGAATTTAACAGAAACTGGCCACAATGTATCTCTATGATTTTAGTCTGTCTGTCAGTCTGTCCGTCCGTCTATCCATCCGTCTGTCTGCCCGTCTGTCTGCTAGCAATTTTTTGTGTGAGCAACTCCTCCTAAACTATCAATTGGGATGAGCTGAAACTTTGCACAGATACTCCTTATGATATCTAGTTTTGCATAAGACTTTTGAAATTCAAATCTTTCCAGTCATTTTTGATTTATCTTGAATTATCAGCCCTTGAGTTGAACGAAAAACACTTAATGTCTTGTATGCACATCTTAATCGTACATTTTTCATGGCAATGGTTTTAAATTAAACTATGGTTTTTAAAGCTGTCATGTTTCTCAAGTGTATATAATATTATTCAGGTAACAAGATCTTTCTATTAGTAAAATGCATGAGCTATCATTCAAGCTAACATAGCTGACAAAGCAAGGTTACTGACAAGCCTCTTCGGCGTATTTGCTCAAGCTCTTGTTTTTACATCATTGAAAAACATTATGGAAAATAGAGGAATAGCTTGATACCTTAAAGTCAAAGATTTTTTAAATTGTCATTAGTAATTTCTTTCAAATTGGATCAGTCAAAAGTTGTGTTGTCTGGTAATGCCAGGTTTATGATAGGGTATATTGTGTATCTACACATATTTTACAAAGGTATATCTTTCCTTCGCAGGAATAAACTGCACCTGGTCAGGGTCAAAGATAATAAACCATTACCCACCAATGAAACTTTAGACTTGTCCAAATTGAAAGAGGCTGCAGATAAAAATTTTAAATTGATGATATTTTCTTCATTTTACACTATATTTTCCAAATTTTTTTTTCTTGGGGTACATAGATAAGTAGGATTGTGTGGGAGTAGGTTAATACATAAAACTGGCTGTTACAAGGGCTTTTGCAAATAATATTCTTAACATTTTTAGCTTGTCTATTTTTGGAGAAAACCTGATGTGGTGTTGTAGGCATTTTGTACTTTATTCAGACAGGTTACATTTGGAATTTTTATGCGTCCAATCTACGAAGTAGATGTGTATGTGTGTGTGTGGGGGGGGATATATTGGTTTTACCATGTTGATCTGTGTGTGTCCATCCATCCATTCATCAGTCTGTAGACTTTTATATTTCTAATTCTAGAATCATTTGACCTGCAACCCTGAAAACTTCATACGGTTATTGCCAATGATCCTAGCAAGTGACCTCTTGGTTTTGGTCATGTAGGCCAAGATGTCAAGATGTCAAGACCACAGTTGAACTTTGAAAGCCATTTCCATGCTCTAACTCTTATCCCAATCCCACACAAGCCCTCTTTTTTAAGCCCCTCAACAAAAAAGTCTTGGAAAACATTGTGGATATTGAAGAAATTGCTTGTATCAAGCAATTTCTTCAATATCCACCATGTTTTCTACCCTAAAAGACAATGAATTTTCGAATTTCATATCCTTAAAATTGTTGTCTGCATCTTCTTTCAATTTTGACCAGTCTAAAATGTTCTCATCCTGGAATAGGTTAATCCATTTGACCTAGGTCCGTGAAACTTTAGACAAATGTTATCTATGACCAAAGGTGGTGCACTTTCATTTTTGGGTAACATAGGTCAAAGTTAAACTCTGTTGCTTGAGTGACAAAATTACTGATGGGAGGTGTTAGTCGGCGTTGCAATAATTCTAGTTAATAATTATCTCCTATTTTACTATCAAGCACCTTCAGATGAGTGTTTCCTGCCTCATGTCATGCTCTTTTATCTTCTCTGAAATACTTTGAGGTTTGCTTAGTTTTGTGTAAAGCTAGGGACCATAATCATGCATAATCCCTTGTAAACCAATGCATGTTCAATGATTCATAATTAACTATATTGTCACAGCTGTCATTGCATATATTTTCAGGTTATTCGCCTCACTGGAAAATTTGTGCCAGATTTAGATGAAGATCCTGATGATGAGCCAATGGAGGCACCTGACCTTTTAGATGATCTTGAAATGGATGAAGGTCAAGTGGAGGTAACAAGATTAAGACCTAAGGGATTGCCTCATGTCCTTGCTGTTGGTGAGATCATACCCCATCCATCTAATATTGAGGTTCCTTTAGACAAGAGAACATTCACCAGTCGACACAATATGAACATGAAGTTTACCGATTGTGATGAAAGGTACTGATATTGTTGTTTTTTATATAATTACCAGACAACAAAATTTTAGACTTGTCTAAATTTAACCCATTCCCACTTGACAAAATTTTAGACTGGTCCAAATTGAAAGAAGATGCAGACGACAATTTCAAGTTGATTGAATTTTAATTTTTTTCGTCTTTTAGGATAGAAAACATTGTGGATAATGAAGAAATTGCTTGTTACAAGCAATTTCTTCATTGTCCACAATGTTTTCCAAAGCTTTTTTCTTGTGGGGCGTAAAAAGGAGGGATTGAGTTGGAATGGGTTAAAGGAGTTGAAGATGACAATTAAAAATGGCAAAGCTTAGATTTTTTTCAACTTTATTGGTAGAAAACATTGTGTAAGTGAAGAAATTGTTTGCAACAAGCAATTTCTTCATTCAGGCAATATTTTCCAATTTTGTTTTTCTTGAGGGGTGTCAAAGGTCAAAGGCATCAGTGTTTGGTAATGGGTTAACCCATTTTATACTGAAATAAGACCCTTTTCTAAAATGCAGTAATATCAAAGAGCTGAAAGCACTATAATCCTGGTTTTGGGTCAATAATTATTTTGAAATATGATTTCATAAACAACTAAGGCTTGAAAGGGACAAACAGTTGGTGTAGACTAAGATCAAAGTACACATATGTTCAGTCCTGTCTTTGTATATGCTGAGTGAAAAATTCTGTACAAAATATTGCTTTGAAATCAAAGGACTCACAGCACTGAAAGGTCTTAATGAAGGTCAATATTTCTTTATAAAATAGATAATTTAAACAACTCTTGTTGAAAGGGGACAAGCAGGAGGTATTGACTAAGATCAGACTGCACTTATGTGCAGGCTGATCTTTGTCTATACCTCCTGTCAAAACAGGAATATTCCTGTTCCAGCATGACAAGGGTTAATATTCATACTAGAGAATGAATGCAGGTTTTGATAATCAATTTCTCAATTTTCCATAATGTTTTCCTAATGTTTTCCTTGGAATCATCCTAAAGCAGAAATTTGTTTGAATGTGTTAAACAAAGATTTCTCTCTGCCTTTATACAGGATCCATCATTTGATTGGTTATGACTGTGAGGAGATGATTGGTCAATCTTTCTATGGATTCCACCATGCCATGGACAGTAAAATGATGGAAAAGGCCTTCAAAGATTGTAAGCAATCATTTATGATTTCAAAATTATAACATACCTATGAATAAATATATATACATTCGGCACAGACAAAATCAGACATATCAGAAAAAACAACCTGTATCTCCTAGAGTCAAATACAGTTCCATGAAGGGCAAGCTCATTGACATCATTTTCATTCTTAAGATGACGTCAAAATGCGAACAAATGTAATCAAAATGGTAAAGGAGAAAGGAATAAGTTGTGGAAATGCAGATTTTTTTCAATATTTCATCATATTTACTTAATGAAAAACTAGGTGTATAAGAAATGGAATATTGCATTACAATAGCGATAGAACATCTTCTATTTGCTTCTCACTACAGAAGAAAATTTGATATTCCAATTAGTCTCATGAAATATAAAAATTTTCCTCCACAGCTCAAATCAAATACAAGATGTTGTATCTCTATTGTGACATTCCCTTTTTATTTTTGCTTTATTCCTTATCCATTACCAGATGAAAACAAGACTGGTCCAAATTGAGAGAGTTAGCAGAAATGGGTGTAATTAGAAAATTACCATCATTTACAGTTGAAAATACTGAAGGCATTTTACCCTGTCCCAGACAACAGATTTCAAAGTGGTCTAAATTTTAAAAAAAAGTTGCTGACAACAATTTTTGCTTTATGAATTTTAAGAAAAGTCTATCTTTCTAGAATGACAATACAAAGGGAATTGAAACAAATGGCTTCTGATTAGCAGTCTCTTATTTTACCCCTGTATCAAAAGATCGCTGGGAATATTGTTTTACTGTTGTCTGTCTATCCATCCATCTGTCATTCTGTCTGTCTGCAAAAATATAAGCATTTACTATTACATGAAGCCTATTCAAGGTCCAATACTCATATTTGGCATGATGAGAGATACCTCATCAATACAAGCAGTTTCTTCATTTTCCACATTGTTTTCTACCAAAGAGACAGATATTTTACCCATTCCCACACAACAAAATTCAAGACTCTTCCAAATTGAAAGGAGTTGCAGATTACAATTTAAAGTTTATGAAGTTTGAGATTTTTTCAACTTTCTTTGCAGACAAGCAATTTCTTCATTTGCCACAATGTTTCCCAAAATGCTTTTTTTGAAGGGCGTCAAAAAACATTATTGTGTGGGAATGGGTTGAAATGATATCAACTTAAGCTTTGTCATACCATATAAATTACCTTACTGAATTGCTGTAAAAACAAAGGGCTGAAAGTGCTGACAGAACTTGTTGTTATAAAATCAATATTTCTTTGAGAAATCAATTTCATAAACAACTCTGGCAGGAAAAGTACAAGCAGGAGGTGTAGACTAAGATCAGACTGCACTTAAGTGCAGGCTGATCTTGGTCTACACCTCCTGCTAAAACAAGAATATTCCTGGTTCAGCATGTCTAGGGTTAATATTTATGTATATTTATGTTTTACAACTTTCTCATTTGGTACAGACATTAAGGACAACAACCTTGTTTATCAATATCTTCATTTAGTTACTAAAACATCATAACTACAGCTTCATATAGCTGGAGTTGGTATGTTTAGGTATCCAAAAGATAATGAAATGACTCGTTCTGACTTTGAGAAAGCTACTATAGAGCAATACACTTGATAATTGCAAGATATTGAAAACAGGAAATGCACAAAGTATGACATCAGTCATTAAAAGGAAGGAATAGTGCACTTATAGACATATTTGATTTAACATTTAACCCATTACCTCACAACAATATTTTAGACCTCTGCAAAATCAAGGAAGTTGCTGCAACAAATTTCAGTCGCTGAAATTTGAAAAAAAAATCTGTCTTATGGGGTAGAAAGCAATGTGGATAATGAAGTAGTTGCTTGTAACAAGCAATGTTTTCCCAAAGGTTTTATTCTTTGGAGTGTCAAAAGGCGTAATTGTATGGGAATGACACAATGATATTTAATCCTTGTCATGCTGAATTAAAATCCTATACAGAATTTGCTTTAACCCATTTCCAGACAACAAAACTTTAGACTAGTCCGAATTGAAAGAAGTTGCAGATGACAATTTAAAGTTTGTGAAATCTTAGATTTTTTCCACTTTCTGGGTAGAAAACATTGTGTAAAATGAAGAAATTGCTTGTTACAAGCAATTTCTTCCTTTTTCACAATGTTTTCCAAAGCCTTTTTACTTAAGGGGTGTCAGAAAGCATCACTGTGTGGGAATGGGTTAAAATCAAGGGACTGGAAGGCCTTTACCCTTTCCAAAATTCAGACCTTTCCAAATTCATTGGTTTTGCAGACAAAAATTTAAATTGAATTTTATTTGGAAAATAATCAATCAGTAGGGTAGAAAATATTGTTGAAAAAGAAGAAATTGCTTGTAACAAGCAATTTTTTTCTTTTTCTACAATGTTTTCTCAATTATAAATTTACAGGGATGTAAAAATCAGGGTTTAAACAGGAAAGGGTTAAGTAGGGTCAATGTGTCTTTTGAAAATTGATTATATAAACAACATTGACAACCCTGGTCAATATCAAATTAATTTTGAAGAAATGTTCTTAGGTGATCTTTCAACATAGTTAAAAGAATTGAAATCTGTTGAATATTATTGTTTGCAATAGCAATTAAAAGATCCTCATGAACCAGAAGGCATAGGGCCTTGATATTTTGTATTAAGCATCATTATGTTGACTTTTTTCAAAATGCTGAAATTAATACCCTCAGGTCCCACAGGGGCTAGCTTCAAGGTGGATCAGGCCTCTATTGAACAAAGAAGAATTTTGTTAAATGACATCTCCTTCAAAACTACTTAGACAATTTCAACCAAATCTGGTAGAAATGTTCTTAGGTGGTCATCTTTCAAAATGGCTTAAAGAGTTAAATACGTAGAAAACTCTGATTGTTACAAGGTAATCAAAATTTTTTAAAAATATTTTCTTTTGAATAAAAAAGCAGAGAGCTTTTATATTTTGCATGAGGCAAATGAATTTTTCAAAATTACTAAATTCATCAACCTTGAGCCAAAATTATCCTTCACCCTTTTAGATGCAATCAAGAAAAATAGTGCCATTCCTAAATAAAATGAACAGATATGTAATTTATATACTAAATGTGTATACAATTTTCATATCATGATCAAACTTTAACAGATTCATAACTTTCTTTGGCCCGACACACAATGACGCTTTTTGACTCCCCTTCATCAATTTTAAAACTGATGTTTTCAGTATCCAGTAGGTCATTTAAATTGTAGGTATGCACTTTTTTGGTGAAAATTTAGTTCTTATTATTATACGCCCGTCGAAGACGGGACGTATTATGGGATCACCCGTGGTGTCCGGGCGTCCGGGCGTCCGGCCGTCCGGCCGTCCGGGCGTCCGGTTGTCCGGCGGTGTCCACTTCTTTGTCCGGAGCATAACTCTGTCACCGTAAGTCCGATTGACTTTAAACTTGGCAGTTATATTCTTCTCATCAATACGGAGTGCAGTGCTCAATAACCATAACTCTACCTAGCCTATTTTTTGAGTTATTGCCCTTTGTTGTTTTTCATACTTGAATCTTGTCCGGAGTATATCTCTAAAAGTATTATAGCTAGGATCATGAAACTTCATGGGTGTATAGATCTCACCAAGGGGGAGTGCAGTGCACAAGAACCATAACTCTACCTAGCCTATTTTTTGAGTTATTGCCCTTTGTTGTTTTTCATACTTGAATCTTGTCCGGAGTATATCTCTAAAAGTATTATAGCTAGGATCATGAAACTTCATGGGTGTATAGATCTCACCAAGGGGGAGTGCAGTGCACAGGAACCATAACTCTACCTGGCCTATTTTTTTAGTTATTGCCCTTTGTTGTTTTTCATACTTGAATCTTGTCCGGAGTATATCTCTAAAAGTATAAAAGCTAGAATCATGAAACTTCATAGATGGATAGAGCTCACCAAGGGGGAGTGCAGTGTACAAGAACCATAACTCTACCTAGCCTATTTTTTGAGTTATTGCCCTTTGTTGTTTTTCATACTTGAATCTCTTCTGGAGTATATCTCTAAAAGTATAATAGCTAGGATCATGAAACTTCATGGGTGTATAGATCTAACCAAGGGGGAGTGCAGTGCACAAGAACCATAACTCTACCTAGCCTATTTTTTGAGTTATTGCCCTTTGTTGTTTTTCATACTTGAATCATGTCCGGAGTATATCTCTAAAAGTATTATAGCTAGGATCATGAAACTTCATGGGTGTATAGATCTCACCAAGGGGGAGTGCAGTGCACAATAACCATAACTCTTCCTAGCCTATTTTTTGAGTTATTGCCCTTTGTTGTTTTTCATACTTGAATCTTGTCCGGAGTATATCTCTAAAAGTATTATAGCTAGGATCATGAAACTTCATGGGTGTATAGATCTCACCAAGGGGGAGTGCAGTGCACAGGAACCATAACTCTACCTGGCCTATTTTTTTAGTTATTGCCCTTTGTTGTTTTCCATACTTGAATTTTGTCAGGAGTTTATCTCTAAAAGTATAATAGCTAGAATCATGAAACTTCATAGATTGATAGAGCTCACCTAGTGGGAGTGCAGTGTACAATAACCATAACTCTACCTAGCCTATTTTTTGAGTTATTGCCCTTTGTTGTTTTTCATACTTGAATCTTGTCCGGAGTATATCTCTAAAATTATAATAGGTAGAATCATGAAACTTCTGGATGTATAGATCTCACCAAGGGGGAGTGCAGTGCACAAGAACCATAACTCTACCTAGCCTATTTTTTGAGTTATTGCCCTTTGTTGTTTTTCATACTTGAATCTTGTCCGGAGTATATCTCTAAAAGTATTATAGCTAGGATCATGAAACTTCATGGGTGTATAGATCTCACCAGGTGGGAGTGCAGTTCACAAGAACCATAACTCTACCTAGCCTATTTTTTGAGTTATTGCCCTTTGTTGTTTTTCATACTTGAATCTTGTCAGGAGTATATCTCTAAAAGTATAATAGCAAGAATCATGAAATTTCATGGATGGATAGAGCTCACCAAGTGGGAGTGCAGTGTACAAGAACCACAACTCTACCTATCCTATTTTTTGAGTTATTGCCCTTTGTTGTTTTTCATACTTGAATCTTGTCCGGAGTATATCTCTAAAAGTATAATAGCTAGAATCATGAAACTTCATGGATGGATAGAGCTCACCAAGTGGGAGTGCAGTGTACAAGAACCATAACTCTACCTATCCTATTTTTTGAGTTATTGCCCTTTGTTGTTTTTCATACTTTGTTTGACAAAAAAATTCATTCAAAATAACCTCAGTTCTATTCAAACCCCCAGTTAATATTAAGCAGTTTGACGGGCGTATCTTGTGACAGTTTGGCACCTTGTTAAGTGGTGTGTTCACTTTAGTATGACCCTGAACTTTGACTTTTTTTGACAAAAATATCCTTTCACCTGACAATGAAATTTGGAATATATATGTACTCAATTGTTGATTTATTTCAACTTGAGTACGATGCCCCTGTGAAATTTTCTCTGATCTTTGACCTATTTAATTATTGTAGTCCAAGATATCACCAACATTTCAGTGATAAATCTTCACTTATACCAGGTAAGGTATAATAAGTTAAGATAAGGTTGTAAAGTCAACATCATTCTTCAAAGTCAAGGTCACTTATTAAGTTCAACTTAATGCAAAAACTTAATAATTTGCTGTTCAAGATATATGGCTTATATATGGGACACAGGTTCCTTGCATTGATAGGTATTAGTTGGTTTTAATATCAAGATCATCCAACAAGGTTAAGGTCACTTGTCAATGTAGCTTAATGCAAAAAATTAACATAGTGTTTTTCAAAAACTGTTGAAGATACATAGCTCATATTGAGGATATAGGTTCCGTGCATTGATAGGTATCAGTTTGTTGCAAGGTTAAGTATCCATCAATGTCAAGGGTACTTATCAAGGTCAAATTTCTGATAAAAAGGCTTGAATTTACTGTTTCAAAGACACCTTTTTGTTACATGATGCTGACAGTATATTTTGCAAAATAGTGCTGTTTAATATCTTAGTCAAACTTACTGTCAGAGCTCAGTTGTGTTTCTTGCAATCCATCAATTCTGCACCAAAGAATATTCACTCATACAACTATTTTGCACCAAATGATATTCTCATCTTTTATAGGTAGACTGGTAATCAAATCTCAAATTAAGGTGCCACTGGATCAAAAGTGTAATGGAATTTGTTTAATCAATAAAAATCAGTTGATCAAAGCTAATGGAGTTCATTAGTAAATCAGAGAAAGACATTCCATTAAACAATATTGTATCAGTTTATGCTGAGTTTTATTTTCTAGAGTTTTGTGTGGCATAACCCTTACTTGTCTTTTCATTGTAATACTTTTACTTAACCCTTGTTCTGCTGAATTCAATCCTTGTTCAAAGTTTTATTCAAAAAAGCTGAAAGCTTTGGAAGCACTAGATATCAGTCAGAATATTCTTTTAGAAATTGATATCATAAACCATTCTGGCTTGAACTGGACAAATAATAATAATAATAATAATAAAGTCTTTATTTAAAGAGGCTGCACAGTTGTGGTAAACCCAGTCTTCCCTGTGGGCCTCTGTGAATGCATTTACGTGTACAAACAATATACAATAATTACAACAGAACATGAAATAGAATGTAAACACATAAAATATACACAATAGGGGAGAAAAAAAAAGTAAATAATTAAGATTTTCACAAGAATGAAATTGTAAAATTGTAAAAATTTAGAATAATGGCAGATAGGCAATGATTCAGATTTTGCTCGAACACTGGCATTAGGAAGATTAACCTGTTGACTTACCCATGGAATGCCACCATGTAAGGTATGATGACTTAAAACTCTTCAAGTTGGGACTATTCCTAACATTGAGAGGTAAGGCATTCCATAATTTTGGTCCGGAATAAGAAAAAGATTTTTTGTAAAATTCCATCCTGGGTATTGGCACATATAATTTCTTTTGGGTGTTTGATCTTAAATTTAGGCTAGTGCTATTTTGTAAAAGTTCAGACATGTAAAAAGGTGCCTGATTATTTATTGATTTATAGACAAGTATAGCTTTTTTATATGTAATTCTGTCTTTAAATTTCATCCAGTTTAGTTCTTGAAAAAGTACTTCACTTGGTATATCTAAAGATTTATCCAAAATAATTCGAGCAGCTCGTTTTTGGAATTTGTATATAGAATTCAGAAGATTTTCGTTGCAATTACCCCAAATGGAACAACAGTAGTCAATATGGGGGAGAATATATGCATTGTAAAATAGCTTTCGCGAATGTATATCTAACATAGTTTTAATTCGAAGAAGAAGATATAGAAGAGAGTTGCACTTAGGAGGTAAAGACTAAGTTCAAACTGCTTATATGTGTAGGCTGATCCTTGGTTACACCTCCTGCCAAAACAGGTTTATTCCAGGTAGGGCACATTCTTTCTGACATTTGTCTCTCACCAATGCTGAAAAATCGTAAATCTTAGTGGGATAGCAACTGGAGGTTAGGAAAGGTTGTAATGGTAATACTGGTGTGAGAAATACCAGGAATCTATTTTTAGGTGCTCCAGCTGCCACAATAT
This sequence comes from Fragum fragum, assembly GCA_946902895.1. Taxonomy (NCBI): domain Eukaryota; kingdom Metazoa; phylum Mollusca; class Bivalvia; order Cardiida; family Cardiidae; genus Fragum; species Fragum fragum. Next base: position 5,933,554 of record OX336366.1, read on the forward strand.
GACTGAAATATTGTTGAAATTTGCGTTAAACCCCATTCAATCAATCCGAGTTTAGCATGAAAAGGGTTAAGGCTTTTTTCATGCTGTAGACAATATTTTCTGTTGCCAACCCATCAACAACAATGGTTTTGAAGTAAAAGAGTTTACCATGGCAATGAAAGTAGTATTATTGCTAATCATTATATCACATGACATAAATCTATATAAGTCTGCATCAAACTTGATAGTAGATAGAAATCTGATACTTTTAAATTTAGAAAAATGCAGGAAAAGGAAAACAAATGTGACAAAGGGAGATAATACTCTTTTGAAGCCAATTTCTCTTTTTAGGTCACCTGACCGAATGGTCATGGTGACCTATTTCAATCATCGTTTGTCCGTCGTCGTCCGCCGTCCGTTAACTTTTAAACATTTTCATCTTCTTCTCAAGAACTACTGGGCGGATTTCAACCAAACTTGGTAGAAAGCATCATTGGGGGATGCCAATTCAAGTTTGTGAAAATAGGGGTTCTGGGGGTCATAGGGGCCATAATAGGGGCCAAAAAGGGGTAATTTTTGGTACTTCTTTAAAAATCTTCTTTTAATAAACCGTTAATGCCAGAGCTTAAATATTTTGTGTGCATGACAATTAGGACAGGTTTATTATAAATTGTGAAATTCATGCCCCTGGGGTCATGTATGGGGCCACACCCAGAGGTCAAAGTTCATCATGTTAAAAGATTCACATTTTCATCTTCTTCTGATGAAGTACAAAGCCAATTTCAAACAAACTTGGTGAAAAGCATCATTTGGTAATAGTTATTCAGATTTGTGAAAATAAAAAGGCTGGGGGGTCAGGGGGCCCTAAAATGGGGACCAAAAGGGGGTAATTTTTGGTAACTTTTAAACATTTTCATCTTCTTCTCAAGAACTACTGGGCGGATTTCAACCAAACTTGGTAGAAACCATCATTGGGGGATGCCAATTCAAGTTTAAGAAAATAAGGGTTCTGGGGGTCATAGGGGCCCAAATAGGGGCCAAAAAGGGTATTTTTGATACTTCTTTAAAAATCTTCTTCTAATAAACCGTTAATGCCAGAGCTTAAATATTTTGTGTGCATGACAACTAGGACAGGTTTATTATAAATTGTGAAATTCATGCCCCTGGGGTCATGTATGGGGCCACACCCAGAGGTCAAAGTTCATCATGTTAAAAAATTCACATTTTCATCTTCTTCTGATGAAGTACAAAGCCAATTTCAAACAAACTTGGTGAAAAGCATCATTTGGAAATGGTTATTAGGATTTGTGAAAATAAAAAGGCTGGGGGGTCAGGGGGCCCTAAAATGGGGACCAAAAGGGGGTAATTTTTGGTAACTTTTAAATATTTCATCTTCTTCTCAAGAACTACTCGGCGTATTTCAACCAAACTTGGTAGAAACCATCATTGGGGGATGCCAATTCAAGTTTGTGAAAATAGGGGTTCTGGGGGTCATAGGGGCCAAAATAGGGGGCAAAAAGGGGTAATTTTTGATACTTCTTTAAAAATCTTCTTCTAATAAACCGTTAATGCCAGAGCTTAAATATTCAGTGTGCATGACAACTAGGACAGGTATATTATAAATTGTGAAATTCATGTCCCTGGGGTCATGTATGGGGCCACACCCAGAGGTCAAAGTTCATCATGTTAAAAAATTCACATTTTCATCTTCTTCTGATTAAGTACTAAGCCAATTTCAAACTAACTTGGTGAAAAGCATCATTGGGTACTGATTATACAGATTTGTGAAAATTAAAAGGCTGGAGGTCAGGGGGCCCTAAAATGGGGACCAAAAGGGGGTCATTTTTGGTAACTTTTAAACATTTTCATCTTCTTCTCAAGAACTACTGAGGGGATTTCAACCAAACCTTTTTCTATTTCTTTCAAACAAAATCACTTGTCTTGGTGCTCTTTTACTCAGGTGACCGTTAAGGCCCACTGGGCCTCTTGTTTTCTGTGACTTTGAAATTCATGGATTGCTTGCCATGTCCACTGTGCTCCGACAAGATGTTCCATTTCAATATTAACCCTTGTCATGCTGAACTCGGAATATTCCGGTTTTGACAGGAGATGTAGACCAAGATCTGCCTGCACATAAGGCCAGTCTGATCTTGGTCTTCACCTCCTGCTTGTACTTTTCCTGCTAGAATTGTTTATGAGATTGATTTCTAAAATAAATATTTAATTTTTAGCAACAAGTCCTATCAGTGCTTTCAGTCATTTGATATTACAGCGATTCAGTTAGGTAATTTATACAGCATGACAAGGGTTAAACTGTTTCAATTTGCCAAGCATGTGAAAAAAAGGTCAAATGGTTTGTTGGCGACCTAAATGTCATATCTACAGCTTGACTTATAAAAATGCTTCACATAAATGTTGGCCAATGTCAGACTTTGAATTTCACTTTTGGTCTAAATTAATGATTTGATTTGTGAATTGAGTCTTTGATTGACAGTCAAGATCTTTCAATTATGAAAAAGCATATAGAGTTGACCAATCGCTGGGCCCACCCACTTACTCCCTTGGTCCCACCAATTGATTCGGACAGGAAGTTCGGCTTCAATTTTAATGGTGTTATTTTGCCAAATTTATGGCCTGTATCTTGTTACAAATAAGCAAAATGGTTGGTTGGCGACTTAAGTATCATAGCTACAGCTTGAATACTCTGTAGTTACAACGTTTAAGTCACTAAATCAACAAAAGTGATTCATCAATATGGCGGCCAATGTCTGAGTTCAAACTGAATTCCAGTCTAAATGAATTATTTCATTGGTCTACTGATTATTTGATTGACAGCCGCAATGGTTCAAATGAGCTTGTCCATGAGGTGATAGTGGATGTGAGTATATTCGATTGGTGTCCAGAGCAATTCTTTTACATATATGGATGAATTCAAACATAACTTGACGCACTTGTTCCATTTGATTAGTACTACAGTAATTCATGAAGCTTATTTAGATATGCCCAAAACTTTGGAAAACATTGTGGACAAGGAAGAAATTGCTTGTAACAAGCAATTTCTTCATTGTTCACAATGTTTTCTACACTAAAATGCAAAAAGAAATTTAATCACCTTTAATCATGCAAAAAAAATTTATCACCTAATTGGAATTACTGCAGGGTTTAACCCTATGCAAATTTCAGAGTCCATATACGCATAAATATCTGTGTGAACCACTGTTGGATATCATATTTTATAGACCTCCATTCATCAAAAGTAGCTAAAAATCTGGCATGATTAGTCATATTCTATGTATATAGCTAATTCAAGCTGGAGGTTAAAATTGTTAAGTCACAATTAATAAATTAATCTTATGCATTGGTCATGGTGGCTATAAATACATTTACCAGGGCAAAAGAATGTCTTATACTGGTAAGCCTTTGCTTTAAAATTCTGATCTTTGAAAATATGTCTTCAAATTCTTGAATACTACATTTGACAGGAAGATAGAATCCATACACGCTACGCTATTTTAAGAATTATTGTCCTTTTCAAACATTATTCAAATAAGAGGCAAATGATAAAGTGCAGGTTGGCAATATGTTAAGTGACCCCTGAAATTTAGGCTTGGACCCCTATTTATCATAAGGTTGCAACCCATGGTTCCCACTTTTCAAAATTTCCGTAAAACCCTGTTGGTTATGTCACTTTGTTTGACATCTTTTACTTAAGACTATTCTAAAATTTTGTCATGTGGTTATGGGTTTAAGGTTTGTAAGGATAACATTACATTCATTTAATACCTATTTTAGATTTTTTATCAAATAGGGTAAAGGATAGGATGTTATTTGTAAGTTCAGAAATGTGAGAATACCTGACTGGTTGCTAATGGCAGCTATTGATGAGCTTTAATGTTTTCCTGACATTTTCTACCGTTTATGTGATTTTTACCTGCTGGTTCCTGATATCCATCTTTAGGCTGGTACATAAAAAAAGTGATCTTTCCACTGTATCCAATTAACCCATTACCACACTTTATGATGATTTGAAGAAATATTATCTTTGTGGGAAAAGAAGAAACTGCTTGTAACAAAGTATTGCTCCTTTCTCACAATGTTTTCTACCCAAATAAGGACTTAATTTCCAATTCTAAGGCAATTTGAAATGTCTTCTGCAACCTCTTTCATTTTGGACGAATCTGGAATTCACTTGGCTAGAAATAGGCTTACAGACCAAATTAAGAACTGCTTCAAAATTAAATAAGTTGCAGGAGACAATTTCAGGTTGATAAAATTTTTAAGTCGTATCTTCCCCCAAAACAGACAAAACAGACTTGGTAAGGAACCATACTTGAGGCCCAAAAGCATAAATAAATATGTAAATTAAAATTATAAGATCAGTATAATTCTAAGCAGTAAAGAAATTTCCATATTTCAAATTGTGACCCACCACAATTTAAGGCTTGTTTACATAAAATGATGAGGTCTGTGATGACGTTTTAACTTTTGCTGGTCATTCAATCAACTCGCTCAATCACAGAGATTAACAAATTCATCTGTGAAGTTTAGTCATCAGCAGCTGTGCATATAATAGTCAATACGGAAGATTAGCGAACACTTCTGTTGAGGAATCAAGTGCATTCATCTCGATCTCAAATATGAGTTGAACTTGAAACACTCTATTGAGAGTATACCCTCCTTTTGCATATTGATATTCAGAGGACTCTACTTTGCCTTAGAGATCAAATAAACCAAATATTGATTAAATTGTTTTCCCTTACTCAGAGGGAAGACATGACTTTAAATAAGCCCTGTCTATTTTGGTAGAAAACAATATGTGTAAGTAATGAAATTGCTTGTATTAAGCAATTTCTTCACTTTCACTTTGTTTTTCTAAAGTCTTTTCTTAAAGAGTCATAAAAAAGTAGAATTGTGTGGGAATAGGTTACATCCATAAAGACTGACAGAAAAATGTCTAAAGTTGTTATTTACATGTGTATGTCAATTGTAAACTGAGTACCATATAGCTTGGGTGTGGAATTGTCTTGCCTGACTTGTGTGACATGGACATTCATACTTGCAGACAGGTACATTTTCCAAGGCCACTTGGCTTTGGATAAGCAAATTTTGGAATGATACAAAATAGATCTCAAAGATAACTCATTATGAAATTATCATAAAATTTATATTGATGGGTTGTTTTTAATGAAGAAAATCAAGGGTTCCGGCATTTTCTTCATGAATAGCAATGTTTTCTTAATATTAAACTCTTCACTTTTTTGCTGATAAGTTAATCTTAATTCTAAACAAATAGAAAATCATCTTCTACTTGTCCTGGGATAAGTTGAGAAAATCTGTATTTCCACACCACTGGATATAGTAATTAGTGACTAGCCAACTAAAATTTTGCTCAAGCTTTCTTTTTCCACAATGCTTATAATTTAATTTTAGTTTTGTCTATCAAAAATGGGCGTTCTGATTGGTCCAAAAAAAATTCATACCTCCATGAACAAAATTTTGAGCATGCAGCCATTTTGTCGTTATCTTCCGATAGGTGGCATTTTTCAAATACTGACCTATCTAATTTGAGCATTCTGGGTAGCGTCATTTGTGACAACTCGGCAGATGCCGTCGAACTACATTCAAAATGTCAGCGCCCATAAAACGCACGGGTCACATTCTTGATGCCTGTCCTTGGAGCACAGGTAGGACATAAATTCTTTCGCAATTTAAAAAGAATATTTCTCTAATTAATTTGGGCGACAATTAAGTTTGATTTCTCCACAATTATTAGTTTTTATTGCAATTATCCACTTGCTACTTTTTGGCGATATATTATGGAGTTGTGCGTACGACATACTAATATTTATCCCAATCTGGATAAGTGATACGGTCCCGAAGACAGGTCAATTTTTCGGAGAATATGACATGCGCAGACAACGGCCATTTTGTATGCTTCTACACAAAATAGTTCCATACAAAAATTAGTACCAAATATGTAAAGTTGTTGCTTTTTATGCTCAATGCTATTAAATTATAAGAAATAAAGATAATACTTTCTGTTTTCATGGTGGTATGTCCCACTTATGTATGAATCCGCTTTGCATATTCATACAGTGTGATTAGTTTTTTCAGTTTATACCTCCATGTAAACAAAAAAATACTTTTTTCGTCTATTAAATAAACTGTATTTCTCATTGTCACTAATACCTGTAAACATCAATCTAAGAATACATCTTTTGTAAATAGATTATTATAGTATTTACTCTTATATTTCAGTATTTTCAAAGGGACAGATAACTACTGGTCAATACAGATTTATGGCCAAAAATGGCGGTTATGTGTGGATGGTTACCCAAGCAACAGTTATCTATAACAACAAGACACAAAAACCCCAATGTGTGGTGTGTGTCCACTTTGTATTGAGGTGAGTTCATTGGTTACCAAGGCAACAATTTTCAATAACAACAAGAAACAAATACCGCAATGAGAGAGTCCACTTTGTATTGGGATGAGTTCAACTTGATTTTTTACTCTTACTGTAGTATTGTCAGAACCATGACTTTTTATAAACCTGAAGGGTTGTATTACCTCATTGGCCCAGTCATCTGTCTATCTGTAAGTCCATCTTTCCATCCTTCCATCCATCTGACTGTACATTAACAATTTTTTGAGAGCCCAACTCCTGTTGTAGTAATACTCCTGCAAATGAAGTTTAGCAGTGGTATACTGGTATCAGCCTGACAGTTGGTTGTTTTGTCTGTCCACAGAATCTCGTCTATACAACTCCATCAAGAATCATTAATAAGCAGAGTTTATGATTGCCTTTGATTGACTTATAAACACATTTATAAATCTTTTCTGAGCATCTCCGACAATAGTTTAAGTCTGCTTCACATTATACTAGGAAGAAGTATTCATTGGGGGCTGTATTTGTCCAAGACTCAATTTGTTGGAAAAACACAAATTTCATGTAAATTCTTTGAAGGATGAATTAGTCATTGACCTTGATATAACTTTTAAATTAGTAAAAATTATTTTGGAGTTACTGCAGAATGATGTTGCTTGTACTTATATCCGTATAACAAAGCACCATGCAGGGGTATTTGTACCATTATAAATGGTAGCCAAGTTTAGCTTTAACCCTGTCCCGTTTTTAGAAATTTTAGACTAGTCTGAATTGAAAGAGGTTGCAGACGACAATGACAACTGGATGCTATTTGAAATGAGCCCATCCTATGTGGTAGAAAATATTGTGGAAAAAGGAGAAATTGCTTGTTACAAGCAATTTCTTCTTTTTCCACAATGTTTTCTCAAGTATAAAATCACAGCTACGTAAAATCCTGTATTCTGAATAGGTTAAGCCTTCCACAATGAATCTCCATGATGTCTTGTTGTGTATGTCACCTACTTCATTTGGATTACTTCAGTCTTTCTTGAATTATCTGCCCTTGAATTTGAAATTGCTTTAACCTTTGTCCTGCTGAATATTATTGTTTGTTTAGAACTGCATTAAAATCAAGGGGCTAAAATGTTAGTCAATATTTGTTTTTGTAAATGATTTGAAAAATAAATCTTACTTAAATGAGTCAAACAGGTGGTGTAGACTAAGATCAGACTGCACATATACCTATTTGGCTTTTTAAAGGCTATCCAGCAAATCTCTCATTATAGGATTTTAAAGTCTCTGAATATAATTGTTAAGTTGTGTGATCGCCAAGTTCTCTTTTTCATGCCTTGCTTTGATATCACCAGTATCATACTCTGGATAAAACACCGTCAGTTATATTGTAGCAGCTGGTGCATCTAGACATGTTTCCCTGTCTTTCTCAGAGATATACAAATACAAAATTCTATCTGAGTCATGAGCTGTCAATCCCAATACTTAAGATCCCCCCCATTGGTGAGAGATAAATTAATCATATTGTTGTGACTTTTGTCAGTTGTCCCAAAGAATATTGGCAGACTAGAGACAAATTTCTTTGCCAACATTAAGATATATGTCAACTGTAAGGCTTACATTGTGAACCAAGCTTTGCTGCTTAAATTACCCATTGAATCTACATTAACCCATGCCCTCACAGTGACGCTTTTGAACATTCCTCAAGAAAAACAACTGAAAAACATTGTGTTAAATAAAGAAATTGCTTTTTACAAGCAATTTCTTCATCTCACGCATTGTTTTCTATCCAGACAGTTGAAAAAAATTTCATAAACTTTAAAGTGCCGTCTACAACTCCTTTCAATTTGGACCAGTCTTAAATTTGGTCTGGTAATGGGTCAACCAAATAAAAAGATATTTGGATTCTATAAAATGGTGTATAAGGAGTAAAAAAAGGACTTCTAGCTGATATGACAACATGGTTTTACATGGTTTTAAATGGTTATACTGCAAATCAATTTGTGGTTTGTCTTGTATTAAGGTCTAGCCTGTGGCTAAGGGTTAACAAGTTATGCAATAACTCTAACAAACAGTAGTGCATGTCAGGAAAAGCCATTATAAGTTACACTTGATCTTTGAACTACTTCCTCAATCATGGCACTAATAAGTGGATGTCTGTCTATATTTAGGCAGGGTTTTTTGTCATAAACTGTACGGCTATCTTTATATGCATAAAGTTTTAGACTCTGTGGTTATGAAATGTGATGTGTAGCACTTACCAGACAATCATGGCACTTCAGTTAATCCATTACTAGACAGGAAAAATTTAGACTTGGCCAAATTGAAAGATCATGCAGACAACAGTTTTGAATTTTGAATTAACAAATCTTTGTCTTGTAGGGTTGAAAATATTGTGGATATTGAAGAAATTGCTTGCTACAAGCACTTTCTTCATTGTCCATAATGTTTTCCAAAGCATCTATCTTAGGTTTCATAAAAATGTGGGGTTGTGTGGGAATGGGTTAAAAGTATAATATCACAGTTATAATATGGGGGTTTGGTCCTGAAATATTATTGATAAATTCATCATTTGTAATGAAGCCCCTTCACCCTGGGGCTCTGTTACTTTGACCCATTAAAAACAAAAATTATACCTTATAATTTCAATTTCTTAACCTGAAGACCATCATACTTTATATATTGGTGCACCAATAGTTTAATAGTTTTTCACATAACACCAAGTACCTTGATCTTGATCTGAATTTTGCCTTTGACAAGCTTTTCTTAAATTTTAGCCTTCATTAGGTTTTTTTAAGTGACTTTCACCAAAGCCTGTTAAATTGCATGTATGCGTCCTTTGGGGGTTAAAGTTTCAATTAACATTTTGTAGTATGTTTAATTGACCTGGAATGTTTATATTTCACCAGCATTGCTTACATTCTTAGCTTGGCTGTTTTTAAGAAGACCCAAAGATATTACCACAGTGTTGATGTCTTCGTCATTATGTTCTTGTGAAAAACCTTTGACATTTTGGGAAAACTCTGAAACATATGGTCTGGTTTCTAAAATAATGCAATGCTTGTACATCTTAATGTAAGCAATTTTGATGTACTTGTCTCAGGCTCCTATTCTAAAGGTCATGCCATCACCCAATGGTCAAATTTTGACCTTGCCAATATTTCTTGATTGATTTTGGAAAGTTTATGGCCAGTTACTTGTATCAAAAATAAAATGGTTGGTTGATATGGAAATTGTTCTAACTATAGCTTTTATAAGCTGAAGTTACTATTTTTTAATGCAAAACCAACAAAAATGCTTCATATAAATGTTGGCCAACTTTGGGGTTCAAAGTTCACTTCCAGTCTGAATGAATGATTTGATTGGTCAATTAATTCTTTGATTGACAGCCGCAATTGGTCAATTGAAAAGTACATATGATGATATTAGTGGAAAACTAATTACAGTGATATCTTTTTTTATTGCATTTCGTCTTATTGTTTCAATAATTATTGCAGCCATGTTGAACAAATAGGAAGGGTTCTATCCAGTATTCAGATTCCCAAGATTAAAGAAGAGAGAAAGCCCTTGGCTAGAATACAGTGTGACCTGCAACAGACCATCCCCAAATGTCGGGATGTCAAAGATAAACCTTTGTTACATGTACCAACGTTCAGCACAGAAGATGTATTCAGTGAGAAAACAGCCGACATGGAAACAGATTTCTACTTCCCGCCAGGAATGAAGAGAAGTAAGATTAAGAAACCTTTGAATTCTCTTGAGTTGTTGTATTTCAGTATTCAGCTACAAATTTAAATGCTATTCACCCATTACCAGGGTACAAAATTTAAGATTGGTTCAAATTGAAAGAATTACAGTTTGAAATTTTTACTTAATGAAATTTTTAAAATAAAATTGTCTTTTTGGATAGAAAAGATTGTGGATAACAATGAATTTGCTTGTAACAGGCAATTTTTTCATTGTCAACAATGTTTTCCAAAGCTTTTTTCTTGGGTATCAGAAAGCAGGATTGTGTGGGAATGGGTTAAGAAACCTTTGAATTTTCTTGAGTGATCATCTTTCAGTATTTAGCTCCAGTTTTAAAAACTATTAATTGAATTTCAAAAATAAGGTTTCCCTTGAAAGAACTTGTTATGCTTGTACATGTATTCTGATAAAGCTACCTTAGTTTGCTGGAATTTGACATATTGTAACTTAGATGACATACTCATTTAACACATTCCTACACTATCTGGCTTTTTTGTGTCATTCAAGGATAAAGGTTTGGAAAATAATCAGAAAATTTGATATATTGTTACAAACAATTTCTTCATTTTATTGCCCCTGCATCAATAAGATCCAGTGTCATATTGTTTAACTGATGCATGTCTGTCCATCTGTAAGTTGTAAACTTAATGTAATGTCAACTGTCTAAAAATAGAAACTAATGATAATTTTTATTTTTCAGCTTTGGATAAATCCAATGAACTTAACCTATCCCACTTGGCTCCAAAGGATGGCGCTGTTTGTATACCCCTGGTACCACCTTCATACAGTACAGTTAAACATGGTGAGTCAGGGTTATAACATTTTCTGACCAGTCACCAACATTCACTCACTTACAGTGGAATGTCACAAAAATCTCTTGTTCATGTAAAAGAAAATGTAGTTATACAAGTCTTAGTCATACATAAGATTTTTATCCTAGTCATGCTGAATAATAACTATTTGAAAATTGCATGAAAATGAAATAGCTGAAAGGACCAAAAGTACTAGTTTTTTGTCAGAGTTTGTTTTAAAAATTGAATTTGAAAAACTATTCTGACTTAAAAGGGACAAACAGATGGTGTATATATAAAGATGGAACTGTACTTAAGTGCAGGCTGGTCTTTGTCTATAGTCCCTGCCAAAACAGAAATATTCTGGCTTCAGCATGACAAGGTTTAAAATCATTTACAACACTTTTTATGCCTCCATTCACTCTGTCTGTTGCCAATCCATTTGTCTACTTGTCCACTCTATCTTTTCCATGATCTAACTCAAAAGTTTTATGGCAATAAGAATGTGCGCGTATCGAGGAGGCACCTTATTGTTTTCGAGTCAAAGATAAATTACAAAGATAATACTTTCTTACTTCAATTGCCTCCTGAGTTTTATAAAAAGCTCATTATCTATTATCAGGCTAGTTTACATTTGTTCATACATAACCTGTTTTACAATATGATACACATATTAGAAGATCTTTGTTGAAGTATTTTCTTGAATAGCTTTACATGAACTGGGAAGCCTATCTCTTTTATTTCAGTTGAATCGTTTGGTACCAGCATGAATCTGTATGATGACTATGCTGAGCTTGAAGATGGCGACTTTGAGAGTGATCTCCCCTTTATGTCGGATGAAGGAGCGACCAGTCCAGAAGATTATAGTATGAAGAGCAGTGCATCATCTCCATACAGGATGGTGAGTGTTGTTGAATAACTCTGAGAGTGGCCACCCTTTTAGGTCAGGGAGCCTCCAGTACAGAAGATTATTGTATTAAAACCCTTTCCTGTACAAACCTGAGATTTTACGTCACTGGGAGTTTATACTTGAGAAAATATTTTGGGAAATGGAGAAATTGCTTGTAACAAGCAATTTCTCCTTTTCCCACAATATTTTCTACCACACAGGATGGTTTCATTTCAAGATGCATCCAATTTCATTGTCCTCTGCAACCTCTTTCAATTTGGACCAGTCTAAAATTTAAAAAGAAACAGGATAGGGTTAAATTTAATGCCTGTACCCCTAACTGGATGGTAAATGAAAATTAATATTAAATATTGTCTTGTTGTCCATAGCATCACATGGTGACCATCTACAAAAGATGTTTAGAGAGTGCACCGTAGAATTCATTTTGGATCCACCCTGGAACACTCTCTTTTTATAAAGAAACAAGATAAGAAATCCTCAAAAGTCTTTCCTTGACAAAGAATTAGGCTAAGATTCTCTATTATGCATGTTGTATTACAGTCTTCAAACATATGATACCGAGGTTCCTTTATGTTACCACGAGCCACAACTAAAATTACTCAGGTCACTATGTCAGTGTTTTAGTTTATTACACAGATGAGCGATATAGAACTGTCATGTTGCTCTTGGTTATAGAAAAAAAAAGCTAAATTTCAACAGATTTTCACAGGAATGAACTTTGGATGACTCTTTATCAGATTCCTTCAAGAAAAATTGATTGGGTGAAAAACAGCTTTTATTTGCAGGGCTAATTGCCTTATAAAGCAAAAACTTTGAAAACCTTGTCCTCAGAACACTACTTGCTTGAATGCAACCAAATATCATATGTATAATCGTTGGGTGACCCTTTATCAGCTTGCATGGGGGAATCACCAAATAAATGATATGGTTCAATAAAAGCAATTTCTTCTTTTTCTACAAGGTTTCTTATGTATGATATCATAGGGTTGTGAAAACCAGGGATTATACAGGAAATTGTTAAAAGGTTATCAGCACATTTGTCCAGTTTCATGTTTAGTAGCGGCACACGTCCTTTCCGACATTTGTCTCTCACCAATGGGTGGATAATTGTAAACCTAAGTGGGATAGCAGCTGGAGGCTAGGAAAGGATGTAGTGGTAGTACTGGTGTGAGAAATACAAGGAATCCATTGTTAGGTGCTCAAGCTACCCTGATATGACTGAAATGCTGTTGCTCCATTCAATCAATCAATCAATCAATCATGTTTAGCTGTTTGATTCAAGAACAACAGGAATTATTTCTATCGGGATCAAAATAGTCAATATATATATATGTAAACATCATAGAAAATGTGTTCGATATATCTACAGAGTGGCCCACCAACACCTTCAAACAGTATAAACAGTGGATCATATCAACATGAGACAAACCCTATGGAAGAAATCTTTACTAAGCTACAGACTCATGATAGTGAGGTAAACATTCAGGAAGTTATTATTATATAGTTTATAAGTAACATACAGTAGTATAAACAGTGGTTCATTTGAACACGAGATGAACTCAATGGAGCATATTTTCACAATACTACAGACCCAAGATTATGCAGTACATGTACAATTGTTTAACAGTACTCTAGTTTTATAAAGTAAAGTTCAACATAAACAATAGATACCAACAAGATATGATACCTAGAGAAAACAATCAAACAATCTTCATTATATTTACTGTACTTGCAAACAATATGCATGTTTTGAGAACTATGACAAAGGCAGCAAGAAAAAACAAAATACTAGTTTTAGTCAATGAAGAGATGGGGTGTATGCTGAAATCGCCATGGCTGTCCATCAAGACATAATTTTCTCTACATCTGTCTGTCCATCCATCTGTTTGTCTATTGGTAGACTTTGAAACGTCATACAGTAACTGTTGTTTAATGTTAATGATTTTTGGTCATATAGGCAAAAGGTCAAGGTCTCATTTGAAGTTTGATTGAGAACTGTTTGTCTGCTATCATAATCCATTTGACCTACACATTGCTTGTTGCACGCAATTTCTTCATTATCCACAATGCTTTCCAAAGCTTTTTTTGAAGGGGATCAAAAAGTGTCTTGTCCGGGAATGGGTTAAATGATTTTGGTATTTCATGATATACAGTCATTTCGTACCATATCCATTTCGTTCAATAATTTCTATGGTTATTTATTACCATATAATGGTTATTTTGTACCATGCGTTGCTCATACCAAAGAATAAGTCATTACGTACCATTACATAAAACAAAAATAAATGTCTCTATCAATTTCATAATATTTTTACCCCCCACAAAACAAATGTTTTCAGGGGTATACTGGAATCAGCCTGTCTGGCGATCTGTCCATGTGTACGTCTATCTGTGTACAAAATACTACCATTTTTGTGTTGCAAACTCCTCCTTAAGTTTTGCTTCAATACCATTGAAACTTTATACAAAGATTAACCACATGTTGAATTTTTGCAAGACACAATTTTGAAGTCTTAATTCCCCCTGGTTCAAGAATTATCTCTCCTTCAACTTAGTCATTATTTATGCTTTGTACACATATACAGCTAATTATGCTACAAATTTTGTGTCTAGAAAAGCAGAGTCAGTAGCTATGCCCTTGTATTGTTAGATCTCTCATTACACTGAAAGCACTTGCAGGGGTATTAAGTCACATACTGTGATAAGTTCTTGTTGATAATTAGAATTTTTGTCATTATTTGCAACGTGTTAGGTAAGATCAGTTAAGATCTAATTGTGAAAGCGTGAACAATTGTTGATTGTTTGATTTTGATAAGATTGGCATTTGCCTTTGATTGAACTGTCCTGCTTTTTACCCCCCCCCCCCCAAAAAAAAAAATACTTTGGAAAACATTGTGGATAATGAAGAATCAGTCACCAGCAATTTCTTCAATATCAACTTGTTTTCTTCTCCCAAAGACAAATAGCTGTAAAATTCCACCCTCATAAAATTGTGGTCTGTAACTTCTTTAGATTTCGAGCTGCCTAAAATTTTGTTTTGTGGCATTGGGTTAATGGCTTCTATTTCACACATTTTTCAGTAAATGATGATACAAATTTGAAGGAAATACGGTTCTGATTCTCTACTAATTCTCTTCAAATGAACACACTGTATCATCAAGTAGCTGTTTTCCTGAATGGACTGTCTTGATTTTACTTGTTAAATGATTGATAAATCAGATAAAGCAAATATGTAATAAAACATTTCCTTAATTTATTACCTTTGAAAGTGTTAATTTTACCACACCAATGATATTAGATTTTTTTTTCTAAATATGGTACGAAATATTGGACATACAAAATGACAGTATGAAATGACCAATACCATGGTGGGAGATGACCAATACCATGGTGTGAAATGACCAATACCATGGTGCAAAATGACCAATACCATGGTGTGAAATGACCAATACCATGGTGTGAAATTACCAATACCATGGTGTGAAATGACCAATACCATGGTGTGAAATGACCAATACCATGGTGCAAAATGACCAATACCATGGTGCAAAATGACCAATACCATGGTGCAAAATGACCAATTCCATGGTGCAAAATGACCAATACCATGGTGCAAAATGACCAATAGCATGGTATGAAATGACCAATAGCATGGTGCAAAATGACCAATACCATGGTGCAAAATGACCAATACCATGGTGCAAAATGACCAATAGCATGGTGCAAAATGACCAATACAATGGTATGAAATGACCAATACCATGGTGCAAAAATGACCAATACCATGGTGCAAAATGACCAGTACCATGGTGCGAGATGACCAATACCATGGTGTGAAATGACTGGTACAAAATAGTTATGGTACGAAATGTCCGCAATTCTTTCATGACCACTCATTCATTACCTTTATTTTTTTTTTCTAGGAGATCGATTTCACTCAGAGAGCCCCATTTATACCCATGTCAGCTGATGAAGATTTTACCTTGGTCCAGCCTTCAGAACAGTGCCTACTAAATATGGGATCAGATTTTAATCCAGGGTAGGTTTGCTTTGTAATTATGTGCCTGATAAATGTGGGATCAACTTTTAGCACATAGTACTTTTGTTTTGATAATACATGCCTTCTTAACAGGGATTAGATTTTAATGAATGGTATGTCTGTTTTGTTATTTTTTGCCTATGAGACATGGTGGTAGATTTTGATCTAGGGTATGTTTGTTTTTTCACTACAGGAAAAAAGAAGCTTTGACCATTTATATATCCCTGCATTTTTAAGATTTGGGTATTTGTTTTAATCTTGTGGATCAGTCTGTCCGTCCACCCTTGTCTGTCCAAACTTAACCTGTAACCTAAACATGTTTTTGTTACTTAGAAGTTAGCAAAAGAACAATGTTACAAGCAATTTCTTCATTTTCCACAATATTTTTCATAGCTTTTTTCTGAGGGGTGTAAATAGGAGGGATTATGTGGGAATGGGTTAAGTAAAGCTCTACCAAAATTAATTTAAACTTAAAATTGTTGTCTGCAACTTCATTCAATTTGGACCAGTCTAAAAATGTTGACTGGAAAAGAGTTCATTTCTTTTATCTCTGTTTAACAGAATATTTGGATCAACAGAAAGTGTGTTCAACTTGAAGGATGAACTGTATGATGGGCCACCACCCGAGAAGAAATCCAAGACAGCGATTGAGATGATAGGTGGCAGCACTGTGAAAGCAAGTATAGAGCGGCCCCATGACATGATGATTAACAAGATGAAACGACCCCTAAACAGAAGCTGCCTGGAAAAGGGCCCACCTATGAAGATCACCAAGTATCAGATGGTTGCCCTTGATGACCCCTCAGGTATACACATACAGTAGAACATTGATTGATCTGAGCACAAAGTGCTCTTTGGTGATGGCTTGTTGTCTGGTGTCCGAATTCCAAATATAAGATCAAATCAAATAAAAAAAATAAGTACACAATACAGCTGAAAGTGGTTAAGAAATAGAATTTTTAGTAAATGTCATTGGCACGTTTACAAAAACCCCAAACATCAGTACTCAAAAAAGAAGTCTGTTTTTAAAGGTACACAAGGAATACTGAATTTTGGTACAACTCAAATACGTTTTTTTTTTGTCAAGCTTTATCAGATAGCCAGAATTTTATTAGCTCAGCTGCTTTCTGAGAAAACTCAGGAATTGCTATAGCCTTGGTGATGTCATCATTGTTGTCGTTGCATGCGAAAACTTTGACATTTTTACAAAATAACAATATCTATTTGTATGTAATAGCACATGTTTTATATTATTTTTCTAGAATCTACCAAGGACAACAGTGTATTGATGAATCTCTTGTTGAAAGGTGAAGATAAAAATCACGGGTACTCGGTGTACAAGAATGTAAGTTAGTGTTTACTTCACTTTTATACACCATCAAAGGTGGACATTATTGGTCTCATCTTTTTGTCTTCACTGAAAGCAACTCTTTGTACTATAAAAATTAACAACAAAAACTGGAAGAAAGAAAAAAGAACTTCTCTTAACAAATTTGTGGCTTCAAGTTTTGGCAAACTTATTTATCCCTTTGGCCTTATTCAACAAGTTTACTATTTGATATTGACCGTTTAACCCATTCCTAAACAATGACACTTTTGAAACCCACAAGGAAAAACATTGAAAAAAGCATTGTGTAAAATGAAGAAATTGCTTGAAAAAGCAATTTCTTTATTTACCACAATGTTTTCTAGTTTTAAAAAACTAAAATTTCATTAACTTTAAATTGTCATCTGCAACTCCTATAAAATTGGACCAGTCTAAAATCTGCCAGTTAATATTACTTCATATATCTACTTATCAAATAAGTTAAATGTATCAAGATTAATCAGGTTGAACTACCGGTATCTTTTCTTTCAGACTCCTTCAAGAAGGGGGGATAATCCAGGATTTCTACGCAGCTTGTTGACTAGGATGACGAGCCATGATATTGAGGTGAATGCCCCAAGTGATGGTGGTAAATTGCTCCAGGGCCAGGATTTGATGAAGGCCCTGGAAATGGATATGAAAAACAATTTTAGTACAAAAGCATAAAGCATAGTGACAGAGATTTAGAGTGGAAGTACTATCACTTCATTTGACATGTTTTGTCATTTTGAATGTCACAAAATTTTGTATATTTTCATAATAAAGCACAGAGTTTGTTGTTTCAATGCATGTACCACAAAATGCTAGGACTCTACTCTTGAAATTTAAGGACCTTTTTTGAAATTTACAACCTGTGTCCAACTACAAAGAAAATACCTGTTTTAATTCATTATTTTATGGGGGAATAAATGAAATAAGATTATACAGGCCTTTTTAACCATTTACTAAATTGCAAAATTTTAAATCTGTTCAATTTAAAAGATTTTGCAAACAACATTTAAAATGGAATTTCTTTGAAAAATTGTTATTCAGTAGGCAAGTAAATATTGTTGAAGAGGAGAAATGACTTGTTTCAAGTGATTTCCTCTTTTTCCATAATGTTTTCTCAAGCATAAAATCACAGGTACATACAAACTAGTGATTGAACAGGAAAAGGTGATTTTTTTTTCAAAAACAATTATCTGGGAAAGGGAAGGACAATGTTGTAGTTATTGGCTACTCAACCCTTACCAATCCAAGAACATTAAATAATTCTCCTTTTTATCCGTTTTCTTGATTGTAACATTTTAGTTTGGTAAATTAACCCATTCCAACTCGATCCCTCCTTTTTACGCCCCACAAGAAAAAAGCTGTGGAAAACATTGTGGACAATGAAGAAATTGCTTGTAACAAGCAATTTCTTCATTATCCACAATGTTTTCTATCCCAAAAGAAGAAAAAAAATAAAATTCCATGAATTTGAAATTGTCATCTGCAGCTTCTTTCAATTTGGACCAGTTTAAAATTTTCTTGTGTTGGAATGGGTTAAGGGGGATAATTTTTAATGGACTTAACATGTCTTGGTCAATCCGTTAGCAGATGACAAAATTTTAGGCTTGTCTTAATACAAAGAAAGTTGCTGACAACAGTTTTGAGTTTTTTGGATTTTCAAGTTCTTTTTTGGGGGGAGGGGGAGAAAACATTGTTGATAACAAAGAAATTGCTTGTAACAAGAAATCCCTTCAATTTCCACATTTTTTTCAAAATATTTTTCTTGTGGGAATTGATGATGCCACAGCTTAGATGAACGAGCATTCTAAGAGTTTCTAATCTAATATAATCTCAATCATTCTTGGAGTTGAGAACATTTTGACATTGCTTGCTGGACAAAAATGTGTATAGGATGAAACTGATTACTCATCATTGTATGTGCCTAACTTGTCTTTCTATTGTTTGTGTTTTGTGTGTAAATATACTTTGATTACCAGGAGAATTTGCAATTAACTTTTCTGCATAATGCGCATGTATTTTGTTTCTGGTTATGTTTAACCCATTTGAATACAAAATAAAGACTGGTACAAAATGTAAGGAAATACAGACAACAATGTATTGGTTATGAAATTTAAGATTTTTTCAACTTTCATGGTCGAAAACATTGTGTAAAATGAAGAAATTGCTTATTACAAGCAACTTCTTCATTTTACACAATGTTTTACCAATTGTTTTTCCTGGGGTGTGTAAAGCATCACTGTGTGGGAAAATGTTAACCCATTACACACGATCCCACTTTCTTAAGCACCTCATGAAAAAGCTTTGAAAATAATTCTTGAAAATGAAGAGATTGCTTGCTACAAGCAATTTATTCATTATCCACAATAATTTCTACCCCATCAGAGAAAGATTTTAAAATTTCAACAACTTCAAATTGCCATCTGTAATATCTTTGAATTTGGACCAGTCCAAAATTTTGTCGTCTTGTAATTGGATAAAGAAACTGTCAAGGGTATTCATATTACTTTAGACTTGTTCAACTAAAACTCTGTTTATGCCACCCCTCTTTTGATGAATTGGGTGTATAAAGTTTTTCTGGTGTTCTATCTCTGATGTCATGTCTTTTGAAAAACTAACATGTGAATTTACTAAAGGGATAACTTCCATCATCTGACAAGGTTAAGGTCATCTACAAGGGTTGAACTTCTGAAAAATCATGCTATTACATGGGTATTCGTGGTTCACAAAAACAAATTGTTTTTTGTATGGTCTTCGATGATTTCTGATTGGATGGAATATCTATAGATAAAAACTATGTGGCTATTTAGAATGAAACAAACATGTACCTTCCATTGTTTTATCATATATAGTAATTGATGGATAGCTGGGCTGCCCCCTGACTCCGCTATCACGCCTACTTTCTACGACAGGAAGTTCCACTTTGATATTATTAAAATGGCACTATTTTGCAAAGTTTATGTCCAGTAACTTGTAGTAAAAGGGTTGGTTGGCAATCTAAATGTCATAACTGACATGTAAGATGCAAAACCAACAAAAATAGCCAATGTCGGAGTTCAAAGTTCACTTCCTGTATAAATGGCTTAACTGATTAGTTGATTGTTTGATTGACAGCCATGATCAGTCAATTTAACAAAAAAGTCTGATTCCTTTTTCAAAAAAATATGTAGTAACCATAAAATAACAATTATAGGTGAGTTACAAAAATAGTTCAAACCCGTGATTTTACGTTGCTGCGATTTCATACTTGAGAAAATATTGTGGAAAAAGAAGAAATTGCTTGTAACAAGCAACTTCTTCTTTTTAGGTCACCTGACCGAATGGTCATGGTGACCTATTGCGATCATCGTTTGTCCGTCGTCGTGCGTCGTCCGTCGTTCGTCGTCCGTCGTCCGTCGTCCGTCGTCCGTTAACTTTTATACATTTTCATCTTCTTCTCAAGAACTACTGGGCGGATTTCAACCAAACTTGGTAGAAAGCATCATTGGGGGATGCCAATTCAAGTTTGTGAAAATAGGGGTTCTGGGGGTCATAGGGGCCCAAATAGGGGCCAAAAAGGGGTAATTTTTGGTACTTCTTTAAAAATCTTCTTCTAATAAACCGTTAATGCCAGAGCTTAAATATTTTGTGTGCATGACAACTAGGACAGGTATATTATAAATTGTGAAATTCATGCCCCTGGGGTCATGTATGGGGCCACACCCAGAGGTCAAAGTTCATCATGTTAAAAAATTCACATTTTCATCTTCTTCTGATGAAGTACAAAGCCAATTTCAAACAAACTTGTTGAAAAGCATCATTTAGTAATGGTTATTTGGATTTGTGAAAATAAAAAGGCTGGGGGGTCAGGGGGCCCTAAAATGGGGACCAAAAGGGGGTAATTTTTGGTAACTTTTAAATATTTCATCTTCTTCTCAAGAACTACTGGGTGGATTTCAACCAAACTTGGTAGAAAGCATCATTGGGGGATGCCAATTCAAGTTTGTGAAAATAGGGGTTCTGGGGGTCAAAGGGGCCCAAATAGGGGCCAAAAAGGGGTAATTTTTGGTACTTCTTTAAAAATCTTCTTCTAATAAACCGTTAATGCCAGAGCTTAAATATTTTGTGTGCATGACAACTAGGACAGGTATATTATAAATTGTGAAATTCATGCCCCTGGGGTCATGTATGGGGCCACACCCAGAGGTCAAAGTTCATCATGTTAAAAAATTCACATTTTCATCTTCTTCTGATGAAGTACAAAGCCAATTTCAAACAAACTTATTGAAAAGCATCATTTGGTAATGGTTATTTGGATTTGTGAAAATAAAAAGGCTAGGGGGTCAGGGGGCCCTAAAATGGGGACCAAAAGGGGGTAATTTTTGGTAACTTTAAAATATTTCATCTTCTTCTCAAGAACTACTGGGCGGATTTCAACCAAACTTGGTAGAAAGCATCATTCGGGGATGCCAATTCAAGTTTGTGAAAATAGGGGTTCCGGGGGTCAAAGGGGCCCAAATAGGGGGCAAAAAGGGGTAATTTTTGGTACTTCTTTAAAAAATCTTCTTCTAATAAACCGTTAATGCCAGAGCTTAAATATTTTGTGTGCATGACAACTAGGGCAGGTATATTATAAATTGTGAAATTCATGCCCCTGGGGTCATGTATGGGGCCACACCCAGAGGTCAAAGTTCATCATGTTAAAAAATTCACATTTTCACCTTATTCTGATGAAGTACTAAGCCAATTTCAAACTAACTTGGTGAAAAGCATCATTGGGTACTGATCATACAGATTTGTGAAAATTAAAAGGCTGGAGGTCAGGGGTGCCTAAAATGGGGACCAAAAGGGGGTCATTTTTGGTAACTTTTAAATATTTCATCTTCTTCTCAAGAACTACTGAGGGGATTTCAACCAAACCTTTTTCTAATTCTTTCAAACAAAATCACTTGTCTTGGTGCTCTTTTACTCAGGTGACCGTTAAGGCCCACTGGGCCTCTTGTTCTACAATATTTTCTACCACATATGATTATTTCATTTTAAATTTAATTCAACTTTCATTGTCGTCTACAACCTCCTTCAATTTGGACCAGTCTAAAATTCCAAACATCGGGGTTAAAAAAGCACCTATTTATACAAATTGCCAAGGTGATGTGATTCATTTGATTGCGCTGTTATGAGAAATGAAAAGAAAACATGGTTAGGTGCGTCAGATGCAAAAGTGTAACTAAAATACCGTTGAAGGATATCAGACCATATACAATCAATCAGTCACAACCTTGACTTTCTTATTAATTACTGAACACCTTACAGCCAAGCTTACTTCTCATGCATTAATATTGTTTTAGACAAGCTACATCCAATGGATCAGGGGTCTGAAAATACCGATAGGGATTTTCTTTACTTGTCCCCAGACAAGTAAGAGATAACATGTCTAGATTTAAAGTTAACCTGTTTGCAAAAAAATGTGAATACGTATTGAGAAGCATTGTTGTTAATTCAGAAAATGCTGGAACTCTATCCTTCAATATTAACATCAGGAGACTAAATTTTTGAGATTTATTTTGTTCCTTTCCATGATTTGCCCTGGTTTTTACATGTTTGCAGACAAGTGACCTTGAAAATATACTTGTCAGCAAGTAGAAAAGCCTATGTATGACAAGGTATGGAAATTCCACACCCCTGAGGGTAATTATCATTTTTGCTATGAATATTTTCTACTCATAAGAACCTTTAAGTCATTATTACCATGTGTTTGTTACTCTCTTAAAAGTATAAGTGCCATTTATCTCTTAAAAAGAGAACATTGAAACATAAAAATCATCACTCTTTTTTAAAAAAACATTTTCAATAAATGTTGCCTGTTTTCGTAGAAACCTGAGGTATTGCAACAACCTGAGTGTTGTTGTTTACCAGGTACTTGCTAAAATTTTGACTTGAGATATCTAAGGGTAAAATGACATCTTGTCAAAAGAAATGTTACTTAGTTATAGAAAAAAAGGTTGGTTTTAGACAAATTTGATGCGGTTCTTATTATTCTTATTTCATATAGTCAAAGTTTATTTGTATATAATAAATGGAATACTGTGATGTAGCAGTAATACAAAACCTTGTATTGGATTCTTCCTGCATAGGAATATTAAATATTACACTGGACCTTTGGTCTCATGAAATGTACACATTTTCCTCTGCAACTCAAATCCAATACAAGATTTTGTATCACAACTATAACATAATTTTCCTTTCATATTTCTTGTTCACTATCCAGCATTTAACAGCCGAGCTTCATGCATGCCAATGCCGTGCTCTTGTCTTGCTTTCATCTCAATAACATCTCAATCAGGTTTCTGGTAAGACATTAATATCAATGTACATTCTTTACTAGACTAGTGTAGTAATGTAGACTTGTAAATAAAAATCGTTTTGTATAAAAGTGAGGCTTTATGTTCTTCCAAAATGAAAAAAGACAGACATGATATGCATGTCATAGTTGGACCGTATGGGTAATTTTTTAAGTTGTACACTTATGGTAATCTATATTTTTTATAATCATTAACCAGACAACAGAGTTCTAGACAGGTCCAAGCTGAAAGAAGTTGCAGAAGACATTTTAAGCCATAACAGATGGCAACTTTTTAGACTGGTCCAAATTGAAACCTTTGTACTTAAGGGGCGTCAAAAAGCATTATTGTGTGGAAATGATTTAATGTAGGGGTAAATTGGGAATAGGATAGAATACTTCACTGTGAGAAAAGGCAAAATTGCTTCCATGAAGCAAGTGTACAAAAACACAGGATTGACGTAACAGGTTATAGCTATTCTACCAGAGATTTGGAAAATATTGTTTTGTTTTTCAAATTGCAACCTTCAGGTGTTCAATGTGTTTTGATTGGAAGAATTTTAAACCTCTGATAAATGGTAAAAAAATCCAGAAAAAAATATTAAAAAATGATAAATAAAAAAATTGTAAAAAAAAATGAAAAAAAAATCCTATTAAAAGAAATATGTTGAATGTTTGTACAGTATGATAAACACACATCAATATTGAGACAGTGATATTTTGTTATTGTATTTTAATGTTTGTTACTATAAAACTGATAAACCACATACTACATCAAATCAACCCTTCTCCACATCGTCGCAAGGTTATTCATGTTTAGTTTTGGCAAGAAGTGTAGACACAGATCAGCTGGCACACATACATGCAGCAAAGTCATGCAGTCTGATCTAGACTACACTGCTATCTTGACAATCATCCCTCAACCACATACTTCAAAGCTTTGGAAAACAGTGTGGAAAATGAAGACATTTCTTATTGCAAGGAATTTCTTCATAATCCAAGCCTTTTTTTCACCCATAAAGTTTTTTTTAAAAATCCCCCAACTTTAAATCATCACCTGCAACTTCTTTAAATTAGGACAAGTCTAAAATTTTGTCATCTGGTATTGGGTTAAAGATAATTGAATATTTTGAATAAATAAAAACTTTATAAGGGTGAGGTTTATTTCGCAAGACAGATTTTTAGCCAGTCGAACTCAAAGGAGGTTGCAGATGATACTGATGCACAATATGTCAATAATTACAACTAATTATCAGATGACAAATTTTTAGACTGGTCTAATTTGAACGAAGTTGTAGACCACATATCAAATTGCACTAGAATTTGAAAATTAGTGCCAAAAAGAGTGGGAAACATTGTTAGAAAAGGAAAAATTGCTTGATACAATAAATACAATGTATCTTCTTTTCCAACAAAGATTTTCATGATTAATATTCTTGAAGGCATCAGAAAGTGTCATTGTGTTGTAATGGGTTGAACAATTACAAAACAAGAAAATTGTAGACTGGTCAAAATTCAAAGAGATTGCACATGATGACCTGGTGCCCAGTTGTCAATTACCTTAAACCATTACAACAAAATTTGAAATTGGTTCAAATTGAAATAAGATGTAGACAATAACTTTTAACTTGAAGTGCATAAAATTGTATGATAGATTTAAGGCAAACTTTATTTTAAAAGGAAGTTTGTTTTGTTTTCCAAGTCGTTTTTCCTTCAGTCCATCAAAACACAGGATCGATTGGTAATGGGTTAACTCACTAATTATTTTTGATGATAGTTATTATCATGATGATGACCTTGTTTGTTTTTCTTCATGGATTTTCATCATCAAGTTGCAAAAAGGAAGACTAAAAAGAATTGTGTTTGTTTTTTCTGCTATAATGATTGTTATTTACATAAAAGGGTACAAGATTTAGTGTGAAATATTGGGCTAACATCACAAATTAACAGATTTTTGTTTGTGTAAAGTGTTGGAAAAAAGTGTGTGAAGTAAAATGTAAAGTAAAAAATTCTTTGTTTTGAATCTTCAAATCCCACAAGCTCTTTATATTTGACAGATACCCCTTTGCTTGAAACCCTTCAAGGTGAAACCTTTTGAAAATATTTATGGTAAAGATAAATTGTAGATGATTAGTAGTCCAGGGTCAACATTTTCTTAGTAAACTAATTTATTTTCAAAGACTCACATTGCAGACATTTTCTAGTTCCTGGTAGAGAGGCAGAGGCTTAGACTGACTGCTATCCTATTTACATGCACAACATTTCGTAGAAAACTATATTGGCGAACTACTATTTCACCAAAGGCAGTTTTGCCAAATGATCATTTGGTCAAACATATTTTTGGTCAATTTTGGCAATGTGACACTTCAGCTAAAGCAGGGGACCATAATGGTCCTGTATGTATATAGGCTTTGTGATATGTGCAAAATGTCAAAGCCATACAAAGAACTGTTTTGGAGAAGAAGATTTTTTAAGTATTTTAGTAGAGGGTCAATAGGCATTGATACATGCCAAATATCAACACTAGGTCTAATGGTTTGAGAAGGAGAAGGTTTCCCTCCCCCCCCCCCCCCCCCCCCCTGGATAGCAAAGTTTTTGCTAGAAGGTCGATAAATGCTTTATACCATAATGTTTAATATCAAGACTTTAGGCATTATTGTTTAGGGGAAGAAGATTTTCAAAAATGTTCCTCCTTTATTCGTATGTAGCAAAGAAATGCAGTCTGATCTAGACTACACTATATATGTTATTCGTATGTAAAATCAGGGATTGCACATAAAAGGGCTAATTTTCAAGATACGGTAATTCTTTGCAGTATTTTGGTAGAGGGTCAATAAATGATGATTTATACCAAATATCAAAACTCTATGCATTATGGTTTAGGACAAGATTTTCAAAGATTGCCTTCTTTATTTCTATGTAAAATCAGGGATTGCACAGAAAAGGGCTAATTTTCAGAGTATACTAATTTTAGCTCCACTGGCCAAAGGCCAACAGGATATTGTCATGGTGTTGTGTCCATCATGCGTTCGTCAGTCCATCCGTCTGTAAACTCTTTCATAAAAAATCTTCTCCTCAGACACTACTGGTAGGAATTCAACCAAATTAAAAAGGAAATTTAATCCATTCCCACACAGTGACGCTTTTGGACGCCCCTCAAAAAATCATTTGGGAAAACATTGTGTAAAATGAAAAAAACTGAATAGTTGTAATAATTTTTCACCCCTCCATGTAGTGGCGACTGGTATGTAAAATTACCTCTCCCAATGGGTTGGTGTGTTTGTTGGTAGGTGTGTTAGTGTATTTCTAAATTTTGTCCAAAGCTTATTTCCAAATTCTTCATTTTACACAATGTTTTCTACCCTAGAAGATTTTAAAAAATCTTAAATTTCATAAACTTTATATTGTTGTTTGCGACTCCTTTGAATTTGGACCAGTCAAAAATTTTGTTGTATGGGAAAGGGTTAAAAAATTTTGATTGGATGAAAAACTTGACTTTAAGGGGAGTTTTTTCTATATATTGAAGATAGCAAAATAACTAGGGTTGTCTCCATAGACAGTATCAAATAGGTATATTCAAATTTTACATGGATGTTCATGGATTTCTTCTGGATTACCTTTGATTAGATTTTTTATTAAAAAGATTGAAAATTTTGGATGTAATGGGCCTAAAATTGTAAGGCTTATCAAAGGGAAGTACCAGTAATACAGATTTAGTTAAATAAGCTGCATATCATCCTCTTCCTTTGTACCTATTCTAGACTGTAGATTTTTATGCCCCCGCATCGATAGATTGGGGGCATTTTGTTTTACCGATGTCTGTCTGTCTGTCTGTCTGTCTGCAAAGCTTAACCTGCCAACTAAACATATTTCTATTAACTTCAACCCTGATTAAGTTACAATGCTAATATTTGGTATGTAGATAGGTCTCAACAAGGCGCAACTGGGGAAGGTCATTTCATCAAGGTCAAGGTCAAAATTTTAACCCCTAAAACGTTACTCAAAAACTTAACCTGCCAACTAAATATTTTCCTATAACTTCATCCCTAATTAAGTTACAATGCTAATATTTGGTATGTAGATAAGTCTCAACAAGGCGCAACTGGGGAAGGTTATTTCATCAAGGTCAAAATTTTAACCCCAAAAATGTTACTCAAAAACTTAACTTGCCAACTAAACATTTTCCTATAACTTCATCCCTTATTAAGTTAAATGCTAGTATTTGATATGTAGATAAGTCTCAACAAGACGAAACTGGGGAAGGTCATTTCATCAAGGTCAAGGTCAAAATTTTAACCCTTTTCCCTAAAACAAAGAAAAAACAATAAAAATCACCCGTTTCTAAAGAATTCCTGTTTTGGGGGCATGGTGTTTCACAAACACATCTTGTTTGCATAAAGAGTTTCCTTATAATGTTTTGAAAGAAAGATATATCATATCCTTCAGGCCTTTAACAAGATGAGAAAAATTCTTATTTGATCCGAGTTGAAAGAAAATGCATTTGATAATTTTACTTTATTAGAACAAAATGCTGCTATCTGCAGCCCTAAAAATATGTTTATTGAAATCTTGAAGAAAATAGAATATCTTGTTACAAGCAATTTCTCCTTTTCTCACAATGATCTTTATCATATTTGGCTTTTTTTCCTAATTTAACTCAGTTTACAATTTTGACTCAGATCAGCGTAAAAATTTTTTCATCTAGTCATACCCCCCTTAACTTTGTTAGGGGGTATAAAGGAGTCAGCTTGTAGGTCTGTCTGTCCGTCTGTCTGTAGCTTTTTCATGTCCGCTCAATTTCTGGGCAACCATTGGACGGATTTGATTCAAACTTCATTGATATAATCAGTATCAAGCAGAGGTGTGAATATTCTATTCTGGCTACAGTCCATTGATTTTTGACGGAGTTATGGCCCTTTAGTGAAAAATCTTGTCCACTCAATTTCTCAGCAACCATTGGACAGATTTTATTCAAATTTAACAGAAACACTCGGTATAAGTCAGACATGTGCATGTCCTATTTTGGTTATGGTCTATTGGTATTTGACGGATTTATGGCCCTTTAATTAAAAAAGTCCTTTTTTTTGTTATGGCCCTTTTTCAGATAGCACTTGTATATCGACAAGCGCTGTTTGGGGGTATTAGTCCGCTTTGCGACAATGTCTAGTTATTATTGTTTTTTCCATAAATTGAATATATCACAATCAGTAAAGGTTTTCTCCTTTATCTGTATCAAATGGATATCATTTGAATTTTACATGTATGATCATGGATATTTTTGGATGACCTTTAATTAGATTTTTTGAAGAGAATTTGATAAATTTAAAATTTGGGACTTAACAGGCCCATGTTTGTAAGGCTTATGAAATAGAAGTGATAAATTCAGCTGATTTAGTTTCCTATATTGCATTTCAGCTTCATCCTTTGTACCTTTTTTAGACTGAAAGATTTTGCACATGAATTTCTTCATTTGTTTTGAAAAAAATATTTATCATTTAAGAGATGAATAGAATATTTTTTGTTTTCATGGAGGTATGAACCGAAAAACCTAATCACACTGTATGAATACGCGAAGCGGATTCATACATTGTGTGATTAGGTTTTTCGGTTCATACCTCCATGAAAACAAAAATTATTCTCTTCATTTCTTATAATTTAATAACATCGAGCAAAAAATGCAACAACTATACAAATTTTGATACATTTTTGCATGGAACTATTTTGTGCGGAAGCATATAAAATGGCTGCGTGCTCAAAATTTTGTTCATGGAGGTATGAATTAAATTTTTCGACCAATCAGATCGCTCGTTTTTGATAGACGAAGCTAACAATTAAATTATTATCCCATAGCCCTTTACCAGATGACAAATTTTAGATTGATCCAAATTGAAAGGATATGCATTTGACAATTTCAAACTTGTGACAGTGAAAAATGATTGTCTTATAGGGTGGGTGACATTGTAGACAACAACCAGATTGCTTGCATTAACCAATTCCTAAAATTTCAGACTGGTCCAAAATTTATAAAAAAAAATCTGCAAGTTGATTGAGTTTTAAAACTCATTGTCTTTCTCTACAGTATCAAGCAATTTCTTCATTTTCCATGTTTTCAAAAGCTGTTTCGTAGTGGTGCATCAAAAGGCAGGTAAAGCAATTTTTCGTTTTCCATCATATTTTCTTACCTTTTCTTGAGCATAAAAAAAGCTAGTTTGACTTGGAATTGGTTAACCAGTAAATTCAAGCCTGTGGAGCTATACAGGCTAGTGCTTGAGGAGCCTCAAAAAGAGTAATTGTGTGGGAATGGGTTAAGTTTGTATTAAGACAATACAGGAAAACATATTGGCAAATGGGTATCACTTCAATAATTCTAGCCCATTATCACGAATTGATGCTTTCTGATGTTCTCAAAAAGTATGATCATGGAAAACTTTCTGGCTTGTAACAAGCAATACAATATTTTCTACCCTATCTTATGTTTATTTTCCAAATTTGGTGCAATTTGAAATATTGTCTGCAACTCCTTTCAATTACGACCAGTCTAATATTTTGGTGAAGGGTTTGTGATGCTGTAAAGTAAGAGTGACCTTGACCACTGACTTATGTAACCCCAAACATACAAGACACTTTCCTGACCATACTTTATACACTTATAGGCTTTGTACCTGGGGATCCAAAAGTCATAATGACAAATTTCAAAGCTTTAACCGAATACCAGACGGCAAAATTTTAGACTGGTCCAAATTGCTAGAAGTTGCAGACGACAATTTCATGTTTATGAAATTTTAGATTTTTTCAACTTTGTTGGTAGAAAACATTGTGGAAAATGAAGAAATTGCTTGTTACAAGCAATTTCTTCATTTTCCACAATGTTTTCCCAATTGTTTTTCTTGAGAGGCATTTAAAAGCGTCACTGTGTGGGAATGGGTTAAGACTTATATGAAATGTGAAGAGCACTTTTTCCTCCCCTCTGGATCCATAGGTAATGATTTTAGAAATCAGAAAAGAAATCAATGAACTGATGCTTCAAGGATGAAGACCAACCGGGTCAGGAGGAAAAGGTTGAAAAGATCAAACTTACACTGCCATACCAATCGGAATTCTTCCACTGGATTTGTATAATTTAAGCTATTGTGAGTACCACTTAAGGAACATTTCTGCCTAATATGCTTCAAATAAGCCAAATAATTTGGGAGGAATGTCGTTTAGAGTCCTTCTTTATTTATATAAACCCTACCCCCTGCCTCTGGGGACCCTAGGGTAATGATTTTAGCAATTTCTTAAAGAGGTCAATATACTGTTGTTTCATGCAAAATATCAAGGCTCTGTGCCTTCTGGGTCAGGAGAAGAAGATTTTTAAAGATTATTTTAAAATTTCACTTATGTTGCCATGGTAACCAGAGTTTTTAATTCTGTAAGCTATTTTTGAAGGGGACTATCTAGGGAACATTTTAACCAAATTTAGTTGAAATTGGCCCATTGGTTTTGGAGTAGATATTGTTTTAAAGAAATACCGGGTAGTTGACGCATGCTGCACAACGGAAGGACGATGCACTACAGAAGGATGCCGGACAAAGGGAGAACACAATAGCTAACTTGAGCACCTTGGCAAAATTTCAGACAGGTCACAAATTGAAAGTAGTTGAAGTGAATAATGAGTGTTAAATAGGGTAGAAAATATTATGAGAAATTGTTTGTAACAAGCAATTTCTCCTTTTTCCACAATGTTTTCCATAATTGTATTTCTTAGGGGCGTCATTGTGTGGTAATTGGTCAGCCTGACCTTTGTCAAAGTGTAAAAATTGATTTGCAAAATATCATTTCTCATCAAGGAGAAATATGTGCTTCATTTGGAGGTCAATACAAAATAATATCCATACTGGGGCTTTCAAACCATTATCAGAGGACAAAATGTAAGGTTTTGCTAACAACAAAAGTATATTATAAAACTACCGGTAGTTGAATTTTGTAAGACTGGGTGGTTACAAGATGTTTTTCTAAAGGCAGATTTATATCAATGAGAGCTATCATCATGTCAAAGATGAGCTTTATAGCTTGAATAATGCAAAAGGAAAATGTTAAGTTCACAGTTAAACCCTTGTCATGCTGAATAAAATCCTTACTCAGGATATTTTGATTGGTTATTTTTTGCAAATCCATCCTATTTACAACTCTAAAATTAAAATGACAAGCAGGTGGTTTAGACTAAGATAAGACTGCACATATGTGCAGGCTTGTCTTAGTCTAAACCTCCTACCAACGCACGCATTTTCAGGGTTCAGCATGACAAGGGTTAAGTTTGCTAGCAATATTTAATGAAAAGGTCAAAGAAACAATCTGAATCATTTAACATTTTAATGATATTGAATATTTAACATTATACAATAAAAACTTGAAATGTGTCACAGACATGATGCCCCTGTTTAAGTGCTTGTCAAATAACTCTGACCTTGAACTTTGAAGTATCCAACAGAACTTTATACATCTCACTAACTGTTCCAAATAATCTTGAAGTACATCTATAAATATAGAAGATATGCTCCAGACAAGCGCAGACATAGCGCAGTTGGTAGCGCGTTGGACTGTCAATCTAGAGGTCCCGGGTTCAATACCCGACGGTGGCACTCATCCTTTCCGACTATTTGTCTCCCACCAATTGGTCAATAATCGTAGACCTATGTGGGATAGCAGCTGGAGGCTAGGAAAGGATGTGATGGCGGTACTGGTGTGAGAAATACCAGGGAGCCATTGTTGGGTGCTCCAGCCTCCACGATATAACTAAAAGATTGTTGAAAGCGGCTTAAACCCCATTCAAACAAACAAAAGACAAGGTCTATTTTGACACTTGACCTTCAGTCGTGACATTGACCTTGGGAGTATCCAACAAATTTAAACATTACATTAGTGCTCTTTAACCCATTACCAGACGACAAAATTTTAGACTGGTCCAAACTGGTTTAAGCAATTTTTTTGTTTTCCAAAATGTTTTCCCCAATAGATTTCCTTGAGGGGTATCCAAAAGCGTCATTATGTGGGAATGGGTTAAGGCAAAAAACTTTGTCAAATTATTTTGAAATCCGTTCATAAATGTTGAAGATATGCATCAGACAAGAATCGGACACAAACCCGTTAACACAAAGACAGACGTAACTCTATACATTCATCGCCATTACATGGAGGGGACATAAAAACTAGGTAGTCTGAATACTGTCTTTCCGAATACAAAATCTTGCAGTCACTAGATCAAGAAAAGTACTGGTAGTGTGACTTCCTCACAAAATACACTGTCATAAAGCTGAAATTTCACCTTCTACAGAGATAATAAGAATCCATCAACAAATGAGGCTGGAGTTCAAAAGACAGTTTCTTTAACCCATTACCAGACAATAAAATTTTGGGCCGGTCCAAATTAAAGAAATTATAGACCAAAATTTAAAGATGGTAAAACTTTAGGTAACTCTGTCTTTTTGGGTAGAAAACATGTGAAAAATGAAGAAGCTGCATCTAACAAGTAATTTCTTCATTTCCCACATGGTTCTCTTGACTGGTTTCTTCAACCAGTTTTCCACTCAATCCCTCTTTTTTATGCCTCTTAAAGACAAGAGGGCCGTTGGCCCTGGGGCGCTCACCTGAGATAAAGGCTCTTTTTCTTTCAACAGTAATTTCATGTTAAGGTAAGGATTATGAAACAAGTGGGCCACAATTACATATAAAGACTATGAACCTGGGGATCCAAAAGTCTAAATTACAAATTCCAAGGCTTTAGTGCTGATTTGAAAGAAGGAAAAAACTTTTTCCATGGGTTATAATTTCAGAAATAAGAAAGAAGTCAGTGAACTGATGCTTCATGCCTATACCCCCCCCCCCCCCCCTGGGTCCGCCCCTGGAGACCCAAGGATCATGATTTTAGCTATTTTGTAAGAGATCAATATACTGATGCTTCATGCAAAATAAGGCTCTATGCCTTCTGGGTCAGGAGGAGAAGATTCTTAAAGATTATTTTGAAGTTTCACTTTTGTTGCCATGGCAACCAGAGTTTTAAACGGATTTCAATTCTTTTAGCTATTTTTGAAGGGGACCACGTAAGGAACATTTCTGCCAAATTTGGTTCAAATTGGCCCAGTGGTTTGGGAGGAGATGTCATTTAAAAAATCGTTCTTTATTTCTATATAAACCCCACCCCCTGGCAGTAGGCAGAGTTTTGGGGATTTCTTTCTCATTTTTTTTAAAGTGCACTTCTAATCTTTCTGTCCATTAAATTTCAAAACCATAAATTGTTTACCTTTGGAGATATGAGCTAAACAAAATTAAAGTCTGAAAAACAACAAAGGGTAGTAACTCCAGCACTAGGCAAGCTAGATATATGGCTCTTGTGCACTGAATGTGTCCTCGATAGGATCTATTTATCCATGAAATTTTACACTCATAGCTAACATTCTTTGGTCTGACAATCAGCAATGGGATGTTGCTGCAAAACTAGTCAAGGTAGAGTTACGGTACTTGTTTTTGCATTCTGAACTAATCTGACAATTACAAAGCAAAGACCAAAGGATTTGAGATGCTTAAGTTTTGCTTTGGACAGAGAACTGGATACAGCTGGCCTAGATATCTGTATTCTATGGGTGACCCTATAATAAAAATTGTCTTTAGTGGGTGTATAAAAAGGACAACTTTTTACAAGAAATTTACCTTTTTTAACCAAGTTTTCTTTGATTATTTTAGGGGCATCAAATATTGATGTAATTGGTATTTATAAAAGTCTTTGCTCATTTTTTCTATGGTTCAAGCCTTACTAAACAGGTTTTCTGGTAATTCACTGCGTAAAGGCATACTGGTCTGTGTACCAAGTCTCTGCACACTCACAGACGCTATCTGCACGGCTCTCCTCGCTGATTCCACTAGACCTAGACCTGGCATGGTCGCTAAGTAAAAGGCAAGGGAACCAATAAATGCATCTCCTGCACCCTGTAATATGGACACAGTATCACACTTTAAGTCATTCCAACACAACCTTACTTTTTTACACTCCAAAGTAATACACTTAGGAAAATATCACACTTTAAGTCATTCCAACACAACCTTACTTTCTTACACTCCAAAGTAATACACTTAGGAAAATATAGTAGAAAATGAACATTTCCCACAATATTTCCTACCAAAAGGACAAAGAAATCAAAGTCTAATTGACTTAAAATTGTCGTCTGCAACTTCTTTCAATTTTGACTTGTCCAAAGAACTGTCATCTTGTATTGGATTAAAGTTTCTAGGAGTTGAAAGTTGACACTGACCTTCATGATTTGAAATGCTTTGTTATTAAATTTAATAAAATTAAAATATAAAAAAATCGCTCACCTGACTAATTTATGATGATTGAAAAAAAACTTGAAAGAACACAGTATTGTTTGACCTTGAGCTGTGACATTGAGGTTATCTGAAAATTCATTTCAAATGGCACATCTACTCACGATTGAAATTAATTGACATTTAATTTTTAACAACCAAAAATGTTCCTCACAAATATGAACTAAGGCACATGGTCATAGAGACAACTTTGTCTTGCTCACTTCAAGTAGGCTTGACAAAAAGAAAGTAATTATAATCTTAAAAGTTGTCCTGTTTGCTAAACACTGGAGACCAGTTGTTGTTTCTGACTAGTTGCCCATCTTACTTGTGCATACAACTTGTCTTTTACCCATTGGTTGGAGAAAAAAGGTACTTATCACAATGATTGTGCCAAATGTCTGATGAAAGTTGACCAAGTCATTTTTAACAATTTTTCAGTCATATTGCGGAGCATTTAACAATGGATTCCTGGTATTTCTCACATCAGTATTACCCTTATTTCCTTTCCTAGCCTTCAGCTGCCATCCCTTTTAGGTTTAGGGTCATCTACCCATTGGGGAGACAAAATGCGGTAATAGATATGTTTCAAACCCAAGAAACCAAGGGTTCCCACCATTTTCTGCTTGCAAAATTCAAGACTTTTTCTAGACTTTTTTAAGGATATTTCCTAAAATTAAAGATTTGTTTTCATCAATAAAAAAAGCAAAACACCTCAAAAGTTATATCA
This sequence comes from Fragum fragum, assembly GCA_946902895.1. NCBI lineage: Eukaryota > Metazoa > Mollusca > Bivalvia > Cardiida > Cardiidae > Fragum > Fragum fragum. Next base: position 5,969,139 of record OX336366.1, read on the forward strand.
TGCATCTTATATTCTTGTGAAAATGAGGTTGCTCCCTCTCGTGGAGAAACAATAGTGCCTATACAGCAAACACTTGCTCTGGTATGCAATAGACAACATTACATAGCTTAAGCAAGGATTGTTATGACACTGATTCTTGAGATCCTAAGACCCCATTTCATTGATGTCAAACTAAAACCCTGAACTCTGTCCAGAAAACAACAATAATATAAAATAATGGATAAATTTAATTGCTTCTAGACATGTATATTGTCGATACCATGTTAATGTTAATAAATTTCAATGTCTGTTTACCCAGAGTTCATATTTTAATTGATTAAATCGGAGGCCATTTATTATTTTCATATCCAAATTTAATTCATGTCCTGTTACTGGTACACTTAAGATGTTGCTTTGGATATTCTCCTAGATATTTGTTTTATGTACTCCAATCCTATATTTAATATTTCCCATCCTAGCAGCATATTAAGTACCATGCTTGTATTTTTTGGTGAAACAAATACTAATTTTTCTTTCTCAGCACACATCATGATGTAATAAAGCATCCCCATGTAATTTACACTGTGTGATAAAACCTACTGGCAGGAGGATCCTTGTCAACTGTTTGGAACACAGACTTTAAATAGGTCCTGCGTCTTTCATCTATAAAGCGCAAAAAATAAGTACCACCCAAAAATTTTGTCACGTAATCAAATTGGTTTGTCTTTTCACTAGTTTTTATACGCCGCCGAAGGCGGTCGTATAATGGCCTCATCTTCTCCATCTATCCGTCCGTCCATCCGTCCATCCGACCTACGTCCACTTTTCTCGAAAGCGCAACTCCTCCTAAGTTTCTGGATGGATCTTTTTGAAACTTCGTCAATGTTATCACCCTAATTGGTAGATGTGCATGAAGGAAGGATTTTATGGTTCATTGATTTTTGCCTCAGTTATGCCCCCTTAAAACATAGTCTCTGGGGCTTATTGATATTGCAGCCTTGTGAATGCAACTCCTCCTACAATTCTGGCTGGATCTAAATGAAAATTAATGGGTGTTATCACCTTAATTGGTAGATGTGCATGAAGTAAGGATTTAATGGTGCATTGATTTTTGCCTCAGTTATGCCCCCTTAAAATTAGTCTTTTGGGCTTTTTGAAATGGCAGCTTTGTGATCGCAACTCCTCCAACATTTCTGGCTGGATCTTAAAGAAACTTGGTGAATGTTATCACCTTAATTGGTAGATGTCCATGAAGTAAGGATTTTATGATTTATTGATTTTTGCCTCAGTTATGCCCCCTTTAAACTTAGTCTCTTGGGCTTATTGATATTGCAGCCTTGTGAACTCAACTCTTCCTACTATTATGGCTGGATATAAATGAATCTTTGTGGATATTATCACCTTAATAGGTAGATGTGCATGAAGTAAGGATTTTATGGTTCATTGATTTTTGCCTCAGTTATGCCCCCTTAAAGCATAGTCTCTGGGGCTTATTGAAATAGCAGCCTTGTGAACGCAACTCCTCCTACTATTCTGGCTTTATCTAAATGAAACCTGGTGGATGTTATCACCTTAATTGGTAGATGTGCATGAAGGAAGGATTTTGTGGTTCATTGATTTTTGCCTCAGTTATGCCCCCTTAAAACTTAGTCTCTGGGGCTTATTGAAATTGCAGCCATGTGAATGCAACTCCTCCATAGTTTATTGCTGGATCTAAATGAAACTTGGTAGATGTTATAACCTTAATTGGTAGATGTGCATGAAATAAGGATTTTATGGTTCATTAATTTTTCTCTGACCCATGCCCCCTGAAAACTTAGTATCTGGGGATTATTGAAATTGCAGCCTTGTGTATGCAACTCCTCCTAACTTTTTGTCTTGATTTAAATGAAACTTAGTCAATGTCATCACCATAATTTGTAGGTGTACATGGATCAAGGATTTTATGGTTCATTGATTTTTGCAAGACTTATGCCCCTGGGCCCATTCAATCAATCAAACATAACAAACAGTTTTTACTAGACAATTTAAAAAGGTGGTCTGCAAATGTTTTGAATTTGGTTCTGTCAAAATAAGTAGTGTCTACAATTATTTTTTTGTGAAACAGCTGCAAAGTGGCGGCGTATATTGTGATGATGGCACTCTTGTTCCGATATATAAAGAAATCACAAAAATCAAGACTTTTTCCAGATCGGGAAAGAGTTTCACGAAATTCCGGACTTTTTCCCGGTTTCCCAGTAGCTTGGGAACCCTGGACACCCCATGATTACTGATTGGGTGTCTGACACACCCCTAACTGTGTTACGGTGGCAGCCCTGATGTACTCTCGGACACAACCCAATTGGCCATTGCCAGTTAGATTCATGCCAAGTTTGATTGAAATTAGCCCACTGATTTGGGAGGAGAAGATGTTTAAAGATTTCGAAAACAAAATAAGCCCCGTCCTGCCACATCAATGTTTGGGGGTCAATCATAATTTCACAAACAAGTTCTAAGAAGTGTCACAGAAGGAAGATTCATGCCAAGTTTGGTTGAAAGCAACCCAGTGGTTACTGAGGAGAAGATGTTTAAAGATTTCAAAGACACAAATTGCCCCGTCCATATATGGGGGTCAATCAAAATTTCATGAACAACGGTCACCTGAAATGCTTCTGAGCTCAAGAGAAGGGTCATGAAAAGGGTCACCCAAGGAACATTCATGCCAAAAAGTTTTGTTGAAATTGGCCCTATGGTTACTGAAGAGAAGATGTTTAAAGAATTCAAAGTAAAAAACTGCACCCCTCTGCCATGCCTATACTCAGGGGTCAATCAAAATTCCACGAACAACTTTTAAGAACTTTCAATGAATATTGCTGATAAGTTTGGTTGAAATTGACCTTATGGTTACTGAGAAGATGTTTAAAGAATTATTGACAACCTCCGACAGACGACAGACAAAAGGTTATCACAAAAGCTCACCTTGAGCATATTGTGCTCAAGGGAGCTAAAAATAATGGATTTTATTTTTGTTTGATTGTTTTTTTCATAGAGGAGTGAAACAAAAATAAATCATACATATGCATGAATTAACTTTGTGGCTTTATACAGTGTAATTAGATTTTAGTTTCACACCTCAATGAAAACCAAAAATATTCTATTCATCTCTTACTTCATTCCCATACTTCCTAATTGTTTATGTCCCTCAAGAAAAAACTTTGAAAAACTTGGTGGAAAACAAAAAAATGCCTACAACAAACAATTACTATGTTTCCCACAATGTTTTCTACCCCAAAAGGCAAAGAAATTTAAATTTTATCACCTTAAATTGTCTTCTGCAAAGTATTTGAATTAGACCAGTGTAAAATGTTGTTGTCTAGTAAAGCATTTAAGCCACACCCACACAAGGATGCTTTTTTGACACTCCTCAAGAAAAATAATTGGGAAAAAAAGCAGTTTCTTCGTTTTACACAATGTTTTCTACCCAGAAAAATGAAATACACAAAATTTCATTAACAAGATGTGTTTGTGAAACACTATGCCCCCGAAACAGGCAACAGAAAACAGACAGATGGGCACTGGTAAAACATTATGCCCCCGATCTCAATTGATGCGGGGGCATAAAAATGCTACATACTGTTGTATCTACAGCGGGTACTTTAGGGGCCTCAACATGAACTGTGTCTCGAGTGTTCGAGTCAGCCACCAAACAACCCATCTCTCCTAGAGTTATGATTACATCTTTACATCCTAATTTCTGTAGAGCATTTACAGCTTGTTTGGCATCATCCACTGAGGCTACCTTAATACCAGTCAAAATCTCACTCTGTAAAAATATCAATGAAAAAGTACAGGTAAATTGGCATACTGAGAAAAAACCTCCCTAAAGACAGATTTAAAGCTAGAGGCACTTGAGCACTTTTATTGATCAAACTTGATTAAAAACTTTCATAAGGCAGTCACAATCACATACAAAACATAAAGCCATATAACCGCCTGATGTCACACAAGAAGATTTCCTTCTTTGTTTCTATGTAAAATAGGGTGCACCCAAGAAGAGCCCACATGGGACCCCACTGAGCATTAATTTGACAAACCCTAGTAGAGGGTCACCAGACAATGTCATATGCAAAATTAGGAACCTCAAGGCCTTATGGTATCTCACAAGAAGATTTCTATAGGTTTTTCTCTTTGTATCAAAGTAAAATAGGGAGTCCCAGCAGACCCAGGCAGAGCCCAAATGAGACCCATTGGGCATTATTTAAAGAAGAGCTTTGCAGAGCTGCGCATACACTTGAAGGGGCTTGTCAGCCGAATATAATATTTTACCATAAGTTTTTGTGATAAAAATGACCTTGAAAACAGACCTTGACAGATATTTAAACATGACATCATAAAATGGCAGTACCCTAAAGAATACAATTGTGACTGGTCTTACAAGAATCGTTTCCCTAAACAAAGGGTGGGGGTAGGGGGGGCAATTCATGAATAACTGGAATGACTGTAAAATGTTAAAGATTTCAATCACAAGTACACATCATTGAGAATCATTGTGGTAAATTCCAATTATTTTCAATCAACACTAGGCACAAGTTATAACCATTTGAAAAGTTGCATACACTAGAAATTTGGCAATTTTTCAATTCAAGGGCATATAATTGATGAAGGACTGGAATTATCTTTATTACAAAGGTTTAATGCACCACTACAGACTATGCAAATTCATTATGCAAAGTTACAAATTCTTTTCATTTTAACCGTAGGAGGAGTTGGGCACACAAGAAACATTGTGATTTATTTCAATTCAAGGGCAGACAATTCAAGGACTGGCGAGATTCTAATTTCAAAGGTCTTATGCACTACTAATCATCATAGAGATACATTTTAGCAAATTTCAGTTTGTTCCCATTGATACTGTAAGAGAAGTTGGGCACACATGAAAATTTAATAATTTATTTCAGTTCAAGGGCAGATCATTCAAGATAATTGCAGAACAACTAGAGTGATTTGAATTTCAAAGGTCTTATGTAAAACTAAACATCATAGAGAATCATTGTGACACATTTCAGTTCATTCCTATCGAGACTGTAGGAGGAGTTGGGCACACAAAAAATTGATAACAGACAGACAGACGGACAGACCACTGGGCATAACATAGTACAGTCCTTCAGGCATTTAAAAACTGGGTGATATACTACAATTTCATTTGTGCCTTTGTTCCTAAAATACAACGAAAGCATTGTCTATAAAAAACACAGCTTTTTTATTTCATTATTTCGAAGCAATAAAAGGTAAAAAAGTTTCACTGACCTCTGTCTCATTTGGACAAAAAATATCTGCATTTTCAAAAAATGATTTGTCAAGACTAATAGCAGGGGCTGGATTAAGTATGGTTCTAACTGAAAAAATAAGAGATAATTTTTCACTAAGATTGCAATTTCTCACCAGGCAATGAAATTCTTAAATTCTGTCAAATTCAGAACAAATAGCACATGACTTTTCATACTCTCCCATTTTTATATTTTATACGGTTGAGGATGCAAAATGTAAAAAGAAGAAAATACTGACTTTGGATTTTTTTTTCAGTTAAGACAAACATTAAAAATTGTGGCATTTCAAAAGATATTCTTTAAAGCAGATCTCTTGAGCTCAGAAGCATTTCAGATGACAAATGAAGCTATCCCATGACACATGACAAAACAGTTTTTTAGGTCCAGATTCAAAGAAGTTGTAAACAATAATTTTCATTTGATGCAATTCTAAGAATTCTGGCTTATGACCTTTAGAGATGACCTTGTACTTTTTATCAGAAGGAAGGTCTCACACAATGTGTGGGAGTACACAATTTGCAGGCCCTATTGATAACTTTTGGAAAGTTTAGGTAATATGAAATTTTTATCTAAGATACACGGAGAAACGTCCAATCATTTTCATAAAGTGAGACAAAAAGGGATAACATATCATATATAAATTTGACCTTCAAAAATGGCATAGACAAGTGACCATGAAGATGGTCTTCACATGAAAGTCATATTAATATGTGGAAAATACTTGTTTCACCCATTCCTACACAATCCAACTTTAAGATGTCCCTCAAGAAAAATGTTTTGGAAAACATCGTAGAAAATTAAGAAATTACTTTTTACAAGTTCATTATCCACAATACTTTCTTCCCAAAAACAACAAGATGTGTTTGTGAAACATCATGCCCCCGAAACAGGAATTCTTTAGAAAGAGGTAATTTTCATTGTCTTTTTTTTTTTCTTTGTTTTAGGAAAAAGAGTTAAAATTTTGACCTTGACCTTGATGAAATGACCTTCCCCAGTTGCGCCTTGTTGAGACCTGTCTACATACCAAATATTAGCATTGTAACTTAATAAGGGATGAAGTTATAGGAAAATGTTTAGGTGGCAGGTTAAGTTTTTGAGTAATGTTTTAGGAAAAAGGGTTAAAATTTGACCTTGACCTTGATGAAATGACCTTCCCCAGTTGCGCCTTGTTGAGACCTATCTACATACCAAATATTAGCATTGTAATTTAATCAGGGTTGAAGTTATAGGAAAATGTTTAGTTGGCAGGTTAAGTTTTGCAGACAGACAGACAGACGGACACCGGTAAAACAATATGCCCCTGCATCGATAGAAGCAGGGGCAAAAAAATGATTTTTAAAAACATACAAGAGGACCATGATGGTCCTAAATCGCTCACCTGAGGCATCTGCAAATTACAGTACTTTTTAGTATAAAAAGACACAACGTGAGCAAAATAAATAAAACAAATAAAAAGATTTTGGGCTTTGAACAAAACAATCCAGTAATGCTTTACAATAAGAATGAATGCCTTTGGCTTTATAGTTTAATCCATTACCAAACTTTCCAAGAATTTGTCACCCTCAGGGAAAATAGGTTTGAAAAATACATAGTGAGAAAGGCTATGCTACACTTAAAATACAATTGCCCTCCTCCTTTAAATGAAGAATATTTTTTTTAGCATACTCAAATTTTGCGTTTTTCCCAATGTTTGACCCCTAGTGCAGGGCCGTTTTTGACCCGAGGGAGACAACTTTTAGTGATATAGTACAAAACCATCTAGTTATGCTCCATACCAAATATGAATATCCTAGACCTTATAGTTTAAGAGGAGAAGTCTTTTGAAATTGCTCTAATTAAGCATTTTTCCAAACTTCAGACCTCAGGGGTGGGGCAATTTTTGACCCCAGAGATTAAATATTTAGAAACTTGGTAGAGAACCATATGATTAAGCTCTATGTAAAATATAAATGCCTTTGGCCTTGTAGTCTGTGAAAAAAAAGACAACAAAGATTTTCTAAAATTTCCCATTTTCATATGCCGCGATTACAAAAGTTTTTCACGGAATTAAATTCTTTTAACAACTTTTGAAGACTTTCACCCAAGGAACATCCCTGCAAAGTTTCAGCTTGATTGGCCTACTGGTTTAGGAGGAGAAGATTTTTAAAGATTTACTTCAGATTCCCATTTTCACATGCCGTGGCAACCAGAGTTTTTGACGGAATGAAATTCTTTTAACAACTTTAGTAGAACTTTGACCAAGGAACATCCCTGCATACTTTCAGCTTGATTGGCCTACTGGTTTAGGATGAGAAGATTTTTAAAGATTTTTAATGATTAATTTAAGATTCCCATTTTCACATGTCGCGGCAACCAGAGTTTTTGACGGAATTAAATTCTTTTAACAACTTTTGTAGAACTTCACCCAAGAAACATCCCTGCAAAATTTCAGCTTGATTGGCCTACTGGTTTAGGAGTAGAAGATTTTTTAAGATTTTTAAAGGTTTACTTAAAATTCCCATTTTCACATGCCGCGGCAACCAGAGTTTTTGACGGAATTAAATTCTTTTAACAACTTTTGTAGAACTTCACCCAAGGAACATCCCTGCAAAATTTCAGCTTGATTGGCCTACTGGTTTAGGAGGAGAAGATTTTGAAAGAAATTGTTGATGGACAGACAGACGGACGGACGACTGACAACGACCGATCACAATAGCTCACCACGCACTTTGTGCTCAGGTGAGCTAATAAAATGTTATTGGTAATTTCTTTGAATTTGTACCAGTTTTTCGTCTGGTAATAGGTAAATACTATTCAAAATTTAAGGCCGAAATCTTTCCGGAAAAAAAAGAAGACAAAGCAAATTGCAAAGGAGGAATCCAAATTGTCACAAGCAATTTTTTTCCAGATCCTTTTTACACTAGAATAGTATTTAACACAAATCACTTACAAAAAGTTTTCTATCTGTTTTATCCATTCCCATACAATGACGCATTTGACACCCCTAAAGAAGAACAATTGGGAAAAATTGGGAAATAAATGAAGAAATTGCCTGAATCAAGCAATTTCTTCATTTTCCACATTGTTTTCTACTCTGAAAGTTAAAAAAATCTAAATTTTCATAAACTATATACTGGTGTCTGCAACTCATTTCAAATTGGACCAGTCTAAGATTTTTTTCATCAAGTAATTTGTTCATTTTCAAGTATGAAAAACAACAAAGGGCATTTAACATCATTTCACATGATTATGAACAAATAATTGAATAGTAATTAGAACAAGAGGGCTGTTGGCCCTGGGGTGCTCACCTGAGATAAAGGCTCTTTTTCTATTAACAGTCTAATTTCATGTTAAGGTTAGGATTATGAAACAAGTGGGCCACAATTACATCAAGGCTCTACACCTTCTGGGTCAGGAGGAGAAGATTCCTAAAGATTACTTTGAAAATTCACTTTTGTTGCCATGGCAACCAGAGTTTTAAACGGATTTTAATTCTTTTAGGTAATTTTAAGGGGGACCACCTAAGGAACATTTCTGCAAAATTTGGTTCAAATTGGCCCTGTGAATTGGGAGGAGATGTCATTTAAAAAATGGTTCTTTATTTCTATATAACCTTTCCCCCCCCCCCCTGGGGCTCCGCCCCTGGAGACCCGAAAATCATGATTTTAGCTATTTTGAAAGAGGTCAATATACTGATGCTTCATGCAAAATATCAAGGCTCTACGCCTTCTGGGTCAGGAGGAGAAGATTTTTAAAGATTATTTTAAAATTTCACTTTTGTTGCCATGGCAACCAGAGTTCTTAATGGATTTCGATTCTTTTAGCTATTTTTGAAGGGGACCACCTTAGCAACATTTCTTCCAAATTAGGTTCAAATCGGCCCAGTAGTTTGAGAGGAGATGTCATTTGAAAAATCTTTCTTAATTTCTATATAAACCCCATCCCATCCCCCCCGGGGCTCCGCCCCTGGGGACCCCAGATTAATGATTTTAGCTATTTTGAAAGAGGTCAATATACTGATGCTTCATGCAAAATATCAAGGCTCTACACCTTCTGGGTCAGGAGGAGAAGATTTTTAAAGATTATTTTAAAATTTCACTTTTGTTGCCAAGGCAACCAGAGTTTTTAACAGATTTCAATTCTTTTAGCTATTTTTGAAGGGGAGCACCTAAGCAACATTTCTGCCAAATTTAGTTCAAATCAGCCCAGTCGTTTGAGAGGAGATGTCATTTAAAAAATCGTTCTTTATTTCTATATAAACCCCACCCCTGGGGCTCCGCCCCTGGGGACCGGAGGATCATGATTTTAGCTATTTTGAAAGAGGTCAATATACTGATGCTTCATGCAAAATATCAAGGCTCTATGCCTTCTGGGTCAGGAGGAGAAGATTTTTAAAGATTATTTTAAAATTTCACTTTTGTTGCCAAGGCAACCAGAGTTTTTAACAGATTTCAATTCTTTTAGCTATTTTTGAAGGAGACCACCTAAGGAACATTTCTGCCAAAATTGGTTCAAATTGGCCCAGTGGTTTAGGAGGAGATGTTGTTTAAAGAAATTGTTGACGGACGACACACGACGCACGACACACGACGCACGACAGACGACGGAGGGACGCCAGACAAAAGGGGATCACAATAGCTCACTTGAGCACTACGTGCTCAGGTGAGCTAAAAATACAATAGCCTTTTCAGGAAAATTAAATATTTGAATTAATTTTTATAATATAGTAATTAATTAGAATTGTTGCAAAGTGAATTTATACCCCCAACAGCATTTTATCACTCTAGGAGCACAGTTGATTTTGATTTTTGTTCAATTCCAAACAGGATTATTATTCAGCATGACAAGAGTTAATATGTACCTCCATGTTTTCTCCCGATCTTTAAAGCAGCTAGTGTTATTGAAGGTTCTATTTCTAATTGACAGATCATTACTTTGGATGAAGCTATAACATCTTCTGCTGTGTTTAGATCATCTTCATTTAACAATAGATTAGCACCAGGAATAATGATTATGGCATTCTGACCTGAAAAACAAACAAGAGGGCTGATTTAGCCCTAGTGTGCTCACCCGAGATACAGGCTCTTTTTCTTTCAACAGTTAAATTAATTTGTTTTGTTTGAATGGGGTTTTACGCCGCTTTCAACAATCTTTCAGTTATATCGCGGCGGCTGGAGCACCTAACAATGGATTCCTGGTATTTCTCACACCAGTACCGCCATCACATCCTTTCCTAGCCTCTAGCTGCTATCCCACATAGGTCTACGATTATCGACCCATTGGTGGTAGACAAATTGTCGGAAAGGATGAGTGCCGCCGTCGGGAATCGAACCCTGGACCTCTAGAATGACAGTCCGACGCGCTACCAACTGCGCTATGACTGCGGCTCAGTTAAATTAATGTTAAGGTTAGGATTATGATACATATATAGGCTCTATACTTGGGGATGCAAAAGTCAAGATTTTAGCAATGTTCATACAATTCCATAAACAAGTTCTTAATGACAAATTTCAAGGCTCCAGGACTTATATGTTAGGAAAACACTTTTCCTCCCCTCTAGGGTAATAATTTCTGAAATTTAGTTGAAAATGGACCAGAAGTTAAAGAGGAGATATTGTTTAAGAAAAATCTTTCTTTATTTCTCTTCACAAGGCCAAGCCCCTGGGGGAGAGGATAATGATTAAAGCAATTTTTAGAGAAGTCTATATTGATGTTTCATACAAAATATCACACCCTCCTGGGTTAGGAGAAGAAGATTTTTTTTTTTTTCAAATTTCACTTTTGTTGCAATGGCTCCAGAGTTTACAACTGATTTGAATTCTTTAAGCAATTTTTGAAGGGACCAGCCAAGAAACATCTAATACCAAAACTGGTTCAAATTGGCCAATAAATTTATGAGGAAGTGTCATTTTAAAATCCTTCTTTACTTCTATATAAACTCCACCAAACTTAGGCTCAGGGTGATGATTTTAACAATTTTGAAAGAACAAATTATACTGATGTTTCCAGCAAAATTAAATTCTGGGTCAGGAGAAGATTTTGAAAAATCTTTTTTTAAATTCACTTTTGTTGCCATGGCAATCTGAAATTTCAATCCATTTCAATACTTTTAGCTGCATTTAAAGGGGCCACATAAGAACAATTCTGTTAACCCTTTCCTGTTTTTCAAAATATAGAAATGTCCGAGTTCAAAAATTTTGCAGACGAAAATTAAAAGAGGATTTGATTTGGAAAATAAGCATTCAGTAGGATAGAAAATATTGTGGAAAAAGAAGAAATTACTTGTTACAAGCAATTTCTTCTTTTTCCACAATCGTTTCTGCTTTATAAAACCTAGGGATGTAAAAACAAGGGATTGAACAGGAAAGGTTAAATTTGGTTCAAATTAGCCAAGTGATGGGTTGGAGATGTCATTTTAGAAAGCGATGGATGACACAATGGTTGGACACCAGACGAAAGGTGATCACAATAGCTCACATAAGCATTTTGTGCTTAGGTGAGCTGAAAATTATACAAATATTTTCAAAATCATTTAATTAGATTGCATAAAGATGCTCAGAGGTAATGTCTAAGCAAGATTCTAATCGAAGAAAAATGAATAATAATAAAAACTATGATGAGAAGTAGATTATAAACAACTATCCTGGGGGGACAAACTTGTATAATACAATGAAGAAATTTTGCTTTTTCTGACCGAAACTATTTGAGGAGTTGTATCCATGAATAGATTAGTTTAATATGGAAAAAAATTTGTAGGAAAAGAGACAGAGTTTACTTCAACGTTCTATCTCAGGGGCATAAAATAAGGACTTATGGGAAAGTATTCTCATTGTAACTTTACCACTATCTTCTACGTTGATAGGTGCCGCTCCAGTCATGGCCTGGTCTGTTCTGCTTACATGATCTGTAATGCAGAAAATGTTGGGGCTATCTTTATTCATGATGTTACATAGTTATAACATTATTGGACAAGAAATTCAAGAATGATACAAAAATCAGGCAAAAGTTCGGGTAAAAAACAAAAAAAAGTATAGTGTATAAATCAAAATGGCAAAAGCGCAATAAAATGTTAGTCATCCTTGTCATATTATTTTCAAATTATTTTTCCAAAAAGTGAAATTATGTGAGACTTTGATTGGAAAAGGATGATTGTGGCCATTCTCTAAGGTGCATTATGTATGTACATGTATTTGATGTTCAACTCATTACGAGACAAACAAATTTCAGAATGGTCCAAATTCAAAAGCATTTACAGATAACTTTTTAAAGCCAGAGATTTCATCATTTTCCACAATGTTTTCCAAAGACTTTTCTTGAGGGGCGTAATAAAGTGGGATTGTATTGAAATGGATTAACTTCAAACTTGATCTTCTGAAATATATGGCATACCATTTTGGTCAAAAGTCACCTTTAAGTTGTCTTAGCACAAAGAATGTGTGTACATGTAAAAACTTTAGGTAAACCTGTTTAATTTAAGGGTGGGCGCTTATATTTTGAAAGTGCACATGTTATTTAACATGTTCACTTTCAAAATATGAGGGTACATGCATAAAATGTGAACACCTTCATATAGTATGTGAACTTGTAATTTAGGTGTACACACACTTTTTATACCCTTAAACGCTCAGTAATTATGTGGGCACACCTAAATTTTGTGAGTGCACCTAGACTATTTAAAAGTGCATGTGTTTATTTCAGCGTGTACTACCGAAAGTTGACTATTGACCCATTTAGTGCACCATAGTAATGTGTTATTTGATGTTTACTAATAAGTCAAAGGCAATATTCTGATGTCATTACTTTTCTACCCATTGCTATTAGGAACATTAAACTTCATAAAGTGATCTTACAACTGAGCTATAAAGAGCTATAATGCCATCATTCAGCAAATCATATAATCCATTCCCTCACAATCCCGCTTTTTTGCTCCTAAAAAAATGGAATTGTTTATTTCTTAATTACCAACAATGGTTTCAACCCAAAATAAACTAAGTTTTCTAAAATCGTGTAGACCAAAAATTGTTGTCTGCAATTTCTTTGAATTTGGACCAGTCAAAAATTTTGTTCTCTGGTTATGGATTCATCTTGAAAGCTTTCCAGTAAGGGTAGAGTCTGAGTGATCTCCACTTCATATCATCTATTTCTATCCTAAAATGTTTATGTCCAGAGAAAATGCTTCTGCATATGTTTTATAATGAACTCATTCCCACACAAAGAAGCTTTTTAATGCCCCTCAAGAAAACAGTTTCAAAAACATTGTCCCCAACGGCAGCACTCATCCTATCTGACTATTTGTCTCTCACCAATGGGTTGATAATCGTAGACCTATGTGGGATAGCAGCTGGAGGCCAGGAAAGGATGTAATGGTAGTGCTGGTGTGAGAAATACCAGGAATCCATTGTTAGGTGCTCCAGTTGCCACGATATAACTGAAAGATTGTTGAAAGCGGCGTAAAACCCCATTCAAACAAACAAACAAATCAAAAACATTGTGTAAAATGAAGAAACTGCTTGTAACAAGCAAATTCTTCATTTTGCACAATTTTCTCTACTCAGAAAAGTTTAAAAATCAAATATTTCATAAACGCATCTCCTTTCAATTTTGACCAGTCTAAAAAGTTGCAGTCTGGTAATGGGACAAGTCCAAGTAAATAATGAAATGGTAAATTAATATGTATTTGTTGCTTTAATGTGAAGTGGGATATTTGCTGGGCAAGCAACCAGTAAGAAGACCATGAATACCACATCTGAATTTGAAACATTAAAACCACATAAAGATTTAAACAAGAGAACCACCCACGGTTGCTCACGCTTCGGTTGCAAGTGCTGGATAATGCAAAGATTCTAAGTCAAAAAGGGGCATAACTCTTACAAAACGCTTTACCAGTTATCCCCTTTGATAGTGTAGATAGCTCTTGCGATGGTCAATACACATGCCAAATTTCATGAGGATATCTTCAATAACAAAAGAGATATGACCAAGGTTAAAGTTTGTCACGCCAAGGCCAACGCCAAGGCCAATGCGAAAGACGCCAAGGTGATCACAATACCTCAGGTTTTCTCCAAAAACAGCCGAGCTAAAAATGAAAAATAAAAGACAAGAGAAAAGTTTATGTATACAAAACAATGTATGTGCATTTAACACTAGTCATGCTGATCCTAGAAAATTTGTGCAGTCCGATGTTAGTCTACACCACCCATTTATCCCTTTTAAACCATTCCCAAGAAATCCCCCCCTTTCACACCCTTCAAAACATTGTGGAAAATGGAGAAATTGCTTGGATCCAAAAAAAATAAAATTCCATTAACTTTAAATGGTCTATTGCAGCTTCTAAAATTTTGAGGTGTAGAAATGGGTTAGGTCAGAATTATTTGTGAAAATGATTCTTAGAAAATATTGAATCACAATCAAGCCTCCCAGAGCTTTCAGAGCTTTGATTTTAATGCAATCTTAAAGATAGAATTTTATTCAGCATGACAAGGGTAAAGAAATTGATGGCTCAGCATGTAACAGTTGTAACTACCTATATGTCTATAGGCAGTTACAACTGTTTTACCCTGAACCATCAATATTAACAAGCATACAGTATGTTTAATAAATAAGATACTACATGAAATGAGACAGTTGAAGTATGTAGAGTTATTCAAAATGATGTTTTACCTGTGCATACTCCGAGATCTTGGAATGCTTTCACAAAACCATCACCAAAAGAGTCTTTTCCAACCTAAAATACAAAATAGCCCATACTTGTTAACAAATAAACAGAAGAAATAATTGTAAAATGAAGGTGCACTGGGTGGAGGGAGGGGGCAGGCAAATAGTCATCTATAATATTTCCCTTCCTCTATCCATCTATCTATCCATCTATTTATCCCAAATCTCTCCAAAATCTCCCTGTCCAATCATCCAGCAACCAGGGAGAGGTGGAAGAAATACAGTAAATTTTTATCAACCCATTACCAGAAAATTTCAGACTGGTCCAAATTGAAAGGAGTTGCAGAGAACAGTGAGTTTATGAGAACATGCTTGGATGGAAACAGACTATAATCTAAAATGTTAACTTTTAAATGAAACAACTCTATCACTTTTTTTCATTTATTTCCTTTTTCACTTCCTTTACATAAATGACAATACAAGCATAACCTTAGCAATCATTGCAGTTTTGGCCCCTAGTTTTGATGACATCACACACTGGTTGGCCCCTTTTCCACCCTGTCCCATTACAAACTTTGTGCCTTGAATAGTTTCTCCGGGTTTAGGCAGTCTGGACACATAACTGAAAAACAAAGCCATGACAAATTCTGACACAGTAAGTATTATCTTCAAACAACGGCAATCCTTTATTTGAAAAACTGCATATAACCAAAAAAAAGAGTTAAAAGGAAAATAGTCCTATCTAGATTCAAAGAAAACTATTTGTTAACCCTTATGATGCTGAGACCAAAATACCCCTTTTTTGGCAGAAAGTATAGACAAAGACCCATTATAGTTTGAGCTTACAGCTCTATACTTTAGATGAAATTCAAAAAATATATGCATACAACCTAATAAGGAATATTTACCAATAAAAATTTCCTGATGATTTTGACCTAGGTATCTATTAACCCTTGTCATGCTGAATAAAAATCCTGTTTAGAATTGCACCAAAATCAAAGGACTGAACTCACTCAAAAGACAGAAATTATTTCTAGTCTTCCTAAACAATTCAATATGATTTAGCTCAGACTTAAATGATAATAATATTCATGTGATCGGCAAGCGATATAGTTAATTCTTTTCTTATGGTACGGCAGCCATTGTTTAAGGGGAATAATAGTTCGTTATTATGTTGTAATTGAATTTCATTGCATTTCGATACAGGCAGCATAATTAATTTGTCTTTGGCAAGTGTTGGTGAAAGAAATGCTACTAGGATATGCATGGCCTTAGCCCAGTCCTATACAAATTTGTATATCATATATCGAAGATGTAAATAAAGGAAGTTACTACTGTTTCGGGCTGTCCCATGGATATATCATTTATATTAGTAGTATTATTAATACTACTGATATTGTTGCTGTAATCAAGATCATTATTTTTTCCATCTTTGTCGCCGAGATTGGTTAATTAGTTACCTTATAAAGTTATGATAATAAGTGAAATGAAATGAATAAATAAATAATTGATATACGACATTTTTAATTTGTGGATTTTAGAAATTAAATCTGGGTGGTAAACATTAAGGGAAAAGAAGAAAAATCTAGTTACAAGCTTTTCCTTATTTTCCTACAATCTTTTCTAAAGCCTATTCAGAACCCGACATCATATTCAAATTTCTGGGAAATAGAGTCTCATTAAACTAAACGTCCCATACTATATTTCATAAAAAAGACTTTCCAGACTATTTTTATTGCAAATAAAGAGTTGCTTCCCTTGCATTGCATTGAGATCCCTTTTTATATAAAAAATCTTTTCTAACATGAAATTATACCAAAATAAAGATAAAAACCAAAACATGAATAATTTTGTATCTCAAAAATACTAATACGTAGACAGGTATTTGCTTATGAATATGTTGGGCGATCAATTAAACGATAGGGCTTTCGTCAAGTACTTCCGGTCAAATTATGAGATATTATAAACATCAAAATCATCATAAATAAGATAAATTCACAGACAATATTTTGAAATATGAAGAAAAATGTTAATTTTAATCATATTAACTAAAAATCATACACCATTAACGCTCATATACTCGTAGGGCATGTACAAATTCCGTAGGGCGTCTGTAGGGCTATAAATCTCTGTAGGGCTTGTTTTAGTATGACCCAAAAGCATTAGTTGCAGGTAAATATTTGAAATGAAAACTGATTTTATGAACAAATCTAGTTTGAATGGAACAAACAGGTGGTGTAGACTAAGATCAGACTGCACATATGTGCAGGCTGATCTTTGTCTACACCTCCTGCTCAATAAGGAATATTCCGGTTCAGAATGACGAGGGTTAAATAAGTTAATAAGTGAAGGAAAACGGGGTATTGTGAACCTGACTTTTTCTCATTCCACTGGTAGTAGTAAAATGCAATAAATTGCACTATTACTCATCAAAGCGTTTTATTATTCCCTTCAATGCTTACTGCGATGGGTCATATTCAGATGAACGGATAGGACTGGACCATCTGATAAGTTTGAAATCATTACTCTAAGTACTTTGAATTCTATTCTACGCCAAATTGTTTACATATTAAAAAGTAACGCCATTAAAAAATGAGACATGCGTGTAGTTTTGCACCTTATGAGATCAACATTACATGAACCAACAACTGTCACTTCCATTATATCCCCAATTTTGTCACATCAACTTGACTGACATACACCACCCAAATTATGTACTACAGAGAGTAGCCTCCCTTACATTCCAATTTTGCGTACCCATGGGAGTTCGACCAGGCATTGAGTTTAATGTAGAAAGGTGTCTATTTCTTGAGCGATGTAAGTCTAATAAATAAACCTAAAGATACAGAATAATCCTTTTAATTCTTACAAGTATTTTCGTCAATATTAAAAGATTCTATTGATAGAGGATGTTAATGCCGAATAATTTTTTTTTTAGTTTTTCCATTATGAACCTAACATTGTCAAAACTCAGTTATTATGCATACCTATGTTATCGTGCATGGCCCTAAGGAGCCCCAGTGAACTTTGTTGACCTTATTTTTTCACAGGATGTTTAGTTTTTGGGGTCTGTAACTGTTGCTGTGAGAAACACCCATACCATACGGGGGTGCATAGAAAAACCGAATTACGCCTGAAAACCGAATTGCATCAAATTACACCAAATTTCATAGAAATACAGAAGAAAAATGAGATTAAAGTCTGTCATATCCTGTCATATCAAAAGTATTGTGTCTCATGAATGATAGATTTTGATTTGCGTGGATATTAGAGTGCATTATATTTCAGTCCTATTATCCTCGCGGTATGGGTTTTCGTCCTAATAATGGGTTTTCAGTTTTGCGGTTACAAAAATCTATTGTATTAAAGAATTCCTGCATATAATATCAAAGTATATTCTCTTTAGTTTTTTTCTTCCTTCTAAGCTTTAATGCATTGTTATGAATATTCTTTTCCTGTTTACGATTCTGGTCAAGATTTTTGGGGTCAGTTAAACAGCGTCATATGTTTTCGTCTTATTTTATAAAAGGGCCATTTATGGATGTTGAAACATGATTTGAATATAGAAACCAGTCAATTTCTAAAATACAATGATTTACCTTTCTTCATATGTATATTCTTTAAGTAACTGTTACAAAATAATTATATACCAACCAATTTGCAAACGGTAAAACAATTTCCAGTTCTGAACCTGTAATTCCGTGCTAATCCTAACCTCCATAAAAAAAGGGCACCTAATTTTGAAAAAAAATTAATACACTTCCCCAACCTTTACACAAGGTTTGTTGAGAATGTACTTATTCATTTTGTAAAGCATGCAAAGAATTTATAGAGTTAGAAGGGAAATATGTTCAAGAATATTTAAGGTATTTTTTTGTTAAAAACGCTGTAAGGACTGGTAAAATATAAGAATCATCTAATCTTCATTTGGAAAAAGAAGCTATTTATACTAGAGAAAACCACTTGATAGTCAAGTGACATCAAAATTTGATGTCAAATCACCAATCAACGTAGCTAGATTTTATAAGATTCTTCTAGATTTATTTTAATTGGAGATATACAAAGGTCGAAAAAAAGACTTAGCAAAGCACATAAAAAAGAAGCAGCTCACACTAAAATAATTCTTTTGTCGATTAAATTGACCTGGGACATTTGTGAAAGACTTATTGCGATAGCTATGTTATTAAACTAATTTCAGACAATGAAAAAATCTGTTGTACAACAACCTTTCCTCACAAAATAAGTAAAACATTAATTGGTGTGAAAACATATGACGGACGAAAACATATTCCACAACGATATTATTTGAAATCACCGAATTTCACTTCTTCACAATATTGAATGATTATTTTTTTAAAGTGGACTATAGATGATTACATGTGTAAATGGAAATCATAATCAGGCCAACTATGATACGGATGGTCCAATCTTCCCATATAATGTGATGAGTTCAGAATGTGTAATTCGGTTAATTCCTTACTCAAACAGGTGTTGACTATATATTGTTCAAAATATGTCATTGTAATTCGGTTAACAGAAAAACATGAAGGAGAACATCATAACATTTAAGACTTATCAAAATCAATTTTCAAGGTTAATAATTTGATATATGATAAATACATCATAGCTCTATAGTCTAATTTGAAGGTAAAATTTTGTGAAATTTGGTAAAATTCGGTGAAATTCGTTGTAATTCGGTTTTCAGGAGTAATTCGGTTTTTCTATTGACCGACCATACGGTATACAGTCATTTCGTACCATAACCATTTCGTACAATAATTTTTATAGTTATTTAGTACCATACAATGGTTATTTCGTACCATGCGTTGGTCATTTCGTACCAAATAATTAGTCATTTCATACCATCTTGTACCACAAATAAACCACTCGATCAAGTGGTCTGCAAATTTCTTTATATTTGGACCTGCCTTAAGTATTGTTGTGTGGCTATTGGCTAATGGTTACTTTGTTAAATTATTCGGTTAACTATGATACAATATTGACGGAAATACAGTTCTGATTCCCTACTAATTTTCTTCTAATGAACACAATCCCCGTTAGAAAAAAAAAGTAATGTGCTGATACGCTAATACTGTATCATCAACTCTCCGTTTGCCTGAATGGACTGTCTTAACATTGGATTTCACTTGTTTTATGATCGATAAATTAGATAAAGCAAATAGAAAATAAAAATATTTTATAAATGTTGAAAGCGTTATCTCACATTTCAAATAATATAAGTTTTTTTTCTAAACATGGTACGAAAAATTTGACGTATGGTACGAAATGACTACAACATGGTACGAAATGGTCACAGCATGATAAGAAACAAACAATACCATGGTACGAAATGACCAATACCATGGTACGAAATGACTGGTATGAAATGGTTATGGTACGAAACGTCCGTAATTCTACCATACAGCACACTTAACTTAAACCCAAGAAGAAGCAAATTTGACCCCCAAATAATACATTTCACAAAATAGGGGACAGGGTATAAATTTAACATGACTTTTCTTAACTCTAAACTAAAACTTACACTAGATTAATTGTTTAAAAGAAAAGACGGATGACAAAAAGTGAAACAATAAATTTGCTTCCTTTTGGTTGTCATAGAAACTCTCTTTTGTAAGATGCATGATAACTGCAGAAGCAATCCAAAATTTCTAAAGGGTCAACAAGGCAACTTTCAACATAAATTTTATGTAGAAGTTTAGAATAGGACTGGACAAAAACTTTACTAAAAGATAGATTAAATGTATATGAGATATATAAAAACTATTTCATTAGATAAAAAACATTTTTTGATTGGTACTGAACCCCGGGTTCCTTGCATGCACGATAGTTGAGGTGAAGAGTATACACTTACCAGAGGCAACATACTAAAGCTTGAAAAGGCAAAGGCAACAAAGAATGTTCAACTCAATTCTTTCATCCATCATGTTATAACGTAATGAATCAATTTCACCATTCAGTGGTCACATCCAAATATGTAGTGCAATTTAAATCACTGATCAACAAGTTAGGGATCAAAAGTAGGTTTGATGTGTCAAAAATATATCAAAGTTTTAATTATGATGGGAATTTGTTAAAATGATTCTTTGTGCTCATAATTTTGATAAGCAATTTATCCTTTAACAGTAGGGGAGACTATAGCTGCGAGATTGTAACCCTCTTTCTGATAAGTTGGTAAGCCTTGTCATCAGAATGTAACGGTTCCAGGGGAGGTCATTTTCTGTGATATGCAAATTTGGGAACCTTCAGTAAGTCAAGTGACTATTTGGAGTTATATATAGACAAGGTCGACCCATTTAGGGTTGAGGATCCCTTTCTCTGAATGGATAGGCTTTGTCTAAGAGCTCGGAACGTTACAAGAAAAAGGGCTACGATATTGCAGCTAGGAAGACTATATCACAACAACAAGAACGACTTTGAGCGAGATGATAAACCAAAGTTGTTTACTGAAAATTACCCGATCAAAACAGGGCAATATTTAGAAAAAAATTCTATTTTTTCTCTAGACAGTTTTATCAAACTATATGAAAAGTTGAAAACCAGCATGAAGAATGTTGTACAGTGAAGTTGCCGATAGGCGATATTAATCAAGAGAATGTTTGCTGTCACCTTATACAAATATGATTGTTGTTAAAGATACTAATTTGTGTATGTTACTTATTCATTTGTGTACCCAAAAATTAAAACAGTTTATTAAGATAAGATTCATTTTTGATCTTTCATAAAGCTTATCAAGATTCCTGGTAAACAAGGTGCCTTGATTCCGACTTTGCTTTCAGAGCTTTGAATTCCCTCTTCAGATTGACAGACTTCTCTGGTTAATTAGTTAAGTAAGTGCACATAATGAAGATTGTACATGCATTACTTAAAGAAATGAAAAAAGCTTTGAAAAACATTGTGGATAATGAAGAAATTGCTTGAATCAAGCTATTTCTTCATTATCCACAATCTTTTCTATCCAAAAGGAAGAGAAAAATTAAGATTCCATCAACCTGAAATTGTTGTCTATAGCTTCTTTCAGTTTTGACCAGTCAAATTTTTTTTGTGTGGGAATAGGAAAAATTTCAATTGTGTTTTGGGGGATTCTAATTAAAGATGACATGATAAAAGAGATTCATATTTTGTTGTTTGATTGAGATTTCAAAAACTGTACATATACATGTACATGTGCAATTGTCAAGAAGCATATAGATGGACTGCTATCTTTATCATGGAACTCGTGGAAACGGTACATCTATTGTACGTAAGTACAACATTCTGACATTTTCAACCATATATAGTACATCAAGTTACTTGACTGGAACTGCTTTTATTCATTCAGATTGATTCTATTCTCATTGAGCTCAACAAATGGGACCAAAGAAAAAGCAAGGGACACCAGTAAAGCACAAAGATGAGAGTTACAAAATGGATGAAACATTTTCACCTGTTTCAGGGAAAGGTATAAACCCATTCCTAGATGCCAAAATTTTAGACTGGTCTAAATTCAAAAGAGTTGCAACTTTTCAGGTTTATGGAATTTTAGATTTTTCAGCTCTCTGTATAGAAAAACATTGTGGAAAATGAAGAAATTACCTGTTTCATTTTCAACAATATATTCCCACTTGTTTTTTTAGCTCCACTGGCTGAAAGCCAGCGAGCTATTGTCATGGCGTTATATCCGTCGTGCTTCAGTACGTCCGTCCGTAAACTTTTACTTTAAAAATCTTCTCCTCAGAAAGTACCGGACAGAATTCAACCAAATTTCACAGAAATGATCCTTGGGTGACCCTTTAGCAGATTCCTTCAAAGAATTTTGATCAGATATAAAGCATGGCTTCAATGGGTGGGGCTAATTTCCATATATGGTGAAAGCTTTAAAAATCTTCTTCTCAGAAACCAATTAATGGATTTCAATCAAATTTGACAGGAATCATCCTTAGGTGAACCTTTATCAGATTCATTCAAAGAATTTTGATCAGATGAAAAACACGCCTTTAATGGGCGGGGCTATTTCCATATATGATGAAAACTTTGAAAATCTTCTTCTCAGATACCAATGGATGGATTTCAACCAATTTTCACTGGATTGATTATTTGGATGACTTTTTATCAAATTCCTTTAAAGAATTTTTGATAGGACAGAAAACATGGCTTTAATGGACAGGGAATTATTTCCATATATGGTGAAAGCTTTGAAAAATCTTATTCTAAGAAACCATTTTTTGGATTTCAACAAAATTTCACCAGAATGATCCTTTGCTGACCCCTTTTTAGATTGCTAAAAAGGAATTGATTGGATGTTAACATTGCTTTATGGATGGGGCTTATTTCCTTATATGGTAAACAGTGAAAAGCTACAATCTGCAAATTTCTCAGGAATGATAAGTAGATTCAGGCCGGTGGAGCGAATCAGGAGCTCAAGCGCCTCTAGTGGTGTCAAAAAGCTTCATTGTGTTGGAATGGGTTAAATAATTTTAGTACTTGAATGGCAATGAGCTTTTGGAAGTAATAATATGTAATCAGTTGGTAATTAATAAAACAAAGATGTCAATCAAAAAGTCAGTTGACCAATGAAATCATTTTTAGCTCTACTGGCCGAAGGCCACTAGAGCTATAGCGATGGCTTTTTCCCAACTGGCGTCCGTGCGTGCGTCCGTGCGTCCCTCGTCCGTCCGTTAAACTTTTCCTTGTTTACGCGATAAGCGATAAAGTCCACTGTTTTCATCAAATTCCCTTCAAACTTTCACAGAATGATTGTATCATCATAAGGATTGTTCCTTTTGAAATTGGGTCAGATCCGTCAAGAAACACGGGAAAAGGGGCCTAATTAAAACTTAATTGAAAAATCCTCGTTTACGCGAAGTCCACAGTTTTCATTAGATTCTCTTCAAACTTGCACAGAATGATTGTACCATCATAAGTATCGTTCCTTTCGAAGATGGGTATGATCCGTCAAGAAACAGGGGAAACGGGGCCTTATGAAAATTTAATTGAAAATTCAATTAAAAATCTTCGTTTACGCAATGAAGTCCACAGTTTTCATCGGATTCCCTTCAAACTTTCACAGTATGATTGTACCATCATGAGGTTCGTTCCTTTCGAAAATGGGTATGATCCGTCAAGAAACACGGGAAACGGGGCCTTATGAAAATTTAATTAAAAAATCCTCGTTTACGCTATAAAGTCCATAGTTTTCATCAGATTCTCTTCAAACTTTCTCAGAATGATTGTACCATCATAAGGATAGTTCCTTTCGAAATTCGGTATGATCCGTCAAGAAACACGAAAAAAGGAGTGATGAAAATTTAATTAAAAAATCCTTGTTTACGCGATAGAGTTCACAGTTCTTATCAGATTCTCTTCAAACTTTCTCAGAATTATTATACCATCATAAGGATCGAATCTTTCGAAAATTGGTATGATCTGTCTAGAAACACGGGAAAAGGGGCCTGATGAATAATTAATTAAACAATCCTTGTTTACGCGATAGAGTCCAGAGTTAACATCAGAGTGTATTCAAACTTTCACAGAATGATTGTACCATCATAAGGATCGTTCCTTTTGAAATTTGGTATGATCCGTCAAGAAACACGGGAAAAGGGGCCTTATGAAAATTCAATTAAAAACTCAATTAAAAATCTTCGTTTACGCAATAAAGTCCACAGTTTTCATCAGATTCTCTTCAAACTTTCTCAGAATGATTGAACCATCATAAGGATCGTTCCTTTCGAAAATGGGTCTGATCTGTCAAGAAACACGGGAAAAGGGGCCTTATGAAAATTTAATTAAAAAATCCTCGTTAACACTCTAGAGTCCACAGTTTTCATCAGATTGTATTTAAACTTTCACAGAATGATTGTACCATCATAAGGATTGTTCCTTTCGGAATTTGGTCAGATCCATCAGGAAACACAGGAAAAGGGGCCTTATGAAAATTTAATTGAACAATCTTTTAAGAAATACTCTTTAACCCTCTGGAATCAATAGTTTTCATTGGATACCTTCAAACTTTAACAGAATGATTGTACTATCATAAGGTTTGTTCCTTTGAAATTTGGTATGATCCGCTAAGAAACACAGGAAAAAGGGGCCTTATGAAAATTTTGATAAAAAAATCTCATTAATAATCTAGAGTCAACATTTATCAACGGGTTCTCTTCAAACTTTCACAGAATGATTGTACCATCATAAGGATTGTTCCTTTCGGAATCTGAAATGATTCCTCAAGAAACATAGGAAAAGGGGCCTTATTTAAATTTAATTCAAAGATCTTTGTTAACACTCTAGAGTCCACAGTTTTCATCTACGGTAATTGACTTCAAACTTTCACAGAATGATAGTACCATCATAAGAATTGTTCCTTTCAAAATTTTGTATGATCAGTCAAGGACCACGGGAAAAAGGGGCCCGATAAAAACTGGATTGAAAAAGTCCTCGTTAACACAATAGAGACCATAGTTTTCAACAAATTCTCTTCAAACATTCCCAGAATGATTATTACATTAAATGGATTGTTCCTTTTAGGAAGTAGGTTTGATCCATCAAGTTTCATGGGAAAAGGGGCCCTATGAAAATTTGATTGTAATGATTGTAGCATCATAAGGATTGTTCCTTTCAAATTGGGTCTGATCCATTGAGAAACATAAGAAAAGGGGCCTAGGGAAATTCAATTAAAAAAATCTTAATTAATGATAGTAAGTCCACAGATGAGATGGGGTTGTCTTTATACTCAAACAGAATAATTATACTTTTGTAAGAAGAGTTCCCTTTGGAATTGGTTCAGATCCATCAAGTAATATGGGAAAAGGGGCTATATGAAAATTCAATTAATAAAACCCTGTTAACACAATGAAGCCCACAGCTTTGATCAGATTTTGTTGAAACTTTCACAGAATGATTGGAAGGTCATAACTATCATTCTTTTCATAACAGGGTTTGAACTGTCAAGGAGCACAGGAAAAGGGGCCTTATGAAAATTTCATTTATAAATCCTTGTTACCAAGTCCAGAGCTTTCATCGGATTTTCTTCAAACATTCACAGAATAATTGTACAATAAAAATAATTGTTGATGTTTGCATTAGACCTGATTCGTCAAGTATCACAGGAAAAGGAGCATTATGAAATTTAATTTTAAAATCATTGTACCACAATAAAGTCAACAGTTTTCATCAGATTCTGTTAAAACTTTCACAGAATGATTATTCCATCATAAGGATTCTTTCTTTTCAAATTAGGCGTGATCTGTCTAGTATCATGGGAAAAGGGGCCTTTAGAGAATTTTATCTATAATCCTTGTAACCAAGTCCAGAGCTTTCATTGGATTTTATTCAAACCTTCACAGAATCATTGTACAATAATCAGGATTGTTGATGCTGACATGAGACCTGATCCTTCAAGTATCACAGGAAAAGGAGCCTTATGAAAATTTTAATTTAAAAGTTTGACACCAAGATAAAGTCTGCAGTTTTCATCAGATTCTGTTCAAACTTTCACAGAATGTTTGTACCATCATAAGGATTGTTTCTTTCCAAATTGGGCCTGATCTGTCTAGTATCATAGGAAAAGGGGCTGTATGAAAAAGTATTACCAAATCCTCATAAACACAACAATGCCCTCAGTCTTTATCAGAATCTCTTCAAACATTAATAGAATGATTTTACCATCATTTTGATTGTTCCTTTGTAAATTAGGTCTGATTGGTTAAGTGACACAAGAAAAGGGACCTTATAAAAATTTTATTACAAAACATCATTATTACAATAAAGTCCTCAGTCTTTATCATTTTCTTCAAACTATCATTAGGATTGTTCCTTTGTACATTGGATCTGATTTGTTAAGTTTCACGGAAAAAGGGGCCTTATGAAAATTTTGTTACAAAAATTCTTGACACAATTCAGTCCACTGAATTCATTAGAATTGTACCTTTTGTAATTTGGTTTGTTCTGCAAAGTATCATGAGAAAAGGGGCCCTATGAATATTTCACTATAAACTCATTAACACAATAAATTCCACAGATTTAACAGATTGATTGTACCATCATTCCAATTGTTGATTTTGACAGTGGATCTGACTATGGCAAGGGTCACATAAAAAGGGGCCTTATGAAAAACTCTCTTAAATATTCTGGTTAATACAATGGTGTCCCTTGATTTCAACGGATTCATTTCAAAATTTCACAGAATGATTGTACAAATACTCAAATGGTTCTTTTCAGAACAGGGTACAATACATCAAGTATCATGTAAAAAGGGGCCATATGATTTTTTTTTTAAATATTCTAGTAAACAAAATGAATTCCCAATATTTCATCGGATTCACTTTTAACTTCACAGAATGATAAAACCAACAGTTAAATATCACGGGAAAAGGGGCCTTATGAGAACTTGAATTTAATATCTTTGTTAATACAATATAGTCAACAGTTTTTAGCTCTACTGGCCGAAGGCCACTAGAGCTATAGCGATGGCTTTTCCCGTCCGGCGTCCCTGCGTGCGTGCGTCTGTCCGTCCATCGTCCTTCCGTTAAACTTTTCCTTGTTTACAAGATAAAGTCCACAGTTTTCATCGGATTCTCTTCAAACTTTCACAGAATGATTGTACCATCATAAGGATCGTTCCTTTTGAAATTGGGTCAGATCCGTCAAGAAACACGGGAAAAGGGGCCTAATTAAAACTTTATTAAAAAATCTTGGTTTCAGGATAAAGTCAATAGTTTTCATCGGATTCTCTTCAAACTTTCTCAGAATGATTGTACCAACATAAGGATCGTTCCTTTCGAAAATGGGTATGATCCATCAGGAAACACGGGGAAAGGGGCCTTATGAAAATTCATTAAAAATTCAATTAAAAATCCTCGATTATGCGATAGAGTCCACAGTTCTCATCAGATTCTCTTTAAACTTTCACAGAATGTTTGTACCAACATAAGGATCGTTCCTTTCGAAAATGGGTATGATCCATCAGGAAACACAGGAAAAGGGGCCTAATGAAAATTTATTAAAATTAAATTAAAAATCCTTGTTTACGCGATAGAGTCCACAGTTCTCATCAGATTCTCTTTAAACTTTCACAGAATGTTTGTACCAACATAAGGATCGTTCCTTTCGAAAATGGGTATGATCCATCAGGAAACACAGGAAAAGGGGCCTAATGAAAATTTATTAAAATTCAATTAAAAATCCTTGTTTACGCGATAGAGTTCACAGTTTTCATTGGATTCTCTTCAAACTTTCTCAGAATGATTGAACCAACATAAGGATCGTTCCTTTCGAAAAAGGGTATGATCTGTCAAGAAACACGGGAAAAGGGGCCATATGAAATTTAATTAAAAATTCAATTAAAAATCCTCGTTTACGCAATAGAGTCCACAGTTTTCATCGGATTCTCTTCAAACTTTCACAGAATGATTGTACCATCATAAGGATCTTACCTTTCGAAAATGGGTATGATCAGTCAAGAAACACAGGAAAAGGGGCCTTATGAAAATTTAATTAAAAAATCCTCGTTTACACAATAGAGTCCACAGTCCTTATCAGATTCTCTTCAAACTTTCACAGAATGATTGTACTAACATAAGGATCGTTCCTTTCGAAAATGGGTATGATCCGTCAAGAAACACAGGTAAAGGGGCCTTATGAAAATTTAATTAAAAAATCCTTGTTTACATGATAGAGTCCACAGTTTTCATCAGATTCTCTTCAAACTTTCACAGAATGATTGTACCAACATAAGGATTGTTCCTTTCGAAATTTGGTATGATCCGTCAAGAAACAGGGGAATAGGGGCCTTATGAAAATTTGATCGAAATTCCATTAAAAATCTTCTTTTACGCGATAGAGTCCACAGTTTATTCTCTTCAAACTTTCACAAAATGATTGTACCAACATAAGGATCGTTCCTTTCGAAATTGGGTATGATCCATCAAGAAACATGGGGCCTTATAAAAATTCAATTAAAAACTCCATTAAAAATCCTCGTTTACACAATAGAGTCCACAGTTTTCTTCAGATTCACTTCAAACTTTCTCAGAATGATTGTACAATCATAAGGATCGTTCCTTTCGAAAATGGGTCTGATCTGTCATGAAACAGGGGAAAAAGGGGCCTTATGAAAATTTAATTAAAAAATTCTTGTTAACACTCTGGAGTCAATAGTTTTCATCGGATTCCCTTCAAACTTTCACAGAATGATTGTACTATCATAAGGATTATTCCTTTTGAAATTTGGTATGATCCTTCAAGAAACACAGGAAAAAGGGGCCTTATGAAATATTTAATAAAAATTCTCATTAATAATCTAGAGCCAACAATTTACAACGGATTCTCTTCAAACTTTCACAGAATGATTGTACCATCATAAGGATTGTACCTTTTGGAATCGGATATGATTCCTCAAGAAACATAGGAAAAGGGGCCTTATTATAATTTAATTCAAAGATCTTTGTTAACACTCTAGAGTCCACAGTTTTCATCTGATTGACTTCAAACTTTCACAGAATGATTGTACCATCATAAGAATTGTTCCTTTCAAAATTTGGTATGATCAGTCAAGGACCACGGGAAAAAGGGGCCCGATTAAAACTGGATTGAAAAAGTCCTCGAAAACACAATAGAATCCATAGTTTTCAACAAATTCTCTTCAAACATTCCCAGAATGATTATTACATTAAATGGATTGTTCCTTTCGGAAGTAGGTTTGATCCATCAAGTTTCATGGGAAAAGGGGCCCTATGAAAATTTAATAAAAAAAATCTTAGTTAACATGTAATGGCCCTAGATTTCACCTGATTGACTTCAAACTTTCACATAATGATTGTACCATCATAAGGATTGTTCCTTTCAAATTGGGTCTGATCCATTGAGAAACATAGGAAAAGGGGCCTTAGGAAAATTCAATTAAAAAAATCTTAATTAATGCTTGTAAGTCCACAGATGAGATGGGGTTGTCTTTATACTCAAACAGAATAATTATACTTTTGTAAGAAGAGTTCCCTTTGGAATTGGTTCAGTTCCATCAAGTAACATGGGAAAAGGGGCTATATGAAAATTCAATTAATAAAACCCTGTTAACACAATAAAGCCCACAGCTTTGATCAGATTTTGTTGAAACTTTCACAGAATGATTGGAAGGTCATAACTATCATTCTTTTCATAACAGGGTTTGAACTGTCAAGAAGCACAGGAAAAGGGGCCTTATGAAAATTTCATTTATAAATCCTTGTTACCAAGTCCAGAGCTTTCATCGGATTTTCTTCAAACATTCACAGAATAATTGTACAATAATAATGATTGTTGATGTTTGCATTAGACCTGATCCGTCAAGTATCACAGGAAAAGGAGCATTATGAAATTTGATTTTAAAAATCATTGTACCACAATAAAGTCAACAGTTTTCATCAGATTCTGTTAAAACTTTCACAGAATGATTATTCCATCATAAGGATTCTTTCTTTTCAAATTAGGCGTGATTTGTCTAGTATCATGGGAAAAGGGGCCTTTAGAGAATTTTATCTATAATCCTTGTAACCAAGTCCAGAGCTTTCATTGGATTTTATTCAAACCTTCACAGAATCATTGTACAATAATCAGGATTGTTGATGCTGACATGAGACCTGATCCTTCAAGTATCACAGGAAAAGGAGCCTTATGAAAATTTTAATTTAAAAGTTTGACACCAAGATAAAGTCTGCAGTTTTCATCAGATTCTGTTCAAACTTTCACAGAATGTTTGTACCATCATAAGGATTGTTTCTTTCCAAATTGGGCCTGATCTGTCTAGTATCATAGGAAAAGGGGCTGTATGAAAAAGTATTACCAAATCCTCATAAACACAACAATGCCCTCAGTCTTTATCAGAATCTCTTCAAACTTTAATAGAATGATTTTACCATCATTTTGATTGTTCCTTTGTAAATTAGGTCTGATTGGTTAAGTGACACAAGAAAAGGGACCTTATAAAAATTTTATTACAAAACATCATTATTACAATAAAGTCCTCAGTCTTTATCATTTTCTTCAAACTATCATTAGGATTGTTCCTTTGTACATTGGGTCTGATTTGTTAAATTTCACAGAAAAAGGGGCCTTATGAAAATTTAGTTACAAAAATTCTTGACACAATTCAGTACTTTGTTTTCATTGATTCTCTTTAACTTTTAAAGAATGGTTCTACCTTCATTAGAATTGTTCCTTTTGAAATTTGGTTTGTTCTGTAAGGTATCATGAGAAAAGGGGCCCTATGAATATTTCACTATAAACTCATTAACACAATAAATTCCACAGATTAAACAGATTGATTGTACCATCATTCCAATTGTTGATTTTGACAGTGGATCTGACTATAGCAAGGGTCACATAAAAAGGGGCCTTATGAAAAACTCTCTTAAATATTCTGGTTAACACAATGATGTCCCTTGATTTCACCGGATTCACTTCAAAATTTCACAGAATGATTGTACAAATACTTAGATGGTTCTTTTCAGAACTGGGTACAATCCATCAATTATCATGTAAAAAGGGGCCATATGATTTTTTTTTTTAAATATTCTAGTAAACATAATGAATTTCCAATATTTCATCGGATTCACTTTTAACTTTCATAGAATGATAAAACCAACAGTAAAATATCACGGGAAAAGGGGCCCTATGACAACTTGAATTTAATATCTTTGTTAACACAATAAAGTCAACTGTTTTATTGGATTCTGTTCAAAGATGCATGGAATAATTGTGGCATTTGAAACACAGGAATTATCATTACAGATTATCATTCAAAACATTCTTGTGTATATGATGAAGATCACAATCATTATCAAGTTGTCTTTTTAATTTCACAGGATAATTGTCAGGTTGTAAGGAAATTTCCTTTTGGAATAAAATTGATCCATCAGAAAACACAGGAAAAGGGGCCTTATTGATTTTCATTCAAAACAATCCTGTTTATGTGATTAAGTCCACAATTATTTTCAGATTCTGATGAAATATTCACAGAATGATTGTAGGGTCATAAGGTAACTTTCTTTTGGAAATGGAGTGGATCCGTCATGAAACATGGGAAAAGGGGCCTTGAGGATTGTTGCTTAAAATGATAAAGGGGATAAAGCCCCTTTTTTTTCTTTATGCATTCTTCTTTGAGCAATTAACTTCCTTAAATATCAGATTTCTTTAACGGAAAACTTATAACCAGTAGAGCGTCTCAGGCCCTCATGGGCCTCTTGTATTGGATTCTCTTCAAGGATGGAATAATTGTGGCATTCGAAACACAGAAAAAGGGGCCTTACAGATTATCATTCAAAACATTCTTGTGTATGTGATGAAGATCACAATCATTATCAAATTGTCTTTTAAATTTCACAAGACAATTGTCGGGTTGTAAGGAAAGTTCATTTTGGAATGAAATTGATCCATCAGAAAACACAGGAAAAGGGGCCTTATTGATTTTCATTCAAAACAATCCTGTTTATGTGATAAAGTCCACATTTATTGTCAGATTCTGATGAAATATTCACAGAATGATTGTAGGGTCATAAGGTAACTTTCTTTTGGAAATGGAGTGGATCATTCATGAAACATGGGAAAAGGGGCCTTGAGGATTGTTGCTTAAAATGATAAAGGGGATAAAGCCCTTTTTTTTTCTTTATGCATTCTTCTTTGAGCAATTAACTTCCTTAAATATCAGATTTCTTTAACGGAAAACTTGATAACCAGTAAACGTCTCATGGGCCTCTTGTTCAATATTGGTCTGTAATGCATAAATCCAACACTAGTGTACAATAATTTCACTTGAGGTTGACCTTAAAGCAATATCTTTCATCAGAGGAAGGAAAAATGGTTTAAAAAAGTTTTTGTGTAATTTGTCACTTAAGCAAACAAGAGCCTTCTTGATATCGATATACAAGAGGAGGATATGAGTAAAGGCCTCTGGAAAGAGTATTTTGTGTTTTTTTTTATTGAATTCAACTCGTGTTTGTTTACGATTCTCAATCGGAAACTCTTGTTAATTTTCAGCATTGACAGTAATATGCACACATGCTGATGACTAAACTTGTAGATCGATTTTGTGAATTTCCATGACTGAGATGATTGTTTGAATTGCTAGCGAAAGTTAAAACATCATCACTGACGTCATGATTTTATGTAAACAAACCTAAAATTGTGGTTGGTCACAATTTAAAATATATTTCTTCTTACCAATCAATAACCTTATTATATGCTCTGACTAGAGTCTCTGCTGTAAACTTGTGCTGTTTAGCATCATAGACAAACAGCATAGTCATAGCTGTTAGCTATGATTTTGTTTTTTAGTGGTATTGCTACAAAAGTTACATTATTTTGCTGTCGGCTTGATTCATTGAATTATTTCAAAAGACATCAAGATTATAGGTTGCCTTGAATTGAAGAAATCATTTCATCTCTGAATGATATTGTAAATAAAAAATGTCAGTCTAGGTCAACAAACAAATTTAGAACAATAGAATTTGCCCATAACAAAATATTTTTATTGTTTTCAGCTTACCTGAGCACAACATGCTCATAGTGAATTTTTGTAATCCTTGAGTGACCATTGTCTACAATTTAGAGTTAACCCTTTCCTGTTTTCCTAAAATTTAGACCTGTTCAAATTCAAAAGTTTTGCAGACGAAAATTTAAATTGGATTTAATTTGAAAAATTATCATTCAGTAAGATAGAAAATAGTGTGAACCTTGGTTAGAATAATTGTTTGGTCATAAAGATGAACCCTATTGAAAATGGAAAAGTTAATTTAGAAAACACAGGAAACTGGAGTACCGTAGTAATAACAATTCCTTTGTCTACATTCTAGGGGCCACTACTTTTGCCTAATCTTGATGAAACTTGGTCAATTTTTCTATCCTGTCGAGGTTAACCCTTGTCATGCTTAATCATATCCCCTACAGAATTGCATTAAAATCAAAGGGCTGACAGTACTGGATACAAACATTGTGGGTTAATCATTCTTTTGAAAATTTATCTTATAAACAACTCTGGCTTAAAAGGGACATGCAGATAATGTGCAGGCTGATCTTTGTCTATACCTCATGCTAAAACAGGAACATTCCGGGTTCAGCATGATAAGGGTTAGGATCAGCTTTTCTCTAAGAAAATAGGAAAAGAGATCAATTGTAATCATTTATTTCTAAAATATGCTTGAAATGGTTTCTATTTCAATTTTTCAGGGCCTATTGATTCACCTGGGTTAAAGCAGGGCAACTTAACTGGGACTGCTAGAAAGATCAAAGATAGTGCCGCAGATCTGTATAACCTGATACAGAAATGGACCATCCTGAATGTTGACGGCTCAAATATTATAACACAGATAGCCAATATCAAACTAGAGTATGTTTCAAGGCATTCCCAAACAACATAATTTTAAACTTGTCCAAATTGAAAGAAGTTGCATGGTTTTATAGTTGATGGAATTTATTTTTTGTCTAAGCGGGTAGATAACATTGGGGTTAAAGAAGAAATTACTTGTAAAATTCAATTTCTTTATTCTCCACCATTTTTTTTTTTTTTTTTCATTTTTTTTTCTTGGTAGGCGTAAAAATGCCAGATTGTGAGGGAATCGGCTAACCAACCCTAAAGTGCATGAATCCTTAGATATTTCTAGACACAGAGATAATATTCTAATGAAACTTTGAAGAGGCCAAAACAGAATGTACTTGTCACAGTGTTTCTTTGCCTAAAATGTTCTAGCGTTACAAGACATTTTATTCACAAGTGAGATCCAATATCACTCATTTTCCTGCAAGTTCTTCCATTTTGGACTTCTTTCTCATAGGATAGAATTATTCACATTGACAATAAATTATTTACCTTTAGTGTTTTGTAACTGTACCCAGTATTTGATACAAGACTGATAATACAACATAAAATGACAATATGTTTACTGTAGAGGTGTAACGATAGATCGATAGGTCGATGTATTGTGATAGTGACAGTCACGATATCGATGTATCGATTGCAATTCCCTGACATCGATAACTATCGCGATTGTTTGTTCAAATATCGATAGTTTCGATAGTATTTATTAAAAGCTTACTTACACAGAAATTCAATGTTTTCTTGGTCTCTGGGTTAAGAAAGAGAGAGAGAGAAAGAAATAGATGGAGAACGAGTTTTCTGTGTAACTTATCCTACTTTCAATTTCTATTATTACGTGATAGGCATGTTTGATTTTTGTTTCTTCCGTACTCCTTTTTTGTTTAGGAATTGATTTTTAAATTTCGATTTACGAAGTGAAAAGGTTCCCAAAAATCCAAAAGCACGTTAATTTAAGACTTGTTATCAATGTTTGATGAATTCTCAGCGCTAGAATTGTCGAAAAAATAAAAATAAGACAATCATAAATGATATTCGATTAATTACGATAATTAAATACTTATTTCGAGCACACTAATCGAGTTATTTTGTCTTACGTATTTTTGTCGTCTGACATGGCTGCAAATTTCGAGATTGTGAAAAACAAAGGCGGAAAGTGCCATGTTTGGGACCATCTTGGGACTATTTTGGCTTCGTAAAGGAAGGCGAAAACATTGATAAAAAGAGAGTCACCTGTAGACTATGCTATATATACAGATCAACATAGAAAATAAACAAAGTAACATATACTGATAGTATCGTGATATATTGCGATTGATTTCTGACGATAGTGATAATATCATGATATCAATACTGTGATAGTAAAACTATCGCGATAGTGATTTTCTTAGCCGATAGTCAGCCCTAGTTTACTGTGCTTATTCACTTGCATTTGAGACCTCAATCTTTGTCTTACCAAATTAATCCTTTCCTGTACAAACCTGGGATTTTACGTTGCTATGATTTTATACTTTTGGAAACACTGTTGAAAAAAAGGAAATTGCTTGAAACACTGTTTTCTACCACATAGAATGGTTTAATTTCAAATGGCACCCAATTTTCATTGTCGTCTACAACCTCTTTCAATTTAGACCTGTCTAAAATTTGGAAAAAAAAGGGAAAGGGTTAACCCATTTCCACACAATAAAATGGTATTCTGGTCCAAATTCACAAAAGTTGAAGACTACAATTTAGATTACAGAACTTTTGAAATTTCAGACGACAATGTAAAGTTTGTGAAATTTTGGATTTTTCAACTTTCTGGATAGATAACATTCTGGAAAATGAAGAAATTTCTTCATTTTCCACAATGTTTTCCAAAGCTTTTTTCCTGGGGGGGGCTTCTAAAAGCGTCACTGAGTGGGAATAGGTTAAAAGTAGAAAATGCTTTCGAAAGCTTTAGGGCCATGTAAAGGTGGGATTGTAGGGTTAATGCTGTCCTATTTCACATCAACTCATGTTTTACAGATCTATACAGAATGAGGAATCAACTGCTTTACCAGAAACTCTCCTTCCTCTTTGTGATAGGATACAGCATTTACTTGAGAAAATGGTAGGTTAGTCAGGGAGATAGTGGAAAACTGTTGTAACAACTTATTCATTAACCCATCGTTAGGCGACAAAATTTTAGACTGGTCCAAATAGAAAGTTACTGCAGAAAACAATTTCAGGTTGAAGAAGATTTTTAAAAACTTTGTCTTTGTTGGTAACATTGTGGGAAAAGAAGAAATTGCTTATCATAAAAAAAGGATTGTATTGGAATGGGTTAAAGAATTGCAGTGGTATTGACTGTATTTTATACCTTACTTTGTTGTCTTAAGCCATTCTTATTTTTTCAACATTTTTGACTGGCCAAAATTCAAAGAAGTTGCTGGGATCAATGAAAAGTGAGTGCAATCTGAAAAGTTATCAATCTACAGAATAGAAAATTTTGTTGGACAAGAAGAAAATACTTAATTCTTTTCCCACAATGTTTTCTCAAGAATAAAATCTAAAAGACGTAAAAACCAGGGATTATACAGGAAAGGTTAATATTGCTGATAAGCAATGCAGATACCTTCTCTTTGTTTAACTCATTAACAAGCAGTTTCTTAATTTTTTCACAATTTTTTTTCCTATCATTTTTCTTAAGGGGCATAATGAGGGAATGTTTGGGAATGAGTTTAACCTTTCATGATCCAAACTCTGATTCTCTTGTCAAAGGTGAAAGTTCAAACTTCAGGTATATTTGGCTGTCTAAGGGGTACTTATAGTTCACAAACACTTCATGTTTCATTTATTCCAAGCTTCTCAATACATTTGAAATGCAGAAATTTGGTTTTAAGAGATTCATTTATTATACCCTAGCTTCAAAGAAGAGAAGGTATAATAGTTTAGCCTTTTCCGTCCTTTCGTTTGTAACCAATAGTTTTTGTTGCATTTTTCTCGGCAATTATTCATAGCATTTACTTAAACTTGGTGTGGCGTTTCATTTAGGGTCTCACATGGTGCCAACCGAATTAAGGTCCATTTTTTAACTACTTCCTGTTTTACAAACTTCGTTAATATTCGGACATAAATTTGTATGGTGGTATATTTTCATTGAACTTTTCTCAGCAACTATTCATAACATTGATTTGAGACTTGGTGTAGAGGTCCACTTGGGGGGTCCTACATGGTGCTTCCTGAATTTAGGTCCACAAGTGTACTACTTTCTGCTTTATGACTTTGTTTATATTCGGACATTGCCTGGTATAGTCATATATTTTTATCATATTTTTCTCAGCAACTATTAAAAGTATTAACTTTACACTTAAGCGCATGCTCAACTAGAGGTGTTCATGGCACCAAATCTAGATCTGCATATTATCTACTTCCTCTTTTCTGACTTAGTTTATTTCAGCCAATAATTTATTTTTGGACATTCCCTGGTTTAGTTGTATCTTTTAAATGCTTGTTGTGGAGATGCAGCTAGGTGTCCTACATGGTGCGGATACCGAATATATTCCATTGAGGGAGAATTACATTTTCACTGTAGTTATGGTAGTGCATGTGGGGGTATACTCAGTGAGTTTTGACCAACAGATTTTTTGTTCTCTTTTTATCAGTTTTATCTTATTTATTTTCTAGGAGAAACTATCAGAAAGGTTATCTGGTATGGTAGACACAATAAATGGTGTAATTCAGCTGGAGAAATACAAACAGTCTCGTAACGAACAAAGAGTGCTATTTCAAACCTGGGATGTGACAAAATTTGGTGAGTAAAATGAAATACTGTTCTACATTTTTCTCATGTGAAATGTATATACATGTACATGTATTATAGTGGCCTGTGTAGATTTCCAGCAAAATTGACTTCATGAAGGAAAATTTGATTGGATGAATTTGTTGTTTATTGAACATACCTTACCGATTTCCTATGTGGTTATTCAGTAAAAGATGAAGAAACATCTTTTTTTAACCCATTCCCACACAAGAAAATTTTGGCCTTGTCCTAATTGAAAGAAGTTGCAGAGTGTTCCAAAGTGTTTGTAATTTGAAAAAATAAATGACTGAATATGGTAGAAAACATTGAGTGAAAAGGAGAAACGGCTTGTTAGAAGCCATTTCTCCTTTTCCCACAATGTTTTCCTAAGTATTATTTTTTCAGGGGCATCAAAAGGCGTTACTGAATGGTAATGGGTTAAACAACATTGGGCTTCCATTAACTTTTTGTAGGAATTACTTTGGTTGGACATTGAACCATTACCACACAATTCCACATTATTATCCACTGAAGTAAAAACTGCTGGGAAACATTGTGAGAATAGAAGAAATTATTTGCAACAGGCTGTTTTTCCATGTCTCACAATAATTGGTACATATTTTTAGTTTGGCTGTTTTTCGGAGAAAAACCTGAGGTGTTCCTTTCCAGGTGATGTCTACATCGTCTTTGTCTTATAACTTTGACATTTTGTAAAAAGTCTTGTGTTACTTAATACATTCATTTGAAACTTAGAATATAGGTGCACTATCAAATGACAGATTCATACCAATAAGGGGGAACTCTAAAAGTATTTTTTGAACAAATATGCCCTTTTTTTTACTTTTAACCCCCTATCAAGCACTTTTACAGCCGAGATTCGGCATTCACATGTCATAACCTTGTTAATTATAATCTCAATTTGAAATGATGTCTGCAACCTCTTTTAATTTTGGCAAGTCTAGAAATTTATCATTTGGTAATGGTTTGATTAGAATTGAATTCTATCAAAGAAAAATGGTAGTTGATATAAGTACAAATTCCTACCTTTCTTATGTATCAGATCAAAATGTGAGGAAAAACAGAATGCATGTTTCGGAGGAGTTCTTTAAACCCATTACCAGACAACAAAATTTTAGACTGGTAGAAATTCCAAGAAGTTGCAGAAAATAATTTCTAAGTTGATGAAATTAAAAAAATACTTGTCTCTTTTAGTAGAAAACATTGTGGATAATGAAAAAAACAAGCTACCATCATAGTGCAGTTGGTAACGCATCAGACTCCTAAACTTCAATCATGGGATGTCATGGGTTCGATCCCTGGCGGTGGCACATATTCTTCCTCATATTTGTCTCTCACCAATCAGTGGATAATCGTAAACCTAAGTGGGATAGCAGCTGGAGGCTAGGAAAGGATATAGTGGTAGTACTGGTGTGAAATGGTAGTACCTGCGTGAAAAATACCAGAAATCCATTGTTAGGTGCGCCAGCCAAAATACTGTTTAATAGTGGTGTTAAACCCCAATCAATCAACAATGAAAAAAATGCTTCTAACAAGGAATTTCTTCATTTTCCACAATGTTTTGCAAATATTTTTTACTGAAATGGTGTCATATTGTGGGAATGGATTAAACTATGGATTTCATGAGTCAATTAGATAATACAGACAGTTTTATACATGCTCTTTCCTTGACTGTATTAAAAATGTTTAGATCTGTCCAGAAAATATTCTGGAAAAAGAAAAAATTGCTTGTCAGCAATTTCTTCGTTTTCATAAAAAATTCTCTCAATTATTAATTGACAGGAATGTTAAAACCAGAGATTGAACAGGAAAAGGTTAACAACGACTAGAAATTGTAATATATTTATAGGATAACGTCTTTCGATTTGGACTTTTTCAATAATTTCGAGATATTTTGAGGGGTTAAAATATTTTACAGGTGATGTTTTCCAAGAGGTCAACACAATGATACAAAAAGAACTTCAATTAAAGAGGTGTATAGCTGCTAACATCTGCCATGCAAATACTCGAGATTTAATCATGTTCTATTCTGCTGCATGGCTTCACCAGCCTTATATAGACGACCATTGTGACATTCTTGTAGAGTCAATGTTACTGGAAACCAAACACAAGATTTGACAGAGCTAGAAATGTAAAGATGTAAACATTTTTGTCACAAAAATGTTTTATTCTGCTGCATGGCTCCACCAGCCCTTTATAGATGACCATTGTGACATTGTTGTAGACTTGATGTTGCTGGAAACCAAACACAAGATTTGACAGAGCTAGAAATGTAAAGCTACAAACATTTGTGTCACAAACATGTTTTATTCAGCTGCATGGCTCCACCAGCCTTATATAGACAACCATTGTGACATTCTTTTAGACTCAATGTTACTGGAAACCAAACACAAGACTTGACATTAAAGATGGAAACATTTGTCACTGAAAGTTTCACAAAAATTGCTTTATTCTGCTATCTGGCTGAACAATTCTTACAGATATATTATCAATATGATAAAGTTATTAAAAGGATATTATTGGAAACTCAACAGATGATTACAGGCAAAATGTGATATAGGTCTATAGGATTTAGGTATGATATGTTTTTAGCAAATAGGTCCACTTTTTGGTGAAAGCAATTGATTTGAGAAAGGGGATTTCCTTGTGTTCGCTTAATTGAAGTGGGCATTTATTAGGGGTGGTTGCTTGAGCAAGATCGACTGTAATAGTGATCTTCAACAAATTTATTTGGATATATTTGATTAGCTTAACCAATTACCGGAAATCAAAATTTTGGACTAGTCTAAATTGAAAGAAGAGGGATTGTTTGAGGATGGGTTAAATACAGTATTAACTCATTCACACACAGGGAAATTGTAGGCTGGCCCAAATTGAAAGAAGTTGCAGATGACAATTAAAAGTTAATGGAATTTCAGATTTTTTAAACTTTCCGAGTAGATAACATTGTGGAAAATGAAGAAATTGAACAAGCAATTTCTTCATTTTCCACTTTGTTTTCCCAAGCTTTTTTCCTTGGGGGCATTATAGGCGTCACTGAGTGGGAATGGGTTAAAGCGATTAACAATTCTTCAATTCAATGTTAAATGGACATTATATTAACAAAAAAACATCACATCTGAATAAAAATTTGCTTGTAACAAGTAATTCTACTTTTCCTACAATTTTTTCTACCCTATTTGTTTTACTTATTTTTCAATTCACTTGCCATCTAATTTTTGTCATCAAACACCATCAATCAGGGAATAAATCCATTCCAATACAATCCTGCTATTGTACACCCCCAAAGAAAGTGTATTTGAAAACTGTGTGGAAACTGGAGAAATTGCTTGTAGCAAGCAATTTCTGCATTTTCCACAAGGTTTTCTATCTAGAAAGACAAAGATATTCAGGTAAATATTTATGTATATTGAGAACGTCTTCTAAAACTTTGTTGTCATGCACTTCACATAATGGTTACATACAAAAAATGATATTACTATTCATTCAAATAATGGACATCACACATAACTAACTGGTTTAGTGGAGTTCCTATGAATATTTTGTTCTGTTTATAAATGGCTACAGATGCTGCCTTTACTTCACTACCGTTGTTGGAATATATTTCCTCTATATTAGTTACTTTGTTGTCCTTAAGTCTCATTCGCAGAATCTGTGAAAAGAATAGAAACTTGAGATAGTTAATTTGATTTAGATTAATCTTAACCCTTGTCATGCTGAACCCGGAATATTTCGGTTTTGGCAGGAGGTGTAAACTAAGATCAGACTGCACTTATGTGCAGGCTGATCTTAGTCTTTACCTCCTTCTTGTACTTTTCCTGCCAGAGTTGTTTATGAAGTTGAATTCTAAAATAAAGATATTGATTTTTGAACAACAAGTTCTATCAGTGCTTTCAGCCCTTTGATTTGACAGCAATTCAGTGAGGTAATTTATACAGCATGACAAGGGTTAAGGATTTTAAATACATTTGAAAGAAGTATAGCAGATTAGTAAATTATATATATCAGTGGAAAAAATAGTTCTTGTACTATCTCTAGGCACTTTAATTTCAATGGTTAAACAAGGGGATCATGATGGTCCTATATCACTCTATTGAGTATGATGGCTCAAGGCTTATGATACATACAAAATTTCAAAACACTTTGCCCAATCATTTTAGAGAAGAAGATTTTGAAAGATTTTCTCTTTTAATCGAAGGTATTTGATCCCACAATAAAGCAATAAGTTCAAGAGTACAGTACACTGCAGCTCCACTATAACGCTGTTGGTGGGGTCCAAGAAATGAAACAGCGGAAGAAGTGGAGTTATTATGCTATAACGCTGTTATCTCCCTCCCCCCCCCGTAACTGAAATTTTCATTCGTCGGAATCGGAACTAAACACCCGATAATTCGTGATAAAATTCCTGTAACAAGTTTAATTCTATACAAATTACTAGTCGGGAAATGAAAAACAACAACTGTAGTTACGAGATTTTAGTAGAAGCCGACGAAATTCAGCGTGCGGAGAATTAACTTCTAACCTTACCTTCCCGGTCTATCAGGATTGAATAATCCGTAAATTTCTACATGTCTATAAATAGTGGTTCTCTTTCTCCCAATATTGAGAAGCTTGAACTTTTACTCGAGACATGTTTTATTATTATGATGGTCGTCGGCATTAATCTAATTGAATTTAGTTTTACACGGACGTAAATATTTCCATCCTTAAACAAAAGGGATAAAATCTAACTATTCCGCATAGCGACGTCTCCTTGGAGACCGACGAGTTGTTGAACACCTGGGGTTACTGAAGCGTTGAGAAAATGTCGCGTGGATCGACCTTCTAACGTCTTTCGCGGTAATGGACTTGGTCTAATTTCTTTACCATTGTTAAAAATACGGTAACAATAAACCGACAAAGAATTCTATCTGAACCAGGTCATTTACGAATCGGGAATTTAAACCGACCAGTTGCACGTATAAAAAACTGGATTAAACTTTGTAGCGGTTAACTTTTAATCGTAAAAATGAAGGTCATAATAATCGAAAAATATCCGAGACGGCGAAATGTCTGGTTTCATAATGACAAGAGAAAAAAATTCGGTCAGCAAGAATTCTCACGGGGTACGCGTCTGGCACGTGCAAACACCGGAAACTCTCCCGTAAATAGCTGAACATCTGGCGGCGGCACCTTTGATCACCTTTCCTCCCTCAGAATAAAATAAACTGTACCCGAAAAACCCTGACTTCAAACTTGTCGACGAGCTTTATGTCGTGAGTTTGATCATACAGAATGGCATTGAATTTTCGAATTATTTAAAGAAATGCGGAAAAATAACGGTATTTTATTTTAATCTACTTATATTATCTACCCCGTTTCGGATGAGATACTTCCGATATTGTGACATTTACAATAAAAATTCACGTATTTTCTGTATTTAGCGAAAACGTCGCAACTACGACTCATTGTTCTCAAAGCACATTGTTGCGTTTTTATCTTGAAGCCACTATCCTCTACGAGCTCCGGATACCAGCAAACTATGAAGTGATATAAATAGTAGGCTCTAGTCAATTTGTCTAATTTCACGCTCGCGCATTACTTTAAGAACACGTCCTACCGGGGACTGAAGAAAATTAAGAACGCCGAGAGTGAAATAGTCTGATATTT
Organism: Fragum fragum; assembly: GCA_946902895.1. Classification (NCBI taxonomy): domain Eukaryota; kingdom Metazoa; phylum Mollusca; class Bivalvia; order Cardiida; family Cardiidae; genus Fragum; species Fragum fragum. The sequence continues at coordinate 6,012,826 of OX336366.1, forward strand.
TAATCGCACCACCTTCAAGGCTTGTAACTGAAGGATACCGAGGTGCGTGACTTTTCTCTATTGAATTAAAAAATATAAAAGACCTACGGCATTGATCATCTCGATGTCAAACAGTAAGACCAAACAATCAAACTGATTTTGTAAATTGAAACACTACGCGTTTCATCATTCAATCAAAGCAATTACCTCTGAAGTAATGCATTATTGACCCCAGGACCGTCCACGTAAGGTGTTAAAAACTTACCTGGCTTCGGGTAATTATCGATTTTTATGTGCAACCCTTTTTCTTCGAGCGGGCCGAAGACGGGATAAAAAATGGCGGCCAAATCAGCATTAACATCGTATCTCAGCATCTGCAACCCGAAATGCCCCTCCCCCTCCAAAATTTTGGGAGCCAAGCGGGCCCCGCGTTATAATGGAGTCAGTGCTGTGCCCGGAAGCGTTATAGAGGAGTTGCAGTATATTTCCTTGAAGTATTCTAGTAGAGGGTCAAAAGGCATTGATACATGCCAAATATCAATATTTTAGGCCTAATAGTTTACGAGGTGAAGATTTTCAAATATATTCTTCTTTATTCCTATCTTAAATCAGGAATTGCACCGAAAGGGGCTAATTTTCAGATTAAAGCAATGGCCCATTCCGAAAATACGTTGAAAGAGTTATTGCGCTTGAATACTCTCCCACGTGGTGAAACTACAAAACGGTCCCAATTCTACTTCTGGGTAGCAAATTTAGATAAAAGAAATGGCAGATAATAAGGCATTAATTAAATCGACTCAGAAAAAAAGAGTTTATTGTTCCGGATACTTTAATTATCGACGGAAAATAGTTGATGGCCAATCTATCATGACAGACGATTGACACGGCACCATCACTAAAGCTCGCCGCTAAAAAAAGCGAGTTTCAAACTCAAGTTCGGATTAGAGTAACGAAAAGGATTATAAAGTAAATAAGGCCTTAGTAATGATTGGTCCCATGTCTTTAACCTATTACCAAATAACGCAATTTTAGGTCAAAATTAATGTTAGACAACATTTTCAGATATAATATAGGTGAACTTCAAAAATGGTCCTAGGAAATACTTTCCTTTATATTGCATATAAATCTGCATTTGAAGTTCACATTTCATTTGTGTACACCATATCTGTTTTGAATAACAAATCTTTTGCTTTCTTCGAAAAATAAAGAAATATAGTAATTTATGTGTTGAAATGCGCATGTTAGTAAAAATGTCAAAATGTTCCATTTCAGATCAAACACATTTTATTAGAGGTAAGATGCAATCACACTCAGAGGTGAATGAACCTTTGTAAGATACCAAATAAGAGCTGTTAGTAAACAGCAAAACTAGATTCAACTCCAATGATTGCCTGGGTAATAAATCCTCGCTTTCCCTTTACAAAACAATATAACTGGTATAAATTGAATGAAGTTTCAAATAACAACTTTAAGTTGATAGAATTTAAATATCTCACGTATAGGGTAGGAATCATTGTTGAAAATGAAGAAATTGCTTGTTTCAAGCAATTTCTCCATTTTCTACAATGTTTTCCAAAGTTGTTTCCTTTAGGGGCGTAAATAAGCGGAAGCTAGTTAACACATTCCCACATAACAAAAGCAGGATGGTGAGGGGATGGGTTAACCCATTCTAAGACAACAAAATATTGATATACTGGTCCCAATTCAAAGGAGATGCAGATGACAAGTTTAAACTGATTAAATTAAATAATTCTTCATTTATGGCAGAAAACATGGACAATGAAGGAATTGCTCAAACCTTGTAACAATTTCTTCATTATCCGAAATGTCTCCAAATCGCTTTTCTTGAAGGGTGTCAAAAGGCAGCAATTGTGTGGGAATTGGTTTACCCATTACCTCCTTATCTCTTTTTTTCTACACACTAGAGAATATAAACTGTCGAAAAAATAATGAGAAAAGGAGAAGTTACTTGTAGCAAGGAATTCTTTTTCATCCCCGAAATTAATCGCCTTCTGCAACTTTCATTTTAGACCAGTCTAAGATTTTGCCTGGTAAGGGGTTAAAAGGTTGACTTACATTGTAAGGCCCATTATAAATGAGCGAATGTTCGAAACAAATCTTAAGTCATTGCAGAGATGTAGAAATTATTGCACATTAAACTTGAACAAAATGTTTTCAAAGTCTAGTGATGACTTTCTTTTGAATACCCCTTTAAATAATATACATCAGGTTATTTCTATAAAATTGTTTCAAAATTTATGAGCACAAAGTTATTCCAGAGAAATTTATTACATAATCCATCAAAGTAAACGAAAAGAAATGAGAGATAAAATTTAGACCTTTGTCAAAATAAGTTATCTTCGATAAAAGAGAAAAAATGTATGAATACAGTTTTGATGGAAATATTTTTGAAAAAAATGAACTTCTCATTCAAGTTTCCAAAATAAGTTAAACGAAACTGAAACAAGAAAATATTAAAGGGTTTGCAAGGATTATTTACAAAGAAAACTTGAATAGAGCAGATGTGACAAAGAGATGACTTCTTATGATCAAAGTAAAGTAGACACATGACATGCTGATAGGACACACGACAATGCTTCACAATGATATATATTAGTTTTAATTTGCAACCCCTTAACAATTTCCTGTTCAATCCTTGGTTTTTACGTCCCTGTGTTTTTACGTTCTTCCTTTCTTCCTTTTCCACAATATTTTCTATCCTACTGAATGATTAATTTTTAGATAAAGTTGAATAGTCGTCTGCAAGGACTTTGATTTTTAGACAGGTCTAAAATTTGGCAAAACAGTAACATATTTATAGGTTAATCTATTTCAAGTACGTGTATTTGATGATGCTGGACATATTTTACATGTTAATATGATGATAATAATCATGTTTCAGATAGGAGAGTTTTTTTGTTTTTTTCTACAGTATAATTCTTTATCCATTCTTTTTTCTATGTTATAGATAAATATTACTTATGTTAAGGAAAAGATCTTGAGAAAAATGGCTGGCAAAAAAATAAATAATCTTTCCGCATAGCCCTTCATGCTAATTTAATGTAATGACCTAGTGCTCGTCTGCATGAGCGTGACCAATTCTGACCCTTACTGTTCCAGCCATCCTATTCTTAGAAATTGTCATCTGCATTTAAAACCTAAATAGATGGAGGGTTTTATACATTAACTTTAATACTACAACTAAAATACCTGTTGTCAATGTCCAGATGCTCCAGTCTCAATCAATTTAATCAACATGTGCTTTCTTGCATTTGGGTCGGCGGCCATTTTGGTTGTTATTGTCGCAATGCATTATGGGTTGTTTAGCCTAGATACTTGAAGGTCGTCTGTCAAAAGTCATATACTGGGCACAATTCTTCATATCAAAAGGTCATTTTATACTCGAAATCGTCATTTTTCAGGCATATATCTAACTTAGTTGTGTAGCTTAATCAACCTTCTGTTGTTTTATGTAAAGATTCCAGCAACTCCCATTTGTTTTTTTCTTTGTAAATTTAGTCCAAACCAACTTAGGGTGGTTGCTTTTTCGCTTTTTCCTATCCGTCGGGAAGATTTTCCCGATGCCGTTGGGACGTTTCCCAACGAGATGGGATATATCGGGAGAGCAATAGCCCGGCAATAGGGTCTTTGCTGGAAATTTCCCCGAATTATCGGGAATCGCTGTATAAAAGAGGCAGTTCCAGACGAATTCGGGGACTCCACACTCAAAATTTGAACGCAAAACGCCGCCTTTTGTTTTAGGTAATTTTATTTTGTTCTTTGCTTTATTTTAGTTCTGGTAATCAGACAAGCTTTAGGTCAGTATAAAATGATTAGAACAATGGAATCCGAACAAACATCGGGTTTTTACATAGATTCTATTTAGTTTGGTAAACATTGCAGTGTACATCCAGGTCAGACCGCTACCTCGAGCAAAGGCTCTAAATTTGCGTCTAGCCACTCATTGAAACCGTGGTCTTAAACAGGAGCTATTGACTGATCCTAAGATTTACTATTAGCCCAAAAATCACTAATTTTTGACTTAGCATGTTTTATTGAATTTATTTATTTATTTACTCAATTTGATCTCAGGAACTATGTTATGATGAAATGTAATTGCTCAAACTGTTATTGATTTTATTTGATTGATCTACAGGAATAGAGTTTATTTGAGTTAAAGTATAAACTGAATCACTGTCTTTTAGTCTTTATTTTGATTTCCGTTAGATCTATCTGATCTACTATTGAGTTAAGCCCCTTTCTACAAAACTTTTAACTATTTTCGTGGAGTCCATCTTTGTTAACCCTTTACCCTATGACTATTTGAACCGGTGCCCGCCTAGAGCCAGCCCTGACAAGCATTTATCTGTGGAACCGGCTCAAGATAGACAAATAGAATATTTCCCTTTACTCTGCGCCGGAAATCGAACCCAAGACCTGCGCAGAGCCAACCAACCACTAGCTCGCCACACAAATTTTCCTGGTGTCAGAAGTGGGATCCGCATATTAACTAGCCAGCGGATCCAGAGATCTGAGCCCACTATGGGGAAAAAACGTAACCAAACCGAAACCGAGTCATGCCAAACAGAACCATGCGATCAAGAATACCCAGACCAACCCTTGGCAGAGCTGAATAGCCCTAACCGGCAGCAACCAACGGTAGATAACCCCCAGCAAAACGCAGGTGGAGACCATGGGTTTAGGCCAGAAGTGGAAACCAACTCAGAACAGGGCTGTCAGCCTAACAAAGAGTTCAACCTGGGTAGGTCCAGAGAAGAGAGTATTGTTGGCAGACCTAATTACCAAAACAGCAACAGCTATTTTTCCAGATACAGAATGCAGTCTGAACCGAGTCAACATTGCAGACACAACCATGGTGACCAACAGGATGCGAGGCTATTTTCAGAAGCCAGAACCACATTTCACAGAAACTTTGACCGGACGAACAAAAGACCTATTGAAGACAGCAATACCAAGCAGACCGGATGGGAAGCAACCGACCAAAGTATGCATCCTGTTTATAGTCAAGACAATCACTACCTTGATGACAGATGTCGAATCTACCGCCAAACAGAAGAACAGGGACAGCCCACATGGACCCGACAAGCAACTTCGGCTGCCCCGCCACAGCCATTTACGCCAGATCACCCCCAAGTAAGGCCCCAGCGACAAAATGCCAATTTCGACATAAAGATCCCACCTTTCACAGGCAGGGAGGATTGGAATGTATGGATTACACGGTACGAAGTGATAGCTGAGCGATACCAATGGAGTCAAGGAGAAATGATTGATCATCTTCTGCCAAAACTCCAAGGCCATGCAGGTGACTTTGTATTTACACAGCTGCCTAGGTGGAAACTCCATGACTACAGCCAGCTGAGAGAAGAGTTGACTTGTCAGTTTAGAAAGGTGGAAACACAAAGGTCATTTGCAATGAAATTCAACAACCGGAACCAAAGAAATGAGGAGACGGCAGAAGAATTTGCCAGTGAATTGAAACGGCTGTATGCAAAGGCCTATCCCACAAGAGATGGCCAGATTAGACAAGATGACTTAGTAAGACGGTTCCTTGATGGCCTTAAAGACATGGAAGCAAGATTTGAGGTAGAATTCCACAAGGACCCAAGGAATATAGATGAGGCTGTTTACCAGGTGGTACGATTCATACAGACCCGACAACCCAGAGATAAAGAACCATATGGAGAAAGAAAAATGAAGAGATTTGCAAGGCAGGTTTATGACAATGAGGATCCAGAGTGGGACCTCGACTATTTAATCGATGATACGGAAGAAGCTAGAGCCTGCAGGGAAAAGGCAAAAATGCAAAAGCATGAGAAACCAGCACAAACCAATGACCATAACCAAGGAATAATAAATATCCGTACAGCACTACTTGATATCTTAGCAAAGCTGGACAAGACGACGCAAAATAATGCTGGAATCCTACAAGAAAAAAAAAGAGAATATAACTGCTATTACTGTAAGGAATCTGGACATTTCATAAAGGACTGCCCCAAGAAACCAAACCGTGACAACAACGTAAATGAGGTCCCTGTGGATTCCTTTGGACCAAGCAAACCTTCTTTAAACTAAAAGGGGCTGATCCGAGTGGTCGAGGGGAAGCCCAGTTTAAACATGAAGACCACAATGTATATAAACAAAGTACTGAGATAATCAGAAGGAGACTACCAGGTGCCAATAGTCTGTATGTCAAGGGGTCCCTTGGAAGAACTCCTGTACTTTTTACAACTGATACTGGAGCAACGAAAACTGTCTTGTCTAGTAGGATATATAACAAAATTAGCCAAGAAGAAAGACCAGAGCTACAGAAGTCGAAAAGCCTAGTAAGTGCAAATGGAACTCCAATTTCAGAACAAGGCAAGGCAACCTTTAATATATGCCTTGGACCAGTAACACTGCAAAAAGAAATGATTGTAGCAGAAATAGAAGATGAAGGGTTACTTGGTATGGACATACTACAAAATGATGCGGGCGGACCAGCCGACATACTAATGAGTCAAGGGGTAATAATGCTACAGGGTAAGGAAATACCATGTATCAGCACAGGGGGTAAACATATCAGCCGAAAGGTGATAATGGCTGATGACGAGCTTATTCCGCCATTTAGCGAAGCATTGGTGGACGTCTTTGTAGAAAGGGAAGAAAGGGACGACGAAGCAGCAACAAGCCAATTTATCATTGAACCAACAGAAAACTTTACAGAAGCTTACCCTTTATGCATGGCTACAGCCCTAGTTGATAACGAAAAAAATGTCACATGCAAAGTGAGACTCCTAAACCCCTTTGATTCGCCTGTAGCCTTGAAGCAAGATGCAATTATCGGGGCAGCAGAACCCATTACTGAACAACCAGTCACACTCCTTACATGCGAGGACCAGCAGAAAAAGGGCGATGATTCCTGTATAAGACGTATACAGGTAAGAAGAACAGAAACCACAGCCAATGTCCAAAGAGGGGTCCATGAGAGTGATATAAACATCCCCAGACACCTGCAGGACTTATTTGAAAGATCCACATCTAACTTGGAACCTGAGTCAAAGAAGCTGGTGGCGGGTCTGCTATCAAAGTATCATGATGTTTTTTCCAAAGATGAGTGGGACCTAGGATGTACCACTCTGACAGAACATTCCATCAATACTGGGAACGCTAATCCCATAAAACAACCACCAAGACGTGTTCCAATGGCTTTTGCGGATGAAGAAAAGAAGGCAGTTGAGAAGCTTATAGCACAGAAAGTGGCTAGAAAGAGTACATCTCCCTGGTCGTCACCAATTGTTCTTGTGAAGAAGAAAAATGGCAGTGTGAGACCGTGTGTGGACTACAGAAAACTAAATTCCTTGGTTACCCCAGACGCTTTCCCTTTACCAAGGATTCAAGACTGTTTAGATGCTGTTTCAGGCTCCACCCTTTTCAGTACGTTTGACCTGACCAGTGGATATTTTCAAATCCCCGTCAAAGAAGAAGATATTCCCAAAACTGCCTTTGCTTGTAAATTTGGCCAATATGAGATGACTAGAATGCCCTTTGGTTTAAACAATTCAGCAAGTACATTCCAAAGGACTATGGAGATTGCTCTTCAAGGATTGCAGTGGGAGACATGCATCATTTACATCGACGACATAATTGTGTTTGCCAAGAACATAACTGAACACATCGAAAGGGTAGAACAAGTACTGAAGAGGCTTAGAGAGGCAGGGCTAAAATTAAAAGCAGAAAAATGTGAGATGCTACAGGCCCAGGTTACCTTTCTCGGGCATATCGTTTCAGCAGATGGAGTGCAGCCAAACCCAACAAACATTGCTAAGATAGTAGAGTGGCAGCCGCCCAAGAGCCCAAAGCAAGTACGACAATTCGTAGCAATGTGCTCTTACTTTAGGCGCTTTGTGAAAGATTTCGCACAGAAAGCAAGACCAATGGTTGACCTCACTAAAAAGGGGCGCAAATTCCTCTGGACAGGCGAATGCCAGAAGTCCTTTGAGAGCCTAAAGGCAGCTTTAATCAGCCCAGAGGTAATGGGCTATCCGTTAAATGAAGGAGGCGAGTTCATTCTGGACACCGATGCCTCAGACTTTGCCATAGGTGCTGTTCTTTTGCAGGTTCAGGACGGCCAAGAAAAGGTCATAGCATATGCGAGCCGAGCAATGAACAAGGCAGAGAAGAACTATTGTATTACTGAGAAAGAATTATTAGCAATAAGATATTTTGTTGAATATTTCAGGCAATACCTGCTTGGCCGAAAGTTCCTAGTTAGGACTGACCATCAAGCACTAGTTTGGTTGTTCAGTCTAAAGGAGCCGAAGAGTAAAGTAGCTAGGTGGATAGAGATCCTATCTCAATTTAACTTTTCAGTGCAGTACCGCCCTGGGAAGAAACAAGGACATTGTGATGCAATGTCACGTTGTGATAATCCAAGAGACTGTGACTGTCCATTTGATGATATGGCGGAGCCCTTGAGATGCGGTCCATGTAAAAAATGCACAAAAAGGGCGCTAGATATGCAATTGGCAGGTAAGTGGCGTCAAAGTATCATTTCAGATAATCAGTGTCATGAAGAGATTACCATGGAAGGTCAGAGGTCCAAGATGCATGCAGAAGATAGATCCCTCCAGACCAATTTGACCACTGGGAACCCAAAACCAGAGACAAATGTAACAACAGACCTAGAAAGCCCAATATGTACCTCGGGGTCATCAATCCCTAGCCTGAATCACAAGGGAAACCAGACATTAGAAGGCGGTGCTCAAGAAGATCTACACAAGGACGGCGAGCACGAAGGAAGACCAGCACGGAGCCTATCCAGAGAAGAGGCAGACATTATAAAGGAGCCTGAAGATGATGATTCCTTCCAAAATCTGAGTGAAAAACCCATGGCAACTGCTGACAGTGAAGACCTAGGGACTACTAACACTGAGGAGATGACCCACGCAAGCTGGAACCAGAGTCAAACAGATCATTGCGAGAAGGCAAGGGGTTTAAACGAGGGAGATGACCAAGCTTTGCACAAAGCTGAGGACCTTGTGGGTAGGGAACTTACAGTAAGAAGCAGAAAAGACCAAACTGGATGGAAATGGAAAGGTGGACTCTCCAAAGAAGACCTTCAGACAGAACAAACAAAGGATCCTGACATAGGGTACATCTATTACAAACTCAAGAGTAAGAGCCGACCAAACTGGCAGGAAATGCAAGCCTTCAGCCCAGCAGCCCGGCACTACTGGTTAGTATGGGACAGTCTGAAGATTACAGACGGCCTCCTGTTCAGACACTTCGAAAAACAGGATGGTACGGGTCAGTTTGAACAATATATTGTTCCTCGCTCACTTAAAGATAGAGTTCTACACCAAATGCATGACACGATTCTGTCCGGACATCTAGGTATAAAGAAGACCAAAGAGAAGATAAGACAAAATTTTTACTGGTACGCCATGAAAGATGATATAACAATCTACATTAAGAGGTGCGCGGTTTGTTCCAGGAACAAGAAACCCTCAAAACAGCCAAAAGCACCCTTAGGTCATATCGAAGCAGGTGCTCCATGGGATGTGCTTGCTATTGATTACCTCGGCCCTTTTCCAATCACACCGAGACAAAACAGATACATCCTGGTTTTGACCGATCTATTCTCTAAGTACGTGGAAGTCCTGCCTGTTAAAAACCAGACAGCAGAAGAGTGCGCAAGGCAAATTCTGAACAAGTTCATAGCTAGATGGGGTTGTCCACTCACCATCCACAGCGATCAAGGCCGCACATTCGAAAGCGAAGTGTTTAGACAGCTTACCAAGATGCTAGAGATCCACAAGACAAGGACCTCAGCCAGAAATCCTAGGTGCAATGGACAGTGTGAACGTTTTAACAGAACCCTTATTGGAATGATTAAATGCTACTTGCAGGGTGAACAAACAGAGTGGGACCTACACCTGGATTGTTTGGCGGGAGCATACAGAGCAACACCCCATGAATCAACAACACTCACGCCCAACATGTTGGCCCTTGGTAGAGAAATCCGCTTACCAATCGAAATGATGTTTGGGACACCAGGCATGCAAAACCAAGAAAACACATCAGGGTATGGCGACCACGTTGCCAAACTGAAAGAGAGAATGCAGCGTGCCTTCGATGTAGCTCGTAAGCACCTGAAGAAAAGCGCCAAACGACAGAAGGACTCTTATGATGTCAGATTGTCATTAAAGGACTACAAGAAAGGAGAGGCAGTTTGGTACCTTAATGAATGCAGAAAACCAGGAATTTCACAGAAACTAGAGAAGGCATTCGACGGACCATTCCTTGTCCTACAAAAAGTTTCCGACCTTAGCTATGTAATCCAAATGGATGGGAAGGGCCAGAAAAAACTTGTGCACCATAATAAGCTAAAAAAATACGAAGGACAAGAATTTCCAAGATGGTTAAGGAAAGCAAGAGAGAAGCTCAAGCAGTAGATGTTAAGCAGGACTAAAGTTTGTTTTTCAGTTTAAATGTTACGTTTTGTTATCCATGTGCAATTTTATTACAACAAAGTATCCCCTGTATGGGTTTATGCAGATCAATTGATAAAGTCCGAGAGCAAGAGTGTCATGTTGTAGTTTCGGTACCACAACCCCCGGAAGACTTCGTAGATAGAGGCGGTTTTCATATAAAAATGTGTTGACCATCCGAGTTCTGTTCTGGTCATGAGATGACCATCCGAGTACTGTTTTGGTCATGAGTTGACCATCCGAGTTCTGTTCTGGTCATGAGTTGACCGTCCGAGTACTGTTTTGGTCATGAGTTGACCATCCGAGTTCTGTTCTGGTCATGAGATGACCATCCGAGTACTGTTTTGGGTCATGAGTTGACCATCCGAGTTCTGTTCTGGTCATGAGATGACCATCCGAGTACTGTTTTGGTCATGAGTTGATCGTCGGAGTACTGTTTTGGTCATGAGTTGACCGTCCGAGTACTGTTTTTGGTCATGAGTTGATCGTCCAAGTACTGTTTTGGTCATGAGATGACCGTCCGAGTTCTGTTCCGGCCATGAGATGACCATCCGAGTACTGTTTTGGTCATGAGATGATCGTCCGAGTATTATTTTGGTTGTGATTTGACCGTCCGAGTAATGTCTGATCCTAGAATCAACTGCCAAGCAACATCTTGGTATTAGAGTTGAGGGTTCGTGTATCGTCATGGTTGTGAGTACCGTTTTGATTGTGAACACCATCACGATCATGCAATGACCATGTACCGTTTAGATTGTGAATACCGTCACAATCTTGCAGTGACCGAGTACCGTTTTGGTTGTGAATACCGTCATGATCATGCAGTGACCGTGTACCGTTTAGATTGTGAATACTGTCACAATCTTGCAGTGACCGTGTACCGTTTAGATTGTGAATATCGTCACAATCACGCAGTGACCATCAAAGCGCAACACTGACGAAAAAGCTGAACATGAGTAGATTTTAACTGAATAAATTAATAATAGACAGCTGTATGATTAATGATACTTACTGGAGGCGCACAATCAATGAGTTAAAAAAAAAAAAAAATAATAATACAACCTATATAGTTTGCTACTTACTCGTAACCGATTTTGCAAATTTCTTCGATAAACCAAAAAAAAGGTAGAATCCACTGCAGGGTCTTAAGTCAATTAAAGCTCCTTACCACGAATAAACAGAAAAATATCTATTATGCCAGCATAAGTGTAAAAGTACCACTTGCAGAGCCCGCTGCATATGTATATGTTAAAAAAACCAAACAACAACAAAAACATTCCCACGCATACACAGAAAAACCCTTTATGCCAGCATAAATGTAAAAGTACCACTTGCAGATCCCGCTGCAAATATATACATGTAAAAGAAAAAAAAAAATAACAACAAAAAAAAATCCAACACATGTACAGAAAAATCTATTATGCCAGCATAGGTGTAAAAGTACCACTTGCAGAGCCCGCTGCATATATGTATGTAAAAGCTTCCATGCATACAGAAAAATCTATTACCAAAGCATACGAAAATATGTAAGTTCACATTATTAATAAAAAGCAAGCCAAGTCTGAGCCTGATTGTAGAAGAATAAAACAATTATCACAGAAGCAAATGCATCACAGTCAAGGTCAAGTTTCAAGGTCAAATTGGAAGGTTTCCAGAAAAAACCACATACCTTCTACACCAAAACCTATGTATCCACTATAGAGAGTGACAATTTAAACCATTTCTATTCCACAGGTTTACCATGGCAACAGCTATCTTGTCACCAGGCAGATCAATGGAGGCTATTGAAAAGGCCGCAAAGAAGAAGGGCAGAGCCTACTGGTGCCTCAGGTGCCTTCACAAAAATGGGAAAGAATATGTTGACGTGAAGTATAGGATGGAAGCACATATAATAAGGGATCATCTACGTCGGGATGAGGTCCCGTATCATTGCACGCTGTGCCAATTTAGATGCACCAAAGAGAAAGAGCTACAAGACCATGTCACCAACTACAGGCGCCATCATGCCACGGCTTTAGAACTTAAGGTAGATCCAAAAAATCCCAAATATCTGCAGTCAAACTCAGCCCCTTATATCATTGGAAAAAAAGACTGGTGTATGCTGTCCAGAGAGGACTCTTTTAATCACTGGAAGAGCTGTATCCTGAGGAGGCAAATAAACACTGACCCAGAACCAGACTGCCTGGCTCAAGCCATGGCAGAAATAATTGACCAACCTAGTGCTACGGAAACCCAGGCAAGCACTGAAGGACAATCCTTAGACGCCGCGAGAACTGTATGTACCCTCTCCATCCCCAGTATGACAAACAAAACCGTCTATCCAGTTGATTCAATAGTGCCCTCACTCGTAGGAAGCCATACCCCTTTTACTTGTACAGCCACTGCAACACCTAGCCCACAGGAATCCATACGGCATATTGCTGTTCCCAATCCATCAGCCAGTCCTCTGTGCAATTTTATACTTACAGCAAATGCAGGAACTTCGACCCCAAACAGAACTGTAGTTGAATCCAAAACAGGCTTCGTAACACCACAACCATCCAGGCAAATATTGCTACCCGTAATTAACACAGAGGCAGAAAAAACCCTAGCCCTAACAAACCAGACAATAACCATTCCAAACTTAAATACCATTGAAAAGAGCATCGAGCCAATCATAAATGACCTTAGCCAAATTGTAGAGTCCCATCCAAGAATTTCCAACACTGAGCAGACCCAACCAAGTGAGGAAGTTGAAAACATCCTACCCCAGCTTCTTAGTGAAGAATGCACCTCCATAACTCCAAAGAGAAGAATAGAAAGCGGGATCATACCAAACAAGAGGATGCGCTACCCCTCCCCCTCAGAATCCGACAATGACGGAGACGACGACGAAAAGGATAACACCAAAAACATAAAGTTTTAACCAAGTCACTACAGGACAGCACCAAAGCAATGTCATCGCTAGAGAAGTCTGTTCTCACGCTCGCTGAGGCGGTATTACAACTAACAAAAGTAATGAGGGACGACAAGAAGAAAGTACTAACTGAGACAACAAACCAACAAAACCATAAGTTGAACAGAGAAAACTATAGTAAAAAGGATAAGTACAACCAAGACAAATACACAACTAGGCCTAATGATAGGTATCACAGAAGGTGAAGACAAATATACAAACTGAAATACAACATCCCTACATCAGATAATAAACCCAGGTCCGAATGATTACTAAAGTGGACTATGAGTTATAGGAGCATGAACTTATATACTTAAACATATCATGATAAGTGATTAAGCAACATAGTCGAAACCTATCATACATATACTACTACATGCCAGATGTGATCGACACTTCATTTCTTTCAAAATATAGTGATGAAAGAGTACCAGATTTGATCATAAATACCCAAATTCCTTATGAAACATAATAATTAAAGAACATTTTTGTGTAATTCAAACCAGCAGTATCTTGTGCAATTTGATATTGGGACAATCTAGCTATCTGAAGCCACTTTAATTAACAGAAGTAGATACCTTGTGCCAAGAGAGACTTTATACATGTAAATTGTGAATGTAGGACATGATGAAATAATAATAATAAAAAAAAAAAAACCCACACAAACAGTGAATTACTTCGATACGCTAAGCATATATAACTAGTGTCCGGAATTCAGCATCAAATGAACTCTATTTGAATAACACCGTACTCTTGTACAGCCGCATTAAAATAATATCATGTGATATTAATATTAATCCGCAGTCAGTGATTAGTAATTCTGAACTATATCCTTCCAATTATAGAGACTTTCGCCATCAACGACTCTTGACGTGGAACACCAGTATTGTAAAAATACAGAGAAGATGATTGTACATCTTAGTTAAGGATATTTCTGGCTACGTCCCACATTTTATAAAAAGTGGTAATTAAAATTTTGTCAACGCATAGGCCAACAAAAATCTTCCTTGAGAAGAATCTGCTTTACTGGGTCCTGAAGACGAATTGTGTCACATAAGTTTGAAAGATTTCCAAACTGTTGTAAGAGAAAGAAACTCTACCTTTCTTTCATTTACCATAGCTTGGAACATATGGTTCAATTTGTAATTGATTGCAAAATTTTATTGAAGTAACTAAATGAGTATGAATTAAGGTCAGAATTATTGCCAGGCATGTATATGGTTCAGTAGATATTGTTTTAGAAGTTTCATAACTGTTTATTATGGAATTGCGCTGAGGTGAACGTTTTGGAAATGTTTGCCTTTTCTCTCTCCCACAGTAGATACATCCCTAGTAATTTCCCATCATTTAATTTAAACGGTGCGTGATAATCACCACTTTGTCAGAATTTAGTTGATATCGGCATGGTACTGGGACTTTGTGAACATTGTTATAAATGTTCATTTTCTCCTTTTATCATGGTGATTTTGCATCTAGCTAAGCATAATACCCTTTGTTTTTTTTTATAAGTGCAAGTATAATTAACATTAGATTTTGCACAAATCAGAAAAGGAGTTCATGCAAAGATCTATAATGTAGGTTACTAGTTTTGTTAAACAAGTTCTAAGAGATAGTTCATTTGCTTTCTTAACCTATCTTTTATTATGTGGCAAACTAGAAAATGTGCATCTTTCATATGCTGAAATCCAGGGTATGAATTAAATGCACATGTTCTTCATTTGCTTTGACTAGGTTATTCCCTATAAAAATTTCAAAATGGGGCAATTTTTCCTTTTCATATAAGGTTTTGTCTAGTCAAAATCTTGCGCATAAATGTTTAAGATGTTCCTGATATTAAGGATTCTCTTTTACATGTTCATTGGGTTTCCGACCCACTATCTTAGTATTGTTTTGTACTTTAATTCAGGGCTACATCCAGTTAATTGAAAACTTAGACAGCAATTACTGCGAGTCTAAATTTCCTTTCACAAGATGTAAATCAGTATAGTCGTCGCAGTCTTGTAGGAGTAAGCTTGTACTTAATCGGTATTTTTACATTATATTACTGCCAGGTAAGTGTGCCAGTCGGAGCTTTGGCACACTGACGGGGGGGTAATGTAATGACCTAGTGCTCGTCTGCATGAGCGTGACCAATTCTGACCCTTACTGTTCCAGCCATCCTATTCTTAGAAATTGTCATCTGCATTTAAAACCTAAATAGATGGAGGGTTTTATACATTAACTTTAATACTACAACTAAAATACCTGTTGTCAATGTCCAGATGCTCCAGTCTCAATCAATTTAATCAACATGTGCTTTCTTGCATTTGGGTCGGCGGCCATTTTGGTTGTTATTGTCGCAATGCATTATGGGTTGTTTAGCCTAGATACTTGAAGGTCGTCTGTCAAAAGTCATATACTGGGCACAATTCTTCATATCAAAAGGTCATTTTATACTCGAAATCGTCATTTTTCAGGCATATATCTAACTTAGTTGTGTAGCTTAATCAACCTTCTGTTGTTTTATGTAAAGATTCCAGCAACTCCCATTTGTTTTTTCTTTGTAAATTTAGTCCAAACCAACTTAGGGTGGTTGCTTTTTCGCTTTTTCCTATCCGTCGGGAAGATTTTCCCGATGCCGTTGGGACGTTTCCCAACGAGATGGGATATATCGGGAGAGCAATAGCCCGGCAATAGGGTCTTTGCTGGAAATTTCCCCGAATTATCGGGAATCGCTGTATAAAAGAGGCAGTTCCAGACGAATTCGGGGACTCCACACTCAAAATTTGAACGCAAAACGCCGCCTTTTGTTTTAGGTAATTTTATTTTGTTCTTTGCTTTATTTTAGTTCTGGTAATCAGACAAGCTTTAGGTCAGTATAAAATGATTAGAACAATGGAATCCGAACAAACATCGGGTTTTTACATAGATTCTATTTAGTTTGGTAAACATTGCAGTGTACATCCAGGTCAGACCGCTACCTCGAGCAAAGGCTCTAAATTTGCGTCTAGCCACTCATTGAAACCGTGGTCTTAAACAGGAGCTATTGACTGATCCTAAGATTTACTATTAGCCCAAAAATCACTAATTTTTGACTTAGCATGTTTTATTGAATTTATTTATTTATTTACTCAATTTGATCTCAGGAACTATGTTATGATGAAATGTAATTGCTCAAACTGTTATTGATTTTATTTGATTGATCTACAGGAATAGAGTTTATTTGAGTTAAAGTATAAACTGAATCACTGTCTTTTAGTCTTTATTTTGATTTCCGTTAGATCTATCTGATCTACTATTGAGTTAAGCCCCTTTCTACAAAACTTTTAACTATTTTCGTGGAGTCCATCTTTGTTAACCCTTTACCCTATGACTATTTGAACCGGTGCCCGCCTAGAGCCAGCCCTGACAAGCATTTATCTGTGGAACCGGCTCAAGATAGACAAATAGAATATTTCCCTTTACTCTGCGCCGGAAATCGAACCCAAGACCTGCGCAGAGCCAACCAACCACTAGCTCGCCACAATAACTTTGACATAATATGCATCTGTCAAGGTTATTTTTAATTCAATATTGGTTGAAACACATAATTTGAAATTTAGCTGTCGGTCTAAAAAATCCTTAGTTTTCTAGTTTTCTTTTTGAATTACTGGCACGCAAGTATTTCTTCAAATAGCAAATTTAAAAGTTGAAAAGTCGATGTTTTCGTCTGGTAGATAGCCGTCATCCTCCATGGTTCACAGAATTCTATCAAAATTTGCTACCCGTACAAAGGGAAATCACTCTAACGACTTTGGGTCAAAGGGAAGTAAACCACGTTTTCGGAAAGGGCCATTGTTTTAAGTATTTTGATAGGGGGTCAATAGGTTTAATATTAAAGCTCTAGGCCTTATGGTTTGGGAGAAGAAGATTTTCAAAGACTTTCTTCTTTATTCGTATGTGAAGTCAGGGATCACACAGAAAAGAAATAATGTGAAAGAGTACAGTAATTCTTTGAAGTATTTTGAAAGAGAATGACCTTTGCATTATATCTGTGAAGTTTGGTTTAAATTCCATGGTCAGTTAGAGAAGAATTGTGAATAGACCAATGGACAGATGGATGGACAGATAGATGCTGGAAGATGACCTATCACAATAGCTTACCTAGAGCACTTCCTGCACAGGTGAGCTAAAAAACATTACATCATCTTCTCATAGAATCGAGCAGGTACATCTACTGTAAAAAGTCTGACAATTTGTAATACTTCTGTTATGAATATTTACTATTCATTAACTATCAATTGAGCAATTCCAACAAAGGAGGTAACTGTCTGCTTTCATAGGAACCATGCCCCTTTTTAGCTAGAAAAGAATCAGCTTTAATTGCTTAATTTAACACAGAAATTTTGAGGTCATCTCAAGTTCAACTAGTGCAAACTGCGAATGGAGGCTTAACCACTAAATCCATTAAATGCCAATGCCATAAAAGTAGTTCTTATGAATATTGCATACTCTGCATGCAAGTTCATCTCCTAGGTATTTAAGCTCATTTGAGCACATCGTGTTCAAAATGACTGATCAGCATCTTTAGAGAAGTTGCAGATGACAATTTCAAATTGTTGAAAATTCTAAAGTTTTTATCTCTTTAGGTTGAAAACAAAACGGAAAATTAAAAAAAATTCTTGTAACAAGCAATTTCTTCATTTTATACATTGTATTCTACAACATTTTACTTGTGGGGCGTAAAAAGGGGGGATTGTGTGGGAACGGCTAACACCTTGGTAACTTTAACCTCGTTTCTTTATCATGATAACATTTGAGAAAGAAGATTACTGAACGAATCAATGCTTTGCTACCTTACAGTACTTTTCAGTACTTTGATTCAATATAGAATTGAGAACTTCAACATCTTCCAGTACTCTTGTTAAAATTGAATCAAAACAAATTGAACAGTTTGTGAAAGCAAGATCAAAATTACCAAAACATGAAATATTACAAAACAGACCTTAGCACCTGCCGTAAAACCTGTCTTTCGGAAAATGTCGATGGATGATACCATGTATGGGTTGGCTCCTACCCAAACATCACCTGTAACTGCATCAACATGAAGGTTGTCAGGACCGGAACCTATATCAATGACCTGTTAATACACAGATATAGCAATGGTTTTATTTGCTACCAATGATTACTCCAGAATGATAGATTTGGAATACATTTAATGTCAATAGGCAAAGAATCTAAATTTGGTAAAAAACAAGTATAATGAAGAAATTGCTTGTTACAAGCATTTTCTTCATTTTCTACATTTAATGTGGAGCTTTAAAGACTGGGATTGGATGGGAACAGGATATTGGGTTTTGGGAGAACAGTAAGAAGTGCTTTTCTTTGTCAAACTCTCACTGATTGCTCAAAATTTAAACCCTTGTCATGCTGAACCCTGAATTTTCCTGTTTTTGTAGCAGGAGGTATAGCCAAATATCAGCCTGCACATAAGTGCAGTTTGATCTTGATCTACACCTCCTGCTTGTCCTCTTTCAGCCAGAGTTGTTTAAATAATCAATTTTTAACAGAAATATTGACCCTCATTAAGACCTTACAGTACTGCCAGTCCTTTGATTTTAATGCGATCTGTATAGGATTTTTAATTAAGCATGATAAGGGTTAATGAACACTGTTTCAATCCCTGCCACTTTTTAACTTGTTGCAATGCAAGCCCACTTTTACGACCCTCAAGGTAAAAGCTTTTGAAGTCATTGTGTATATTGAAGAAATTGCTTTTTACAGGCAAGTTCTTCATTATCTACAATGATTTCTAGCCAAAACGACCGAGATGTTAAAATTTCCATCAACTTTAAATTGTCTAAAACAATTATGCGTGGACCAGTCTAATTAATTCTTTGTTTATCACTATTCAGGTCCCATGGAAGTACCTACCCAGTTTGTTTCAATCTCCCCGTCTTTTTTAATTGAAAAGCTGTGAATTTTCTTAGCACCAAACTCTGCCATATATAGTGTTCTGCAACAAAAAACTATAGAGTGTCAACAAAACCACTCTGTTCGGGCCAGTATAGATCGGAAGATTACCCATTGTATTTTTATACTTGTTCTGTTTTGTGTTCTTTAACTTGTAATTAACCCATTTAAAAAATACAAAAATTTAGACTAGTCAATATAAAAGATTCAATGAAAAGAAGCTGCAGACGAAACCATAAACTGCTTTTAGACTGAAAAGTGAATGGACTTCATTTAAGTATATTACCCTCTTAGAATCAGAGACATTGATTTCTACAAGGGAGTCATCCATTCCAACACTGTTTCCCTCAATATCAATCATCATATGTGTCGAAGTGATTATTGCTAAATATCAGCAGCACTGAAATTCAAGCCTTGGTACAGCAGAGCGACCAAGGAAATTGTCTCTTCCTTCTTTCTCGTCAACTTGAATCATTTACTCGAATTACTGAATTATTTCCACACAAGCTTAATCTCAAACCCTCAGATTTCATTGAAATTTATCGAAAATGTTTAACAGCGATATATTTGTCGTCACGCAGCATTGAGAGTTGATTGAAGGACTGCTCGACCCTCTACTGAGCTCCAACAGGAAGTTCCCTTTTGATATTAAACGGAGATATTGCGAGAATATTGGCATGAAACATGAAACAAAATAGTAAAATGGTTTGTTAGTGACCTAAGTGTCGTAACAGCAGCTTTGATAAGCTGTAGTTTCAACGTCTCCAAACCAATAGAATGGCATCACATAAATGTTAGTCAATGTTGGACTTCAAAGTTAGCTTCCGGTCAAAATGAATGATTTGATTGGTCCATTGATTCGTTAAATGATAGTCGAAATTCATTCATCAATTGGGAAACTTCTAAGTGCTTACGTATTGTTTTAACACTTGGACAGTATTGCAATGCTTTAGCCCATTCCCACACAACCCCTCCTTTTTACGATATTGAGGAAAAAAGATTTTGAAAACATTGTGTATAATGAAGAAATTGCTTGTATCAAGCAATTTCTTCATTTTACACAATGTTTACTATCAAAAAGATGACAAAAAATTGAAATTCCAACTATTTGAAATTGTCGTCTGCAGCTTGTTTCAATTCAGACCAGTCTAATATTTTGTTGTGTTGAAATGGGTTAAGTTCTTGACAACCTGCTTAATTACAAGTCTACCTTTTGTCATTAGAAGCAGAAATTCCATTGGCCACTCTCAGTCCGGATACAAGAACTCTGCCTGCAGACCCATTATAATAAACAATTTGTCCCGTTGGTAGATAAAGTCCCTCCTCCATGCGAGACAATAAAATATTTCGTAACAGGTAGGACCGGGTAATGCAGAATTTATCTCTATCCACAACTGCGAGGTCATTCATACTAGAACAACAAAAGTGTGTGTATTTCCGTTAGTACATATAACTTACTATTTGTTTAAAATTCTTTCCGACATTTGTCTCTCACCAAGGATGGATAATGGTAAACCTAAGTGGAATGAGCAACTGGGGGCTTGGAAAGGATGTAGTGGTAGTACTAGTGTAAGAAACACCAGGAATCAGTTGTAAGGTGCTCCAGCCACCGCAATATGACTTAATACTGTTTAACCCCATTCAAACAAATCATTTGTTTGAAATTTTTGTGATGCGTAATTTCAAATCTATATCAAATTCACTTTCAACAGTTTTGCGCAGAACTTTCGATTAATTGTTTAGAATCAAAGAACTATAAGCTAACAAAACATGGTTTTGTTAAGTAATCTTCTTTGTCAAAAGTTATCATGATATGTAAATGAGTTTGAACTAACCATAGAGTTTACCCATTACAACATAACAAAATCTTATACTGGTTCAAATTGGAAGAAGTTGCAGACGACAATTTCAAACCGATGGAATTTTAGAAAATCTTTCTTTTTAGGGGTAGAAAACATTGTGGACATTAAAGAAACTGCTTGTTAAAAGCAATTCCTTCATTGTTACAAACAATTCCTTCATTGTAATCAGTGTTTTCCTAAGCTTTTTGTTGAGATGCTTTAAAAGCAGAACTGAGTGGGAAAGGGTTAAATAACATCGTCTACAATTTGAACAGATGATATGCATTAGAATTACTTTTTATGGCGTAGGTATTAAATGGATTTAGTGCCTCCAGTAGCAGTTTGCAATTGTTGAACTTTGAGAAGACCTCGAAATTTTGTTAGCTTAAAATATTGGTGAAAAGTTGTTAACGGAATATTTGGCCAAATCACTAAAAAAAATAAAGTTATCATTTTTTTCGGTAAGTATATGTTAGTGTATTTAATGTATTCTAAATCACGACCAAGTAATGGCGACGATTATAATTAGTACACGAGCTTTTGAAATCTTCTTGTAAATGTTTAAAATTTTGTAGTTGCAAGGTACAGAATCACGTCGGCTCTTTGAAGTAAACCGTTTTTCTTGGAGATTTATTTCCTAAGGATTATTGCTTTCTTTTAACCCTTTCCTGTTCAATCCCTGGGGTTTTCGCCCTTATGAATTTATAGGTGAGAAAACATTGTAGAAAAAAGAAATTGCATGTAACAAACACTTTCTCCTTTTTCTACAATATTTTCTACTCCACTGAATGTTTATTCTTCAAATTAAACCCCAAAGTAAATTTTCGTCTGCATAACCTTTGATGTTGAACATGTCAAAAGTTTTGCAAAACAGGAAAGTGTTAATCCTTACACCGATCATTTGAAACTTGCGGTCTACAAAAGGAATGACTAAAAAACTTACAATCCAGTAAACGAGTTGTCTGTAATGGTTTTGATATAAGTGAGGGTCACTGGATGTTTTGTCACCTCAAACACAGCTACCCCTTCCTTGTCTGGGCTGTGAGTGATCACGTAGAGAAACGACGTCCCTGAAAATTTTGTGTATCTATAGTTATATGGAAGGGATCTTAGTAGATCTGGTCTTAAACCATTACAAGACAACCAAATTTTAAACTGTTCCAAATTGAAAGGAGTTGTAGACGGAATTTTAATGTTTATGTTTAATATTTTTTTAATTTATTAGATTTTTTTTCAACCTTATGGGTAGAAAACATTGTGGAAATGAAGAAATTGCTTGCAACAAGCAATTTCTTCATTTTCGACAATGGTTTCTCAAGCTATTTTCTTTGGGGGAATGGTTTAAATGAATGGGATTCTGAATATAACAGAAGTGAAATAAACAGTTGAGATCTTCAAGGTATAATATGTTAGTGAGAACATTCCTTTTTTCTAGATTGATCCATTCCCAAGTTATATTTTTGACGCCTTTCAAGGAAAAAATGTGGAAAATGAAGATTACCCAAAAATTTTCTCCCATAAAAGATTTCATAAATTCCACCAACTACTAATTGTCGTCTATAACATCTTTGACTTTGGACCAGTATAAAATTTGCCGTCTGGTAATGGGTTGATATTGTAAAGGCACACAAACAATTTGCCCATTTGTCAACAGCTATTTTCGGGCAAGCTGCAGATACACTGTAGATACTTAAGTCAAACTAAATAGTTTGAATGGTTCTAACAAATACACTTTCTTTGGCTATTTTTGGCCCATCACCAAACTTTTTTCTTTTGACGCCCCTAAAGATTACCACGAAGGGAAAATTGTCTTTAAGCAATTTTCTCTATTCTTACCAGGTTTTCTACTCTAAATTGAGAAAAAATGTGTGTGTAAAATTACTTTGAATTTTCGTCTGCATCTTCTTTTAATTTGGACCAGTCGAAGTTTTTGTTGTCAAGTAACAGTTTAACTTAACACTCTTTTAACCCATTCCTATACACTCCTTCCTTTTTAGCCCCCCCAGAAACGGCTTTACATTAACATTGTGGAAAATAAATAAATTGCTTGTTACAAGCAATTTCTTCATTATCCACAATGTTTTCTATCCAAAAGCCAAGGACTTTTAAAATTTTACCAACTTAAAATTCTCATCTGAAACTTCTCTCAAAAGCGACAAGTACATGTGTCAGATATACCATGGTTTCTATCGGCAAGTTTAAAATCTATTTGACAAAGAACATACCGGTTTTTGGATCCTTCCAAATTGAAATACCATGTACAGTTACCAGGGGATTGTCCTTACTGATGGTGTTAACCACGCGGGCTTCTGCCATTGTACCGTTTGTATATAAGGCAAAGATTTTTCCAGGCAACCCAATAGCGCTTATGTTCTGAAGCTATCAAATTATTAAAAAAAAGTATTCTGTGAAATTGCATTCTTCCATCACAAACTTTTAATTTGTAGTAGCACACTCAACTGCATAGTATTTATTTAAGTTTGAAATGCTCATCAAAATTCTAACATGTATACATGTCTCACCCAGGAAATAAGATGTGTGATTTCACTACTTAAAACTTTTTAGACTGTATTGTAACATTATTTGTTGTGGTTTATTATAAAATCATTATCATTGTATCGTAGAGATGTTGAATCAACCCTTTCCTGTACAATTCTTGGTTTTTACGTTCTTGTGATTATATACGTGAAAGAAGTTGCAGACGATAATTCAAATGGAACTTAACTAAAAATATGTGCCATATATGTGAGAAGCACTGTTAAAATGGGAGAAATCACCTACAACAAACAATTTCTACTTTTCTGGTAGTGTTTTCCAAAGCCATTTATCCTTCTGCGCAAAACAATTGCGGGATTGGGTGGTAATTTGTAAAGAAAAGGACGGTTTCTAACAAGTATAACATTGACTGCCTTATTCGATTTCTCATGACAACAGTAAATCTTGTATTAAGTGACCACTCAAGGAACGACCAAAAAACGATCGCTTAAAAGAATGGTCGCTTCGTACACTCTTTTGCCAAAATATCTAAAGGATTGATTTGAATGCACACTTAATTTATTACAGAATTCTAACTTAATCCTATGTCGTTTAAACAAATCTTATGAGTTCCAACTTTGAATCTAGTTGTGATTTTACTTTTTAACAAAATGCATTCACTTCCTATGGGCATTTGCTTTTTAAAAAAAAGTGGTCTTTTAATAGAAGTGGTCACTCGAGCAAGATCGACTACTTTTACTTCACTCACTGAAGACACTAATATGGTATGTTCATCTAATTCAGCCATATCTTCCGAACCGCCACCTGAAAATTGAAATTTGTGATCCATCATGTTTACACTGACCCTCTCAAGACTGTATGTATTTGTTTTGTAATTTTGTATGGGATACTCCAGACGAAATATTTCAACTTATTTATTTAACCCTTGTCATACTGAAAAAGATCTTATTCAGAATTGCTTTTAAGTCAAAGGGCTGAAAGAACTGGTAGTACTTGGTGTTCAATTGTCAATACTTCTTTTGAGAACGAATTTCATAAACAAATCTGGTTTAAAAAGGACACGCGGGAAGTGTAGACTAAGATCAGACTGCACTTATGTGCAGCCTGATTTCTATCTGTACCTTTTTCAAAACGGGAATATTCCTCAATCAGGATGACAAGCGTTCAGATTTCTAAACTTGTAATGGTCCTCCCGCATTTTATCTAAACGGGGATTTCATGGCACAAAGACGAGATATTAGAAAAAAATGATTTCACTTTTGTTTTATCTGCCATTTTTAAATCAACTATGCATATTCCTCTGTGACTATAATACGTACTCCCATGGAAAGATTTGTTACTCTAGCCTTCATTTGGATGACATTCCGTTTCCTTTTCGTCATACAATTTCCTAATTAAAGTTTAAGTCCAATGCTGTGGATAATGTATCTTTATTACTACTCAGGATTTTGCATTGAAACTTTGTATGTGTCTTTAGGGTTATAATTCCACTCTTTTTAACCAACTTTTCCAAAGGATAAATCTGGTTACAAGATTACTGAGTGTCGGTAGCGAGTGTGGGTTCAGGTGAGTGTTCGGGCAGACGGTCGGTCGACCGGTTGGCTGGTCGGATGTCAACATTACGCTGTATGCGCAAATACACCTTCAATGCTGTATGCGCAAATACACCTTCAATCCTTTACAGGTTCTGATAAAATCTTCACCAAAAGTTTTGCTTCATGAAACATGGCGCGTCCTATCAGCGATTTGCAATTCACTGCTGCGTCATACAAAAAGGAGTCTTATTGTAACAATGCTTGTGTGCCCACCTACTTTTGATGAACCTACTGCAATCTTGGTTTTGTGACAATTTTGTCTATTGTTGAAACGATTCGTTACTCTAACATTCATTTTAGTGTAATTAGACCCTTTCGTGAAATAGGATTTCTTGGTTTAAATTTTACGCGCAAGTCAGTGCAATTGTGTTATCTTTCTAACTATTCAAGCTTTTGCTTTGAAAATTTACGTGTCTAGATTCGTTACTCTTGGCATTCTTTTGACTTTTTTTTATTTACGATGTCTTGGGTGAAGATGTTTTATCTCTATTACTATACAAGGTAATGGTTTGTAATTTTATACAAATGTTTGAAAAAACAAGCACTTTTCCGTTTTTTGAAATTTTAGACTAGTCAAAATAGAAAGAGGTTGATGACGACTTTGAAAGTTGGATGCAATTTTGAAAAGAAACCCTCCAATATTGTAGAAAATATTGTGGGTAAAGGAGCAATTTCACTTTTTTCCACAATGTTTTCTCTAGTATACAAATCACGGGGACGTTAAAAAAAATCCCGGGTTTGCACAGGAAAGGGTAAATGTCCTATGAAATATCTAGTCAATCGTTCACTCGTCTGGCAGTCATTAGGTAGAATATTGCCCTATGTCGACATTGAATTGCTGTGACTATCCAACACTTTCCTAGAATAGTCGAGCGTTGCTTTCCATTGACGGCTCATGTTATATTATCAAAACGGGCGAGTGGGATGTAAAAACAAGAGCTACAGAGGACAGCAACACTCGACTATTCTGAGTGCTGAATAGTATAACAGCAATTCAATGTCGACATTAGGCATAATATCTAAGTAGTAATAGAAATAAAAAAATCTTTCAATCTAAATTTTAAGTCAAACAATATTTTTTTAAGACCAAAAAGGATAAAAATTCCATTAAAATGAATGTCTGTGTAATGAATCTTTGCCTAGGAGATGATATGCTGGTTACAAAAAATTGTGCAAAGTTTCAAAGCAAGATCAACGGTAGAAAGAGAACTATTAAAGATATATGACAGTTGTATGTAAGGTTTAACCAAAATTTCTCAGTCTTAAAAGGATTAAAATTACACTACAATAAATGTAATTGTAATGAACATTTGCCAAGAAGATGATATGATGGTGACTAAGGCATGTACATAGTTTCAAAGCAATAACATTAGTAGAAGGAGGGCACGTATGGTTTAACAAAGAACTTCTAAGTCCAAAAAGTCCACTAAAGTGAATGTCAGAGTACTGAAACTTTGTCTAGAGGCTGGTGTTATTGCCACAAAAGCATGTGCAAAGTTTCAGAGCAATGGCATTAGTAGAAACTGAGATATGACACTTGCAGGTTTAACCAAAACATTATGGCGACGCCCGGCCCATATTCTTTGAATAGTCGAGCAAATAATATCGGGGTGGGGGGAGTAAAGGTGAAAACATACTTCACTGCTATGATTCTCTCTAAACTTTACCTTGTAGTAATGTTTTACATTTCCCGGGAGCGCTGTTATACACCACTCTATCCAAATCCAACCATATCCTATAAAATAAAGTAAATTAGCACTATCTTTAATCGGCGGATCGCGACTGTCATTCAAAATTTGATCGACCAATCATTTATTTAGACAGAAAGTGAACTTGGATATTGGTTGATATATTTTGTTGGTTTTACGACCTACAAGTTATTATTATTAAAACTTCTTATTCAAGCTGTAGTAACAAGATTCAACCAATAATTTTTTGTTTGGTACACGTTACTAGCCATCTATATCTAAGAGATGAAAAGAATATTTTTTTGTTTTCATGGAGGTATAAACCGAAAAACATAATCACACTGTATGAATACGCGAAGCGGGTTCATACATTGTGTGATTAGGTTTTTCGGTTAATACCTCCATGAAAACAAAAAATATTCTCTTCGTGTCTTATTATTTAGTAGCATCGAGCGAAAAAAACAAAAGCTTTACACATTTTGATACCTTTTTGTATGGGACTATTTTGAGCGGAAGCATACAAAATGGCTGCGTGCTCAAAAGTTTGTTCATGGAGTTATGAATTTAATTTTTCGACCAATCAGAACGCTCGTTTTTGATAGGCGAAACTAACAATTCAATTATTGTAAAATAAAGCCGTTGAATATATTTAAGGAACTTTTTGTTCCATACAAATTTGAAAGTGTTCTTAAATCTTCTGTACTTACGGCGTTTAAATCGTCAAATATCTTCACACTAATGTCGGCCAATATCGGAATTGAAAGTTCGCATTCGGTCTAAAGGAATTATTTGATGGGTCGATTGGTTCTTTGATTACAACCATGATACGCAAATTTAATAATTGATTGTTAGGCAGCGGCGATTTCGACGTATTGAGTTTTATCGAGCCTTGAAGCCGCCGTCATAGCGCAGTTGGTAGCGTGTCGGACTGTCAATCTAGAGGTTCCGGGTTCGATCCCCGACGGCGGCACTCATCCTTCCGATTATTTGTCTCTCACCGATGGGTTGACAATCGTAGACCTATGTGGGATAGCAGCTGGAGGCTAGGAAAGGATGTAATGGTAGTACTGGTGTGAGAAATACCAGGATTCCATTGTTAGGTGCTCCAGCCGCCGCGATATAACTGAAAGATTGTCGAAAGCGGCGTAAAACCCCATTCAAACAAACGAAACAAATCTTTTTCCTTGATACTTAGTTGATTTGACCATTAAATGCCTTTTTAACCAAATGAACTATCCGTTTCGTGACGATCTCAACCGTTTTGTAATCCTATATATAAGCCAGTCAAGCGAAAATAATAGTCTGGAGATTCAAGCGTAATTTTTTATTTAGATGAAGCAAAATGGAAAAAAAAGTAAGTTTCAACAGAGACATAAATAAATATTAATGATATGTCTCTGGTTTCAGTGGTCGTTCAGGATTAAACGACACGTAGGTCTCCAGATAAGAAATAATAGATACAACAACGTCAACAAATAGTTCAAATTTAGTTTCCTCTAGACAGATTCAAGCGGTTTGATTGGCTGATTTATTTATCATACTTCAATAGAAAAAAAAATTAAGCACTTAATTATTTTGTATGCTAGCGCACAAAGTAGATTCTTCTTTTGTTTTGTTTTGTTTTTTGTTTTTGTTTGTTTGTTTGTTTGTTTTTTTATTTGTTTTTGGGGAATTGTTGTTTGCTTAATGGCATTATATTATAAGAAATGAAGAATATATTCTTTGTGTCCAATGAGGTATGAACTTAAAAACTTATTCGCACTAATGTTTGAATCTCTATACAGTATGATTATAAGTTTTTAGGTTTCTATACCAGTGATAACAAAAAATATCCTCTTCATTACCTGACAAAAAAATAGAAATGATAATAATGCGATAGTTACCGATAAATGTTTTACCGTCGAAAGGAAAATAATGAGAATAGGATCTTATATACCTATACTGGAGAAGCTGGTACAACACAAAGACGAGTTTTCGTGACGTAATTATCGTTACTAAAGATTATTTAATGGACCCATGGGAAAATGGGTGGGAATGTGGCCCTAAAAATAATTCTGACGAAAAAAGAAAACGGCACTTCATCTTGCACTGTTATGCAAACATACTTTAAGAAATCTCCTCATAGATCTACCTGAGCTAGCTTCTTCAACGTAAGCCCCCCCCCCCCCGTGAGACGTTCAAAGTTACACCCCCCTTTACTCTTAAAATGTTCATAGTTATTCACACAAATCTTGAAATGCTTCATGTAGTTATAGTTTGAAGGCTATCTAACAACGATTTGCTTTTTTCATCCTAGACGTTATATTTTGAATACTAATACCGATTGAAATACCCGGCAAACTGTCGGAGAGGAGGGGAGTATGCGCGGAAAGTGATCCATTACTTAAGTAAGTCAATAGGTCTCGGCTGTGACCACGAGCTTGCAACTATTGAAAACTCTCAAAGTACATGTTGAAAATAAATAATATTACCCGAATATATCCTATACAATCACAAAACACGGCAAATATTATCATCTAGTACGTGTGTTTATTAGAGCATAAACATGTACAAATTTATTTATACTCACGTATCGCCATATTTACCAAATAAAAATAAGTTTTCTGACGTCTCCATTGGTTCACGGCTGGCTGACCACGCCCACTGAGCTACAACAGGAAGTTCAACCTCGATTTTAAACGGCGTTGATTTTCTAAAATTAATGGACAGTAACTTGTTACAGAAAAGTAAAGTGCTGGGTTTGGCGAACTAAACGTCGTAACTGCAGTTTGAATAAACTGTAGTTACAACGATTACAACGATTAAGTCGCCAAACAAGCAAAATGTCGGTCAATGTATGATTTCAAAGTTCAATTAAATGAATGGTTTGGTTGGTCGATGATTGACATCGCGATCTGTCAATTAACTGAACGCTGACCACGCCTACTGAGCTCTGACGGGAACTTTTTACATCGATATTAAACGGCGTTATTTCGCAAAATTATGATCTGGGTTCAAAGTTCATTTTCAGTCTAAATGAATAATTTAATCGTTCAGTTGATACTTGATTCACGGCAACGATCCGTGAGTTAGACTGGTAGATCTACCAATTGCAAGAAATTTCAGAACAGGCGTCACCAGGAAAAAGGAAAACAGAACTACTGTGAGATATGAAGAAATGACTTTTTACTTTTTTTTTTTATTTTATGGAGGTATGAAAGGGAAAACTAATCACACAGTTTGAAAGCGCGAAGCGAATTAATACATAAGAGTGACTAGTTTTTTTTGTTTTGTTTTTTTTTTTTTTTTTTTTTTTGCTTCATACCTCTGTGAAAACAAAAGCTTTTCTCTTCAATTCAATGATATCAAGCTAAAATAAGATTAACAAACTTTAATATATTTTCATTGAACTCTTTTGTGCGCAGCTGCGTGCTCAAAATTTTGTACATGGAGATATAAATACTTTTGGGCCAATCAGAACGCCCGTGTTTTGATAGACGAAACTAAAAATTGAATTTTATAGGGCGTATCAAGGTTATAAAAATTCAAAACAAGGCAATTAGTTAAAGCTGCTCTATAGACGATATCAATTGTCATCGTCATAGCTTAACCCTTTCCCACACAATGACGCTTTTGGACATCCATCATGAAAAAATAATTTGGGAAACATTGAGTAAAATGAAGAAATTGCTTGAAACAAGCAATTTCTTCATTTTGCACAATATTTTCTAACAAAAAATAGTTGAAAATATCTAAAAATCCATTGACTTTACATTGTCGTCTGCAACTCCTTTCAATTCGGACCTGTCTAAAATTCTGCCATCTGGTAATGGGTTAAGACTAGCAGAGGAGTAGATTTTACAGATCGAATTGTAAAAGAATGGACCCGTTTAAATCAGAATGTTAAATTCGTTCTGCAAAAGAAGCATTTGTCCTCACCGTTTTCATTTATACAATGTTTAAATCTATATCAAGATTAAATATGTGTATATTCGAGACCCTGCATTGTTTTAACACTTTCATGTGCAGAAAGATAATTAGTTTGTTGGTTCGGTTAACCCAGGACGTAAACCGTGATATTAAAGTCTGACGTCAAGTATTTTACCAACTGGCCTAATCGGGCTTTGTTTATTTTTTGGTTACTCAACCATGATTATGTAATGCTTCGTCCCAGCTAGTATTGGTTGAGAAACCCGGTAGAATTAAGTTGCAAGTGAATATCATCTTATTAACCATATTTAGCCTTTAAAAAATAGTTGAATTTTAGAATAAATGCATTTGCCGCATAACTTTGAAGTACCTTGAAACGGGTTGATCGATTTGTGTACCTTTCTATTCACCTTAATACAGATGGACGGCGAAAATTTCGTAGCTTTAGCTTTAACAAGGCTATAGTTACATCAGTTCGGTCGCTAAAAACAGTTTGTTATATAAGCCCATTCCCACATGTACTGAGGAAACATTGTAATAAAAGGAGAAATAGCTTGATACAAGCAATTTCTCCTTTTTCTCACAATGTCTTCAGCCGTTTTTTACTTTAATTTTCAAAATTTAACATTTTTTGAAACGTTGTCTTATATCTATTAGAAATTGATTGACCAGTCTATCAATTCGTCGTCTGATTCTGGCTCCATTACATAAATCGGTAAACATTAGTGAAGGCTTATTCCTATCAGTTCGACTTACCTGAAATAGTCACCGAATTCAGAATTTTTCACGTCAGATAGAAAAAATGGGATCAGTTGACCAATTGCTGACCCCGCAAACTTGATCAGTTGACCACACCCATCGACTCCGACAGGAAGTCCCGCTTCGATTTTAAAGGCGTTATAGTTACGACGTTAATTCGCCTAAACAACAAAATAAGTTAACAAAAATAGCGGAATTAAAAATTCATTTCTGTTCTAAAGGAATTATTTCATTGGTCAACTGTTTTTTGTTTACTTACAGCCGCGATTGGTCAGTTGAGTTTGCTATCAAGTGTGTTACTCAAGAACGCACCCGCAGACGGCTTATCTCGAATTGTGTCACTATTTTAGCACCTTTACAAGTGCGCCATCGAGGCAATCAGTAAGATATTTGGAAGAGGTGAAAAAATATTTCATAAAATATTTCCCCCAAGATAATTATCGTTATTTTCAGTTGGGTTTAGTAATCGTCCGCACCACCTCAGTGAATTTTGATGCGATCACGATATGAGCATTATTATCACTTACACATGGTTAATTGTCAGGCAGAAGTGGGGTTTTTTTATAAAAAATCGGCGAAAATGTGATTCATATGGACAAAATAGTGATAGGGAAAAAAGAATAAATAAGACTAGCTATTTACTACATAGCAGTATATTTTATTACGGTATGTCGCTTTTAAAGCCCCCCCCCCCCCTCCTCCGGCTTTAAATGAAAAAGGAGGAAATGCGTATGTGGAAGTTTGAAATAGAATTTGCATGAAACGACCCAGAGGTGAGCATGCTCAGATGATTAATTTCTCCTACAAAGTTTACATTATTGTGACGTACACTAGTTGTTTTTTAAAGGACTTGACTAAAAGTATTCTAAGAGCATGCGCACCGGAAGGCTGGGATGCGATGACGATAGCGCGATGATACGATGTTTTTGACCCAAGTGACTCAATTTAGAACTAGTTCGAGATATCAAGACAAACATTCCGATCAACTTGAACAGGTTAATGGAGCATCAAATGTGGCAACTAGATCATCCACACAGTTTTTATAAGATTTAGCCCAGTGACCTAGTTTTTTGGGCCCCAAGTGACACATTTTGAACTTGTCTGAGATATCACCAAGACAAAGATTCTGACCAATTTTCAAGTTGATTGCATGAGTATCAAACTTGGCTTCTAGAGCACCCACTTGGTCTTTCCAAGATTTGACCTGGTGACCTAGTTTTTGACCCCAAATGACACTCATCATACATTTTGACCCGAAATGACTTTCAGCTACTACATTTGCAGACATGTTTGAGAAGCATTTTGTTATGGTAACTTAAACGTCGTAACTACAGCTTATTCACGCTATAATTACAATGTTAGGGTCGCCAACAATTTATTTCGTGTAACTGGTAAAAAAATGCAAACTAACACCATTTGATATATTGAGCTTCCTGTTGGAGCTTAGAGGGCAGGACCATGCAGCGATCCTTCAATTTTTCTTGGGTTCATTAACGATGCGTCATTATATCGTTTCAGACACTGTCCATTAATTCATAGAGTTACAATGGATCTAATATACCCAATCAAATATCTCCTTTTATAGTAGCCATGGCAGAGTTGGTAGCGCGTCGGACTCTAAATCATGAGGTACAGGGTTCGATACCCGGTCGCGGCAAATATCCTTTCAGAAGTTTGTCTCCCAGCAAGGGACCTAAGTTGGATGATTAGTTGGAGGTTCGAAAAGGATGTAGTGGTAGTACTGGTGTGAGAAATACCAGGAATCCATGGTTAGGTGTTTCAGTCGCCGCGATATGACTTAGTGGCGTTAAACCTCATATAAACAAACAAAAAAACAAAGTGAGCCACATTGATGCCAAGTCATTACTTAACCTAATACAAGTAAGCAAATTTTAGACTGATTTAAGTTGAAAGAAGTTGCAGACTTAAACTTTTAGTTGGTGGAATTTGAAAGGTAGGAAACATTGTTCATAATGCTTGTATCAAAGGCTTTTTTCTACGGGTGTCAAAAAGTGGTATTGTGTGGGAATAGGTAAATGTTAAGTTCATTCATGAAGCCCCATGTTTCACTTATTTACCAATGGCTGACCCCGCCCCTTCCTGTATTTTGCTCGCCCATTGACTCCTACATGAAGTTCCGCTTCGATTTTAAACGGCATTACCTAACAAAATTTATCGACAGTAGCATATGAAAAAGGAGAATAGTTGGTTGATGACCAGAGCGCCGTTACTACAGCTTGAGGAAGCTGTAGTTACGACGTTTAAGTCACCATAGGACAAGAATGCTTAAAATAAACGGCGTACCCTGTTGGAGTTCAATGTTAACTTCCAGTCTAAATGAATGATTTCATTGGGCGACTGATTATTTGATTGAAAGCTGCTATTGATCGACTAGCATGTAAACAACTTGTATCGTTTTCAGCTAGTAATGCGTCAGCTTGGATAGCTTAAGTTAACACAAAAAACTTTGAGGACCTCTCAGAGTTCAACGCAAACTACCATTAGAGGCTTAAATCCATTAAGTGCCTACGCAATAAAATGATTCTTTTATATTTTGGGAATACCGGAAGTCTGCCTGCAAGTTTATCTCCTAAGTATTCTTAGCTCACTTGAGCATATCATGTTCAAAATGAGTTTTGGTCATTGAATGGCCATCGTGCGTCATCCGGCGACAACAACTTTCACTGTTAACACTATAGGGTCGACAAATGTAGCTCAATTCTGAAGAATTTTTGTGTCTCGATATTTGCCAGGTCTCTAAGATGAAGCCTATTAAAAGTGAGAAAATTCCTTTGAAAAACACGGGAGAAGGGGCCTAAATGGCAAGGTCTTTGTGTATACGCTCTATAGTCTACAAATATGTCTCAATTTGATTCTCCGTTTGAATATTACATTCATCACATTGAATTGTTTATTCCTTCAAATAATGAGCATCACATATAGCAAGTTGTTTCTTGATTGTTCCAATAAATAGTTTGTTGTTTTTATAAATGGCCACAGATGAACCAGATGCAATACCACCATCGTCAGTAAACACCTCTTCAATATTTGTTACATTGTTGTTGGTCATCTTTAAACGGATCACCTGGAAAATCCATAAAGGAGGGGTTGGTGTCACAAACTTGTTTAACCCTTTCCTGTTCAAATACGGGATTTTACGTTCCTGTGATTTTATACTCGGGAAAACATTGTGGAAAAAGAAGAAATTGCTTGTAACAAGCAATTTCTTCTTTTTCCACAATATTTTCTATCACATAGGATGGTTTCATTTCAAAAAGCAGCCAGTTTTCATTGTCGTCTGCAACCTCTTTCATTTTGGACCAGTCTAAAATTTCCAAACACGGGAAAGGGTTAAACCAATTAACCAATCGCCTGCCCGACCACTTATTCCGCTGTCCCCGTCCATTGACTCCGACAGGAAGTTACACTTCGATATTTAACGGTGTTATTATTTTTTTATTTCTGGCCAGTAGCAAGTGGCATAGAGCAGAATGGTTGGGTTGGCGACCAAAACGTCTTAACTACAGCATGAATAAGCTATAGTTACGACGTTTAAGTCGCAAAACAAACGAAAAAGGTTCTAAAAAATGGCGACCAATGTAGGAGTTCAAATCTCGTTTCTATTTTAAATGAATGATTTCATGGATCGAATGATGATTTGACTGACGGCTGCGATTGGTCATTTATCACTACAATTTTTGTTGATGGAATAAAAAAATAATATTTGACTTTTTGGATCGAAAATAATGTGGATAATGATGAAGTTGCCTGTTACAAGCAATTTCATCATCTTCAACAATATTTTCCAAAGTCTTTGGGGGAGGGGGGCGACAAAAAAAAGTCTAATTGTGTAGTAATCTTCAATTGACGCCCATCCCACTTTCCAAAAAAGAAAATGTTAAAATCAAAAGGCGATCAGAAATAGACTAATAGCCGTGAAAACAAACACATTTGAAAAAAATATACATTATTCCTTCAAATAAGCAATAACGATAAAATAAAATGCCGGCATTTTTTGACGTTTCCTTTAATGATTTAATCCTTTCCTATTTAATCCCTGGTTTTTACGTCCCTGTGTTTTTATACTTGAGAAAATATTTTGGAAAAAGAAGAAATTGCTTGCAACAAGCAATTCCTTCTTTTTCTACAATATTTTCAACCTTACTGAATGATTGGTTCTCAAATGATATAAACGTTAAATTGCCCTCTGCAAAACCTTTGAATTTGGATTGGCCTACAATTTTGCAATACAGTAAAGCGTTAGGTACCTCTATGTTCCGTAACCAGACCGCTTCTTACTTAACCCATTCCCACTCAATCCCTCCTTTTTACGCCCCTCAACAAAAAAGCTTTTGAAAACATTGTAGAAAATGAAGAAATTGCTTTGATCAAGCATTTTCTTCATTATCCACAATGTTTTCTATCCAAAGACATGATAAAAATTAAAATTTCATTAACTTGAAATTGTCGTCTGCAGCTTCTCTCAATTTGGACCAGTACAAAATTTTGTTATGTGGGAATGGGTTATATCTGATTGAGAAGGATGCGCTAGATTGAAATATAATAAGACTGAGTATTAGAAAAAGAAAATTGAAGGCCAAAAGCCAAGTAAGAGTTCCACTTTTCGACATATGGTTATTTGACAAGCCTAATGCAAATATCCGATAAACGCGAAGCTACATGAAAAAATAATCTCTGAAAATGCTACAATATTTGGAACATTTGTTTCAGAATCAGCTACCATTTCAATATAGCATCTCACAAAAATGTACCTCCGAAAAAAATGTTTTTATTGAATCGTTTTTATAAATGTTTTCCTTTCAACATAGTTGTTAGACGAATTAGTAACCTATTACCTGACCAACAGGTTTGTAACCCAAAACTCCATAAAGGTCTACACCTGTAATTAGTTTAGGACACGCCCCTATCCACATGTCACCTGTCTTGGAGTCTATATGAAGGTTGTCTGGTCCAGTATGTATATTATAAACCTGAAATAACCCAATCAACACCATGATCTGAAACGGTGTTTCGACATCTTTAATTCATTCCAACACAATGACGCCCCTCAAGAAAAACAATTGGGAAAACATTGTGTAAAATTAAGAAATAGCTTGTAACAAGCACTTTCTTCATTTTACACAATGTTTTCTACACAGAAAGTTGAAAAAAAATCTAAAATTCCATAAACTTTAAATTGTTGTCTGCAACTCCTTTCGATTTGGACCAG
Organism: Fragum fragum; assembly: GCA_946902895.1. NCBI lineage: Eukaryota > Metazoa > Mollusca > Bivalvia > Cardiida > Cardiidae > Fragum > Fragum fragum. Next base: position 6,049,679 of record OX336366.1, read on the forward strand.
TCTAAAAATATGTCGTCAGGGACTGGTCTAAAGAGTAGGTGTTATTTGTGAGAGGGAACTTTTCCCCATAAAAATCGCCACGGATGTTTTTTTTATTTTGTGTAGGGGTTTTCCCCTTCTGTTGTTTTTACGGATTAAGTGTTATAATTCAATAACGATGATAGACCAGTACCAAAGCGATATTGCTTCAAATTCATATTGCCAAATCAGTGGTAGTTAAAATTAAACCACGTAGAAAATTAGTAGAACCTCACCAACGAAAGATACTTGATTTAAAAACAACAACACAAATTTAGTTTTGGAGAATTATAAAATACATGTATTCACAATGAATGCCGATGCCGATGCAATTAAAATTCTTGGTTACAATCTATAGATCACTTACTTGCAAATATCCCAAGGAACAACAATATCAATACTGCCTGCCTTTGGTTTTTTGGGGTTTTTAATATTTGAGACTTAATTATGAAATTTGACAAGCATTCCATTTGCTTTGTGATTGCAATGCCAAGGAGGAAATCTTCTGCCTGGCTTTTAGAATCATAAAATTCAGTTTCAGTTCATAAAGTGAAAACAGATACACTATAAAATCAATCTTATTTAAGCTAATCGATGGCGTTTGCATATCGGAGATTCCAAATGCTTCAGCCTACTTATGTTAAAGACCCGGACCAACGCCGGCGATTGTCGTGAGGAATTATTTAACAAATCGACGACACGGCCACAGTTAGTTACCTGCTCGGCGATCAAACAGTACCATTACGACCGAACAATCGGCGATTAATCGTTGGCAAGCTGCTGATTAGCCATTAAGGAAGTTAAAAGTTCACTTCCTGTTATATTCAATGATTTGATTGACGGATTGATTATTTGATTTAAATCTTTGAATACGTATTGCAGATTATTCTCACTTTACATCCCCGATTCCACAAAAGCCATCGCCGACTCGTCAGATCCCTGATGCGACTATAACTTAACCATTAACTATTTTGCAAAAAAATAGGCCTGTCCAAATTCAAAGATTTTGCAGACGAAGAATTAATTTGCATCTAATTTTAAAAATAATCATTGAGTAGTGTAGAAAATATTGTAGAAAAAGAAGAAATTGCTCGTTAAAAGCAATTTCTTCTTTTTCTACAATATATTTTCAATTATAAATTGACAGGGCCGTAAAAACCAGTGATTTAACAGGAAAGGGCTAAACCATTGTCAAATCTATTCATAATGCACATTTAATAATGTTACCCCCGTTCTAGTGATTGTTGCATGAAGCGCCCATACAGTTATGGAACAACACTGTATGTGGCCCTGAATTCGAATACTTAATCAGTGAAGGAATATCTTAAATGTGGCTAATTTAGTATTGACTTGACCTACCCAATTAGTTTTGACTTCGCCATCTTTCTGTATAGTCAGAGAATGAACACTGCGTGTGAGTGATTCAGCAACAAAGAGATTTCTGCAATATAATGACAAAAACATGGCCGAAACCGAGATAGATGGACACCCAGAAAAAATGGTGCCAGCATACATATAACAAGAAATAGTGATTCTGGTGAGGAAAAACTATGATAAAAATATATTTCTCTGACTATTTACAATTTTGAAATGGATTTATGTTGGTTTCGGCAACACTAGTTAACCGTTGTCATGCTTAATAAAACTTTCTACAGAATTACATTAAAATCAAAGGGCTTAGAGCACTGAAAGCACCAATTGTGGGTTAATATTCATTTTGAAAATTTACTTTATAAATGATATTGATTGAAACAAGAGCCATGTCGGATATGGCCATCCCCCGCCGTAAAAGCTTGATAGTAAACTGAAGCTAGTTAGATTTAGGCTTCTTGTGCACTGCATTTCTTCTCAATAAGTTCGATAATGGCTATTATACTTTCAGAGATATGCTAAGGACAAAATCTAAGTCTTTAAAACTACAAAGGGCAATTACCCAAAGTTATGCAAGCAAGAGTTATGGTTCTTATGTTCAGAACTTCTCCTCAACGAGATCTATCCACCTATGAAGTTTCAAGTTAATAGCTATTATGCTTTCAGAGATACGCCCCGGACAAAATCTTAGTATTTAAAACAACTAAGGGAAATAACTCCAAAATTATGCAAGCAAAGGTTGTGGTTCTTGTACACTGCACTTCTCCCCCAATGAGATCTATCGACCTATGAAGTTTCAAGTTGATAGCAATTATACTTTCAGAGATATGCTCCGGACAAGTTTAGTGACGGAACGACGGAATGAAGGAAGGACGGAATGGCGGACGGAGCCATTACTATATCCCCTTCGCCGAAACGGCGGGGGATAAAAAGAGACAAGAAGGTGGTGTAGACAAAGATCAGACTGCACATATGAATGATCCGGGTTCAGCATGACAAGGGTTAACACCTAGACAAGAAATAAAAGAATTTACAGATTCAAATACATTACGCCATTCAAAGTTGTACTTTATACAGAAAATGACATACTAGGTTTCGTTAGGTGAGAGAATAAATTCCTGTCTGGAGCACTCGTTAATATTTACCTTTTATCGTTCGATAAAGCTATTCCATTGGCCATCTTGAAACCCGACATGACTACCCTTCCCTTGATGCCGTCGTAATACACGAGTTTGCCCGTAGGTAAGGGGATAATGCTCTCTATAACCCATGTTGTCAAAGTTCTCCAGCGTACAGATTGGGTTATATAAAACCGATCTTTGTCGATCACCGCCAGGTCATTCATACTGAAATTACGATTAAACTCCGGCATTGGTCGATATTTATCTGAAGCATATTTACTGGTTTGGTGACTTAAACGTCGTAACTACAGCTTTGTTAAGATTATTAGTTATTGTTGTTTCCTTCAGGATTTTATCAAGTGGACTAATTTTTTACAGGATGTAACAAAGCTCGATCTTATGAGGGGTATCATATAGACAATTCTTCTGACCAAGATTCTGAGCCAAAGAAATGTAACTTGTAGAGTGGACACAAGGTTTTCCTTATCCCTTTCCTTATCAATCACTGGACTTTACCTCCCTGTAAATCTATAATTGAGAAAACATTGTAGAAAAATAAGAAATTGCTTGTAACAAGCAATTTATTCTTTTTCCACAATATTTTCTATCCTACTGAATGGTTATTTTTTTAGATTAAATCCACTTTCAATTTAGTCTACAAATCCTTTGAATTTGGATAGGTCGAAAATTCTGCAAAACAGGAAAGGGTTAATAAGATTTTACCAAATTTCCTAATTTTTGACCCCACATGACCAAATGTCAAAATTGTAGATGATAAAATAGAGATATTCACAAAATGGAGGTTTATATAATGCAAACAAAGTGTTTTTTTTCTTTTGAGCGTTTTGTTTTTATTTTTTAAGCCTAAAAACTTAATCACACTAATGTATGAATCCGCTTTCTTAAAGAAATATTCATAACAAATTAAAGCTATCTACATTACACACAAATTAATTGACACAATCGTGGCTGTCGATAAAATAATCAGTCGACCAATGAAATCATTCATTTAGCCTGGAGGTTAACTTTGAATTGCTGCCATTTATGTGAAAACGTTTGCTTCTTTTGGCGACTTAAACGTCGAAACTACAGAGTATTCAAACTTGAGTTTCGACGTTTAGGTCGCTAACCAAACACTCTTCTCTTTTCTTACACGTTACTAGCCATAAATTTTGCAAAGATTCGTGGTTAAATATCGACAGAACTTCCTGTAGGAGTCAATGGCCGGGGCAACGGAGCTAGTGGGCGGGGCAACGGAGTTAGTGGGCGGGGCAACGGAGTTAGTGGGCGGGGCTAGCGATTTTACCAATTGTGTTGAAGCATCAAGAACACAACGGATGCTGGACAAACCTAAACCTTATTAGCCAACTTCAGAAATTTGATATCAGAAAAGGTCCAAATACTATTAACGTTCAACAAAAGTATTCTAAAAAAGAAAAAAAAAGTTTTTTGACTTTTCCACGTTTGTTCAGTTTGCCGTATTCCGTAATTGGGTCTTGTGTAAAATGCTAAAAGCTTACAATCCAACAAATGTTTCGTCTGTAATTAGCTTTAGGAACTTCAACGTGAGAGGATTTTTGTTCACCTCAAACACACCAACTCCTTCAGCATCTTCTCGGTGTATAACAACATACAATAGGGATTGACCTGTAACAAAAATAACGATTACCAGTCATAGAAAATCAAACAATAATGATAATAGAAATCAGGAGTATCAACAATTACATTTTTCAATTTTGTTACATATAATGTTAACAGATTTTTTTTTCAATACAATTGGAAAAGAAACACTTAATGCCAAGGAGGTCAAAGGCCACTTTTAGACTATGCCTATATAACTTATGGTAAGAAAAGGATCGTTTCGGTTCTAGTCCTTTTTCATATAATACTTTTTGTATATTCCGATTTGTTATGAAACTTTGATATTTAAGCCAAAAATTCCGTGACCATGACCTTTAGAGTAGGAGCTTGAATTTAGCTAAGTGCACTTGCTTTCATTCAGATGTACAAATGTGTAAGACATTATTAGATTATTAGACATTATTAGAACCGCACACATAAGAAATAAAGACTGATTCAAAATTTGAACTTGACCTTCTATTGTGACCTTGATCTCAAGAGTAAGAGCCTAATTCATACGCAGTTCAGTCTCTTATGTCCAGATGTATAAGTGTGTACAAACATTCAAATAAAGGGATCAAGAAACATAGGCAATGTCAAAATTTGATCTTTGACCTTTGACTTTCTTTTCAAACCTTGATCTTAGATTTTGAGCTTGAAAAATGCGTTATTCTGTTAGAATTACGGCAAGTAGCGTGTAGAAAAAAAATATTTTGTTGGTGAGCTAAACGTCGTAACTATAGCTTATATAGCCACGCATAACTGAGAAAGGAAGTTCGTTTTGGATATCAAACGGCGTTATTTTGCAAAATTCATGTTAGATGATATCTAATAAAAAGTAAAATGGTTGGTTGGTGACTGAATATCGTAACTACGGTTTGAAACGCTAAAGTCGCTAAACCAATAAAATGCTTAACATGCATGTCGGAATTCAGAGTTCATTTCCGTTCTATATCTATTTGTTCAATTATCAGCCGCGGTTCGTCTTTTTAACCAATTACCAGACGGTAACATTTTAGACTGTCCAAATTCAAAGCGGTTACAGACGACAATTCAAATATTATTTTTTTTTTTCAATTTCTTGGTAGAAAACATTGTGACAAATGAAGAGATTGCTTGTTACAATGTTTTTTCTTGAGGGGGCGTCCAAAGGCGTCACTGTTTGGGGATGGGTTAAGATGTTTATTTCTGATCTTACCGGTTGTTGAATCTTTCCATATGGACATTCCATGTGGAGCAATGAGAGGATTTTCACCATCTTTAACGTTCACTACACGAGCTTTTTCTAATGTACCGTTTGTATATACAGCATAAATTGAGCCAGGTACACCATAGGTATGAAGACCCTGAAACAAACAAATAAAAATACATGATCTTCGACAACGGGATGTCTAAAAGCTTCTCCATGGCCTACGGTATCGTTTCTGTATTACGCTGTAAAAGTCGGAAACAACCTACAAGATGTAAAGGGCCGATATACTGCCCTTATAAGCCAAATATTAACTGAACTTAACATTTTCGAAATATTTGCTCGTGTTTGTGTCCTAATTTAGGATATCAAGGAAACCCTTTAAGAAGATAAAGATGGAGGCTGGAAATTGCCTTTGGTTTTCTGCATAACTCAAACGAACACTAACAGAATTGGCGGATCGACTGTAATGCCCGCTGAGCAAAACTTATTCCAGTTACATATAACAAAAAGTAAAATGTTTGCTTGGCGACCTAAGTGTCGTAACTCCAGATTGAGTAAGCTGTAGTTACGACGCTTAAGTCGCCAAACTAACAAAAAAGCTTTAAATAAATTTCTGTTAAACTACGCGTCCGGTCTGACTGATTTGATCAGTTGATCTCATTCGTCACAACTCGACCGATTCCGTATCTACATTCGACGTCCATCAGTGTTACCCAGTTTAGAAAATCCAGTAGGATTAAATTTACTTGGTTTGAAGAGAAGTAGTGCACAATTAGGTTCGATTTATTATTTTTCAAAACCCGTCTCCTCCAAGTAACTGCACATTTTGAAAATGGCTTTATGCCAGGATTCTTTATAATTTAAAGAAAGCGTATGGACTCCTTTTACAAACGAAATCACCTACCAACGTTCTGCTCAGCGTAGATCCGGTCACGGTTTCAATAACGCGTCGTCTTTCAACAATGAAATGAGTAATTTGCCTTCTGTAGTGTGCTCCAGCTAGGCCCTTTCATAAGGACGCCCTGCCCTTAAAGTACAAAGCCTTTTTCTTTTTGTGTGTGTGTGTTTTTGGGTTTGTTTTTTTTTTTGTTTTTTTGTTTTTTGTTGTTTTTGTTGTTGTTGTTGTATTTTTTTTCCTTTTAGTCGCTCTGCCCAAATAATATTCTCTAAATTGATTCGATAGATTTTTATACCTACCAGAGAGCGTGCTCTCCGTAATCTTAGCAAGATTGACAATGCTTATTAGAAGATACTTTCTGATTTCTTCGCGTATGTTTCTATCTTAATAATAACCATTTTAAAATGATTTGATAATATCCGAAACGATAAAAGAAAAAAGAAGAAATAACAAATTCTATTGATCTGGGAGTTACAAAAAGTCGTTGATCAAGTAAAAGATGGTAATTACAGCTGATTTCTTGTCGTATTTATGATAGCGGCGATTGGTCAAGTATATTTGGGAAATATGTGTGTTTTTCTCCGAATGCTTTGTATCATATATGGTGGTTATTTCTCAAACAACACGCCGTATGAAAGTCGTCTAGCACTGGACTAATCTTGATATTGTCGTTTGGGTTTAAAATACGTACGGAAGAAAACAGTATGGTGTCCTCGTCAAGCTCTACAAGGTCTTCTGATCCCCCATCTACGAGAAAAACAGTATGTCAGATCTTTATGTCACAAATATCCTACAATAATAATACTGATAATATTAACAATATCTTTATTTCTGAACAATAAAAAAATAGGAACATCTTTTCAAATTAAGGAATTTTAAAATACTCTATTTAGTACCTCTGCCTTTCTTAATAGCCTGTCATAGAATCTACTAAACTCAGAGACTAATTACATATGTCCTCGTAACTCCTCAGTAACTGCAGGGGCTTATTCGTTTACACTTTTTATCTCGAAATAAATAAACTTTGGAATGAAAAGCACTAGCCTGTGTGTGAGACCACGTATGGTTAAATATCCTTTAATAATTTAAATGTTTGTTTCGTTTATCAAAAACGAGTGTTCAGATTGGTCGAAAAAATTAATTCATACCTCCATGAACAAAATTTTGAGCACGCAATCATTTTGTATGCTTCCGCACAAAATAGTTCTATACAAAAAGGTATAAAAAATTGTAAAGTTTTGCTTTTTTCCCTCGATGCTATTAAATTATAAGAAATAAAGGGAGTATTTTTGTTTCTATGCAGGTATGATTACAGTGTAATCATACACTGTATTAATACAGTGTGATTAGTTTTTTCGGTTCATACCTCTATGAAAACAAAAAATATTCTCTTCATCTCTTAAATATATTGGGCCCTAACTGACCACAGCTGTCGATACAACGTAAATCATCAAACAATCAATCAAAAAGATAGCATTGACATAAAATACGGAAGAAAAATAAACCATCAGTGATAAGATTTTTTTCGTATAGAAAAATATATATATGCAGAATTGTCCACCATAAAAAATTGACCGGTCGGTATAGAAAATGTTTTAGATTAAATTGGATCAAAAGCAGATGGACAGGATTCAAATTTCTAAAATGAACAAAAAACGTACATAGATTTGAACTCTGGCCATTAAGCAGTCCAAAAATCTGGAAACAGAAATAGGTTTGATCCCTAAAGTCGTTCTCTTTTAGCGTGATGGGTCATATATAAGTCAATAAGCCCGTATTATACTACATGTTTTCTTACTACTTAAACATGTATGTGTATGCCATTCTAAGGCGAAAAAGTCGCCTGATTCAGACTGACACGTGTCTATGCTCACATAATGTAGGTTAGAACTACACGGTTACAAAAGTTTTTAATTTATAAAAGAATAAGTTAAAGTGATTGATTAAAGGTCTTTTTTATCTATACCTGTATAGACAAAATTGACCTTTAGTCACTCGAAATCACTTATATATCTATAGAACACCACCTTGCTTGGGTAAAATGGCACTTGTTTACAAACAGAAACCTTTAAAATCACAAATTTGACGACTTTGTTGATATAAAAAACTAGTGTCTATCGGTTACTAATAAATTGTTCTAAGTGTACTAAGCTAGAAAAAATCTTAACCTGCATTCTTTGAGCATAGGCGCAAACCAGTCTTCGCCAGGTGACACATCATTTCCCCCTAATATCTTCATCTTGATAAAAGTTAACTATAATCCACCCTCACAAAATCGCACTTTTAACGCTCATTAGGAAAAATAAACAGTTTGGAAAACATTGTGGAAAATTAAGAGATTGCTTGTAACAAGCAATTTCTTCATTATCCACAACGTTTTCTACTCTAATTTTTTTTCAGTTTCATAAATTAAAAATTGTTGTCTGTAACCTCTTTCGATTTTGATCATTCCACAATTCTGTCATCTGGTATTGGGTTCAGAACGAGGATCTGGATATTTGACACTGGCATTATTACTACACCATTTTATATAAAATGTAATTTTAATGCGTAACCCATTTTTAACTCATTAATATTTATATTTAAAATGAAAATTGTATCATATTGCTTGCACACAATATTATCTTAATTTTCAAACTATGTAAGCCTTGCATTAAATTCGTCGGCTGTGAAATTATATATGTTAAGCAATTTTATACAGCAATCAATTCATATTATCTTCTAAACAATTTGAAATTGCAAAGAGTTTGGATATTAAGCTGTATATTAAGATAGACCGGCGATGACATTATAAATTCAGTCTTCACATTTCCAACCTAATACATTTTAGCTCTGTAGCTTAAAGATTGACGAGTGAAGTGTGAAGTTTTCAAATATTTTCATCAACAAGTGTGAAGTTTGGAGAACTTAAAATCTCACAATCCCAATTTCACAGTTCGATATGCATAAAGTTTGAATTAAGAAGTCTGAATTTACTGAGTCAACACTGGTCTACCGTAATATAGGTAGCTATTAAAATTGCAGCCATCTGGCGGCGTATAGGACGATTATAACTACAGAAACCTACTTTCTATTAATCCCTTCTTCATCTTTTGTTTTTATGTACAAGTCCAACATTTTATCTCCTTATAAGGGTGTATTCGCGTTAGTACTCGGGGATATATACTCATACGTTTTTTCTTGAATGAAATGATGAAGCTGTTCTCTTATCTACGCTCGCACTATTTGTTAATCAAAGCGCTGAAAGCCCTGTAAGCTTGAGATATGTATACAGGAGATATATATAATCTGGGCAGAAAAAGTTTGATGGTCGAATTATCGGAGGTGCCACTTTTTACCCAAATCTACTGCCGATTATGCGCAGATCTGCCAATTTGTGCGCTAGGGGACACAACCTGCCCGCAATAATTTTCATCCCGTTGAGGTATTGTAACGATATATTTACATGTATATATCGTTACATATTTTTCGCCCGATCAAAATGCTTTGAAGGGATCTGATAAGGGCCACCCAAGGATCCTTCCGGTGAATTTTGGTTGAGTTTTGTTGAATTATGTTCAGTACTTTTTGAGAAGATTTTTAAAGTAAAAGTTGACGGACGGACGACGGAAACCACATAATGACAAAAGCCCGTTGGCTTTCAGCCAGTGGAGCTAGCGATAGAAAGAGCTAGAGAGTGAGAGAGATGGGGGAATGGAGCGTGTAGCCAGGTTCGAACAAGGAGGCTCTTGCGTGCGATGTGAGTTTTCTACCACACAGACCAATTTCGTTATGTAAATCTCGCTTTATAATCTCCAGATAAAGAGAGCGAGAGAGGGTGGGCGGTCGTTTACCAGGTGAACATGATTATGTACACCCCTTAAAGCGGTATGTAGACGTTGCATCCTTTGGGTAGAATTCGGAGGTAAAAATATATAGACACTAAGTCCGAGCACGACCAAACTGTTTTCAGACAGTGCTAATATGATCCTTTAAATGACCAATTAATTTGTTATACAAAACATTCCAATCGTGCGTAAAACCGACAGCTTCGCTTATCAGCTTTGTGCAGCAACTTCGTCTGACCGGACGGTTTTAACATTGTTAGTCTAGAATAAGTAATATTATTTTGGTATGAAGCAACACCTTATTTTTTTCAACAATATGTAATGATTATATATGTTTAATTATTTCCAATATGTTATATATCTCCTTTCTTTCTTTCCATTCACTCGTCAAGTTTTGATAATTTTGCCAAATTCAGAACACTCTCACGAAAGTACTGTACATCAAGCCGACAGCTTTCAACGAGTCATATCTCGCCTTCGTCCTTCTCGCCTCAATCGGGCGTATTAATTTATGGTCAGATCCGATCTACTTTTCATGCGACAGAAGATCACATTGATTGCGGTAGATGTTTTTAGCTAGCAAAGCGTCAGCTTTGATAGCGTAAGTTAACAGACAAAATTTTGAGGTCTTCTCAGAGGTCATTGAGTGCAAACTGCCACTGGAGGCTTAATGTCTACGCCAAAATAAGTAGTTCTTGTGTATTTCAAATTGTTGAGGACTCCCTCAAAAGCATACTATAAAATCCATTCCCATTCAATCCTGCTTTTAAAGAATCTCAAAAAGGCTTTGGAAAACATTGAGGACAATGAAGGAATTGCTTGTATCAAGCAATTTCTTCAGTGTCCACAATGTTTTCTACACTAGAAAAGGCAAAGAAGATAACTTAACAGGACAATGCTTTGCTAGCTTACAGTACGTTCATTACGTTGATTACATTATGTTTTCATATTAAACTCTGCATGGGTTTGAATCTTTAGCATTGTAACTTTAGCCTCAGATTGCTTACGCAATCTCAGGTTAAAAACGTAAATAAATTTTTGAGAAATTTTGGCGACCAAAATTTGTACCTATATTTCAAACTTAAATTAGGTATCACAATGTCTCCGTGCTTTTTCGAATAGAAATCCTCGGTCTTTTACAATCCAAGTGTAAAGCACCGATACACGCAAAATCATCTCTTGCTTTCTTACCAGTTCACTTCTTGTTGGACTAGAGACAGGAAAAGTCCATGAAAAAATCCTGCCGCGTTCGGGATTCGAGCCAATGGCCTGAGAATTGGTAGTCCTGCGTTTAACGAATGGACCATCGGGCTTAGACTGGTTCCCAGTCTCACTGATAGTTGTTTGTTTTATAGTAAAATTTCAGTCCACAAGTTTCTTGTCTCTACCGGTTAACTCTCAATTTTGCTGATCAATTACTAAAGTACATTACTCATTCTATATATTTACCTGCAGGTAAATATATAGAATGAGTAATATACTTTAGTTAATTTCAAACTTATACATACGGGCAGCCTGGAAAGGTTAACTATACAGAGTTGGACGTGGTAAAGAGTGAAATAGACCCGTTGATTATTATTGATGTTACACGAGTAGAATTGTGTGCAAATGAATTCGAAGACTATAGTAATGCCTCTTTATTGCCAACAAGATGACGTCACAACGTACATGTAATGACATTATTTGAAAATGGCGTTATATTCATATATAATATACATATATAAATATATATATATTTCAAAGATTTCTATAAAATCTTTGGTGATATTAAAAATAGAATACCCGATTCCTGTTCATAAAATCCCGAATTTACCAAAAATATGTAAAAACTCAGTAATAAACTTTTTTTTAACTAGGAAAAATCACCAAAAATTTGAGTCAATTTCAGGGAAATCGGGTAACGACTTATTCTTTAACTTGACTTAAAGTGAAAAGTGACCAAGCCATCTATTTTTGGGAATGATAGAGTTGTAGTTACCTTCTAATACAGTGGTACACTTTCCTGGGTATTTGTTATAAATAACTCTGTCTATGTCAAGCCATACCCTGAAATAACAAAGAGACAGAGAGGATATGGAATGAGTGGTCACAGAATACCGAGTCTATTAAAAGATTCATCTGTAAACAGACAAGAGAGCCGTTGGTCCTGGTGCTGCCAACTGGGATGAAGGCTCTTTTTCTTTCAAAAGTCAAATTTAATATTAAAGTTATTATACAAGTGGGTCTAACCATATTTTATACACATAAGAGCTCTGTAGCTGGAGAACCAAGAGTCAAGATTTTAGCAATGTCCACAGAATTCCATAAACAGTTCAAATTTCAAGGCTCCGGGACTTATAAGGAAGGCAGAGAACACCCCACCCCCCTTTGATACAAGGATAATGATTTAAAAAATATGAAAGATATAAACTGCAAAATATCTAATCTGAAAGCAAACAGGGTCTGAAGAATATATTTAAAGATTTAACTGTTATTGCCATGGCAACTAGATATCTTCCATTGGACCTCTTTACAACTATTAGCTGTAGTGAAAGTAGACCACCTACGAACAATTGCGATCTCACTTTCGTCCTGTCATGGTACACATAACATTCCGTTCTCATATTCGTCCTGTCATTGTACATGTACCATTGCGATTTCAATTTCGTCCTGTAATTGTACATGCACCATTGCGATCGCACTTTCGTCCTGTAATTGTACATGTACCATTGCGATCTCACTTTCGTCCTGTAATTGTACATGAACCATTGCGATCTCACTTTCGTCGTATTGTCATTGTACATGAAACACTCAATTCTCATATTCGTCCTGTCATTGTACATGTACCATTGCGATCTCACTTTCGTCATCCTGTCATTGTACATGTAACACTCAATTCTCATATTCGTCCTGTCATTGTACATGTACCATTGCGATCTCACTTTCGTCGTCCTGTCATTGTACATGTACCATTGCGATCTCTCTTTCGTCCTGTAATTGTACATGTACCATTGCGATCTCACTTTCGTCGCATTGTCATTGTACATGTAACACTCAATTCTCATATTCGTCCTGTTATTGTACAAGTACCATTGCGATCTCTCTTTCGCCGTCCTGTCATTGTACATGTAACACTCTATTTTCATATCCATCTGTATTTGTACATGTAACATAGCGATCTCACTTTCTCCGTATTGTCATTGTACATGTAACACTCAATTCTCTTTTTCGTCCTATCATTGTACATATATAACTCCGTTCACATTTGAACAAACGCCACTGCGGTCTACTTTCCTCCTGCAATTGTACATGTAACACTCCGTTTTCACTTTCTTCCCTTCATTGTACACTGCGTTCTCACATTCGTCCTGCCGTTGTACATGTAACACACCGTTCCCACTTTCTTCCTTCCATTGTACATGTATAACTCCGTTCTCTCTTTCGTCCCGTCACTGTACATGTACCATAGCGTTCTCACATTAGTCCTGCCGTTGTACATGTACACACCGTTCTCACTTTCTTCCTTCCATTGTACATGTATAACTCCGTTCTCTCTTTCTTCCTGCCATTGTACATGTATAACTCCGTTTTCACTTTCGTCCTGCCATTGTACATGTTACACTCCGTTCTCACATTCTACCTTCAATTGTACATGTAACACTCCGTTCTCACTTTCTTCCTGCCATTGTACATGTATAACTCCGTTTTCACTTTCGTCCTGCCATTGTACATGTTACACTCCGTTCCCACTTTCTTCCTGTCATTGTACATGTATAACTCCGTTCTCTCTTTCTTCCTGCCATTGTCAATGTAGAATTCCGTTTTCACTTTCGTCCTGCCATTGTACAAGTACCACTGCGTTCTTAATTTCTTCCTTTCATTTTACATGTATAACTCCGTTTTCACTTTTGTCCTGCGATTGTTCATATACCATTACCCGTCATAACACAACCAATGATTCTTTTGATATTATTTTTTTTTTTAAATCGCATTTCTTGAATGTCAACCTGTCACATTAGCGTATTCGACGTCCTTACCATTACAAGTCTTTGCGAAACCAATTAGCATATTTTTCACCATTGAATCGAATTCTACATTGATTAAAAGTATAGAAAGCACTGCGTATTCTAGAATAGTCGGAAGTACGCAAAATGGATGTGAAGGTTTAATAGCAGATGGAAACATTCGAATGCTTAAGAAGCATATAGCAGCGTTTCTGCAGAAATGTTCACGATATCTATCATAAACAAGGTAAATATGGCTTTTGGAAAAGACGTTAGAGAAAATAGCGTTGAAGTGATAAGAGTTAAAAAGTTGTTTCCTGACATTTTTATTTGACAAATAATACAAACATATTTATCATCGCCAATTCCGGTAGGTGTTTTAATTAATTCGAGATACTTTCATGTTTTTAAAGTAAGAAACTGCATTTCGCAAGCAGAAACTGCAGCTGTTAAAAGTGTTTTCGTCGTCCATGAGATGACGTAGGTTGTCACCCTAAAACTTTGTCATCTTCCTTTGAATCTATGGCATAATGCAAATGGGAAAACGCGCTGTCGACATCCTAGTGTAGTGATTTCTAAAAACCAAGCGAACCATGATGGTCCTACATCGCTCTTCTGAGTACGATAGCTCTAGGTTTTACAGAGCTTGGGAAGGTTTATAAAGATGTCATCTTCATCACATTGTATAATATTAGATCTAATAAAATATCTTATTCTAATCTAAGAGCGGTAGTATGATTTATTCCGATAGACTACCATCAGACAATAATGCAAGCAAAATATCTTCGAAAGGCCTAATATTTTTGGAGATATTTTCATGTGTTTCTGTCCTGATATCCTTGGGATCCATCAATATAATTCTTGTTTTAATATTGTATTTACAGTTCAAGTAAGTAATTGTTACCTTTACAACCATAAGGCAATTCTACATACAATATGTGAACAATAGGTCTGATCCCACAGCCAAGGGCAATTTTCTGACTTAAATGAGTCTTTGAAGCATTTTGGTACAGAGTTATTAGACAATGATACATACCAAGTGTCAAAGCTCTAGGCCTAACGGTTTGACTGAAGAAATCTTTTAGAGATTTTTTTTAATGTAAAATCCTGGGTTCGAGAGCATTTGTGTAATTTCTGAGTAGACATTTTTTTATCTGTTTTGGTAGAGGGTCTTAAGATGTTGGTAAATACTAAATATCAAAGTTTTAGGCCTTCCTGTTTGGGAGCGTTATCTTCCGATAGGTGGCATTTTTCAAACACTGACCTATCTGATTTGAGCATTCTGGGTAGTGTCATTCGTGACAACTTGGCCGATTCCGTCGAACTACATTCAAAATGTCAGCGTCCTTGAAATGCACGATTTGATTTCTCGATGCCGCCTTTTGGAGCACAAGTATGACATGAACGATTTCGCAATTTAAAATAATTATATTTCTAATTAATTTGGGGAGACAGTTCAGTTTAATTTCTCCACAATTTTAGTTATTATTGCAATTATCCACTTGCTACTTTTTGGCAATATAATATGAAGTTATGCGTACGATGTAGTAATATTTATCCCAATCTGGATAAGTGATACGGTCCCGAAGACAGGTCAATCTTCGGAGAATATGACATGCGCAGACAACGGTTTGGGAGAAAGATGATTTCTTAAGCTTTGCCTTCATAATTCCAATATAAAATCCGGGACCGAGAAACATACGGCTAAATTCAGAGGAAAGCAATTCTTTGAAATTTTTTTGAAGATGGTCATAAGGCAATGATAAACACCGTATAAGAAAGCCCTATGTTTTACGGTTTTGAAAGAATATTTTTTCTGCGTTTTCTTCTCAATTCCAATGAAAAATTAGTGATAGAACACCAAAGGGCTAATTTTCAGAGTCAAGTGATTCAATGAACCACAATTCTACGATACATACTAAATATCAAGTTTGGGAAAAGAAGGTACATGTATTTGTTCTCATTGTAAACGTGGAAACCAGATTTTAAATTCTTTGGAGTATTTAGAAAGAGCATGATCCAAAGGTTTTTCTGTAAAGTTTTGCTGAAATTTCATTAGTTTATGAGGAGAAAATTGTTTTTGACATTGTGAACGGATAAACAGACAGACGAATGCCGGTCGATGACCAATCAGTTCGTTATTAGGTAAACTAATAATGTGATTCCGCTGAGCCTGTGCTTGATACTAACAAAAAGCCACATACCCTCATCACACTTTCGTGAAGACAATCTCAGGTTCATATTTTAGTATTGAATGACCATTTTTGTGTTATTTAGGGCAGTTGGGGAAATTCCATTTGTAGGTTTTAAAAATACGGATAACACCTATTATGTCAAGATAAAGCCACGCAAACCGTTCATTTTTTAATCACTCTGGAAATAAATGATATGTTTTGAAATAATTTTGTTGCTAATGTGAGAAGATTTTTTGCTTTATCGTGGTAACTGATACTAGGGGCATCCTAATTTCTGTTTGTTTTTTTGAATACACCTAACCCATTACCTAACGGCAAAATTGTAGACTGGTTTATATTAAAAGAAGATGCAGACGACAATTGCAAGTTGATGAAGTCTTTAAGAACACTGTCTTTTTAGGTAGAAAACATTGTGGAAAATGAAGAAATTGCTTGTAACAAGCAATTTCTTTTTTCACAATATTTTTATAACTATCTTTTCTCGATGTGCGTCAAAATGTGTCATTGTGTGGGAATGGATTAAGTCATTAAAAAATTGTAAATAATGTTTGAATTGGGATAACACAAAAATGATTGCATGAAAAAAAATGTGGAAGCACATTGGTGTCACCGACATCGACAAAGCGAAACGTCACAGAGGAAATTGATGGCTCGCTGGCCACGCCAACTGCGTCCGACATGATTTTCGGAGGTACACACAATCCACATTGATCGGGAGATTTTCCAGAAACACGCGGGCAATTGGTCCTAAAGTGCTCACCCGAGTCGATGACTGCAGAGGTAAAAATGCCTAAAATGACCCAGTGACCCGTCATTAAGATCTTGTTTTAAGAAAGAAGGAGGATAATGGCATTCTTACAACGTTTCGAGATATTTGTGTCAAACAGTAGGGTGTAAAATGAAAGGAGGTTTTGTTTTTTTAGAGGGGGTAGGTTTGACTTAATGAACAAGATATTAGGAAAAATTGACCAAATATCGAACCCTTTGCCTTTTGTAGGGTAGAAAAGAAATTTCTTCATTGTCCACAATGTTTTCCAAAGCCTCATTTTTTTAAATTCTTAAAAAGCGGGATTGAATGGGAATGGGTTGTATCCCGCTTTTTAAGAATTTAAAATAATGAGGCTTTGGAAAACATTGTGTAAAAAGCGGGATTGAATGGGAATGGGTTGTAGTCAGCCCGATTAGCTCAGTTGGTAGAGCACTTGACTTCAAATGTCAAGAACACGGGTTCGAGCCCTGGGCTGACCATATCAACTAACAAAACTAATTGTCTTTCGGATGAGACGTTAAACCGAGGCCCCGTGTGACGATGCTATCTATCGAGCACGTTAAAGAACCAGGCGGAACTCTCAGCAGTTTCGTCCTGTATCCTTGCACTATCCCCCGTAACAACTAACCGTCTTCTTGGGGCGTCGCTCATATGGGCACGTGCTACGGTAGCGACGATAAATAAACGGACATAATCAAAATGGGTTCTCTACAATGGGAATAAAGTTAATTGATTCTGAACACAATATGCTCAAGATGAACTTGCAGGCAGAGTTTGCAATATTCCTGAAATACACATGAACTACTTTTTTGGCGTAGACATTCAATGGATTAGGCCTCCAGTGGCGGTTTGCAATGAACTCTGAGAAGACCTCAAATTTCTGTCTGTTAACTTAAGCTATCAAACTAACGCTTTGCTAGTTGATAGATACAATTCTGCTGAAATTGAAGCCTCTGGGGTGCAAACAAGTCTTTTCTAAGATTTGACCTAATAACCTAGCTTTTGGCTTTGTGACCAAATAGGCAAATATCGCACAGACAAAGTTTCAAGATATTTCAGCCAAAAATGTGGCCTCTAGAGTAGAGAAAAGATGTCAACGGACGGCGGACGACGCAAGTCGGCCACAGCTAGATCACAAAAGCACACACTGAGCAGGTTGTGTTCAGGTCAGCTAAATCAAACATGATATGCTTCCAAAACTAAAGGCATTTGTTACAATTCAGTTCAAAAAGCACATGTAATACCTAACCTTATCCGAAAACAAAAGCCCGTCTATCGGTACAGATTTTGATCTTTTCCCACATTGTTTTGCAAGATCCAAGATCTTGTGCAATGCGTTGGAATCCCGTTAACTCACCCCACACAAAGGCGCTTTTTTAATGCCTTAAGAAAAAAGCTTTTGAAAACATTTCTTGTAACAAGAACTTTCTCCATTATCCACAATGTTTTCTACCCAAAAAGTAAACAAAAAATCTCAAATTTAATAAACTAGAATTTGTCGTCAATAACAACTTCGAATATGGACCAGTCTAAAATTCTGTCGTCTGGTAATGGGTTAAATGAATATTTGAAAAGGTGTTCAGATCCATGAAAAGCTCAGCAAGTGTTGGTGTTTCGAATATGAATGTAAAACAGGCCGAAGTTTAAAAGGCCAGTCTATAATTATTGACCTATCGCTGTCAATAAAATAACCAACCGACCAATGAAATCATTCATTTAGACCAGAAGTGGGTTTTTAACTCCAACATTGGCCACTATTTTTGTTAAGTGCTTTTAATAGTTTGACGACTTAAACGTCGTAACTACAGCTTTTTAAAGCTGTTGTTACGATATTTAAGTCGCCAACCAACTATTCTACCTTTTTGTTACATGCTACTCACCATAAATTATGCAAAATAACTCCGAAACGGGAGTTCGTGTTTGGCGTTGAAAATGGAGGAAGTGGGCGGGCCAGCGATTGGTCAATTGTTACCTGACATGAGCTAAATACTTACAGTCTGGTCGGGACCGAGACTTTTCGCATACTCCGAATGTCTCTTTTCGTATGACGGGTAAATAATAAAATGTTTCCCTACCTGTATTCACCGATCATATAACAGATATAAGTAAACACAACAAATATCACAGCGTTTTTCAACATGATCGTATTATCGCAACACACTCACTGGCAACTCAAACAACGTGTAAAATCTGTAATTTATTACTTCATATCACCTACTAAATGAAGATAAAGATGCAAGTCGTGGCTTCAAAAACGCTGTAATTATAGCTACATTAAACTGTAGATAGTGTTTTAGCAGTCGATTTAATAATGCGTCAACCAAGCGTTTACTAAATAGTTCAAAAACTGAATGATTCACAACTCACGGAGCAGCAGTGCTTAACGAGACTCAGTCCATAAGATTGGTTAGTAGTATATTGTATAAAGTCGGTTTTTACATTATTTTAATAATTTTTCATCACTGTTTAATCAAAATTTTAGACTTGTACAAATTCAAGAGTAAGCAGACGACGTTAGAAAGTGCGCACAATTAAAAAAATAACCACCCTATATTATAGAATAGAAAAAGGAAAGGGTTTTGCTTGTAAAGGGCAATATCTTACTTGTTCCACGATGTTATCTCAAGTGGAATATCACAGGAATGTAAAAATTAGGGGTGGTAAGGGAAAGGGTTAACTGTAATCCTGAGAATGGTACACGAACCCATAGCTTACTATTGTTTCGAACAGCGGTAAAACCGAAACAATCCGCGATCTGCCCAATTCACTACCCGCGTGGTCAGAGAGATGGATTCCAACTAGATTTTGTTTGTTTAATTTGAATTTGAAATCTCATTCAAATCGCGGTCACTGGTCCACCTACCCATGGCTTCGTGGCGTTAAAAACAATTTACCACATCATTCAATCCTTGTCACCAGCTAATCTGTCCGCTACCTATCACTCGCCTGTTGGTGAGCGGTAATTGACCAATCGCTGCTGCCGTTTAAATAAGCAGTCAACCAATGATATCATTCATAGAGACTGTAGTTACGACGTTTGGGTTGCCACCCAACCATTTTCATTTATATTACATGGTACTGTCCTATAATAAATGAGAAGCGAAAGTATTCATTGTAATTTTCAGCTTCCTTTAAGGATGATTGACTCGTGATAGGGTTTCATTTCGAAACAAATATCGTTGTTGGGCGACCCAAACTTCTTAACAATAGATTTAGTAAGCTGTAGTTAGAATATTTCGGTCCTCAACCGCCGATGTGCATTCCAAGATTTTATAGTCGCTTAATAATGATAATTTTCGGATCGCTGGCCATCCATAGACCAAGGACAGGAAGTTCTACCTAGGCATTAAAGAATGGTTAGTAAGAACATAACAAAAAATAAAATTGTTCGTTGTCGACCAAAACGCCGTAATTATGTCTTATTACAGCAAAAAATACTTCGCATAAAACACGGTCGAAGTCCAAAGTTTTCTTCAGGTCAAATGAGATTCATTTTGTCAATCGGCTTTTTGTTTATAAACGCTATGAACGTTGGTGTTCTAAAACATGACATCATAACATACTTCAACTCTCACACTCTGCTTGTCGTTTCAAAAGTCGAGTTAAAAGTGCATCTTGTACCACAATTCCCCGATTCTGAATGTACTTTTTTCCTTCAGAGTATCATCCCTTTTTTATCAAAGATTTTCCTATCGGTACAATTTCTAAAGCTTAAACACAAGCAAAATCATGTGTGAACCATCATCGTTTGCGTATCTGACCAGTAAATCGGAAAGGCAATGGCGATCCAGGATTTCTGTAAAGGGTGCTTACCAATGCGGGGTTCGTTTTTCCGATTACTATAAATTTTGTATTAAGCGACTACTCAAGAGGTGACCAAAAAGTCGGCGCTAAAGGGAATGGTTGCTAATTCATTTTTTTTTTTTTTTTATCAAAATATGAAGGACTTACTCGAATGCATACATAAATCATAGTAAAAATATCGATTAATCCTATGTTGTTGGGACTCATTAAAATCGCCTTATTGATTTAGTTGTGATTTTACTTTTAAGCAAAATACCTTCACTTCCTATAAGCTTTTACTTCAAAAAAGGGTATTTCGATTAAATTCGCTTAAAGAACGTGTTCGTTTTACAGACGTGGTCGCCCGTGCAAGATCGACTGTAATTGAATTTCCCCATAAATATGAACTAATTAGACTACAGAAGGGGGTTCAAACGAACCACTCGAACCCCTCTTAATCCAGCGATGAAAGGGGGCCCATCACTGTAGAATGAAATGTATCAATCCACATCAAGCTGATGTTGCAATCTGATCAGGTTCAAACATTTTCACATTGGTATATTATCTGAGTGAAAGTTTATTAACCTTAATGAAAATTCCTTCTCCATATACAAACTCCTTTCCGTATCTTATCTTGTTTTCTTTTTTTCCCCTTTTTTTCATTTCATATGTTTTTTTAAACATTTCGGGAAATTAAGAAATCACTTGTGGTCTTCTTTCTTTTTCTTTTTTTGTTTATTTGTTGTTGTTGTTGTTTTCAACGTCTCAATTTTTGCTACGCTTTCTAACACTGTCTTTTGAACTCGCTCTTATTCAGCATTTTTCCAGACTTCGGACCTTAGGGGCGGGACCATTTTTGACACCAGGAATTATCCTTTTAAAAACTTGGCAGAGAACCATGTGATTAAGATATATATGAAATATAAATGCCTTGTAGTTTCTGGAAAAAATCAAAGATTTACTAAAATTTCCAATATCGAAATGCCGCGGTAACCAGAGTTTTTCACGGAATGAAATTCTTTTAACAACTTTTGTAGAACTGAGTTCACCCAAGGAATATCCCTGCAAATTTTGAGCTTGATTGGCCTACTGGCATTGGAGAAGATACGACGGACAGTGATCGATCACAATCTCTATAGCACTGAAGCTCAGTAACCTTAATTGACTACTGCTTTCAATTCTTGTTCAAAAATTTAAATCCCGACTCGGTCAGCATTCTTTGCGACAATTATTGTGACAAGTGCGATTAGTCTCTCTACAATATTCGAATCATATGTGGTTCACCTACGTAGAATGAGAAGCCGGTGACTCGAATTGATATCGTTACCGTACTGACGTGAAAAAATGACAGCAAATCATGGATAAGGGCACCTGAATAGGAGCAGTGTACCTTAAATAGTTTTGATGTGACAGGACCAGGTTCAGTTTGAAGGTGAAGATTTCAGTTTAAGTTTAGGACAGACAAAAGGACAGTAGTAAGACAATGTGCCAAATCTTTTCCATGCCGAGGTAAAAATAGGTCCAGTGTCATAAATACTTTAAGACCTATTTCATCCTGCAACGAAAGTCAAAACTGATTGAACAGCTTACATGTTTTAATGGATGGCTGATTGTAATGATTAACCCATTACGAGACGACATATTTTCAGACAGGTCCAAATTGAAATGAGTAACAGACGACAATTTTAAGTTGATGGAAGTTTTAAGACGTTTGTCTTTTGGGGTAGAAAACAAGGTGGATAATGAAGAAATTGCTTGTAACAAGCAATATCTTTATTTTCCGCAATGTTTACAAAAGTCCTTTTACTTCAGTGCATCGAAAAGGGCATTGTGTGTGAATGGGTTGAAATATACAGTTAAATAAAAAGGCCACATCATTTTCTACCATGACGACGAAAATAATGCCATGCTTTAGCAGGGTTTTATTCATCCCTCCACAATGACCTTTTATATTAGGAGAACAATGTGAAAAAAGAAATTTTCTATCCCAAAAGACAGAGATATCTAAAATTGCAACAAACAATTTCTTCATTTTTTACATTTTTTTCTACCAAAAGTTGAAAAATCTAAAGTGTTGTCAACTTTTAATTATGTATTTCCTATCAACTTGGACCAGTTCAAAAATTTCTCCTCTGGTAATGGGTTAAGATGTTTAAATGTTATACACAATATATCAAGATATAAAATGGGCAATATTATAATACATGTACATATAAAGTTTAATAGACAACAAATATAGTTCTAACAAATTTTCAAAATCTAAAATTTTAAACAACATGTACATATTAGAAATACTGAAAAAAAGTTTGCTTTAACCCATTCCAACTCAATCCCTCCTTTTTACACCCTTTAAGGAAAAAGCTTTGGAAAACATTGTGGAAAATGAAGAAATTGCTTGTATCAAGCAATTTCTTCATTATCCACAATGTTTTCTATCCAAAAAGGTGAAAAAATATAAAATTCCATAAACTTGAAATTGTCGTCTGCAGCTTCTTTCAATTTGGACCAGTCTAAAATTTTGTCAAGTGGGAATGGGTTAAAAAGAAAATTAGGCTTTGACAGTACCGTATCACTGCCCTGAAATTCTTTGACCCAATAGACATCACATGAGCAAAATCATGTCTACATATCCAATACTAATTCTATGCAACTTATGGTTTAAGAGAAGACATCTAAAGATTCCCTTCTTTTTTTCTTTGTGAAAAATGTGTTCTTAAATGCAGAACCCAAGAATAAACCCAAAGGTAGACTATGAGCAAACTTGACAAAGGAAGAGTTCGATGCAGAGCATGCAAAAAAAAATGCTATAGGCCTTCTTCAATAAGTGGAGAACATTTTAAAGATACCATTTCTTTGTTTCTAGGTAAATGGAGTATTGACAAAATTCAGGGACATCACGTGAACAAATTTGGTAGAAAAACATTAAAACATGTTTCACACCAAATATCTTTTCCCTATGCATTCTGATTTAGGGATTCTTAGATTGTTCTTATTTTTTATTTAATTAAAATGGAATTAACATGCCCCAAGGAGTATCATATGAACAAAATTGGGAAATGTCCATGAGAAGATTTAACAAACAATATAAGAAATACTAAAGCTCTAGACCTTTCGGATACAGTATTTCTTTTTTTTTTGTTTCCATGTAGAATGGGTCGAGCCTAGGCAGAATCCAAACTTGGCCCTATGAGGCTTACTGAAACAAGAGGGCTGTTGGCCCTGGGGTGCTCAATTGAGATACAGGCTCTTTTTCTTTCAGCAGTCTTATTTCATGTTAAGGTTAGGCTTATAATACAAGTGGGCCACACTTACATATAAAGACTATGTACCTGGGGATCCAAAAGTCTAAATTACAAATTCAAAGGCTTAAGGGCAGATTTGAAAGAAGGAAAAAAAAATTTCCTCCCTCTGGATCCATGGGTTATAATTTCAGAAATGAGAAAGAAGTCTGTGAAGTCAATATACTGATGCTTCATGCAAAATATCATAGCGCTACACCTTCTTGGTCAGGAGGATCAGATTTTTAAAGATTAATGTAAAATTTCACTTTTATTGCCATGTCAACCAGAATTTTTAACGGATTTCAATTCTTTTAGCTATTTTTAAAGGGGACCACCTGAGAAACATTTCTGCCGAATTTGGTTCAAATTAGCCTAGGGGTTTTGGGGATGTCATTTAAAGATATTTCTTTATTTCTATATAAAACCCACCCCCCTGGGGACCCAAGGATCATGTTTTAGCTACTTTGAAAGAAGTCAATATACTAATGCTTCATGCAAAATATCAAGGCTCTACACTTTCTGGGTCAGGTGGAGAAGATTTTTAAGGATTATTGTAAAATTTTGCTTATGTTGCCATGGCAAACCACAGTTTTTTTTACAGATTTCATTACTTTTAGCTTTTTTTTAAAGACAGTCACCTATGGAACATTTTTGTCAAATTTGGTTCTAATTGGCCCAGTGGTTTGGGAGGGGATGTCCTTTATAAAACGTTTTTTTATTTCTATATAAACCCCAACCCCCTGGGGCTCTGCCCCTGGGGACCCAAGGACCATGATTTTAGCTATAATGAAAGAGGTCAATATACTGATGCTTCATGCAAAATATCAAGGCTCTACGCCTTCTTGGTCAAGAGGAGAAGATTTTTAAAGATTATTTTAAAAGTACATATTGTTGCCATGGCAACCAGAGTTTTTAAAGGATTTCCTTTCGTGCTCAGGTGAGCTAAAAAGGTAAATATCTAGTATCAAATCTACCCAAAAATGTAGGAGATATGCTATGGGCAAGCGGCATTTGAATGTTTGACAGTTAAGTATGACCGTGAATTTTTCCAACGGTTTGTAACACGTATCACATTTACTCATGATGGAGAACAATTGTACTTGATAAATTTTAAAATTATATACAAGAGGACCATGATGGTCCTATATCGCTCCCCTGAGTATTATGGCTCAAGGTGTAATGATATAATATACAAAATACCAAAGCCCTACACCTAATCATTTTGGAAAAGAATATCTTTTAAAGATTTTCTCCATTAATCCTAGGTAAAGTGAAGGTCCAACCATATTGAGCCAATTCAAAGATTACGGTAATTCTTTGAAGTTCTTATGTAGTGGGTAAATAGGCATTAATACATACCAAATATCAAAGCTCTAGGCCTAATGGTTTAGAAGGAGAACATTTTCTTTGATAACTTCATAATTCCTTTCTGAGATTGCACAGAAAAGGGCTTATTTTCAGGATACAGTAATTCTATGAAGTATTTTGGTAGAGGGTCAATAGGTACTATTCAAACTAAATATTAAAGCCCTTGACCTAATGGTTTGGGAGAAAAAGATTCTTAAAGATTTCCTTCTTTATTTCTATGTAAAATCAGGGATCACTCGGAAAAGGGCTAATCTTCAGAATATGGTAATTCTTTGAAGCATTATGGTAGAGGGTCAAAAGATAATGATGTTTACCAAATATCAAAGCAGTAGGCCTTATTGTTTTGGAGAAGTAGATTTTTTAAGATTCCGTTCTTTATTTCTACGTAAAATCAGGAATCGCACAGAAAAGGGCTAATTTTCAAAATAAAGTAATTCTTTGAAGTATTTTGATAGAGGGTCAATAGGTGATGATATGTACCAAATATCAAAGCTCTAGTCCTTTTGGTTTGGGAGAAGAAGATTTTTTAAAATGTCCTTCTTTATTTCTACATAAAATCAGGGATTGCACAGAAAAGGGCTAATTTTCAGAATGCAGTAATTCTTTGAAGCATTTTGGTTGAAGGTCAATAGATGATGATGTATACCAAATATCAAAGCTCTAGGCCTTACCGCTTTGGAGAAGAAGATTTCTTAAGTTTTTTCTCTCCGTTGCCATGGCAACCAGAGTTCTTCACGGATTTCAATTCTTTGAAGTATTTTGAAAGAGCATTGCCTAAGGATAAATTCTGTCAAGTTTTGTTGAAATTCCATGGTTAGTTTAGGAGGAGAAGATTTTTTGTAATTGTGAACGGACAGACAGATGGATGGACGGATGGACAGACGGACAGACGACGGACGATGACCGATCACACTAGCTCTCCAAGAGCACTCCGTCCTCAGGTGAGCTAAAAAATGTAAGAGATATTGAAGCTTAGTGCAAAAACATCATAAGTGTCTATACAAAGTATAGACACTTATGATTATTTAACACTAAGCTACCAATATGCTCTGCATAAAATTTGTACAGATTGATGCACAATTTATTCACTATCAGATTAAGGCCCATACACCAATATGTGATATTGACAACTCTCTGAGAAGATAAAACATTGAAAACATTGTGACAAAAAAAGAAATTGCTTGAAACAAGCATTTTCTTCTTTACTTATAACCACTTTTATACTATTTGGCTTTGATTTCATTTCTTAATACCACTTGAATTGTCATCCACAATTTATTTCAATTAAGACAAGTTTATATTTATATTGCTATATTACGGTTTAAACAATACACACTCCCCACTAATGCTACAAACTGGAGTATAGAAGTGCTTGACAATCGATAGTCAAATAGCATGAGCACTGCATAAGGGTCTATGGTGCAACCTATTGAATGCTGAATAATTAATATTTAGATTAAGTAAAAAAGAGCATAATTCTCATAATAATACCTGTTCAATTTATCTGCCATAAAAGTATGTCCTACTCTTTTGATAGTGAACAAATAATGCTAGTTTCAAATGAATACCTTATTTGATAAAAGTGATATGTTCATGAAAATGACATTTTCAGGCCTAAAGAATAAGGTCTTGGCTAAAGCCAAAAAGAAAAACAAAATTGGACTCTTGTTACAGTTAACCCATCACTAGACAACAAAATTTTAGACAAGCCCAACTTCAAAGAAAATGCAGTCAACAATTTAAAGTTGATGAATTCCATTTTTGAAATCATTTTGGATAATGAAAAAATGCATGTAACAAGCACTTTCCACAATGTTTTCCCTTTTTTATTTTCTTTTTTTCTTGCAGTATTGTATTGAAATTGGTAAATGATCACAAGATCTATTTATTGTATGTAATGAACATCACACATGACTAGTTTTGATGTGACTGTTCCTATAAACAGTTTATTTTTCTTATACAAGGCAACAGAGGTACTGTCTATATAACTACCATTATTATAAAAAACTTGTTCTATATCTTGAACTCTACCTTCAGTCATTCGTAAACGTAAAACCTGCAATGAAACAAAAAAATATGATTTGCTAAAAAAGTGTAAATAGACATTCATTCTATAACCATAAAAAACAGCATTTTCACAAGCTAAAAAAGTTTAGAAACTAATACTCTCTTTGGTTCCTACTAATTCTACACCTTATGGTATTTACTTTATAAGTCAAACAATTTAAAAGACAGCAAAATGTAGACTGGGTCAATTTGAAAGAAGTTGAAGACAACGCTTAAAGTGCATAGAAATTTCACAAAACTTGCCTCAAATTGGGTTGGAATATAGTTCATAAAGAGGAAACAGCTTTCAATCACAGCAGTCAATCAAGGAAAAAAGCGACCAATCAATTCATTCATTCAGCCCAAAATAGAGATTTTGCAAAATAATGCTGGTCAAAATTTAAGTGGGACTTCCTGTTAGAGTCAGTGGGCATGGTCAAAGGAATAAGAGACCTCAGTCTTTGAGAAACAAGACATATCTGTTAAACATGAAATATATAACCAAGAACCAGTTTATGGAAATATGACAATATAACCTTGACCTAGATTAGCCATCCAAAAAGGCCTTACCAAGCAAGAAATTAACTCTTGTCATGCTGATTAAATTCCTGTTTAGAATTGTGATAAAATATAAGCACTGATATCTCTGGAGGCACTAGTTACAGATCAACTGATTTTATAAGCAGTTGTGGCTTGAAAGGGGTAAACAGGTGGTTTAGACTAAGAAAAGACTGCACATTATGTGAAATATCACCTACAAGATACAACTTAAGGCTAATATTAGTAATTTTCAGCAGACAAACATAAACAAATGCATAATTAGAAAAACAAGAGGCACTTGAACACCTGAATTGCTCCATTGGCCTGACTTTTGTTATGTTACTGATAATTCATTTTTTTAATACTGGACACCTAGAGTGCTCAAAAGTATTTCTAGGATTTGACCATATAACCCAAATTTGAACTTGGCTGAGAAAACATTGAAACAAAAAGTCTAATCAAATATCATTCGATTTCAGCCTAAAATATGGCCTCTAGAGTGCATACAAGGTATTTCTAGAATTTAACCCAGTGACTTATTTTTTGACCCTATACAACCAAATTTCAATCTTGACCTAGATCTTATGCAGACCAACATTCTGACCAAATATCAATTCAATTGAAGCAAAAAATAACCTCTGGAGTGCACACTAGGTATTTCTAAGATTTGACCTAGTGACCTAGTTTTTGACCCCATCTGACCCAAATTTGAGCTAGTCCGTACTTAGTTTTAAACCAAGAGATATCCAAAGCCTACTGATTTGTACACACAGAGAATGAAGTGCACAGAATTATTTTCAAACTCAGATCTTGACCTTGGACGTATCACAACTAACGTTTTTGCATGACACTAGCACTCACAAAGTAGAACAACTGTGCCAAATCATTTTCAAATCTATCCATTAATGTAGAAGTTATGCTCTGGACCAGTCTTTTCACCTTCAACAGTGACTTTGACCTAACAACTATCTTATGGCAATAAAAGCTATTGAGTAGAACAACTGTGCCCAGTTATTTTCAAATTTATCCATAAATGTAGAAGTCATGCTGTGTACATGTTCAACTTTGTCCTTTCACCTTCAGCTGTGACCTTGTCCTTGTACATATCAGAACAAACGTTTCACACCACACTAGCACTAATCAAGAACAAGAGGAACATGATGGTCCTATATTGCTCCCCTGAGTATGATGGCTAAAAGGTTTTATGATGTAATATACAAAATATCAAATCCCTTCACCTAATCATTTTGGAGAAGAAGATTTTTTAAAAATATTTTCTCCCCTCAATCCTAGGTAGATGAAGATCAAAACATATTGAGCTAATTTCAATAGTAAGGTAGTTCTTTAAAGTACTTAAGTAGAGGGTGAACATTTTCTATGGTATCCTTCTTTATTCCTTTCTGTGATTGCACAGAAAAGGGCTTATTTCCAGAATACAGTAATTCAATGAAGTATTTGGTAGATGGTCAATATGTATTATTACACACCAAATATTAAAGCCCTTGGCCTTATGGTTTAGGAGAAGAAAATTTTTAAAGATTTCCTTCTTTATTTCTATGTAAAATCAGGGATCTCGCAGAAAAGGGCTAATTTTCAGGGTACAGTAGTTCTATGAAGTGATTTGGTAGATGATTAATAGATGATAATTTATACAAAATATCAAAGCTCCAGGTCTTATGGTTTGGGGGGGGGGGGGGGAGGGGGGGAGAAGATTTTTAAAGATTTCTAAAATTCTATGTAAAATTAGGGATCACACAGGAAAGATATAATTTTCAGGAAACAGTAATTCTTAGAGGCATTTTTGTAGATGGTCAAAAGATTATGATTTATACAAAATATCAAAGGTCTAGGCCCTATGGTTTGGGAGAAGAAGATTTTTAAAGTTTTCTTTCTTTATTTCTATGTAAAATCAGGGATTGCATAGAAAAGAGCTAATTTTCAGATTATGGTAATTCTTTAGAGTTTTTGGTAGAGGGTCAATAGATGATGATTTTTACCAAATATCATAGCCAAAGGCCTTATGATTTGTGAGAAGATTTTTTAAAGTTTGCCTTCTTTATTTCTATGTAAAATCAGGGATTCGCACAGAAAAGAGCTAATTTTCAGAATAAGTAAATGTTTGAAGTATTTAGGTAGAGGGCCAAAAGATGATGATTGATACAAACTATCAAGGGATAGGCCTAATGGTTTGGGAGTAGAAGATTTTTAAAGATTTCCTTCTTTATTTCTATGTAAAATCAGGGATTTGCATAGAAAAGGGCTTATTTTCAAGATACAGTAATTCTTTGAAGTATTTTGGTAGAGGGTCAATAGGTGATGATATGTACCAAATATCAAAGCTATAGGCCAAATGGTTTGGGAGAGGAAGATTTCTTGAGTTTTTTACTCTGTTGCCATGGCAACCAAAGTTTTTAATGGATTTCAATTCTTTAAAGTATTTTGACTAAGGATCATTTCTGTGAAGTTTGGTTCAAATTCCATGGTTAGTTTAGGAGAAGATTTTTTGTAATTGTGAATGGACAGACGGACAGAAGGACGGACAGACAGACAGATGGACGCCGGACAATGACCGATCACAATAGCTCACCCAGAGTACTTTGTGCTCAGGTGAGCTAAAAACAACTGTGCCAAGTCATTTTGAAATCCATCCATAAATGTATAAGTTATACTTTGGACAAGGTCACTTTTAATGATTGACCTTCAACTGTGACCATGACCTTGGTGGTATCACAAGAAACATTTCACATGACACTAGCACTAACCAAGAAGAACAACTGTGCCAAGTCATTTTGAAATCCATCTATAAATGTAAATGTTATACTCTGGACACGGTTAATTTTGTTGTTCAACCTTCATCTGTGACCATGGTCTTGTAGTATCATAACAAATGTGGTGCATGACACAAGCACTCATCTATAAGAACAACAGTGCTAAACTTTTTTTTCAAAACCATCCATAAATGTAGAAGTTATACTCTGGACAAGGTCAGTTTTGTTTTAGACCTTTATCTGTGACCTTGACCTTGTAGGTATCAATACAAACGTTTCACACGACATTAGCACTCATCAATAAGAACAACTGTGCCAAGTCATTTTGAAATCCATCTGTAAATGTAGAAGTTATGCTCTGGTAAAAGCCAGTTTTGTTGTTTGACCCTTCTACTATGATCTTGATCTAAGAGGTTTCATTACAAATGTTTCACATGACACTAGCACTTATCAAGAACAACAACTGTGCCAAGTTATTTTTCAAATCCATCCATAAATGTAGAACTTATGCTCCAGACAAAATGTAAATTGCTTTTTTGATTTGCCAGGAAAAATCATATGTATTAGTAAAGATATTACAAAGTTTAACAAAAAAACATGCTGACATTTCAATTATTTTAACCCATTCCCACACAATGAAGCCTTTAAACACCCCTCTATATGAAAACTTTGGAAACATAGTGGAAAATGAAGAAATTGCTTTGTTAAAAACAATTTCCTCATTATTCACAATCTTTTCTACCCCTAAAAGACAATGGTTTTAAAGATTTAATCAACTGAAAAAAATTGTCTGCAAACTTCTTAGAATTTGGACTGATTTAGAATTTTATCATCTAGGAAAGGGTTTAGCATTATCTAGGTCTCTCCAATACAGCTTGGCAAGAAGTGATAACTTTAGTTGGAAAACCTACCTGTCCAGCTCGGTGATATCTACCATATAAACCAAATAAATCCACCACTGTATACATATAAGGAAACGAGCCTACCCATAGATCACCTGTAGAAGAGTCTACCTGAATATTGTCAGGGCCTGAACCAATTGGTATTACCTTGAATAGAAATGTACATGGATAATGTTGGGACCAGAACAAATAAGAATTACCTTTAAACCTTTTCTGTTTTTTTTGCTTGGTTTTATTTTAACAATTTAGAATGGTCCAAATTAAAAGAGGTTGCAGATCATAATAAAAATTGGATGTAATTTGAAATTAAACCATCCTGTGCAATAGAAAATATTGTGGGAAATGGGAAAATTTTTTGTGACAAGCAATTTCCCCTTTTTCCTCAATGTTTACCGAAGTATAAAATCAAAGTGACATAAAATCCCAGGTTTGTACAAGAATGGATTCATAGAAATATAAAAGGGTATATCTGGACCAGAACAAATTGGTATCATCTTAACTAGAACTGTACATATGTCAGTGCAAGATCAAAATGGTTTTACCTTAATCAGAAATATGCATGTGTATTGTCAGGGCCAGACTTGGTTTCTGAGACGAAGATTTCTAAGGGTTTCACCATATATGGAAATAAGCCCCCCCCTTAAAGCCAAGTTTTTAATCTGATCACAATTCTTTGAAGGAATCTGATAAAGGGTCACCAAAGGATCATTCCAGTAAATTTTGTTGAAATCCATCAATTGGTTTCTGAGAAGAAAATTTTTAATGCTTTCATCATGTATGGAAATTAGCCCTGTCCATTTAAGCCATGTTTTTCATTAAAATTCTTTGAAGGAATCTGATATCCAAGGATCGCTTCTGTGAAATTTGGTTGAATTCAGTTCAGTACATTCTGAGGAGAAGATTTTCAAAGTAAAGGTTTACAAACGGCGCACACATAGACAAAAAACATAACACTATGACAATAGCTCGCTGGCTGAAAAGGCTTTCAGCCAGTGGAGCTTAAAGCTCTTCTTGATACCGTTTTGACCAACACTCTAGTAATCTGAAACACTTTGACCAATGTCTCTTATTTTGTGTCCTTCAAAGAGGGGCTAATATTTCTCTAATCATAACATTCTGTCTTACAACATTTTAAGTCATCATTGACGACTATGAGATGGCAGTACCATCACCAGCTTAATTTGCTTTGTTTTGGAACTCAAAAAAATCTCTCTTGACATACAACAAATGAATGTTTCAGTAAATCCATTAACTCATTATCACATAATCCCAACCTTTTATATGGCAAGAAATTTAGACACTGGAAAAAAGGAAAGTGCTTGTTACTTGTTTTATACTCTATATGGCAACTTTTTTTAATTCAAACAAACTTTGAATTGTTATCTGCAATTTCTTTCAGAGAAATTGCAAAATTGACTAATCTAAAATTTTATGATTTGTTAATTGGTAAATTGGAATGGATAAAGCAAGCTATGGACAAACAGTCATCTTACCGAGATAGTCTGCAAATTTCTATCACTTTTATTTGATGTTATTATATTTTCTCCTTATCATAATAGTCTCCAAACTTCTATAATATTTTATTTGTAGGGAATGTATTTTCTTCTTACCCAGTTTGTTTCAAAATGTCTAATACTTTGAATTTGTAACGAACGTCTTTTATTCTTACCCAATTTGTCTCCAAACTTCTATCGTTTTTAATTTGTAGTGAATGTATTTTCTTCTTATTGAATTCTGACAAATACACTTTTCTGTAAATATAATAAATGTCTGATCAATTTTCTTTCTAGGGCATGAAAGATTCATCATTTTTTTTTATGTAAACAATGTTATATTGGGGTGTTTAAGCTAAGTTGCACAAAATTTGTTACACTACCAATATTTTTATTTCAATTTAAGCAAGACTTCAATTTTGCAATTGATAAAATTAACACAGTTCCAGCTTTTTTGTACCTTACATAAATAAATCTTTGGAAAACATTGTGGAAAATGAAGAAATGCTTGTTGTAGGCAATTTCCATGCTGTTTACTACCCAAAAAGACTATTTTCAATTTTCATCAACTAAAAATTGGGTCTGAAACTTTTTTCAATTTGGACCAGTCTAAAATTTTGTTGTGTGGGAATGGGTTAAAACTCCTATCATTACCTTTTATCGTGTGACAAGGCAATACCATTTGCTACAGTGATTCCAGTCAATACAGGCCAAGCCTTCTTTCCATCGTAATATAGGACTCTCCCAGTAGGAAGACTAAGTCCAATTTCTAGTGCCATTAAAAGCCAGTGTCTAGCACGAAATGTCTGTGTTATATAAAACCTGTCTTTATCAACAACTACAACATCATTCATTCTGAAAATACAAGATTAAAATCCATTCCAACACAAGCCCGCTTTATGACGCCCCTCTGGAAAAAATCTTTGGAGAACATTGTGAGAAATGAAGAACCTACTTGTTACAAACAATTTCTTAATTATCCACTATGTTTTCTTCCTAAACAGACAAAGAATTTTTGAATTTTTTCAACTAAAAAGCTGTGTCTTCAACTTCTTTGAATTTGGACCAGTCTAAAATTTTGGTAATGAATTAAAGTCTGATTAGGCTAAAATATACACTTTCTATATCATTAGAAATAACTGTCACAGATATAAGAAATTTAGAATTTTGACCTTCTATTCTGACCTTATCTTTTGGAATGGCCAAACAAACATTCCTAACCTGTTACCACCCAATACTACTTTTAGTTATCCTCAAAAATATGACCATGAAAATTTTGTGGGAAAAGGAAAATTCCTTGTAATAAGCAATTTTTCCATTTCTAACATGTTTTATATCTTATGTGGCACTTATTTTCTAAGTTTATTGCAATTTGAAATCTTGTCTACAATTTCTTTCAATTCTGATCAGTCTAAAGTTTTCTTGTTTGGTAATATTTTAAAGCTTTTATATTGAAACACCTAGCAATCTAATTGAATGAATTATTAGATCATTCTTTAATGCTTTCAGGTGGATTATCGAGAAATAACGGTAGATTATCATTTGATAAACTCACCGCCTATCCATTGAAATTATCAAAAACTTATGCCCTGCTTTAGTTCACCCTATCTGACGCTATCTAAGCAGAGCCAAATAAGTGATGTTATCATAAGTGTTGCATAGCAGTCACATGCAAAATGACGCGCTTTAAGAAAATTTGTCATATATTTTTTGCATTTTGTCTAATTTTTGCATTAAAGAAATAGAACAATTGTTTGTTTTTCAAGTAGGATCGATTTATATTTCATTGAATGACCAACAAAAGCTATATTTTCACTCGTGGCTTCACCACTTGTGAAAATAAAGCTTTTGTTGTTCACTTAATGAAATATAAATCAATCTTATACTGATACAAACGATTATCCTCTATATCATACTTACAATCCTGTTATTTCTGGATCACTGATTGTCTTCATGTACCTCAATGTAAGCGGATGTTTCATGATCTCAAATACTGCAACACCCTCCTGATTGCTTTTGCCGTGTATAACAACGTAGAGATAGCTAGTGCCTAAACAGAAACAAAACTTTTAGTACAAGAGTAAGGCAATGTTAGTTAACTATCATAGGCAAAACACTCCACAGTATAACTTTAACCCATCACCACTCACCCTGCATTTTTATGCTTCTGTATAATAATATTAACCCTTTCCCGTTCAAATACGGGATTTTAAGTTCCTGTGATTTCATAGTCAAGAAAACTTTGTGGAAAAAGAAGAAATTGCTTGTAACAAGCAATTTATCCTTTTTCTACAATATTTTCTACCACATAGGTTGGTTTCATTTAAATGGCATCCAGTTTTCATTGTCGTCTGCAAACTCTTTCAATTTGGACTAGTCTAAAATTTCCAAAAACACAAAAGGGTTAAGAAAAGCATTGTGGGAAAAGGGGAAATTGCATTTAAATCAGCAATTTCTCCCTTTCTTACTGTTTTGTACAGTATCCAATATTTATTTTTTATGTTTTTTGAAATGTCTTCAACTTCTTTGAGTTTAGAACCCCTCTAAGACATGTCGTCTTGTAATGGCTTAATTCTGAAGGATTATGCAATTCCTTGACCACAGCTCTTACATTTGCATAATAGGCAGCCATCTCATAGACTAGTCCAAATTCAAAGAAGATGCAAATGCCAATTTTTAGTAGATCTATCCTTTAACTTTTATTCACAAGGAAATGAAAATCTTGATACACCTTGATAGCCTGCACTTAGTTTATATCTTCCTTCTTTTTTATTGTATAAAAAGACATTGCTTGTGATAAGCCTTGTTCTTAATTTGTAACATTTTCATAAGAAGAGACGTTTGAGTGCTAGATATACTCTACTGGCCATGATTCCCTTATAACACAGATAATTTAGTTTTCTTTAACGCAGGGGACAAAGCTAGAATAACTTTTATCATTTTACTTTAACCCATTGCCAGAAGACAAAATTTTAGACCAGTCCAAATTCAAAGAAGTTGCACACAAATTTTAAAAATCTTTGTATTTTTGGGTAAAAAACATTGTTGAATAATGAAGAAATGGCTTGTAACAATCAAATTCTTCATTTTCCATTATTTTTTTCCAAAGCTTTTTTTCTTGGGGGCATCAAAAAGAGTCAATGTGTAGAAATGGTCTATGGGAGGACACTTTCTTTCATTTCTGAGACGAAGACTTTCATTGTTTTCACTATACACCATATATGGAAATTAGCCCTATCCATTAGAAGTTATGTTTTGACCAATCAAAATTGTTTGAAGGAATCTTAACCCATTCCCACTCAATCCCTCATTTTTACGCCCCTCAACAAAAAAGCTTTGGAAAACATTGTGGAAAATGAAGAAATTGCTTGGATCAAGCAATTTCTTCATTATCCACAATGTTTTCTATCCCAAAAGATGAAAAAAATTAAAATTCCATCAACTTGAAATTGTTGTCTGCAGCTCCTTTCAATTTGACCGGTCTAAAATTCCACTGTGTGGGAATGGGTTAATACAGGGTCACCCAAGGATCATTAAAGTGTATAGTGAAAGTTTGAAAATATATCCGTCAAAACCCAGATGACAGATTTCAGCTAAATCTTTCAGGAGTGATCTTTTGGTGAAATTTGGTTGAAATCCA
This sequence comes from Fragum fragum, assembly GCA_946902895.1. Taxonomy (NCBI): domain Eukaryota; kingdom Metazoa; phylum Mollusca; class Bivalvia; order Cardiida; family Cardiidae; genus Fragum; species Fragum fragum. Next base: position 6,086,494 of record OX336366.1, read on the forward strand.
TCAGTTGTTTTTTGAAGGGAAGATTTTCAAACATTTAACTATACACTGTAATATACACATTAACCCCAGCCATAAAAGCCATGTCAAATTCAAATTATTTGAAGGAATCTGATAAAGAGTCACCAAAGGGTCTTTCCTGTGTAATTTGGTTGAGATCTGTGTAGAGCTTTCTGATAAGATTTTTTAATTGTAAGTTTACAGATGGACAGACAGACTGATTGGATGCATGATTGACACAATGCCATGACAATAACCTGCTGGTTTTCATGGTTTTCAGTCAGTGGAATATACAAGAAGTGTTCCAAAGTTTCTTAACATCTGAATATTCTCAGCAAAGCTTACAAAGCTGTCACTATCTCTACAAATACCAAATCAGACCATAATATCCATGCTTATTCAGTTATGTCTCCACTGTTTTAACTATTTTTACGAGTTTGGCTCATTACCTGTGTAGATATCTGTCCCAATAAGAGCCCCATGAGCATCTCACATTGCCTCCTCCAAAGAGGTGTAGAAATACACATTTTCTCCATTTATCCTCGTACAAGTTTGACAAGATATTCAACTTATCCAAAATCAAAATGATCTTGTCTGCAAAAAAAATAGAAGAGATAGATTTTACAAAAACATTGTTGTTAATGAAGAAAATGCTCGAACCTAGCATTTTCTTCATTAACAACAACATTTTCCTTCCATCAATATATTTGAGATCTATCTTGGACTTTTCTAAGATTCGCCCATCACAGGTACTTACTTGTCCCCGAACAAGTTACCTTGAAGAAAGTTGTTATCCGCAAGTAGAAATACCCATCTTTGACAAGCAGGCATGTGCATTTCACATCTTTGCTCTATCTTTATAGCTTTTATGATAGGAAGTTCATCTCATTACCTGTATTAGGATCTGTCCAAATATGAACCCCATGTGCCCCTGGTAATGGATCCTCTTTATCTACCGTATCAACAACTGGTAGCTTCACAACAGTTCCATTTGTATACAAAGCATACATTTTGCCTGGTTTGCCTAGAAAATTCATACCCTGCAAACAAGAGACAAAATTGTTACAAAACCAAGTTTCTAATGGCTTCTTCAAAATCTGTCAAGAACTAGGAGTAGTTGTGCCTTTTTTTCTTGGAGCAGCATTGAAGTACAAAATGCTGATGATATGCACTAGTTCGTATAAAGAAAAACATTTGAAAAATTTCAGCACAATCTGTTAAGAATTGTAGGAGTAGATGTTAATGTTTACGCCCGCCCAACACTGTGCCCACCAGCCTGCAGAGCTGCAACCCTCCAGCTGCCAATATTCACCAATCCATTAACTAGATTTTTTTCTTCGGAACACATGGTTAACAAGAGCTTAGCTGAGCGTCACATATATGCCCGAAGGGGCTTGTCAGTGGTATATAATATTTTACCATAAGTTTTTATGATAAAAATGACTCTGAAAACTGACCTTGATAGTTAAGATTAAACTACTGGCCATAAATTGTTCAAAATAACACTGTTTAAAATCAAAGCGGGTCATCCTGTCAGAGTCAATAGGCATGGCTAACAAATCAGTGGGCAAGACCAGCGATTGGTCAATTGTTTTGTCGAGTACCATAGGGCAATTCTACAAGCAGAATTTGAAATGTCTGGTCCTCAGGATTTGAGAGAAAATTCCTCCTATATCTCTACGTAAAATTCACAATCCTGAAACACAGGATTTATGCTGATTAAGGAGAAATCAATTAGAAGTATTTGGGTAGAATATAAGGTGGTTCTATACAAAATTTGAAAACCTTTGGTCTCATGGTTTTTGAGAAGAGGATTATAAAAGATTACATATCCATCTCTTTGATAAATCCTGATACCCACAACACAGGGCTTAAAATTTTCAAATAGTTATTATTTGAAGTATATTGGTAGCATACAATAAGCAAATGCCACATGCAAAATTTCACAGTTTGGGATTAAAAAGATTTTTTAAGATTTCCTTCTTTTTCTCTTATAAAATTTGTTAACACGCAACATAAGGCTTATTTTAGTCTAAGAATAATAATTTGAAAAGTTTGGTAGATTATCATAAGATGATGATGCATGCAGATTTTAAAGCTCTAGGCCTTATTGTGTAGAAAAAGATTATCTGAGTTATTCTTTTGGTTATCATACCAACCAGAGTTCTTCATGGATTCCAGTTATTTGAAAATTTAAAAGGGGAATAACCTAAGGACCATTTGTGTGGAGCTTGGACGAAACCCACTGACTGGTTAAGGAGAAGATTTTTTGTAATCAGAAATGGACAGATGGACGGAGGGACAGAGGGACATCACAATACCTTATCTTGACAACTCTTTGCTCAGGTGAGCAGTAAAAAACCCTACCGAAGAAACTATTATTGTATCATCATCTAGCTCTGCAAAATCTTCTGAGCCTCCTTCTGGAAAAAACATAGGGAATATTATCCTATGATAATGATCACAGTAAGTACTGTATATTAGCACATGTATTTGCTTTGAGCAGCAGAGGAAAATCTATGATATTTCACGAGACAGAAGTTCTTTGGTCAAATGGAAAATCAAAATTTGCCAGGTATGCTACAAGCAAATACATGCAGTTGGATTGCTATCATATTCCTTATACCTTAATTTTGTCATGATATAAATGTAATTGAATCTTAATAAGTGGCATGGATGATTTGATCCTTACAATCTTAAGTGATCTTGATGGATGACCTTTTCCTTAAAATAACCTGCTGCCTATCAATGTAAAAAGCCGATATCCCAGTTATGAGCCATGTATCTGGAACAGTGTTAGAATAACAGCAAAATGTGAAGTTTTGGGGTCAAGTTGACCTTGACCTTGATGGATGACCTTGAAATTACAACCAACTAATGCCTATCCAAGCATGGAACCTACGTCCCAGACATGAGCCTTGTACCTTCAATGATCTTTGAATAAAAATCAAAATGCTAAGTTTACGGCTTGCTGACAGATGGATAGACAGACAGATGGACATCTATATAACAATATGCCCCCAATCTTATCAATGCAGGGGCAATAAAAAAGGACACAACTATGATATATCACTTTCTGTCAAGTTGAAAAACACTAACATTTGCATGACAGCTCCTATGAGAGAGGTAGGGAAAGGTAAAATCCCTTTCACTAAACATGCAGTTACGTTGTCACAATATTATAATCCACTAATGGAATTATCAAGAGTTATCCAGCAGGTAAAATTCACCCTATGTGTAATTCTAAACAGTAAACCAGACAACAAAATCATAGACTGGTCAAATTTCAAAGATGTTGCAGATAAAAAAAAATCAAGTTGTTGAACTTTTAAATTGTGTCTACTTTTTAATTAGAAACATTGTGGATAATCAATAAATTGATTGTTAGCCCTTTCCAGAACAAACACTGTGGGAAAAGAAGAAATTGCTTGTGACAAGAAATTTCTCCTGATACCCACAATATTTTCTACCACACAGGATAGTTTATTTTTCAAATTGCACACAATTGTCATCTGCAACCTCTTTCAATTTGGACCAGTCTAGAATAGAAAGAGGGGGAAAGGGTTTGAAACAATTTCTTCATTGTCCACAATGATTCCAAAGCATTTATTTGAGGAACATCTAATTGTTGGATGATATGAAAATGGGTTAAACCATTCCAACACAATCACAATTATTGAAGCCCCTCAAGATTAATGCTTTGGAAAACGTGAAAAATGGAAATTTCTTAACTATCCACAATATTTTCTACCAAAAAAGACAAAGATTCTTTTTTTTTAAATTCCATCACCTTAAAATTGGCATCGGCAACTTCTTTCAATCTGGATCAGCCTTAAATGTTTTTTGTCTTGTAATTAGGTTAAGGAATGAAGTAAGATATATTTCGTCATAAAGTTGTATGATTTAACCCATTACCACACAACAAAATTTAAGATCGGTCAAAATTCAATGAAGTTGCAAGCAACAATTTTCAGTTGCCAAAATTTAAAAAATCTCTCTGGCTTTTCCCGAAGGTTTTATTTTGGGTTTTTTAAAAAGCGTCATTGTGTTGGAATAATTCAACAACACTTAAAAACACCTTTCACCAGAGGTCTAGATAAGAGGGGGTATCAACATTCTAGAATCCCCATTTCTCAATGAAATCCTATGTTGTGGGTACTCATAACAATTGTCTCGTCAAGACAATTCAAATGAATATCTACAATATAGGTTTTTGGCAGTATGGTAAAATATTTGAATCTAAGATACACATTATGAACTCTATCTATAGCTCTGTTTCACAAAACTCTGCCATACAGCTTCTCATTACAGTGATATGAATCAGATGATTGTAATGAAAAACTACCATCAACAGATTGTTGAGATTATTTCCAAAGTTACTTGATTCTAGTTGTTGAAAGTTGTAACTGTCATACAAAGAACACATATATATTTCTAATACAATAACCCTCTTATGTAAATGGACTTACCTGAGAGTAGAGTTTGACATTTGCCAGGAAAATTGGTGTAAAGGACTCTGTCTACATCTAGCCAAACCCTATAGTAAACAAGATGTGATTGTGAGATACCATACCCCATTTAACAGCCTTTTTATAGAAATATGACTTTGATAATTGACCTTAACCTTGTCATAAGACCTCGACCTTGATAAATGCAGATGCATATCAACGAGACCTATCATTATGCCTTATATCATATTGTGGATAATGATGACATTGCTTGTATCAAGCAGTTTCTTCATTATCCACGATGTTTTCTATCCCAAAAGACGAAAAAAATTGAAATTCCATCAACTTGAAATTGTTGTCTGCAGCTATTTTGTTGTGTGGGAAGGGGTTAAAGAACTTGTTAGTATTAAGTTTCAGACCACCACCGACAGACTAACAGACTGATCATTTTAACCTTTACCTGCTTTTTGAAATTTTAGACTGGTCCAACTTGAAAAAGGTTGCACCAGTCTTGGAATTGAATTAATCTTGGGGAAATTGCTTGTTACAAGTATAAAATCACAGCAACGTAAAATACAGGGTTAGTTCAGGAAAGGGTTAAACAGCCAGAAGCAATTCCCTTCACCGTGTATTATACAGTATTTCTACTAATAAATGTTATGCAAGAGTTTTTATTTAACCAATTCCCACTCAGTGACGCTTTAGACGCCTCCAAGGAAAAGAGCAATGTAAAATATTGTGGAAAATGAAGAAATTGCTTGTGACAAGCAATTTCTTCATTTTCCACAACATTTACTTCCCAGAAAGTTGAAAAATCCAAAATTTCATAAACTTTACATTGTTGTCTGCAACTCCTTTCAATTTGGACCAGTCTAAACTTTTGCTGTCTGGTAATGGGTTAATAGCTTATGTAATGAGCAAAAATGCTGATAAATGAATATTCCTGTGCAGTGATCAGCCCAGGATACTTTTATGCACCATTATCTCAAAAAAATCATAAATGTCCCGAGTTATTGAAGATCATGGGGAGACTATCCCCTTTGTTCCAAATGATTCAAAAGCTCAATTGTAAATGAGGTCGATGAATTTTCTAAAATATTCCCTCTTTTTCAGACCATCAGGACATTGTCACCTTGCTTCAAAAACCTCAACAGATCAATGCACTTGTCTTGTTTTGCTTAAATTTTGTGAATGATTTCCTTAAAACAACCATAAAAATGAATATACCTGTATTCACTGATGATGTATATAATAAGACTACTGACAGCCACAATCACTGTATTTCCAACAAGCCCCATGATCACAACTGAAAGTTCAAATGATACTATACATGTAGTATTAAACTAAACCACACAATTCTGCCTTTTAAAATGCTGAAGAAAAATTCAGCTATAGACAAGAATGTCCCCATGAAGAAAAGATTTGGGAAACATTGTGTAAACTGAAGAAATTGCTTGTTAGAGGCAATTTCTTCATTATCCACAGTGTTTTCTATCCAATCCACAATGTTTTCTATCCCCTCCCCCCAGAAAAAAATACAGAATTTCATAAGTTTTGAATTTCTGCAACTCCTGGACCAGTATAAGATTTTGCTGTCTGGTAATAAGTTAATACAGTGCCAACATCAAATAACAGGATTGATCAATAGTCAAATTGCATATGAACGGACTGTTCTTCGTCTACCACACTATTCCTTCTAAATGTTGAAACAACTTTCTTAACGAATCCCAAGTAGTAACCACACTAGGAACGTATTTTTCTTTGAAACATTGTGGGAAAAGCAGGTCACAAGTTAAATATAGGCCTATCTATGGATTTCAGATTGCAACATACCAACAGCATATTTGTTGATGGAAATCGGACTTTATAAGATATTTTAAAATAAAATATTCACCTGATCAGGCTGCTGTCTTTAAGCGTACTACTATTAATTCAACCGGCTCACGGGACCGGAAGCTAAGAAGTTTCTACGGAATTACCCGACCTGTTACGGAGTTATACGGAAATGTTTTTGGGACAGACGAAGATAGATAGGCTAGAAGACCTGTCATCGAAAATTAGGTGGACGAATGATAGCTCCTGCTGATTGCCGTTACAACTTAATAACGCTTTTAGACAACGTGAATAAATAGGACCATCGAATACTGTGTGGGAGAAGGAGAAATTACTTGCAACAAGCAAATAATCCTTTTATCACAATGTTTTACAATCTGTTTGGCACTTATTTTCCAATAAGCAAAATTTGAAATGTCGCCTGCAGCTTCTTTCAATTCGGATTTGTCTAAAATTTTGTCGTCTAGTGCGTCAATAATAATGATAATTACATAAAGAAAGTCAAATAGCCGTATCTCTCAAAACTTTACATAAACTGAGGATTAACACATCATCAGTCGAAACAAAGCCGCTTAGGTCCGTAGGCCGCTACCTGGTACAAAAAGAGCTTATAATGCCTTTACAATTTTATCACATTCGCAAACGATCAACTCAGATGTAGGCCTGCCTATTGCCTACCAAGTAATCGATCTATTAATAAACGCCTTATCAGAAAAAGGGATCAACTCTATTTATGATTGATGAAAGAAGGAAACAACAAGGTGTAGACTGCTCTCAAGGCTCTAAAAAGAAACATCAAAAATCAAATAAAAGTTTCCTATATTAATTATATTGAATATTTTAGGCCTAGATGGATCCACTGAATACAAAGAGAAAGCCACAAGATTTAACAATAAGAAACTTTCAGTCTGCTAAAGAATGCCAAGCAAGACGCAACCGGAGTAGCCCCTCTTCTCGATAAAATTTCAGGTTCCATCAAATCGGACAACACAGAAAAGGCGAATATCCTAAATCAACAGTTCCAGTCAGTCTTCACTCCAATGACACCAATTTCTTTGGCTCAGTCCTGCCTTTCATCTATAAGACAAAATGTATTCTCTTCCTCTTTCAGCAAATACCCAGTTATGCCGAACATTACTATTTGCACCAGTGGACTACAAAAACTTATTTCCAACCTGAAACCAGACAAAGTAGCAGGACCAGACAACATCAAACCTCTTGTACTAAAAAACTTATGTTATCAAATTTCCCCGATCTTACAAATTCTCTTTCAGAAATCCCTAGAAACGGGCACTCTTCCCCAGGTTTGGACAAAAGCAAACGGGACTCCACTCTTCAAGAAAGGAAACAAAAAAGATCCTGCAAATTACAGACCTATATCTTTAACATGTATACTGTGTAAAGTTCTAGAACATATTGTAGCCTCAAATCTAACTGAACATTTTGACAAAAATAATATCCTTTATGACTTGCAGCATGGTTTTAGAGAAAGGCGTTCATGCGAAACCCAGCTACTTCAACTGACCGACCATCTTGCCAGAAACCTGACTGAAGGAAAACAAACTGATCTAGTTTTGTTAGACTTCAGCAAGGCTTTTGACAAAGTTAGCCACTTAAAACTTTTGTATAAATTGCAGGAACATGGTGTTAACAATGCTACCCTTTTGTGGATTAAATCTTTTCTAATAGGCAGAACACAAAAAGTAGTCTTAGAAGGTGGATGCTCATCAGAAGTACCAGTCACGTCTGGAGTACCTCATGGATCTGTACTTGGCCCTCTTTTGTATATAAATGACCTTCCAAATAACATCATATCCCAAGTTCGTTTGTTTGCAGATGACACTGCCGTTTACTTAGCTATAAACAACAGACAAAGCTGTTTGACCCTACAAGAAGATCTAGACAAGTTAATGCAGTGGGAGAAAAAGTAGGAAATGGAGTTTAACCCCAGCAAATGCATTGTCCTAAATATTACTAAAAAGAAGAAAAAGATTTCCTTTGATTACAGGTTAAATGGACAAGGACTAGAGACTGTGGACAATGCCAAATACCTAGGAGCTACAATATTTGGAGATCTTTCCTGGAACAAACACATTGACAATGTAACATCAAATGCTAATAAAACTTTAGGTTTTCCCCGCAGAAACATACAGACCAAAAATAAGAAGATCGGAGAAATAGCGTATAAAACTTTAGTGAGACCCCAGGTAGAATACGCATCAACAGTTTGGAGCCCCTACACAAAAACCTATATCAACAAAGTGGAAAAAGTACAACGTAGAGCGGCAAGATGGGTTCAAAATAATTTCTCTTATTATGACAGTGTTACCTGCATGCAGAAGGAGCTTGGTTTGGAAACTCTCCAATACAGACGAGAAATCTCCAGAGTCACCATGTTTTATAAAATCGTTAACAATTTTGTTGCAGTGCCAGTACCAGCTTATCTTGAAAGACCAGTGAGGACCACCCGACATATGCACACAGCATCTTTCAGACAGATCCACACAAATGCAGCCTACTTTAAATATTCTTTTTTTCCCTACACAGTGATACTATGGAACAGCCTTCTAGAAACAATTGTACAGCAACCTGATATTGCAGCGTTCAAAAAGAGTATTGATTCTTTTCAGATAGTGAGCCGTCCCTGTTTTATCAGCTCTTTTAATCTAACACTCACAATACTTTTAAAATTTTGCACCCTAACAAATGTCTAACAGTTTTTATTCCAGCACAGACGCGCACCTGCCAGTAATACCCGAAAGGGGAGTTGGGCAGTATATATATATAGAGAGAGATAGATAGATAGATAGATAGATAGATAGATAGATAGATAGATAGATAGATAGATAGATAGATAGATAGATAGATAGATAGATAGATAGATAGATAGATAGATAGATAGATAGATAGATAGATAGATAGATAGATAGATAGATAGATAGATAGATAGATAGATAGATAGATAGATAGATAGATAGATAGATAGATAGATAGATAGATAGATAGATAGATGTACAAGTTATATTCAGTCATCACAGGTCAATTGTTTCTGTACAAAATATCTAGGCTTATTTTTTCAACGTTTCCGACACTCAGCGGCACAATGTTACATTGAATTGTATTTTTTTTTCAGTTACAAGAAACAAACTTTGAATTCCAACATTGGCCAGAATTTATGTGAAGCTTTTTGTTGGTTTTTCGACTTAAACGTCGTAACTGCAGCTTATTCAAGCTGTAGATGCGTCGCTTAGGTCGACAATTAACCATTGTATTGTTTTTTTTTTACATGCCGCATACTGAAAATATATATTAACCCTTGTCATGATGAACCCGGAATATTCCGGTTTTGGCAGGAGGTGTAGACTAAGATCAGACTGCACCTATGTGCAGGCTGATCTTAGTGTACACCTCCTGCTTGTACTTTTCATATTAGAGTTGTTTATGAATCTGATTTCTTAAAGAAATATTGATTTTTGAACAACAAATTCTTTCAGTGCTTTTAGCCCTTTGATTTGACAGCAGTTCAGTAAGGTAATTTATACAGCATGACAAGGGTTAAAATAACGTCGTTCAATATCGAATTAGAGCTTTCTATCGGAAGTCAGTGGGCGTGACCAGAGATACGCAATCTGCACCGTCATGACGTGCATATAGGGTTAATACTTTTCACTGGAAAGACTTCTCTCTGCTTTAATCCATTACCAGACGGCGAAATTTTAGACTAGACCAAATTTACAGAAAATGCAGACGACTACTTAAAATTTATGACTTTTTAGAATTTTTCAACTTTCAGGATAGAAAACATAGTGAACATGAAGGGATAGCTTGATACAAGCAATTTCTGTAAATTACACAATGTTTTCCCATTTTATTTTATTTTATCTTATCTTATTTTTGTGTGTGTGTGTGGAGGGGGGAGGGGTAAAAAATCGTCAATGTGTGAGAATGGGATTAAGCGGCGACGGATGACAAAATATAGCAATAAAGTTGTAGCTACGACATTTGGTCCTCCAAAAAAGAAATTATTGTGTAAACGAAGTCTACGCTGCTGCTGTAATATGTTTGGCTTCGTCTGCCTCTGTATTCGAAATAGATTTAACACTTTCATGTCAGACCCTGTTGAAACCCTTGTTTTTACGTCCCTACAGAATTTATAATTGGGGAAAAAATTTGAAAAACAATATTTTCTACCCTATTGAACGGTCATTTTTCAAATTATACCCACTTTAAAGTTTCGTCTGCAAAACCCTTAAATTTAGACAGCTCTAAAATATGTTAAACAGAAAAGGGTTAAACTATTAGAAAAGAAATATCATCCCTTTTTGTTTCTGATCCCAGAACATTGATCGGATACATGAACTTCAAGGCGAAACTCTTATGTGAGAAGTAAGCGACACGCCACAAAAAAATGACAAGCCTAAAATTCCAGAAACAGATATTATTGAAATAGATCAATCCAACCACATGTCATTCGGTTGCTTGTTTATTTGTTTGATTTGACTTGTTTGTTTGTTTTCGAGAGGATTTTTTTTTATATACACATTTCAATAAGTTTGTTGTTTGGGGATGTTTTTTCGTGTGTGTTTTGTTTTGTTTGTTTGTTTGTTTGTTTGTTTGTTGTTTGGGGGGGGAGAGGAAATAAAACAAGATAGAACTGCCAACCAACATCAACTTCCGACTGCTTAAGCGCAATTACTGACACCGGCATTGAAAATTCGAAAATAATTACGATCCTATCGGGGGTTCAATCAAAGTATGTATCGATAAATTAAACCATTCACTAAGACCAGAAGTGAACTTTGTCTCGTCGTTTTGTCGATTTAAAGGTTGTAACTACAGCTTATTCAATTTGTAGTTACGACTTTTAGATCGCCAATCAAACATTTTCACTTTTTTGAAACGTTTTAGTGAGCATGCATTTTTATAAATCGCTGTTAAATTTCGAATCGGGACTTCCAGTCGGACCTCAGTGGGCGTGACCAGTGCTCCATCAATGAGGGAAGGATGAATGTAGACTGGTACCACTGTCGACTTTAACCGGCTTTGTTAAAGTCGACAGCGGTACCGGTCTAGGATGAATGTTGTTCTCTAGATAAGTATTTTAACCCATTACCAGTCGACAGCATTTTGATCCGACTCAAGTTGAAAATAGTTACAGAAGACAAATTTTAGTTGATGAAATATATAAAATCTTTGTCCTTGGGGTAGAAACATTGTGGACAATGAAGAAAACGGGTAATTTAGAGTAAAAAACAGTTTCTTCAATTTTTATTAGAGTGGATTTAAAAATAGACTGGTACCACTGTCGACTTTAACAAAAAAAGCTTTGTTAAAGTCGACGGCGGTACCGGTCTAATTTAAAAACGGATTAGTGTCGGAATGGGCTAAAAAAATTCAATAATCTAGGTTGTGAAATTATTGTTGTTGTCGTCATCGTCCTTTTATTCCACGGACAAGAAATTTTAATGAACCGAGATTATCCCTGTGACCGATACGATTACTATGAGAGCCTGAATGTTGTGATTCGGGTAACTAAAATGATAAAACGTATGTATTGAAGCAGCATTTATTAACATTGATTAATTTAACTGGTATGCACGGATCCTTCATCCAATTTGTTCAGAACCCTCACTTTCCGTGGCCCTGTAGTGAAAGGATAAAAATATGACTGTATAACGACGCTGTGGGAGCAAAACGTCGTATCTTCAGCTTGAATAAAGGTGAAGATACGATATTTTGCTTTCAATATCAATTTTTGTTTTTGTTTTACACTGATTGACCTATTCTGATCGGTTCCAAACGGTATCAAAAGCTCGTTAAAAGTCAGTACAGACGACTATTTCATTATCAAATATATTACATGTACTCTGTGCTATATATTATAAGCCCTTTATTATCAGCCTATGCATTACTTCCTTGGTTATATTAAACATGTCGAAAAACACTTGCCTGTGGTTAAAAGCACAAACTTTCAACACCGACCAGACTGTACATACCTTACAGTGTACCGAGGTTTGGTCGTTTCTTTCTATAGATTACACCTTTTCCACATGACATGCCTACTTTACAATAATCAAAGTATCGAAAGTACTGTAAGCTAGCAAAGCATAATTTCATTAAGTTATCTTTTTTGTCAAAGGTAATCATGAGGAATTTAGAGGAATTCAGAAAACATTTGCCTTTTAGGATAGAAAACAGTGTGGACAAAAGAGGAATTGCTTGTTTCTTCATTGTTCACAATGTTTTCAAAGCTTCTTTCTTGAGATGCTTCAAAAGCGCGATTGAGTGGGATTGGGTAAAATAGCATGGTTTTGAAGGAATTGTTTGAATAAAATTGATTCATGAGGCCATAAAAAGCAGTGGCAGAGTTTGCAATATTCCTGAAATAAGAACTACTTTTTATGGCGTAGGTTTTTAACGGATTTAGTGGTTAAGCCTCCAGTGGCAGTTTGCACTCGTTTACCTTTGAGAGGACCTCAAATTCTGTCTGTTTGCTTAAGCTATCAAAGCTGGCGCTTTGCTAGCTAAAAAGTGGCTCTTTAAAATTTGTTATTCCCAAGTAGACTTTTTTATTTATTTATTTATTTTCATGTTTTCTATTTCTTTTCAGTTCTTCTGATTGTTATTATTATTCAAAATTCATATGTGTATGTGTGCTAGATTATCATTTTCGCGCGTTTAATCATTTCGCAAATGTCTTTATTTCAACTGAGGACGTTTTTTTTACCTATCCTGTGTTAATTATTATTATCAGTGTGTGTGTATTTCCTTTTAATTATCGTCACTACCGTAGCACATGCCCATTTGAGCGACGCCCCCAGAAGACGGTTAGTTGTTACGGGGGATAGTGCAAGGATAGGATACAGGATACAGGATGAAACTGCTGAGAGCTTTGCTTGGTTCTTTAACGTGCTCGGTGGATAACACCGTCAAACGGGGCCTCGGTTTAACGTCGCATCCGAAAGACAATTAGTTTGTTAGTTGATATGGTCAGCCCAGGGCTCGAACCCGTGATTAGTAACATTATTATCAGTATTAATTATGGTTATTTTTATAATCCCCTTTAGCGTTTATTAGTATAGTTTTCGAAGAGAATCGACCAATCGTGGCTGTCTATCAAACAATCAGTCGATCAATGAAATCATTCATTTAGGATGGTGGTTAACTTTGAGCTCCGAAATTGACCGCCATTAATATGAAGCGTTTTTGTCGGTTTGACGACTTAAACACCGTAATTTCAGTCTATTCAAGCTTTAGTTATGACGTTGAGGTCGGCAACCAAGCATCCTACTTTTCTGTTGCATGCTACTGGCCATAATTTTTGCAAATTAACGCCGTTAGATATAGAAGCGAGACTTCCTGTCTAAGTCAATAGAAAAGGACAACGGAATCAATGGGCGGAGCCAGCGATTGGTCAAATGATAACCTCATATAGAATTACTTTTTTCACACAGAGGTTCTCTGCTGGCTGAGCATGGTAGATCCGCCCACCGATAGTCATATTGTGGTGCTATGACAGCACAATCTTCATTCCCGGCCTCAGACCCTGGCTGGCTTGGTTGCCAGGCGGTAAAGTTTGCCTGTCTACCAGTATCCTCCCAGACCCACACACCTTCCTTATGCATGTCGTTTATACCGAGATAATGTTCTGCGGCTGTAACAAAATTATATGTATCTTTATACATCAGTTCCAGAATCAGTGGCGGATTTAGAGAGGTTCAGGGGGTGTTTGAACGCCCCTCTGTAGCCTAGTGATTTTATTTTTGATTAGGTAATAATTGGAATACAACCCCTCCCCTCATTTATAATTTTGAATCCCTTTACATTAATCTTGGACCCTCCGCAGGACCTTATAAAAGTTGGTTCGGCTGCCAGGCGGTAAAGTTATCCAATATACCCTAACTCTACCGTGTTTTTTTGTTTGTTTTTTTGTTTTGTTGTTGTTGTTGTTGTTGTTTTCGTTTTCAACCGACATAGTAATCTGCTTATAAAAGATTCTATTATTTACTAGTACACCTACCGAATTTCCTTATAATACACACTTATTGCACGAGGACAAAATCGGATTCAACAGAAAATAATTTAATTGTTAGTTTCGTCTATAAAAAAGGAGCGTTCTGATTGGTCAAAAAATTTAATTCATAACTCCATGAACTAAAATTTTGAGCACGCAGCGATTTTGTATGCTTCCGCACAAAATAGTTCCACACAAAAAAGTATCAAAAGGTGTAAAGTTTTGCTTTTTTCGCTCCATGATATTAAATTATAAGAAATGAAGAGAATATTTTTTGTTTTCATGGAGGTATGAACCGAAAAACCTAATCACACTTATGTATGAATCCGCTTCGCGTATTCATAAAGTGTGATTAGGTTTTTCGGTTCATACCTCCATGAAAACAAAAAATATTCCCTTCATCTCTTAAACAAATCCGTATTATACATGTACGAAACTTATAAAATATGGTTAGATGACATCATTTTCAAAGATAAAAATTCGTCAAGCCAAAAATAATAACGCCATTTTAGTTTTTCTTAAAAAGTTGATTTTAGACAAATTTCATGAGCTTTTTTTTTTATTTTTGTGATGTCAAACTGATACAGTAGTGATACAAAATCTTTTATTATATTCTCGATGAATAGAAAACTTTGGTCAAGTAAAATATCCAAGTTTTCCTACACGGCTCGAGTCTATTACAAGGTTTTGTATCACAATAATAGCATAATATACTTTATTTTTACGGTTATCGAGTAAGATCATAACATCTGGCCAAGTGCTACTGATGTTTCAACTAGAACTGTCGCAAAGCAGACTGATAAACCCCCACCAACGCTTCGTCACTCAAGTAGAACAGTTGACCTGTGGCCTTTATAACCCAAAAACGATAGGGCATCTCCTTGGGTCATAAACAACATGTGTATACAGTTTCAAGGTCCTGTGATAAATGGGTAAAGAGTTAGAGAACGAAAAGGGTTTTCAAACAAAGTTCTCAATTTTGACCTTTGACCTACATGACCTAAAACGACAGGGACCTCCTTTGGTCCAGCAGAGTATGCGTATATAAAGTATCATGGTCCTAGGTCACATGTCTTGTGATTAGAGCACGGAAACGGTTTTCAATAAAAGTCTAATAGTGACCTTGACCTTTGACCTACGTGACCCAAAAACAATAGGACACTTCCTTTGGCCATTGGCGCCAACTGTATAAAGTTTCAATGTTGTAGGTCTATTGGTTCTTGAGTTAGCTTACGTAAATGAAAAAGTCTACGAGCGGACAGACTGACAGACATGGTGAAACCAATATACCCCCTCTAGTTCGTAGGTGTGAGTATAATAAGAGCAATCAGCTGACGTCCCTACTAATGAACGCTATTACATTGTTTTTGCCAAATGTTGAAAAATAAATGATAGAAGTCGTGATGACATTCGTCTAATTCTGAGTATGTTTGTATGGCTGCGTATCGAACTAGCAGTTCTAAGGCTAAAAGCCCGGTACATAACTACAGAGCTCAACAAACATACCCAATTTTACAGAAACGTTTTGTTGGTGGTGGTGGTGGTTTTTTGTTTGTTTGTTCGTTTGTTTGTTTGCCTTCTATATATTTCTAATTATGCTATCGTTAACAGTTGTTTAAGCAATACCTTGTTCATTACCACCATAATCATCATTTAGTAGTACAAATATCATCATGTTTTGATAGATATCATCACCTTTTGTATTAACACTTATTGCTGTTTCAATAAGCTTCATTGTATATAAGCTCTTCATTACATCGTTTTGTGTAGAAATAGCGTAGGTCACTAGTGCATCGCATGCCTTTTCCCGTTTTTTTCAACATAATTATGTTGCGGAATAACATGTCGAAGAGTTGCAGTCACTTTTCAAGTGCTTTCAAAGCAATGTTGCTCGGCCGAGTGACCTATAAATACTTAAGTTTTCCTTTAAGCAACAACCCTCTTTTCAAAGAATTTTGTCTGTGTTACTAATTCAATCACCCCAATATTCAGCTTGTACCTCTGAAACTATTTTTATGGGTAATAAAATGTTAGAATAAAAAATGATATTGTAAAATCAAATCACATAGCCTACCATTGATTTCGCCCAAATATGACTTAAGGAAGGCTTGTTCGTCCGCATTGTCAATTCGTATTAAATGACTGGAATGTTCATGGCAAAATTTCTAAAGCAAAAAATGAAAATTGAAACAGATGACAGTTAAACAAAACGGAAACAAATATAGAATTTGGAAACATATATTTTTGATGTATGTTTCTACTAGTGCGTAAAAGTTTCAGAATCCGTGACTTAAGTGATTTCCCGTAAAGCGACTGTTAGAGAATCTCGTAAAACAGATGTTTGAAAAAAATCTAATCAGAAACAGTAAGTATTATATTCAGAAACAGCAAGTATTACCTATTAAACCTGTTCCAATAATGGACAAATGTTAGGGAAGAATACATGAACTCATTCTATATTCAGAAACGCTGGTAGAATGCAAAGGTTTTGACCCCGTGTCATTTTTACTGTCTGCCAAGGGTGCGAGTGTCGATGTTTTTCGCTATACCCAGATGGTTCCTTTTCGAGCAATGGATGACATTCATGTGAAACCGGAACCAACGGTGTAACGTGTTACATGTACACAGGTGTTGTTTCAAAGTCAAACAAGCAGGGGCATATTGGTAAACAACAACCCCATCGGTTCTCAAAATTTTAGACTGATCCAAATTGAAGGATGTTGTAGAGAGAACAATATTTATCCAAGGGAATTTTAGGATTCATTGTGGAAAATGAAAAAAAAATCACTTATAACAAGTAGTTCCTTCATTTTCTTTTTTTTTTTTTTTTTTTCGACAAATTCTACCATATGATCTATATAGTTAAACTATTGAAAATGCTCCCTGTATCAGGAAAATCAGGCATGTAGAGCGACAGAGGCGCCCGAGTGCCTCTAATACAGTAAAACTTGTATTATGCCACAACTCAAAGGACGCTGAAGAGAGTGATCGCCTTATGTGTTTTTGTGACATGATTGAGATGGATCGATTTACTTCCATTAATAAATTATTGCAGAATTGTCACTAAATCTTATGTTGTTCGAACCCATTAGATTCTAACATAGGATTTAATGACGGGGTGTTTTTGTTTGTGGTTTTAGATGTTGTTGTTGTGATGGTGGTAGTGGTTTTGGATCTGATTTTATTTTAATCAAATTTTCAAACTTTTCGAAAGCATGTGATTTTTTTAGCGAAATTTGATTCTGGTCGCTTGATAAACCAGATGGTTGTCCCAGGACAACTGCTGTCGAGCCCGCAAAGTTTTGTAGGTATCATGCGCAAGACAAGCACAATTTTAGTGTTTGACCTTGAGCTTTGACATTGACATTAAACTATAAGTAAATAAAAATTATTTTTAAATGGCACATCTACTCATAATGGTTAATAATTGTGCCAATTTATTATGAAATCCATCCATAATTGTAGAAGTAATTGTCAGGACAAACACAAGTTTATTGTTTGACCTTGAGCTGTGACCTTGACATAAGAACTATCCAAAAAGTTCTTTCAAATGGCACATCTACTCATGATGGAGTTTAATTGTGCCAAGTTATTTTGAAATCCATCCATAATTGTAGGAGTAATTGTCCGGACAATGCGGACAGACGGACGGACGGACTGAATAACGGACTAACTAACGCATTAACTAACGCACTCACGCACATATACTTTCTTGTCATAGTGACAACTATGTCGCGCTCACCGCAAGCGGGCTCGACAAAAATGGTCGCTTAATATAGGTGATTGCTTTAGCAAGGTTGGCTTTTATTATGCTTTACTATCCTATCGTACGAGAAAGCCATGTCTTTTGTCAGATTTGTTTTCTTACTTGCCTTTGCCCCGCTGTAAACCCTTGCCTGGTTATGACCTATCAAATAACATGACTGTCTGTATTCAACCAAGTCCACAGGACATGGAGAGGCATCTAGTAGTAGAAATTCACAAAAATTGAAAAAAATGTCATCCTAGTTGTGCTAATACTTAGATCTCTTAAGTCATCGCCACGGTTACATTTCTAGAGGCTTGTTCAAAACAAACAAACAAACAAACAAAAACAAAGGCATGAATGAACTTCAAAGTAAAAACAAACAAAATTAAGCCTTTCCTGTTCAATCCCTGGTTTTTACATCCCTGTGATTTTATACTTGAGAAAACATAGTGTTAAAAGAAGAAATTGCTTGTAACAATCAATTTCTTCTTTTTCACAATATTTTCTACCCTACGAATGGGCATTTTCGATTCAAATCGACTTTAAATTTTCGTCTGCAAAACCTTTGAATTTTGCCAGGTCTAAAATCTTGGGAAACGGGAATGGATTAAATGACTAAATGATATACAACGTCTTATATGGTTGAACAGCTTAGAAGAGGAAGGTCTTACTCGTGACATGCTTTCTTCTTTTGTGACGGAGAAAAATGTCGTACCACATTTTTATCATCGCTAGCTGTAGTTTCGATACTTTTGTCGCTTACCGACAATTTTCTTATCTTTCAAAGTATTACACTTGGTAAAACATAGCAGAGTCGAGAAAAACCGTGAATCGCGAGTTGTAAGGTAAAGGTTAAGTAAAACATTTCTTTTATATATGAACAAAATCTAACAGCAAAATGATAATTTCAACATCTACGCAAGATAGCCACAGCGAGAAATATCCAATCAGATGAGCGGCGCCCAGTCAGACGGTTATTTCATTGATGCGCGACCCAAAACCTTGTAACTACAGCTTGTTTAAAGTAGTAGTCTCACTACAAATAGATGTAAACACTCTAAACACTTCAATAAAAAGTGTCGTTACGATTTGATTTCACTTAGAACAATCAACGATCCAAGTATGACACATCTATAGAAAAAATCAAACATATAATGGACAATTATTAACTGACAGATCGATGGCCCCTACCCTTGACTGTGCTGGCCATGCTTACTGGCTCAAATAGGAAAATCCACTTTAATATAATTCTATATATAGCTGCTAAATTCATGGCTAGTGATATATAACAAAGCAGTAAAATGGTTAGTTGGCGACTTAAACGTCGGAACTACAGCTCAAATAAGCTGTAATCACGACTTTAAGATTGACAAAAAAAACTCACATGAATGTCAGCCAATGTTGGAGTTGAAAGTTTACTTCCGTCCTAAATGAATTACAATGTATTTTTTTAGTAGAATGATTCTGTAAATGAGAGCCGCAATCAGTCAATCGACCAATCGCTAGCCCCTCCCACTGACTGCCCATACAAAAAGGTATCAAAATTTGTAAAGTTTTTGCTTTTTTCGCCCGATGCTATCAAATTATAAGAAATGAAGATAATATTTTTGTTTCCATTGAGGTATGAACCGAAAAACCCTAATCACACTTATGTATCCGCTTCGCGTATTCATACAGTGTGATTAGTTTTTTCGGTTCATACCTCGATGAAAACAAAAAAATATTCTCTTCGTCTCTTAATTAATCCTATGTTATATTCCAATCATTGTAGGCTAAAGGCTTACTGTTTGAAATATTTACATGCAATTTAGCACGTTTTTGTTGTTGTTTAATTGTTAGTGTTTGTGTTGATACTGTAATCGAGCGGGGTTTTTGAGGTGATAAAAAATGAACAAGTTCGTTTTGGAAAGGGAAATTTCTGTCTTCTCGATGTTATTCGTTCGGGGGTGTTAATCGGTTGGTTGGATGGAATATGGACTAGGTTATTGTCTCTATATCAATAGATACTATATCCTTTCTAAGCCATGGACGGATGATTGGAGGGATGGGAATGAATTAGATTGGATTGGATGCCGGGGACGGGATGGGATTCGTTGGATGGATGGATGGATGGATGGATGGATGGATGGATGGGTGGGTGGGTGGATGGATGGATGGATGGATGGATGGATGGATGGATGGATGGGTGGTCGGATGGATGGAAAAGATAGAAGGATGGGAGTTGAATGGATGGATGGATGGGTGGGTGGATGGATAGATAGCCCGATTAGCTCAGTTGGTAGAGCACTTGACTTCAAACCTCAAGATCCCGGGTTCGAGCCCTTGGCTGACCATATCAACTAACTCAACTAATTGTCTTCCGGATGAGACGTTAAACCGAGGCCCCGTGTGACGGTGCTATCCATCGAGCGCGTTAAAGAACCAGGCGGAGCTCTCAGCAGTTTCATCCTGTATCCTTGCACTATCCCCTGTAACAACTAACCGTCTTCTGGGGGCGTCGCTCATATGGGCATGCGCTACGGTAGCGACGATAAATAAACGGAAATACACATGGATAGATAGATGGATGGATAGGACGGGATGGGATGGATTGATGGATAGAGGATTGATTGATGGGTGGGTGCGTGTGTGGGTGTAAGGGTGGGTGGGAAGATGGGTGGATAGATGGATTGATGGATGGATGGATCCATTGATGGTTGGATAGATGGGTGGATGGATGAATGGATGGATGGATGGAAGGAAGGAAGGATGGATTGATGGATGGATGGATGGGTGGGTGGGTGGGTGGGTTGGTGGGTAGGTGGATGGATGGATGGATGGATGATGGATGGATGGATGGATGATAGAATGTAGATTAATTGAATGGTGGAATAAAGGATGGATTGAAGCCGAGACTGATGATGAATAAGAAGTTTAATTGACCAATCGCAGCTGTCAATCAAATAACCAGTCGACAGCGGTAGCAGTCTACAACATTGGCCGCATTTTTTTTTTTTTTTTTTTTTTTTTTGGTTGGTTTTGCGACTTAAACGCCATTACTACAGCCAACCAACTATCCTATCCGCTTGTTACATGCTGCTTGCCCTAAATTTTGCAAAATAACGCCGTAGAAAAATCGAAGCGGGACTTCCTTTTGGAGTCGATGGGCGTGGCAAATGGAATAAATGGGCGTTGCCAGCGATTGGTCATTTGAAGGATGGACGTGATGGGTGTAAAGATTAATTGGTCAAGACTGAAGGAAGATTTAGTAGTTTATGCTAGTGGAATGTCTGGTAAGACTGAATTATTAGTTGAATAATTGATAGCACGACTGATTTATTAACCGTCACGGTTTGGGTTATATTACAAGTAAGTACAAGTTTATTCAGGATATAAAGGAAAGTTTGCTATCACACCTCATACATAATAAGGTTTAAAGAAATCGTTGTGAATGATGGATAAATAGTTTTAAAATATATATTTTCATCTCACTTTATCTTTTTCCACAAAATCTTAACGAGAGAAGGTTTCTTGAGACTTAAAGTTGAAATGTAGTGTGCAGATGACAATTTACTAATCCGTTATCTTCAAGTGGATATTCAGGTATTCTTTTTTTTTTTTTTTTTTTTTTTTTTTTTATTTTTTTTTTTTTTTTTTTTTTAGAAAATATCCTTTTAAGTAAGATACGTTGGGTAATTTATAAATCAAGATCAGCACGTGTATCGGGCAATTACGACGGTTCCTCGTCCTCTCCCAAATTACAAAAACTAGTTCAACTAATGAAATAATGATATATAGATTGATTGATTGACGGTTGATTGACTTGTGAGGAGGGCTGGGTAATTGATGCACCGTCTGGTAAATTAGCGATTAAGATTTAATTGCTTAAGAATACTTTCTGTGGATGATATTTCGAAATGAAGCGACATTGAAACATTTTGGGAGTGAAAGAATAGGCTAATTAATTACGCAGGTTCACTGTATGAAAAATAGTCTTGTAAACGTATGGCATTGCCCGGATATACAGTTTAGCGTCTCTTTTTAATTCTTCTCCTTCCCATGAAATTTTATTGAAATAGAAAAAACAGAGGTCGAATATTTCAACCGTTTTTCCTTTACTCTTCTTTTTCTCATATTAGGAATGTTTTATGCGAGATTGTCCAGTCTATGAAACGGGACAAATGCCATTGGACAATTCTAAACCATTTAAGCCAATAGATTGTCTCGTCACATCAAAGCCTAGGCAAAACTACAAGATGGGATCCTGACACTCGAATTTCCTAAACTCGTTTGAAAGAAAGCGATAGCCGTCCTTTTGACCCCAGTGTATCCATGCATTTGCGAACTTAAACTTAAGCAATCGCTTCTTTAGAGAAGTACGGGGTAAGTTTCGAACTAATACTGACTTAATCTTTTTGTTGTTCATTCTTTGGCGTAAGTAATAGTCGCGCACACAACGGTTGGCAAGTGAACGGCCCGACGAGTGATAGTATGCAACTTAACCCTTTCCCATGTTTTAGATTTTAGAATGGACAAATTAAAAAAGGTTGTAAACGACACGGAAAATTGGATGCAATTGGAAATGAAACCATCCTATGTGGTGGAAAATGTTGGAAAAGCAGAAATTGCTTGTTACAAGCTATTTCTTCTTTTTCCACAATGTTTCCTCACAGTGATGTAAAATGTACAGGAAAGGGTTAAAAGAAATTTATAACTCTTCAGCCATTTGTTATCCTATCCTATTTGGAAGACATGGTATTTTTTGAAAACAGGATAGTTCATATAGAAAGTAAGAACAAAGTTGAATGAAAGTAATTCAAGTATTAAGTGAATATTATGGAAAAAAAAATTATTGATGACTCAATATCCTTGATGGTAAAATTTTATCAATGGTAGGTAAAAAATGGTACTTTTTTTAAATACAAGCACCTGTTTTGACAGTATGAGAGTGCTAAACAACATGAATAATAGATCACATGACCAACCAAATGTCATGGCTGCCAAACTTAGGATTTTTTTATAAACTGAAAAGAAACCAGTATTAAATGGTTGATACAGTTGATATTCCTATATTTTGATAGAATTTGTCCATAATATTGACATATGTATGAAATTGATCCGTAAATAGTCGCTTATCACAAAACATACAAAGGGGGGAGTCATAGCCCTCGCTAGCAGATTATCAGAAAGAGTGCTACGATATCGCAGCTAAGTACAATTAAAAACAAATAAAAATTATCTGACAAAATGGTTTTATATATCTGACGGACATTGACAAATCTTTATCCAGTTCTATTCTTAACTTCTAAAAAAAGTTTATCTTAAAAAGTGCATTGTCTTTGTATATTTATGTGATGTAAAGCCAAGTTCAGAGTTATGTAGGGGGCGCTGAAAGCAAATATCCTGTGAAAAAATTAGGTCACCAAAGTTCACTGAGGCTCCTGAGGTGTTATGCTCAATAACATAGGAACCAAATTAATTGAAATTTTGCGATATACAAATTTTTGTGAAACTTAAAGTAACTAACTATGCTTATGTTACACTTAGAAAAATAAAATGTTGTCATAATCCAGAACCAAGTATTGCAATTTAGATACAGAAATTTCCTGAAATTTTAGGTTGTCCAATGCAGTCAGTCTTGCATTGAGTTCTGCATTAAAAATTTTCAAATTCCAGAACTCCTGCTTATATAGGCAAAGAAGGAAAAACTTCTGCAGGATAAGTAGACAAGTAGAATTTTCAAGCCCCCAAACGGCATTTTGCATCAGGACTGAATTCAGTTCAATTCAATGAATTAGATCAGAGTAGGTCAAAGTTTCTGTATATTTTTACTGTTGGAGGTGCTATCAAGTTTAATTTGACAAAATACATTTTTACCACATAATCCCACTTTTGACACTAGAAAATAGCAGTGGAATACATTGTGAGAAAAGGATATATTGCTTGGTAAAGAAACAGGCAGTATATCCATTTCTCATGTTTTCTTCCCCATTCGACACAAGGTTTCTAATGATTTCATCCCTAGTTGTTTGTGACTTTCAGATGACGTCGACTTGTAAAAATTATTTATTATTTAGAACTTTTTTAGTTTACCAAAATTTGTTATCAATAATTTGACAAAAATTGGATGCTCTCTAATAATTGCACATGTATAACTTGAGAATAATCATGGGATTGATTCTCAATTCATTCACTATTTTTGTACTTGCTTGACAACTAGTCTCGGTTATTCTATTCTGCTATTTTTGGTAGGTTTGTGTAAAATGTTACTTATTAATTTTTTTTGTCATTAATGTAGTTAGGGTATATATTAAAGAAGAAAGATGTGATATCTGGACAACCACTTCTGTTGCAAGCAATTTCTTCTTTGTACACAATATTTTCCCAGTTGTTTTTCTTGTGGGACGTCAAAAAGCATCATAGTGTGGGAATTTGTTGATAAGTCCTACAAGCCATTCAGATATGTCAGAAGTGTTAAAATGCCAACCCTCTTGACCTATAACTTTACATCTGCTTCAACAGATGAGTTGATGGACTACTCTATCATAAAGAAGACTCCAATATCATAGCTAACTTGTTGACTGACTTTCATGCTAGATTCAGGCTGTTGCAGGTGGCATTATGTGTTCTTTGATAAACAATGCACTTAATCAATTACCAGACAGCAAAATTTTTGACTGGTTCAAATTGAAAGGAGTTGCAGATGACAATTTAACCCTTTCCTTCTTTTTGAAATGTTTGACTGATCTAAACTGAAAGAGGTTGCAGACAATGGAAATTGGATGTAATTTGAAATAAAACCTTCCTATTTGGGAGAAAGTATTGTTGGAAAGGGAGAAATTTGCTTCTTACAAGCAATTTCTTCTTTTTCCACAATGTTTCCTAAGTATAAAGTCACAGTGACATAGAAAGCTGTGTTCGTACAGGAAAGGGTTAAGTTTACAGACTTCAGATTCAGACTTTTTGGATAGAATATGTGGAAAATTGAGGAAGCTTTGTTTGAAATGAAGAAGATGCTTATAACAAACAATTTCTTCATTTCAAACAAAGCTTTCTCAATTTCTTTTTTTGGAGGCATCGAAAAGCAGCACTGTGTGAATGGGTTAAACTTTATCAGAATGATTTGAAAGATACCAAGTTCTAAACCTTTCCAATATTTATCTCTTAACAATAACACTTTACCAGAAAGTCATTCAATGACAATGTGTGTATGTGAAGCCTGCCAAAATATTTTTACCTTAAGCTGTGACCTTGACCTTAGAGCTATCTTAAAATTTGTTTCAAGTAGCTCATCCTCGCATTAGGAAGAATAATTGAGTCATATTATTTTGAAATCAATCCACAAATGTAGGAGATACGCTGTACAAATGGACCGACATACAAACTAACACACTAGGCACATTGTGACAAATTACCAGACGATGAAAATTCAGACTTGTCCAAATTCAAAGAAGTTACAAACAACAATTCAGAGTGTGTTGGAATTGAATAACAAGAGCCAAATAGGGTAGAAAAGATTGTGAGAAAATGATAAATTGCTTGTTTTAAGCATAGCTTGGATTTTTCAACCCATTCCTACACAATGACCCTTTTTGAAACCCCCTAAGAAAAACAATTGGGAAAAAATTGTGTAAAATGATGAAATTGCTTGTAACAAGCAATTTCTTCATATCACACAATGTTTTCTACTCATAAACTTAAAAAAATCTAAAATTACATAAACTTGAATTATTGTCTGCATCTCCTTTGAATTTAGACCAGTCTAGATTTTTGCAGTCTAGTATGGGTTAAGGCATCAAAATGTTGGATAGCATGAAAATTTGTTAAACCTATCAAAGTCCTTTTACTCGATCACACAATATTGTTTCAGTATAGAAGAAATCTTGTGATCATGAAGTGGGTTGTACATTTAGAGGGTGGACCAAGGAGAGTGAATCATGCTGCTGTTCCAATAAATGACAAGATATACAGTTTTGGTGGTTATTGTACGGGGGAAGATTATGAAACCACAACTCCCATGGACGTCCATGTCTTAGATACAGGTAGAAACTTGGTATAATGTCAATTGACAAATGCCTAGTAACCATAAAAAGATAAATTGACAATTCAAATTATTTATATAGACTGGAAGTGAATCTTAAAATCACATATAAACTTCTGTGATGGTTTTCGAACTAATCTTGTTTAATATCCCAGCCAAATTGACTTGTCAAAGGTTAGTGTGCAATTATTGTTTGAATTGGAAAAGTCAGTCTTGGTTAAGAATATATCCATTTTAGGCTATAAGTAATATGCATGATAACACAATACTGAAAATCGCATAACAAAGAAGAAATTACATAGAACTTTATTTGCGATAAAGGTTCTATTCCAATAAAGATAGTGTTGGTGAGAAAAGTCAACCCCCTCTCCATGAATGCATTTTCATGAGGAAATACACATGTACACATTTTGCCTTCAAATACAAAGTAAATGAGGATGTAAATGAGGGTCAAGGTTGTGAAATACATAATTTTCATTTGTCGATTTGTAACTGTAATCAACAAAAAAAAGCCTTTTATCGCTGACTGGGCATTTAAATAAGATCTGTCCCATTTAACAAAGTATCGTAAGAATCAACAATGCCATTGACTTGGTCATAAAAAGCCCTTGGATTTTACCTTTTGCATATAACTCCTCCCTTTCAAGCATTATTCAAGTACACATAACATGAAAAAACTGTTATATCATAAATCTAAAACAAAAGATTGCAATGTTTACTCAGAAAATTTTGTAAGTATGCTTTACTTATGTAAAGCTGTATTTTATTATTTATTACTCTGCATTAACCGTTTTCCTGTTTTGCAAAATTTTAGACCTATCCAAATTCAAAG
The DNA here is from genome assembly GCA_946902895.1 of Fragum fragum. Taxonomy (NCBI): domain Eukaryota; kingdom Metazoa; phylum Mollusca; class Bivalvia; order Cardiida; family Cardiidae; genus Fragum; species Fragum fragum. The sequence continues at coordinate 6,113,386 of OX336366.1, forward strand.
TTTTGCAGACGAAAATTTAAAGTGGATTTAATTTGACCAATAACCATAGGGTATAGAAAATAATGTGGAAAAAGAAGAAATTGCTTGTTACAAGTACAAAATCAAAGTGACGTAAAATCAGGGGTTTGTACAGGAAGGGTTAAATACATTTTGCATAAAATTTGGAGTAAAAGCTTATCATTTATACAAGATAGTCAATTAATATATAGAATAATTTATACAGGGTGTAGTAATACTGAATTTCTCCAATTGTCCATGACAGGTAACCCATTACACCAGAGTGCTGCTCTTTTACGCCCTGCAAGAAAAACAATTGGGAAAATATTGTTCTAAATGAAGTAATGGCATGTTAAAAGCAATTTCTTCATTTTGCACAATATTTTCTACCCAGAAAGTTGAAAAAATCTGAAATTTCAACTTTTAAATGTTGTCTGCAACTGCTTTCAATTTGGACCAGTCTTAAATTTTGTTGTTTGGTAATGGGGTAAGAGGTGGTTTTCTACTTGTCTGGAGTCAAATGAACTTGTCAGTATAAAAGTGAATGAATAGATTTTGAGAAAATATTGATGTTAATGAAATAAAGATGCTGGAACCAAGCATTTTCTTTACTAACAACAATAATTTCTACTCTTCAATGTAAACATTAGGACAATAAGTCATTAAGATCTGTTTTGTACCTTTTCAAGTTTTGCTTTGGTATTTACTGGTCTCTGGACAAGTGACTTTCAAAAACATACTTGTCCGAAAGTAGAAAACCTCATAGGGACAAGACGGACATTGGAATTCCTGATTTAAATCAAATTTATACAATTTTGTTTACATTTATATATTTGCAGTTTCTTTCCGCTGGAAGCTCCTTACTGTGTCAATCAAACCTTCAACTACCATAAATATTAGTATACCCTACCAAAGATATGGACATTCTGCTGTAGCTTTTGAGGAGAATGCCTATATATGGGGAGGGAGAAATGACAGAAATGGTGCTTGTAATGTTCTCTTTCAATTCAGTACAGGTGAGATTGACCCATCCCCACACAATCCCACTTTTTACATCCTCCCCCCTAACCCCCCCCCCCCCCCCGAAAAAAGCTTTCGAAAAGTTGGTTAAAAATGAAGAAGTGTGCTTGTTGCAAACAATTTTTTCTTATCCACAATGTTTTCTACCCAAAATCCCAAAATGATGGAGATTTTAATATTTCATCAACCAATAGTAGTTGTATGCATGTATTTCTTTTTATTTTGAACTAGTCCAAAAATAATTTGTCTGGTAATGTGTTAACCCATTCCCACACAATCCCTACTTTTTATGCCCCTCAAGAAAAAAGCTTTGGAATACATTGTGGAAAATGAAGAAATTTCTTGATAATCCACAATGTTTTCTATCCAAAATGAAAAAAAAAATATAAAATTCCACCAACTTGAAATTGTTGTCTGCGGCTTCTTTCATATTGGACCAGTCTAAAATTTTATTGTCTGGTAATTTGTTAAGAGATACTTTTTAAGAGTCCTGGTCTATCAGCAGATGCAGACAGTTATCAATGTAATAGTTATTTTTCAATTAACCAATTCCCACACAATCACGCTTATTTACATCCCTCAAGCAAAAAGCTTTGGAAAACATTGTCATTTGTGTCTATTTAAGATATTGCTTATGTCCACAATAGTTTCTACCCTAAAAGGCAAATATCTTTTGAATTTGTGATTGTTGTCTGCAACTTTGTCTGAAATTTAAAGTGTTGAAATGGGTGAACAGACAAAAATAGGCTGATCTAAATTAAAAGAGGTTGCAGATGACAACTCAAACTAATAGTAAAACAAGAGAAAAATACTGATAGGTAGTATTTTCTTCTTTTCCCACAATATTTCCGAACTTGGCTTTTTTCTTGATCATATCAAAATTCTAGTCAGTATTATAATTGGTATTGTAACGCATTCCAACACCATTCTGCCTTTTCCAATGTTTTTTTTAGCTCTACTGGCCGAAGGCCACTAGAGCTAAAGCGATGGCTTTTTCCCGTCCGGCGTACGTGCGTCCGTCCGTCCATCCGTCGTCCGTCCGTTAAACTTTTCCTTGTTTACGCGATAAAGTCCACAGTTTTCATCTGATTCTCTTCAAACTTTCACAGAATGATTGTACCATCATAAGGATCGTTCCTTTCAAAATTGGGTCAGATCCGTCAAGAAACACAGGAAAATGGGGCCTAATTAAAACTTAATTAGAAAATCTTCTTCAACTTCAAACTTTCACAGAATGATTGTACCATCATAAGGATCATTCCTTTCGAAAATGGGTATGATCCGTCAAGAAACACGGAAAAGGGGCCTTATAAAAATTTAATCAAAAATTCAATTAAAAATCCTCGTTTACACGATAAAGTCCACAGTTTTCATTGGATTCTCTTCAAACTTTCTCAGAATGATTGTACCATCATAAGGATCGTCCCTTTCGAAACTGGGTATGATCCGTCAAGAAACACGGGAAAAGGGGCCTGAAGAAAAATTAATTAAAAAATCCTCGTTTACGCGATAAGAGCCCACAGTTCTCATCAGATTCTCTTCAAACTTTCACAGAATGATTGTACCAACATTAGGATCGTTCCTTTCGAAAAAGGGTATGATCCGTCAAGAAACACCGGAAAAGGGGCCTTATGAAAATTTAAATAAAAATCCAATAAAAATCCTCGTTTACGCGATAGAGTCCACAGTTTTCATCAGATTCTCTTCATACTTTCTCAGAATGATTGTACCAACATAAGGATCGTTCCTTTCAAAATGGGTATGATCTGTCAAGAAACACGGGAAAAGGGGCCTTATGAAAATTTAATTAAAAATTCAGTTAAAAATCCTCGTTTACGCGATAAAGTCTACAGTTCTCATCGGATTCTCTTCAAACTTTCTTAGAATGATTGTACCATCATAAGGATCGTTCCTTTCGAAAATGGGTATGATCCGTCAAGAAACATGGGAAAAGGGGCCTTATGAAAATTTAATTAAAAAATCCTCGTTTAAGTGATAGAGTCCACAGTTTTCATTGGATTCTCTTCAAACTTTCACAGAATGATTGTACCAACATAAGGATTGTTCCTTTTAAAATCCGTATGATCTGTCAAGAAACACGGGAAAAGGGGCCTTATGAAAATTCAATTAAAAATTCAGTTAAAAATCCTCGTTTACGAGATAAAGTCTACAGTTCTCATCGGATTCTCTTCAAACTTTCTCAGAATGATTGTACCATCATAAGGATCGTTCCTTTCGAAAATGGGTATGATCCGTCAAGAAACATGGGAAAAGGGGCCTTATGAAAATTTAATTTAAAAAATCCTCGTTTAAGTGATAGAGTCCACAGTTTTCATTGGATTCTCTTCAAACTTTCTCAGAATGATTGTACCAACATAAGGATCGTTCCTTTCGAAAATGGGTATGATCTGTCAAGAAACATGGGAAAAGGGGCCTTATGAAAATTCAATTAAAAACTTCATTAATAATCCTCGTTTATGCGATAGAGTCCACAGTTTTCATCAGATTCTCTTCAAACTTTCACAGAATGATTGTACCAACATAAGGATCGTTCTTTTCGAAACTGGGTATGATCTGTCAAGAAACACAGGAAAAGGGGCCTTATGAAAATTTAATTAAAAAATCTTGTTTACGAGATAGAGTCCACAGTTTTCATCAGATTCTCTTCAAACTTTCACAGAATTATTGTACCAACATAAGGATTGTTCCTTTCGAAATTTGGTATGATCCGTCAAGAAACACCGGAAAAGGGGCCTTATGAAAAATTTTTAAAAAAATCCAAATAAAAATCCTTGTTTACGGGATAGAGTCAACAGTTTTCATTGGATTCTCTTCAAACTTTCACAGAATGATTGTACCAACATAAGGATCGTTCCTTTCGAAATTGGGTATGATCCGTCCAGAAACATGGGAAAAGGGGCCTTTTGAAAATTCAATTAAAAACTCCATTAAAAATCCTCGTTTACGAGATAAAGTCTACAGTTCTCATCGGATTCTCTTCAAACTTTCTCAGAATGATTGTACCATCATAAGGATCGTTCCTTTCGAAAATGGGTATGATCCGTCAAGAAACATGGGAAAAGGGGCCTTATGAAAATTTAATTTAAAAAATCCTCGTTTAAGTGATAGAGTCCACAGTTTTCATTGGATTCTCTTCAAACTTTCTCAGAATGATTGTACCAACATAAGGATCGTTCCTTTCGAAAATGGGTATGATCTGTCAAGAAACATGGGAAAAGGGGCCTTATGAAAATTCAATTAAAAACTTCATTAATAATCCTCGTTTATGCGATAGAGTCCACAGTTTTCATCAGATTCTCTTCAAACTTTCACAGAATGATTGTACCAACATAAGGATCGTTCTTTTCGAAACTGGGTATGATCTGTCAAGAAACACAGGAAAAGGGGCCTTATGAAAATTTAATTAAAAAATCTTGTTTACGAGATAGAGTCCACAGTTTTCATCAGATTCTCTTCAAACTTTCACAGAATTATTGTACCAACATAAGGATTGTTCCTTTCGAAATTTGGTATGATCCGTCAAGAAACACCGGAAAAGGGGCCTTATGAAAAATTTTTAAAAAAATCCAAATAAAAATCCTTGTTTACGGGATAGAGTCAACAGTTTTCATTGGATTCTCTTCAAACTTTCACAGAATGATTGTACCAACATAAGGATCGTTCCTTTCGAAATTGGGTATGATCCGTCCAGAAACATGGGAAAAGGGGCCTTTTGAAAATTCAATTAAAAACTCCATTAAAAATCCTCGTTTACGAGATAAAGTCTACAGTTCTCATCGGATTCTCTTCAAACTTTCTCAGAATGATTGTACCATCATAAGGATCGTTCCTTTCGAAAATGGGTATGATCCGTCAAGAAACATGGGAAAAGGGGCCTTATGAAAATTTAATTTAAAAAATCCTCGTTTAAGTGATAGAGTCCACAGTTTTCATTGGATTCTCTTCAAACTTTCTCAGAATGATTGTACCAACATAAGGATCGTTCCTTTCGAAAATGGGTATGATCTGTCAAGAAACATGGGAAAAGGGGCCTTATGAAAATTCAATTAAAAACTTCATTAATAATCCTCGTTTATGCGATAGAGTCCACAGTTTTCATCAGATTCTCTTCAAACTTTCACAGAATGATTGTACCAACATAAGGATCGTTCTTTTCGAAACTGGGTATGATCTGTCAAGAAACACAGGAAAAGGGGCCTTATGAAAATTTAATTAAAAAATCTTGTTTACGAGATAGAGTCCACAGTTTTCATCAGATTCTCTTCAAACTTTCACAGAATTATTGTACCAACATAAGGATTGTTCCTTTCGAAATTTGGTATGATCCGTCAAGAAACACCGGAAAAGGGGCCTTATGAAAAATTTTTAAAAAAATCCAAATAAAAATCCTTGTTTACGGGATAGAGTCAACAGTTTTCATTGGATTCTCTTCAAACTTTCACAGAATGATTGTACCAACATAAGGATCGTTCCTTTCGAAATTGGGTATGATCCGTCCAGAAACATGGGAAAAGGGGCCTTTTGAAAATTCAATTAAAAACTCCATTAAAAATCCTCGTTTACACGATAGAGTCCATAATTTTCTTCGGATTCTCTTCAAACTTTCTCAGAATGATTGTACAATCATAAGGATCGTTCCTTTCGAAAATGGGTCTGATCTGTTATGAAACAGGGGAAAAGGGGCCTTATGAAAATTTAATTTAAAAATTCTTGTTAACACTCTGGAGTCAATAGTTTTCATCGGATTCCCTTCAAACTTTCACAGAATGATTGTACTATCATAAGGATTATTCCTTTTGAAATTTGGTGTGATCCTTCAAGAAACACAGGAAAAAGGGGCCTAAGAAATGTTTAATAAAAAATTCTCATTAATAATCTAGAGCCAACAATTTACAACGGATTCTCTTCAAACTTTCACAGAATAATTGTACCATCATAAGGATTGTACCTTTTGGAATCGGATATGATTCCTCAAGAAACATAGGAAAAGGGGCCTTATTAAAATTTAATTCAAAGATCTTTGTTAACACTTAGAGTCCACAGTTTTCATCTGATTGACTTCAAACTTTCACGGAATGATTGTACCATCATAAGGATCATTCCTTTCGAAAATGGGTATGATCCGTCAAGGACCACGGGAAAAAGGGGCCCGATTAAAACTGGATTGAAAAAGTCCTCGAAAACACAATAGAGTCCATAGTTTTCAACAAATTCTCTTCAAACATTCCCAGAATGATTATTCCATTAAATGGATTGTTCCTTTCGGAAGTAGGTTTGATCCATCAAGTTTCATGGGAAAAGGGGCCCTATGAAAATTTAATAAAAAAAATCTTAGTTAACATGTAATGGCCCTAGATTTCCCCTGATTGACTTAAAACTTTCACATAATGATTGTACCATCATAAGGATTGTTCCTTTCAAATTGGGTCTGATCCATTGAGAAACATAGGAAAAGGGGCCTTATGAAAATTCAATTAAAAAAATCTTAATTAATGCTTGTAAGTCCACAGATGAGATGGGGTTGTCTTTATACTCAAACAGAATAATTATACTTTTGTAAGAAGAGTTCCCTTTGGAATTGGTTCAGATCCATCAAGTAACATGGGAAAAAGGGCTATATGAAAATTCAATTAATAAATCCCTGTTAACACAATAAAGCCCACAGCTTTGATCAGATTTTGTTGAAATTTCACAGAATGACTGGAAGGTCATAACTATCATTCTTTTCATAACAGGGTTTGAACTGTCAAGAAGCACAGGAAAAGGGGCCTTATGAAAATTTCATTTATAAATCCTTGTTACCAAGTCCAGAGCTTTCATCGGATTTTCTTCAAACATTCTCAGAATAATTGTACAATAATAATGATTGTTGATGTTTGCATTAGACCTGACCCATCAAGTATCACAGGAAAAGGAGCATTATGAAATTTAAATTTAAAATCATTGTACCACAATAAAGTCAACAGACTTTCATCAGATTCTGTTAAAACTTTCACAGAATGATAATTCCATCATAAGGATTCTTTCTTTTCAAATAAGGCGTGATCTGTCTAGTATCATTGGAAAAGGGGCCTTTAGAGAATTTTATATATAACCCTTGTAACCAAGTCCAGAGCTTTCATTGGATTTTATTCAAACCTTCACAGAATCATTGTACAATAATCACGATTGTTGATGCTGACATGAGACCTGATCCTTCAAGTATCACAGGAAAAGGAGCCTTAAGAAAATTTTATTTTAAAAATTTGACACCAAGATAAAGTCTGCAGTTTTCATCAGATTCTGTTCAAACTTTCACAGAATGTTTGTACCATCATAAGGATTGTTTCTTTCCAAATTGGGCCTGATCTGTCTAGTATCATAGGAAAAGGGGCTGTATGAAAAAGTATTACCAAATCCTCATAAACACAACAATGCCCTCAGTCTTTATCAGAATCTCTTCAAACTTTAATAGAATGATTGTACCATCATTTGGATTGTTCCTTTGTAAATTAGGTCTGATTGGTTAAGTGACACAAGAAAAGGGACCTTATAAAAATTTTATTACAAAACATCAATATAACAATAAAGTCCTCAGTCTTTATCATTTTCTTCAAACTATCATTAGGATTGTTCCTTTGTACATTGGGTCTGATTTGTTAAGTTTCACAGAAAAAGGGGCCTTATGAAAATTTAGTTACAAAAATTCTTGACACAATTCAGTCCACTGTTTTCATTGATTCTCTTTAACTTTTAAAGAATGATTCTACCTTCATTAGAATTGTTCCTTTTGAAATTTGGTTTGTTCTGTAAAGTATCATGAGAAAAGGGGCCCTATGAATATTTCACTACAAACTCATTAACACAATAAATTCCACAGATTAAACAGATTGATTGTACCATCATTCCAATTGTTGATTTTGACAGTGGATCTGACTATAGCAAGGGTCACATAAAAAGGGGCCTTATGAAAAACTCTCTTAAATATTCTGGTTAACACAATGATGTCCCTTGATTTCACCGAATTCACTTCAAAATTTCACAGAATGATTGTACAAATACTTAGATGGTTCTTTTCAGAACTGGGTACAATCCATCAAGTATCATGTAAAACGGGGACATATGATTATTTTCTTTTTAATATTCTAGTAAACATAATGAATTCCCAATATTTCATCGGATTCACTTTTAACTTTCATAGAATGATAAAACCAACAGTAAAATATCACAGGAAAAGGGGCCCTATGAGAACTTGAATTAATATCTTTGTTAACACAATAAAGTCAACAGTTTTATTGGATTCTCTTCAAAGATGCATGGAATAATTGTGGCATTTGAAACACAGGAAAAGGGGCCTTACAGATTATCATTTAAAACATTCTTGTGTATGTGATGAAGATCACAATCATTATCAAGTTGTCTTTTAAATTTCACAGGACAATTGTCGGGTTGTAAGGAAAGTTCCTTTTGGAATGAAATTGATCCATCAGAAAACACAGGAAAAGGGGCCTTATTGATTTTCATTCAGAACAATCCTGTTTATGTGATTAAGTCCTCAATTATTGTCAGATTCTGATGAAATATTCACAGAATGATTGTAGGCTCATAAGGTAACTTTCTTTTGGAAATGGAGTGGATCCGTCATGAAACATGGGAAAAGGGGCCTTGAGGATTGTTGCTTAAAATGATAAAGGGGATAGAGCCCCTTTTTTTCTTTATGCATTCTTCTTTGAGCAGTTAACTTCCTTAAATATCAGATTTCTTTAACGGAAAACTTGATAACCAGTAGAGCGTCTCAGGCCCTCATGGGCCTCTTGTTTTCCCAAAAGACAGATTTTTACAATTTCATAAATAAGATATTGTTGTCTGCAACTTCTTAGAATTTGAACCAGTCTAAAAGTTTTGTGTGGTAATCAGTAAAATGGTAAACTACTGTTACATAGCTGGAAGAGAAAAAAGTTTTGCCTATGAAAGGCAATTTCTTCTTTTCCAGCAACATGTTATAAATGTGTTTTCTTAGGGTCTTAAAAGGTGAAATTATGTGGTAATTATCAACAAGATATAGATATCATTGTACAATTAACTCTTCTTAACTGATTCTCACATGGCTTTTGGAAAGACAATCAATTGGAAAAAATTGTGTAAAATGAAAAAATTGCTTGTAATAATCAATTTCTTTATTTTCCACAATGTTTTCTATCCATAAAATCACAAAAATCGAAAATTTCACAAACTTTAAATTGTAGTCTGCAACTCCTTTTGAACCAGTCTAAGATTGTGTTGTCTGGTAATGGGTTAAAGAAATAATGCTGATAGTACATTTGTTTATTAATGAAAACAAAGTTAAATGCATGGTCCAATTTGAATCACTGTGTAAGAAAGGAAATGTGATGAAGCAACATTTAGATGATAAGTCCAATGATAATGTTACATCTGAAGTTTATCATGTCTGTTTGAAGGAACTGATTTTTGACAGTGCAAATGGTGGCTGTGATTTAAGGATGTTTTTTTGGGGGGTTACCTTGTTTTCTTAAAGGAAAAATCTGATTAATGGATTGGTGATACTTGGCAGCAGGCAGGCGGCTGGGCAGGCACCCGACTGATTAGGCCATTGAAAACCTTATATGATAATTCTGTCGCTTGTTATTTTTTCAATGAACTGCTTTTTTGTTAAAATATCAAAAAAATTCTACTGGAATAAATTTGAAGTTAATATAAGATGGATCTGATTGTCATTAAACCTTGTCTGCAGTTTAAGATTCTAACATAGTTGGTCTGTTTTGCAATATTATTTATGTCAATCAATCAAGATTAAATACCAAAATGAAAAACAATAAGCTCTGAAGTTTTTTCTGTCTGTATGTTAGGATTGTTCAAAATTAAATATTAGAAAAAATATAATCTTTTTAAATCAACTCCAAAACAGTCTCCCTTTCTATGCCCCTAAACCAAACAGTTCAGGGAAAAAAATTGGAAATTGCTTATGACACACAATTTACTTTATTATCCCCCACCATTTTGGCTAAGAGGATATAGTAATGGTCTCCGTCCGTCATTCCGTCCTTTCTGTCACTAAACTTGTCCGGAGAATATCTCTGAAAGTATAATTGCTATCATTTTGAAACTTCATAGGTCGATAGATCTCATTGAGGAGAAGTGCAGTGCACAAGAACCACAACTCTTGCTTGCATAATTTTGGAGTTATTGCCCTTTGTTGTTTTAAAGACTAAGATTTTGTCTGGGGCATATCTCTAAAAGTTTAATAGCTATTAACTGGAAACTTCATAGGTGGATAGATCTTGTTGAGGAGAAGTGCAGTGCACAACTATCAAGCTTTTACGGCAGGGGATAGCCATGTCCAACGTGGCTCTTGTTTTTAGCTCCCCTGAGCACAAAGTGCTCTGGAGGAGCTATTGTGATCGGTCATCGTCCGTCCGTCCGTCCATTCACAATTCAAAAAAAATCTTCTCCTCCTAAACTAACCATGGAATTTCAACAAAACTTCACAGAAATGATCCTTAGGTCATGCTCTTTCAAAATACTTCAAAGAATTGAAATCCATGAAGAACTCTGGTTGCCATGGCAACGGAGCGAAAAAACTTAATAAATCTTCTCCTCCCAAATGGTAAGGCCTAGAGCTTTGATATTTGGTATATATCATCATCTATTGACCCTCTACCAAAATACTTCAAAGAATTACCATATTCTGAAAATTAGCCCTTTTCTTAGTGATCCCTGATTTTACATAGAAATAAAGAAGGAAATCTTTAAAAATCTTCGACTCCCAAACCATAAGGCCTAGAGCTTTGATATTTGGTACAAATCATCATCTATTGACCCTCTTCCAAAATACTTCAAAGAATTACCATATTCTGAAAATTAGCCCGCTTCTTGGCAATCCCTAATTTAACATAGAAATAAAGAAGGAAATCTTTTAAAATCTTCTTCTCCGAAACCATAAGGCCTAGAGCTTTGATATTTAGTACAAATCATCATCTATTGACCCTCTACCAAAATACTTCAAAGAATTACCCTATTCTGAAAATTAGCCCTTTTCTGGGCGATCCCTGATTTTACATAGAATTAAAGAAGGAACACTTAAAAAATCTTCTTCTCCCAAACCATAAAGAATAGAGCTTTGATATTTGGTACATATCATCAGTCATTGACCCTCTACCAAATTACTTAACAAAATAGCCCTTTTCTGTGCAATCCCTAATTTTAGTTAGGAATGAATAATGATATCTTTGAAAACCTTCTTCTCCTAAACCATTAGGCTTACAGCTTTTATACTTGGTATGTGTTGATGTCTATACTTCAAAGCATTACCATATTCAGGAAATTAGTGCTATATGGTGGGATCATCAATATACCTAGGATTAAAAGAGAAATCTGTAAACATCTTCTCCAAAATAATTAGACAGAGGGCTTTGCCATTTTGTTTATATCATAAAGCCATGAACCATCATACTCAGGGGAGCGATTTAGGACCATCATGGTCCTCTTGTCATAATTTTGATCTACCCAAAAAGATATTTAGATTCTCTTAACTTGGAGTTGTTGTCCACAACTTCATTGAATTTTGGCCAGTCTTAATTTTTGTAGTTTGATAATAGGTAAATTGTCTTAAGTTGTCTTTATAATACATCATTTACCTGTTTTGTAGTCCCTTAGATGGTTGCCTAGCACTTGTTTTTAATATACTGATGTTTATAATAGCAATCCAAAGGAAAATTATAAAATTCTCTGATCTGTATTAATTAGAAAAGAACCAATGGCAGAGAGTAGATACAGGAGGAAATATACCTGGTGCTAGAGATGGACATACTGCGTGTGTAATAAACCAGAAAATGTATCTGTTTGGTGGATACGAAGATGCGGTAAGGCATTCAAACATTACAACATGTTATACCTAATTAGTATTTTTGGATTGGTCTTTCTAATGATCTGTACAGATGCTTTTAGAAATGCATGTGTGAGTAATTTCATGTTCTACAATACACACAAAAAATGTAGAGGCATAATTAGGGGAGGGGGTGGAAAGGACCAACCCTTTGGTCAAGGATTTTGTTTGCTTTCTCTCAATAAATACTTAGTTTTAATTAAGTATTTAGCTGCACTGGCTTAAGAACACTTGAGCTATTGTCATGACATTGTGACTTGTTAGTAAACTTTTGCCTTAATAATATTCTCCTCAGAAATAAGTGGCTGGAATTCAATAAAATTTCACTGAAAAGGTCCCGTAATGACCATTTATCAGATTCATTGAAAAGGATATGATTGGTTCAAATATGAATATTTGTGTCGAATATAAATGATATTTTGTCAGAGGCCAGAACCAGATTGACATGGCTTTGTGTCTGCTATGCTTGCCTCCATCTTTCTTATTAAGAATCGTCTCCTCAGAAAGAACATGCTCCTTTATAATCAAATTTCAAATAAATTCTTTGGTCATCAGATTCTTTATAAAAATTTGGTCAGATGGGGTTGGTTTATAATTATAGGGGTGTATTTTGTTAGTAATTTTTTTGAAGGTTTTCGCCATGGAAAGTATCAACTATTATCTACCAAATTCTATTGGTATGAAACTTGCATGACCATTAAATAAAAGTACGGAAAGTACTGTAAGCTAGCAAAGCATTTTTTTGTTCAGTAATCTTCTATGTCAAAGGTTATTGTGATAAAGAAAGGAGGTTAAAGTATTCAAGGAGTTAGCCAATTCCCACATAATCCCTCCTTTTTACGTCCCCTCAAGAAAATAAGTGTGGAAAACAATGTGGAAAATGAAGAAATTACTTGTTACAAGCAATTTCTTCATTTTCAACATTGTTTTCTACCTAAAGAGGTAACTATTTTAGAAGAAACAACAATCAGAAATTGCCGTCTGCAACTTCTTCAAAGACTCTGATCAGAGTCACTTTAAACAAGATGTACTCAAGTGAGCTAAAATACCTAGGATATGAACTTGCATGCAGACTTTACAATATTTCTGAAATACATAAGAACTACTTTTTATGGCAGAGGCATTTATCCCAGATCTAGCTGTTAAACCCTCAGTGGCAGTTTGCACTCGTTGAACTTTGAGAAGACCTCAAAATTTTGTCTGTTAATTTAAGCTATCAAAGCTGACGTATTACTAGCTAACCCCCCACTCCCACCCCCCACCCCCCAAAAAAAGTAATAAAGCAAAAGTATGGACTTCATGTGGCCATATCTTGTAAGATTATTAAAAGGAGAGTAATTGATATTGCTTAACTTTTTAAGTTTGTTGCTCTTTAGTCCCTTCCTTTGTATATTTTCTTGGCTGAAGAATTTAGCATCTAGAAAAAACCTTTTTTTATACTACATTTCCAGTTAGAAGATAAAGTTATGGGTCCATATTGGAAAAGTCTTTTTTTGTGTGGAAATATTCGGGTTCAGTTAAAAATCTGCTTGTTTCAAGTGTTTCTTTATGATCATGAAAAAGGGGGATTTATTTGAAAATTAGTGAATTGAGGCAGGTGGAAAGATATAGGTACCCTATCTCCTAGTTGTTCACAAATAAAGAAACTTTAAAATATATTTTGCAGGTGGACAGATTTTCTGATGAAATTTTTCACTATGAGTTTGCTACAAGGACATGGACTTATGTTAGGACAGAGGTATCTTCTTATTGATACAGCAATAGAAATAAAATTATTCTTAAAGTGTGCAAAGCATTTACAATTAGTAGTGTTTAACTAGAGTATGTAAACTTAGAATTTGCTTTATGATAATATAAAATAAGGTTATTTTAGTTTCTGACTTTTATACATTTATACATAAGAAAATCGCTATAAAGACAAAACACTTAACAAATGGAGAGAATGTTTGTGTTTTCATTGGGATATGAACCTAGAAACTTAGTCGCATTATATGAATATGCCATCAAGCAACAGAGAGCAGATATTTCACTAGCTTTAACCCTTTCCCATCCAAATACGGGATTTTACATTCCTGTGATTTTATACTCCAGAAAACATTGTGGAAAAAGAAGAAATTGCTTGTAACAAGCAATTTCTCCTTTTTCCACAATATTTTCTACCGCATAGGATGGTCAGATTTCAAATTGCATGCATTTTTCATTGTCGTCTGCAACATCTTTGAAATTTGACCAGTCTAAAATTTCATAAAACAGGAAAGGGTTAAGTAATATTTTCTGTATCTACTTTGTGTGCAAGCATACAAAATAGGGGAATGCTCAAGATTTTGTTCATGGATTTATGAAAAGAAAATTTCATTAAAATAAAATGCCGGATTCTTGATAGACTAATCTAAAATGAAATTATTTATGAATATAAGGATAAATTGTTTTGCCAAAGTCATGTTGTATTTATTTCTAGGGTATACCAGCAAAGTGGCGAGATTTTCATACTGCAATAGGTATTGGCAATGTAATGTACGTGTTTGGAGGTCGTAGTGACGTAGGTGGTGACATTTTTACAAACCGCGAAATCTATTACAATAAAATACAAACATTTGACACAGTTAATAAACGCTGGCATGAACCTGTGACAGAGGGATCTACACCATTAGGGAGGCGTAGTCATTCTGCTTGTAAGTACATGGTATGCTATACTAGAGAACAACATTTAGATGATGTATTCAATCCATTCCCACACAATCCCTCCTTTTTACACCCCCTAAGAAAAAAACTTTAGAGAACAATGTGGAAAATGAAGTTATTGCTTGTCTCAATCAATTTCTTCATTATCCACAATGTTTTCTATCCAAAAAAAAAATTAATTCCATCAACTTAAAATGTTGTCTGCAACATTTTTAAATTTGGACCTGTCTAAACCTTCGTTGCATGGGAATAGGTTAGGATGGGAAGACAGAGTAAAAGTAACAAAATAACTGTTGCTCAATACAAAAATTCAAGCTTTATCAAGATAGAAATTTTTGTGAGAAATTGTTGTCAACATCTGTAGATTTCTTCATTGATAAGATCTAAGAATTTGTTTTACCCTTTACCCATTCCCACAAAATTCTGCTTTTTTATGCCCCTGAAGAAAGAAGCTTTGCAAAGCATTGTGGACAATGAAGAAATTGCTAGTGACAGACAATTTCTTCAATATTTGCAAGTTTTTCTACCCTTAAAACAAAGAGTTTTAAAATTGCATGTACTAAGAATTATGTTCTGCAATTTCTTTTAAATTTAGACTTATCTGAAATTTTGTTTTGTGGAAACGGTTTTATCTGTCTTTATGTTTGTCTGTCCACCTATCCTCCAAAACTTGAAAAACCAGAATATTTCCAATTAATGCTTTAATGAGTGATGGGGATCAAATTTAGAATGCAGGCCTAGCATTGTCCTTTCATTGGCAGGCATCTGCTCTTGACAAGTCATTTTAATTGCTCAAGGTAAAATATGGAGGCCTTTTTAGCTCACCTGCGCACGAAGTGCTCAAGTGAGCTATTGTGATCACCAAATGTTCCCTAGGTGGTCCCCTTTAAAAATAGCTAAAAGATTCGAAATCTGTTAAAAACTCTGGTTGCCATGACAACAGAAGTGAAATTTTAAAAAATCTTAAAAAATCTTCTCCTCCTGACCAAGAAGGTGTAGAGCCTTGATATTTTGCATGAAGCATCAGTATATTGACCTCTTACAAAATAGCTAAAATCATTATCCTCGGGTCCCCAGGGTTGGAGCCCAAGAGGGGGGGGGGGGGGGGGTATCGGCATGAAGCCTCAGTTCATTGACCTTTCTGAAATAATAACCTATGGATCCAGAGGGAGGAAAATGTTTTCTCCTTCTTTCACATTTGCCCTAAAGCCTTGGAACTTGTATTTTAGACTTTTGGATCCCCAGTTATATAGTCTATTTATGTATAAAGTATGACCCACTTGTATCATTATCCTAACCGTAACAGGAAATTAGACTGTTGAAAGAGTCTTTAACTCAGGTGAGCGCCCCAGGGCCAATGGCCCTCTTGTTCCAGAAATGGGGTTGTCTTTGTGTCAAAAACTCATCTTAATTCCCTAGAGCAATAAATAAGCTAGCTGTTTGAGTTATAAGTAGTATTTGAAATGTGAATTCATTAATGTAAACAGGTCTAGAAATAAGTGCTGGTCTGGGGTCCATTCCTCTAATTTGTTAATCAATTTAATGGTCAAGTTTCAATGGACCAATCTATAAGGTGGTTGGACTTTTTCATTCCTCAAAGAAAAATTCCTTTCCCCTAAAATAATCTTGTTTCTTTATGATTTGGACTGATCAATATAAGAAGTCAACTCATTTTTAGCTCGATTGTTTTCGGAGAAAACCGGAGGTATTGCTATAGCCTTGGCGTCGTCATTGTTGTATCGTCGTCATAAAAAAACTTTGACATTTTGTGATATCTCTGGCTCTACTAAAGGCATTCACTTGAAACTTGGCACACTTGTTCACAATTAAAAGAGCAACCTATACTATATACCTATATATCTAAGGGAATAACTCTAGATGCTTTTACACACTATCCAGCATCCAAGTTGAGTGTAGGCACCTGCAGGCGGTGCTCTTGTTCTCCTCATGGAACAAAGAAAACAAATTTATATCAATGCATTCTATTGTAAATCAACACTTTATCACAGCTTTACTTTACTTTAATCAATAAATAATTACACAATGATACAGGAAAAACTAGAAAGTTAACTATTTTTACTTTCATGTTTTTCGTACCAATCGATATAACAACTGCCTAATGAAATTCTATTGCTAGAGATTGACATGGAACAACAACAGCTGACCATTTTGGCTGTACATGATGAAACTCATCAAATTTTAAATTTCTAGCAACTAGATTGATGTAAAATTGCTTTTCTTAGTAGATTTAGTCCTTCAATCTTATTATCATTTTTTATACTCACAAGAGATGTACATTTTTGGTGAAATTACTTTACCCATTCCCACGATGTGGCACTTTTGGACGCCCCCAAAGAAAAATATCTTGGTTAACCCATTCCAACACAAGAAAATTTTAGACTGGTCCGAATTGAAAGAAGCTACAGACGACAATTTAAATTTGATGGAATTTTAAATTTGCCAGTATTTTGAGGTAGAAAACATTGTGGATAATGAAGAAATTGCTTGATACAAGCAATTTCTTCATTTTCTACATTGTTTTCCCAAGCTTTTTTCTTGAGGGGCGTAAAAAGGAGGGCTTGAGTTGGAATGGGTTAACATATAAAATGAAGAAATTGATTGTAACAATCAGTTTCTTCATTTTATGCAATATTTTCTACCCAGAAACTTAAGAAATCTAAAATTCCATAATCTTTAAATTGTCTTAGAACTCCTTTCAAATGACCAGAGTAAAAATTTCCATCTGGTAATAGGTTAAACCTTATTTTATTACAGTTATATATGATGGATGCATGTATATATTTGGAGGATATAACGGAATAAAGAAACAACATTTTGACGAAATTTATAAGTTTGATCCAGGTAAGACCAATAACCCTACACATAGCTACTCTTGACACTTGTTATATTGATATTTACTGGAGATTACTGAAGTTTGGTAATAAAAACGGCTGTTGAACCTTAATTTTTTATCAAAAGTCAGGCTAAATGTAAAACTCTTAAATAATCATTGCAATCATAGCATGTATTACACTGAAAATGGTCAGTTTGATAGTGATATTCTGTAATACAAGGTTTTGCATATTTAAATATAAATCTAATAAGTGTCAAATGTTTGTTAATCAGAAATGTGATTACCTCATCAAACTGTATTTGTTTGTTGTATTGTCTGCCTATCAGGCTAATTTTGACTTGAAAATTGAAATTTATAGCTCAAAAAGACATGACATATCTGGAATTGCGGATTCTACTGAGATAAACTTTCTGTTTTACATGAAACAAAGAAGGGGTTAAGTTTGGACTTGAATATGACCTTTCATTATATGGAAATTCAAGATTTCCAATTAAGAGATAACAAGTGTTGACTGCATATAAACATGTAGGTTTTCATTAACCCTTATCGTGCTGAACCCAGAAAATTCTGGTTTTAGCAGGAGGTAAAGACTAAGATCAGACTGCACATATGTGTCTATCCTTTTGAAACCAGAGCTGTTTATGAAATTAATTTTCAAAAGAAATATTGACAACAGAACAACAAGTACTGACAGTGCTTTCAGCCCTTTAATTTTTACATAATTCTTTAAAGGATTTTATTCAGCATGACAAGGGTTAAGCCTAGATATCCATGGTCTTCACTAATGTTTAATTAAAGGAATAATTAGCCAATGTTCTCACATGTCATATGGATTTTCATCAAAAAGAGAACTTAACCCATTCCCACACAATCACACCTTTCGACATCCTGAAGAAAAGAAGCTTTAGAAAACATTGTGGAAAATGAAGAAATTGCTTGTTACAAGCAATTTCTTCACTATCCACAATGTTTTCTTCCCATAAAGAGGAAAAAAATTTAAATGCCTTAAGCAGGCATTTAGACCAGTCAAAAATTTAAATGTGTGGGAATTGGTTAAATCCACATTATTTTTGATGCCCGGGCATGTAATGGTGACAGTTATAAACAGGTTCCTCTGTACTTTGGATCCTGTGTGTGTATGTTAGTGTGTGTGTCCATTTCTTGTACAGAGATGGATTTCAATATAATGTGGCACAGATGTTCCCCTTGAGTGCTTCTGTAACACATAAAGTTCTGTTTGATACTCTGAAGGTCAAGGTCAAAACTGAAGGTCACATGACAAGCAATTAGCTGGAGTATTGATGTCTGTGACATATATCTAAGAGTAAATATATAATCTACATGGTGAATACTGACTAAGCTAACCTATAACCCATACCAACATAACAAAACTTTAGACCTGTCCATATTGAAAGAAGCTGCAGACGACAATTTCAAGTTGATGGAATTTTAATTCTTTCATCTTTTTGATAGAAATCATTGAGGATAATGATGAAATTGCTTGACACAAGCAATTTCTTCATTTTCCTCAATGTTTTCCAACCAAGGCTTTTTTCTTAAGGGGCCTAAAAAAGAGGGATTGTGTGGGAATGGGTTGATAGAAAATAAAGAGTATTATTGTTTATTTCAGTGTAAGGTCAATATAACTTTCATTGATTGATTAACCTATTCCAACACAGCAAAATTTTAGACTGGTCCAAATTGAAAGAAGCTGCAGACGACAATTTCAAGTTGATGGAATTTTGAATTTTTTCGTCGTTTTGGATAGAAAACATTGTGGATAATGAAGAAATTGCTTGATACAAGCAATTTCTTCATTTTCCACAATGTTTTCAAAAGCTATTTTCTTGAGGGGCGTTAAAAGGAGGGATTGTGTTGGAATGGGTTAACAAAGCCCCTGCCGAAAATATACATGTAGCTTTTGTTGTTCACAAAATGAAAGGTAGATCAATCTCACAAAAAGCAATTATTTTATTTCTGTAGAGCAAATAGAGACAAATATTTCTGTTGGACAAAATTCTTCTTTTGGCATATGATTTTCATGGCAAACTGATGATGTCATTATGAGACAGTGGTCTAACTGAGATAATTTTAAGACATTACCAGTAGACAAAGTCTTGGACTTGTTCACATTCAAAGATGTTGCATAAAACATTTGTTAGAGTTTGAATTGACCCATCGCAGCTTTCCATCAAAGAATCAATGAACCAATCAAAAATCATTCATTTAGACTGGAAGTGATCTTTTTCTTTTTTGGTGTGTGTGTGTGTTTGGGGGTGACTTAAATGTTAGAATTTTAAGACATATAGGTTGCCAACCACTCTTACATTTTTGTGACATGGTACTGGAAATATTAAAAGTTCATTTAATATTGAATTCAGTGGGTGATCCATCAATTGACAGATTGCTAGCCCTGCCCACATTCTCATTTGGCCCCACCAATTGACTCCGACAGGAAGTCCCACTTTTATTATTAACGACGTTATTTTGCAAAATATATGGCCAGTAACATGTTACAAATGAGTGGAATGGTTGGCAACCTCAACATTGTAACTACAGCTTGAATAAGCTGTAGTAAAGACATATAAGTCTCCAAATCAACAAAAATTATTCACCCAAATGGCGGCCAATGTCTGAGTTCATACTGAACTTCCAGTCTAAATGAATGATTCCATTGGTTGACTGATTATTTGGTTGACAGCCGTGATTGATCAATTGTTCATTTGTATTCAACTTTATTTCAAGCTACTAATAAATGGTCTAAGATCATTGTCAATGGAGAAGGACCTTGTTCAAGAAGACGTCAATGTTGCTGTTTAGTTAATAATCGAGTCTTTTTGTTTGGCGGAACCAGGTAACCTTGTTTATCATGTAACACTCTATCCTTTAATCGGTTAACAAACAACATAATTTTACACTGGTATTAATTTGAAGAAGTTGCATATGGTAATTTCAAGTTGATAGAGTTTCAAAAGTCTTTGTCTTTTTTGGTAAAGAAAATTGTATATTGTAAAGAAATTTGTTTGCAACAAGAACTTATTTAAACACACAATGTATTCTGATAATATTTGTTGAGCCCCCTTGCAGTGAGCGAGACATAGTTGTTACTATGACAAGTCGGTGTATGTGCATTAATGCGTTAGTCCTTCTGTTTTGTTTCCCTGGACAATTACTACATTTATGGATGGATTTCATTTTAACTTGGCACAATTATTCTCCATCATGAGCAAATGTGTCATTTAAAAGGGTGTTTGGAATAGTTCTAATGTCTAGGTCAAAGCTCAAGGTCAAACACTAAAATTGTGATTGTCAAGAGCATTTCTCCTACAATTACGGATGGATTTCAAAAAAAAAAAATGCACAATTATTCTTCATCATGAGTAGATTTGCCATTTGAAAAAAAATTTTGGATAGCTTCAAGTTCACGGTCAAAGCTCAAGGTCAAATACTAAATTATGCTTGTCTGGAGCATGATGCTTACAAAACTTTGCGGGCTTGACAGTAGTTATCCTGGGATAACCATCTAGTTTCATTTAATCATTTTTTTTGAGAGAGAGAGAGAGAGAGAGAGGTGTAAAAAAGCAGTGCTATGTTGAAAAGTATCAATTTCTTGCCATGGAATTCATAGAGTGTTTCTAAACCTGCCTTGACTTTTGTATAGTATAAGGAGAACCTGACGATCTTAATTATTTCATTGATCAACCCAATCCTGCATTGTCCCCCTTTTTGACACTCATCAAGAAAAAAGGCCTTGGAAAACATAGTGGAAAATGAATAAATTGCTTATAACAAGCAATTATTTCATTAAGCACAATATTTTCTGCCAGAAAATTCGTTTACTTGAAATTGTCTGCAACTTTTCTCAATTTTGACCTGTCCAAATTTCGTCAACATCAAACAGTTTTATAATTTGCTTTCTGAAAAAGTAACCTGAATTTCTTACTTTCTAAAGTTGTATTTAGATATTTATGAATGTAACCTTTTTAACTGATAGTAAACCTAAGTGAGATAGTAGCTGGAGGCTAGGAAAAGATGTAGTGGTAGTACTGGTGTGAGAAATACCAGGAATCCATTTTTAGGTACTCCAGTTGCCATAATATGAAATACTGTCAAAGGTGGTGTCAATCAATCAGTCAATCTTAACTGATAGAACCTGTGTTTTGAAGCTTAAATTTTCACTCAAAGTATTTTGTTTTCATTTTCAGCCCTGTATCAGAGGACATGTCAGTAAATGAGCATGAGGATGAAACGTCATTAATGGATCACTCGGACCTTCATATATTAGATTTAGAACCATCATTAAAGACTCTAGCACAGTTAGCTGTCTTAAAACATAAACTAGACATAACTCTCCTACCTAAAGATCTGAGGTAAATTTCTACCTTCTAACTTGTGTACATCACAATTTCTTGTTTTCATTATTGTCCATGTAATAAAATGAACCTCTCAAAACTGTTTGGTAAATTAGTCATATTTATTATACAATTTAACTAGCAACAAAACCACCACTGAATGACTCACTTTTTCATGACACATAAGAATAGTTGATATGAATGTATATATAAACTAGTGTATACCATATACTGTATCTTTTGTTATTTTTGAACTACATGTAATAAGAATTTGTCATGAAGGCTGCACATGCAGTAACTCTAGGTATAGATAATTCAGCAGACCAAAGAAAACATTGTCTACTGAAACTGCACATACAGTTAAATTACATACTGCTCATGGGACGAAAGAAAATTGGTTTTGACCGTCTCTTCTACATTTATTGATGGATTTCAATATAACCTCACACACCTTGAAGGGTATTAGTTTCATGCATAAAGATTTGTTGGATACTCAAAAATCAAAGGTCATAACAAAAGGTTATCTTATTAGCAATTACATGGGGAGTGTCTTTGTCTATGACACAGCTTTAGTAATCAGATGAATTTAAAGAAAAACGTGCTCCCAAATTTGATGTACAAAGTTCCAGGATTGTTCAAAAATAATGAAAGCATTTGAAAAAGAACAAAATGTGGTGATAATAGTTATGTGGCTCAATTCGAAAATGTTTTAAGGGTCTGTACACTGTATCTGTGTCTGCAACTGCTTTAAACAACCAACATCTTCATGGTCTATGATGTTTTCTTCCCTTAATGATAAAAAGATTTCATTTTCATAAACTTAAAACTGTCGTTGTGATGTACTTTCAATATGGTTAAACAGTATCAATACAAGACAAATTTTCTATAAACATATCGTAAAGAACTGTATAAATCATTAAAAAGTAAAATCGTTGAACTTTAGGTAACTGAGTTAACCCATTCCAACACAATCTCTGATTTTGATGCCCCTCAAAATAATGACCTAGGAAATAACATGGATAATGAAAAAATTGCTTGTATTAAGAAAGTTCTTCAATTTCCACAATTTTTTCTACCCCTATACACAAAGTCTTTTAAAATTTCAATAACTAAAAATTGTTGTCTCAAATCACTTTAAAATCAGACCAGTCTAAAATTGTGTTGTCTTGTAATAGATTTAATTTTGAGCCAACAGGAATATGCTCACAAAATATATTATCATTCACAGGTACGAGCTGAAAGCAATGACGACCCCAAACAATATATCCAGGCCTATCAACTCTAATGGATGATGAATTTAGATTTAGCTACACATATAAACTGTTGTTTTTACACTACATCTGTGATAACTTTTAATGATAAAATTTTATGTGTAAATCAGTGTCTGCAGAGATTGGTGCATCATGTTAATGAATCTGTTCAAATAGTTCATGAAATGTCTTAGGATCTATAATCTATACCCACACAATCAACCGTTTTTTGCCCTTCATGAAATAAGTTTTGGAAAACATTGTTGGAAATGAAGAAATTGTTTATGATAAGCAATTTCTTCATTTCCAACAATGTTTTATACCCACAAAGATAGTAGATAGAATTCAGGGATGTCTTAACATGTGTTTCATACTTCACTGAAAAACTTCATGGCTTATAATTAAAAAATTGAAAATTATACTCCATAATTTACAACAACAAACCACATGTAATTTGCAACCCGTCTGTTAGACTTAGTTGTGAAAATGACTATTGAAAGTGTAAACCTTTAATTTCAAAGTATTTTCATGAATTTCGCAGTAGACAGATCATGATATGCTTTGCCTACTTTTTACCATGACTTTTCAAGTGTGCTGAATTGTTTTATGATCACAAATTGCTGAGACAGAGAAAACAGATCTTAGAGCACATTCATAACAATGTTTCACAAAACACCAAGTAAAGTGTATAACTTTTTTTAATTCTTTAAAATGAATGATAATTCAAATAATGAAATGTTTACGGATTGTCTCGATCAGTACTTTCAGGGCTTTTTTTAGTGAATTTTATATCCCTCAAAACACAAGTAAGAATGAAGTTTGTCACTATATTATTAGGTTTTGGTATCCAATTCCTCTTGAGGTCAAATCCTCTTGAAATATAACATTTGTAATTTTCTCAAACTTGAATTGTGTAGAATTTACATTTTGTGTAGATTTAGTGAATTTTTGGTATGCTTGAAGCATCATATAATGTTATAGCCTTAGACATCTGTCTATTAAGCCATTCTCACATAGTGACGCTATTTGACACTTTTCAAGAAAAACAATTGGAAAAACATTGTATAAAATGAAGAAATTGCTTGCATTTAACACAATATTATCTACCAAGAAAGTTGAAAATATTTAAAGTTTATCAATTTTAAATTGTTGTCTGCAAGTCCTTTCAATTTAGACCAGTCTAAGATTTTGCCATCTAGTAATGGGTTAACATTAGTGTGCACATCCTACAATTTCTATCGGAAGAAGATGTAACTTACCACAATAAATCTCCATGGTTTAATTTATCCATGTGACCTTTTACCTTCGGATAACTCAATCCAGTCCTGAACAATCTGCCCTTCATTGCAAGCCCCTTTGGGTCTATATGTATGCTCTGCAAACCTTTTGTTAACTTTGCTAGAGACCATAGTAATACTTACATTGCCATAAGCACTGGTGTATTTTCGAGGAAGCAGAATCAAAAGGAACTAATCTAAGTTGTAAGAATTGCTTCCACATGGATGTAAGATAAGTAGGTTTAATGCAATGGCCAAGCCAAATGAGGTTTGAAACCTACAGCTTGTTTCCGGTGTTATGAATTTGTGTGGTATTTTCATTCTTCCATATTAACCTATCACCAAACAAATAAGTTTTAATGTGGTCTAGATTTAAAGAAGCTGCAGATAATCATTTCAAATGTTGAAAATTCAAAATACATTTGTCTTTGTCTTTCTTAGTAAAAAAAAAAACATAGCAGAAAATTTTAAATAAAAGACCTGCTCTTCTGTGCCAAAGACTAATTTGCAAGTATTTGTTTTACAGGTTTCCTTTAATTTATCATCACAAAACCCCACATTCTGATGTGCTGAAGAATGAAGTATTTGAAAAACATTGTTAGATAAGGAGAAATTGTTTGTAAAAAGCAAATTATTGTTTTCTCACAATGTTTTCTACCTATTTCCGCACTAATTTGTCTCTTTCAATGCCTTTAAATGCCTTTAAAATCGCTATCTGAATCCCCTGTCAATTTAGGACAGTTTAAACCTTTTTCTGTTCCCACACAATCCTTCTATTTTATGACCCATATCAAAACTGTTCACTGAAACAAAGTTGAAAATGAAGATATAATTGTCTTCATTTTCCACAACATGATATATCCCGAAAGACAGATATTCAAAATTCTGTCAATTTAGAATTGTTGTATGGAACTTCTGTGAAATCGGGCCTTTTCACTTATAATTTGATAGTTGGTGTAGAGATATTACAAATTTCTTTAATCAATTTTTAGCATTATAAAGTACATATGTATACATATTGCTGCTGTTTTATCCCAATACTAGACAACAAAGTTATAGACTCCTCTGAAATGAAAGAAGTTGTAGATGACAATTTAAAGTTGATGGAATTTCAAAAATCTTAGTCTTTTTGGCTAGAAACCTATGCAAGCAATATTTTCCAATACTTGTTTTCTTGAGGGCGTAAAAAAGGTATTGTTTTAGATTGTGTTATCACCAATCTTGATTTTTCAAACCTAACCAAAACCATTTTTAGCTTTGCTGTTTTCAGAGAATATCCATGGTATTGATATGGCTAGGTTGTCATCAGTGTTTGCATTGTCATCCAAAAACTTTGACATTTTGTAATATCTGGTATTATTGAACAAGTTCACTTGAAACTCTGAAGTTTATGTTTGCTATCAAGGGAGCAATCTATACCAACTAGATTGATAACTCTAAATGCATTTTTTAATGAATTATGCCCCCTTTTTTACTTGGAAATTTTACCCACTCTCAAGCACTTGAACAGCCAAGAATTGGTATCTGCATGTGGTGCCCTTGTTGAACCCATTACCAGACAGCAAAAAATTAGACTTTTCCATATTGAAAGGAGTTGCAGACGATAATTTAAAGTTTATAAAATTCTAGATTTTTCAACTTTCTAGAGAGAAGACATAGTGTAAAGGAAAGAAATTGCTTATGACAAGCAATTTCTTCATTTTGCACAATGTTTTCCTACATGTTTTTCTTGAAGGGCGTCCAAAAGTGTCACTGTGTGGGAATGGGTTAAAAAGTAATTCTCTATTGTTATTGAAATCCTCTCTGTCACCTAAATATGATTTAGTGATTGTCTGAAATGAAATTCAAAGTAGGTTAATGATAAATAAAGTGTTGGAATTCCAAAATTGTGTTGTTGATTTAATACTAATACTACTTTCATACTAATTTATATTACTTGCATTGCTTTGAAACTATAAAGTTAGTTTCTCTTACATACTCAATCCAATGGTTCCAAGTTCATCAGAGTGGGCCAATCTCGAGGTCCCGGGTTTGATCCCCGACGGCAGCATTCATCCTTTCCGACTATTTGTCTCTCACCAATGGGTCGATAATCATAGATCTATGTGGCATAGCAGCTGGAGGCTAGGAAAGGATGTAATGGTAGTACTGGTGTGAAAAATACCAGGATTCCATTGTTAGGTGCTCCAGCGGCCGCGATATAACTGAAAGATTGTTGAAAGCGGCGTAAAACCCTATTCAAACAAACAAATCATCAGAGTGGCTTAAGCTTACTACAGCTCATTTTGCTACTAGTTAGATAAGGCTGAGTTTTAACGCATTCCCACATAGTCACGCTTTTTGATGCCCTCCTTTCAATTTGGACCATTCTAAAATTTGGTCATATGGTAATGTGTTACATATTTGCCCATGAACACCCTGGTGACAGTAAGGTCAGAACCCATAACCCCCAGGTCACTCATGACCCAATTACAGGACAATGAAATTTTAGACTAGTTCAAATTGAAAGAAACCGCAGGAAACAATTTTTTTGTTGATTATACTTCAAAAATCCCTCTTTTGGGGTAGGAAACATTATTTTGTGGATAATAGGGAAATTGCTTAATTTCTTCATTTTCCAAAACGTTTTCCAACACTTTCATTCCTAAGGGTGTCTAAAAGCATCATTGTTTGGGATGGGTTAAGCACCTTTACCACTTGGCCATAATTATAAGCAGTAACTGTAAATCACACAATAACATAGGTATTTATTTCTTAATCTGGTAACATTAGTTACCTAATTGAGAATTTTCTATACTAATTCATTTCTGTCAATCTTACTATATCTTTTGACCCTTTCCTGTTCAATCCCTTGTTTTTACGTCCCTTTGGTTTAACCCATTCCCACACAACAAAATTTCAGAATGGTCCAAATTGAAAGAAATTACAGACAACAATTTCAAGTTAATGTAATTTTAAATTTTTAGGTCACTTGACCGAAGATCATGTTGACCTATTGCGATTGTGTTTTGTTAGCTCACCTGAGCACAAAGTGCGAGGTGAGCTATTGTGATTGGTCGTTGTTGTCCGTCCATCCGTCCTTCTGTCCGTCCACAATTTCTTTAAAAATCTTCTCCTCCTAAACTAGTGGGCCAATCAAGCTGAAACTTTGCAGGGATGTACCTTGGGTGAAGTTCTTCAAAAGTTGTTAAAAGAATTTAATTCCGTCAAAAACTCTGGTTGCCGCGGCATTTGAAAATGGGAATCTTTAGTAATTCTTTAAATATCTTTAAAAATCTTCTCCTCCTAAACCAGAAGGCCAATCAAGCTGAAACTTTGCAGGGATGTTCCTTGGTTGAAGCTCTTCAAAAGTTGTTAAAAGAATTTAATTTCGTCAAAAGCTCTGGTTGCCGCGGCATATGAAAATGGGAATCTCTAGTAATTCTTTAAATATCTTTAAAAATCTTCTCCTCCTAAACCAGTAGGCCAATCAATCTGAAACTTTGCGGGGATGTTCATTGGGTGAAGCTCTTCAAAAGTTGTTAAAAGAATTCAATTCCGTCAAAAACTCAGGTTGCCGCGGCATTTGAAAATGGGAATGTTTAATAATTCTTCAAATATCTTTAAAAATCTTCTCCTCCTAAACCAGAAGGCCAATCAAACTGAAACTTTGCAGGGATGTTCTTTTGGTGAAGCTCTTCAAAAGTTGTTAAAAGAATTTAATTCCGTGAAAAAATGTTGTAACCGCAGCATATGAAAATTGGAAATTTTAGTAAATCTTTGATGTTGTTTTTTTCATAGACTACAAGGCCAAAGGCCTTTATATTTTGTAAAGAGCTTAATCATATGGTTCTCTACCAAGTTTTTAAATATTTAATCTCTTGGGTCAAAAATAGCCCCGCCCCTGAGGTCCGAAGTTTGGAAAAATTCTTAATAAGAGCAATTTCAAAAGGCTTCTCCTCTTAAACTATAAGGTCTAGGATATTCATATTTGGTATGTAGCATAACTAGATGGTTTTGTACTTTATCACTTAAAGTTGTCCGCCCAGGGTCAAAACGGCCCTGCACTAGAGGTCCAAAAATTGGGAAAAAGTAAAATTTGAGTATGTTAAAAAAAAATCTTCATTTTAAGGCGGAGGGCATTTATATTTTGAGTGTAGCATAGCCTGGCTGTTATCTATCAATTTTGATTAAATTTATGCCTGTAGGTTACCCTTTCCCAGGGTGTCCAAAGTTCGTAAAAATGCTCAATTAGACCATGTTCAACAGTCTTCTCCTCCCAATCTACAAAGTCTTAGGCATTCATATTTGGTATATAGCATGAACAGATGGTTTTTTACCATGTTAGCTAAAATCTTAGCCCTAGGACAAAACATTGCACTGCCCCAGAGGTAAAAATTTTTGGAAAACACCCAATTAGAGCAACTTTGAAAGACTTCTTCTTCTGAAATATATGGTGAAGGGCATTCATATTTGGTATATAGCATGACTAAATAATTTTGTCCTATGTTATAGGAAAAAATGCTCTTAGGATAAAAAACGTCTCTGCTCCTGGGGTCAAAAATTGCGTAAAACGCATTGAAAGAATTCTTTAATAGAAATGGAGAAATAGCTTGTCACTCCCTTTCTCACAATGCTTTTTTAAAGCTTTTTTTCCTGAGGGTGACAAATTGTGGGATAGTTTGGTAATGGATTAAACAATAAAGCGAAAGGCATTGATTTTTTTGGAAAGCATTACTGGATTGTTTGTACAAAGCCCGAAATCTTATATGTGTTTTATTTATTTTTGTCAAGTTAAGTCTTTTTTATACAAAAAAGGACTGTAATTTGCAGATGCCTCAGGTGAGCGATTTAGGACCATCATGGTCCTCTTGTCCGTTGTTGTGCATTGTGTGTTGTGCGTTAATTTTTTACATTTTCGACTTCTCTTAAGAACCCTTGGATGGATTTCAACCAACTTGGCAGGAAGCATCCTAATGGGAAGGTGCTTCAGATTTGTACACATCATGGAATTATCTCCCCTTGGGGCTCCATAAGGGGCCAAAAAGGGTACATCTTTGAAAATCTTCTTGTCATGAACCGGCTGTCAGATAAGATTCACATTTGGTATTTAGAGTCTTTAGGGTAAGGACTATCAAGTTTGTACAAGAAAAAATAATCTGTCAAGAAATGGCAGTGCTGGGGGGGGGGGGGCAAAGGTGGGGGGTACATAAGCTTTCATAGTGACAACTTTGAAAATCTTTTTCTACCAAACCAAAGGACCTTCAGCTCTTATATTTGGTATGTGGCGTCATCTAGTGGACCTCTATCAAAATTGTATAAATTATAACCCCAGGGACAAAATTAGCCCGTTCCCGGACGTCACAAGTTTAACAAAGGCTTATATAGTGAAAATTACAAAAATCTTCTTCTCCCAAACTAGAGGACCTAGAGCTTTTACATTTGGTATGTAGCATCATCTGATGAATATCAAGTAAGGTTGTATAATTCATGGTCCAAGAGATAGAATTAGCTGTTCCTGGATGTCAAAAGTTTCACAAAGGACTTCTATAGTGAAATTTGTCAAAATCTTCTCCCAAACTAGAGGGCCTAGAACTTTGATATTTGGTATACAGCATTGTCTGGTGGACCTCTATCAAGATTGTAAAAATTATTGCCTCAGGATTAAAATTAGCCCATTCCTGGATGTCGAAATTTAACATAAGCTTATATAGTGAAATTTGTAAGAAATCTTCTTCTCCCAAACAGGAGGGCCTAGAACTTTGATATTTGGTACACAGTATCATTTTGTGGACCTCTATCAAGTTTATAAAAATTATTGCCTTAGGATTAAAATCAGCCCATTCCTGGATGACACAAATTGAACATAGGTTTATATAGTGAAAACTTTAAAAATCTTCTTCTCTCAAACAGATAGGACTAGAGCTTTGATTTTTGATATGTAGCATCATCTGGTGGATCTCTATCAATATAATATGAATTATGGCCCTAGGGTCATAATTTGCCCATTCCTGGACATCACAAATTTTACATATGGCTTATATAATGAAAATTTAAAACTCTTCTTCTCCAAAACTAAAAGGCTTAGAGCTTTGGTATTTAGTATGTAGCATAATCTGGTGGACTTTTATTTGTTTTTGTGCTCTTTGGACTCAGAACGATAAGGCCCTATGGGCCTCTTGTTCAGATGGGTTAATGATTGAGAAAAAATTGTCTTAAAAGAAGACATTACTTGTCAAAAGCAACTTCTTTGTTTTCCACAACATTTTAGCTCACCTCAGCACGAAGTGCTCTGGGTGAGCTATTGTGATCGGTCAACGACCGTCCATCCATCCGTCCGTTCACAATTACAAAAAATCTTCTCCTCCTAAACTAACCATGGAATTTCAACAAAACCTCACATAAATGATCCTTAAGTCATGCTCTTTCAAAATACTTCAAAAAATTGAAATCCATGAAGAACTCTGGTTGGCATTGCAATGGAGAGAAAAACTTAAAAAATCTTCTCCTCCCAAGCCATAAGACCTAGAGCTTTGATATTTTGTATAAATCATCATCTATTGACCCTCTACCAAAGTACTTCAAAGAATTACTGTATTCTGAAAATTAGCCCTTTCTTGTGCGATCCCTGATTTTAAATTAAAATAAAGAAGGAAAACTTTAAAAATCTTCTTCTCCCAAACCAGAGGCCTAGGGCTTTGATATTTGGTATACATCATCATATATTGACCCTCTACCAAAATACATCAAAATTACTGTATTCTGAAAATTATCTCTTTTCTGGGCGATCCCTTATTTTACATATAATTAAAGAAGGAAAACTTAAAAAATCTTCTTCTCCCAAACCATAAGATCTTGAGCTTTGATATTTGGTACAAATCATCATCAATTGACCATCTACCAAAATACTTCAAAGAATTACTGTATTCTGAAAATTAGCCCTTTTCTGGGCGATCTTTGATTTTACATAGAATTAAAGAAGGAAAACTTTAAAAATCTTCTTCTCCAAAACCATAAGGTCTAGAGCTTCAATATTTTATATAAATCATCATCTATAGACCCTGTACTAAAATACTTCATAGAATTACCATATTATAAAAATTCGCCCTTTCTTGTGCGATCCCTGATTTTACATTAAAATAAAGAAGGAAAACTTTTAAAATCTTCTTCTCCCAAACCATAAGACATAGAGCTTTGATATTTGGTACACATCATCATCTATTGACCATCTACCAAAATACTTCATAGAATAAACTGTATTCTGAAAATGAGCCCTCTTCTTTGTGATCTCTGATTTTACATAGAAATAAGGAGATTTTACATAGAAATAAGGAAGGAAATCTTTAAAAGTCTTCTTCTCCCAAACCATAAGGCCAAGGGCTTTAATATTTAGTGTGTAATAATACCTATTGACCCTGTACTAAAATACTTCATAGAATTACTGTATACTGAAAATAAGCGCTTTTTTGTGCAATCCCAAAACGTCCGTGGCCAAAACATCCTACATTCATTAATGCCTATTGACCCTCTACTTAAGTACTTCAAAGAATAACTGTACTCTTGAAATAAGCTCAAAATCTTTAAAAAATCTTCTCCTAGGAAAGGAATAGTGTAGGGCTTTGTTATTTTGTATATCATCTCATAAAGCCTTGAGCCATCATACTCAGGGGAGCGATATAGGACCATCATGGTCCTCTTGTCAATCTTACTAAAGGATTGTATTTCAAAGCAAATGCTTTCAAAATATTTGTCTGCAAAACATTAGAACTTGTACAGGTCTAACATTTTGAAAAACAGGAAGTTGTTAAGTAATTTACCTCACTTAGCCTGGGCAAGAGAGCCACATTAACCATTTACCACACAATCAAACGTTTTGATTAAAAAAGAAACAAGAGGCCCAGTGGGCCTTAACGGTCACCTGAGTAAAAGAGCACCAAGACAAGTGATTTCGTTTGAAAGAATTAGAAAAAGGTTTTGTTGAAATCCCCTCAGTAGTTCTTGAGAAGAAGATGAAAATTACCCCCTTTTGGTCCCCATTTTAGGCACCCCTGACCTCCAGCCTTTTAATTTTCACAAATCTGTATAATCAGTACCCAATGATGCTTTTAACCAAGTAAGTTTGAAATTGGCTTAGTACTTCATCAGAAGAAGGTGAAAATGTGAATTTTTTAACATGATGAACTTTGACCTCTGGGTGTGGCCCCATACATGACCCAAGGGTCATGAATTTCACAATTTATAATATACCTGTCCTACTTGTCATGCTCACAGAATATTTAAGCTCTAGCATTAACGGTTTATTAGAATAAGATTTTTAAAGAAGTACCAAAAATTACCCCTTTTTGGCCCCTATTTGGGCCCCTTTGACCCCCAGAACCCCTATTTTCACAAACTTGAATTGGCATCCCCCAATGATGTTTCTACCAAGTTTGGTTGAAATCCGCCCAGTAGTTCTTGAGAAGAAGATGAAATATTTAAAAGTTACCAAAAATTATCCCCTTTTGGTCCCCATTTTAGGGCCCCTAACCCCCCAGCCTTTTTATTTTCACAAATCTGAATAACCATTACCAAATGATGCTTTTCACCAAGTTTGTTTGAAATTGGCTTTGTACTTCATCAGAAGAAGATGAAAATGTGAATTTTTTAACATGATGAACTTTGACCTCTGGGTGTGGCCCAATACATGACCCCAGGGTCATGAATTTCACAATTTATAATATACCTGTCCTAGTTGTCATGCACACAAAATATTTAAGCTCTGGCATTAACGGTTTATTAGAAGAAGATTTTTAAAGAAGTACTAAAAATAACCCCTTTTTGGCCCCTATTTGGGCCCCTATGACCCCCAGAACCCCTATTTTCACAAACTTGAATTGGCATCCCCCAATGATGCTTTCTACCAAGTTTGGTTGAAATCTGCCCAGTAGTTCTTGAGAAGAAGATGAAAATGTTTAAAAGTTACCAAAAATTACCCCCTTTTGGTCCCCATTTTAGGGCCCCCTGACCCCACAGCCTTTTTATTTTCACAAATCTGAATAACCATTACCAAATGATGCTTTTCACCAAGTTAGTTTGAAATTGGCTTTGTACTTCATCAGAAGAAGATGAAAATGTGAATTTTTTAACATGATGAACTTTGACCTCTGGGTGTGGCCCCATACATGACCCCAGGGTCATGAATTTCACAATTTATAATATACCTGTCCTCGTTGTCATGCACACAAAATATTTAAGCTCTGGCATTAACGGTTTATTAGAAGAAGATTTTTAAAGAAGTACCAAAAATTACCCCTTTTTGGCCCCTATTTCGGCCCCTATGACCCCCAGAACCCCTATTTTCACAAACTTGAATTAGCATCTCCCAATGATGCTTTCTACCAAGTTTGGTTGAATCCGCCCAGTAGTTCTTGAGAAGAAGATGAAAATGTTTAAAAGTTAACGGACGACGCACGACGGACGACGCATGACGCACGACGACGGACAAACGATGATTGCAATAGGTCACCATGACCATTCGGTCAGGTGACCTAAAAATATGGAAAATATGCTTCTTACATGAAGTTTTTTTTTATCCCTAAGAGTGAATATGTTTTGGGCATTATATTTTTGCCCAATCACTTTTTATTGGAAAAGAGTTTGGCCTTCATAATACATATGCGTCTCTTAAGGTAAGACTTTTCTGTTGGTACTAAGTTTAGGTCAAGGTCACTCTTGAAGATCAAATAAATGCAAGAGAAAAACTTTTTACTATGTTCATAACTTTTAGCACTACTGTTTTTCGAGAAAACCCTAGGTAATGCTATAGCTATGGTGACATCTGTGCCTGCATGTTGTCCAAAAACTCTGATTTTTTTTTCTGTATTTGTACTATAACTTTACTTAAGGACTTCATATTACACATATCTATGACTTGTGACAAGACCTATCTGCTGGTATAAAGTTCAAGGTCATTGGTCAAAGTCAAAAGCCAGCCTCTAAGCGTTGCAATCCCCTTGCAGTGCCTGCAGCACATGTCCTATCTGAGGTTTGTCTCTCGCCATTGGGTGGATAATCGTAAACCTAAGTGGAATAGCAGCTGGAGGCTAGGAAAGGATGTAGTGGTAGTACTGGTGCAAGAAATACCAGGAATCCATTGTTAGCCGTGATATAACTGAAGTACTGTTAAAAGTGGTGTTAAACTCCAATCTATCAATCAATGCTTGCAGTGCTCTTGTTGAATTATATAATATATTGCTTTCATATTTCAAATTTGTGATCATTTTGGAAACCTCTTTTTGATAGTACCAATTTCAAGCTCATGAGGTCACTTCAAGGTAACATTTAAAATATAAAAATTTTAAATAACTTTAGAACTGCGAACGATAGGATCATCAACTGTTTGTGTTATCTTTGCGGTGAGACAATGTCAAGCTCTTAAGCCTTTATTTAATAGTAAGTGTTGGGGTAATAATATTTCACATATGCATTACTTGTGACAAGATCTTTGTGTAGGTGTGATGGTCTATTTTTGGTCATTTTTCATTTCATTTTCCAGTTATAATCCCCACATATAAAGCAAAGAGGGGTATATTTTTTTCACCATGTCTGTCTGTCTATTTTTCCACCTATCCATCTGTGGTCTTTCAATTAGAACTAGTCTCAAATTTTGTCCTCTGGTAAGCGATTTAACCCATTTCCAGATGGCAACATATTGGACTTGTCTATATTGAAAGTAGATGCAGACAACAAGTTAATGTTCATGAAATTTTAGATTCCTAACTTTCTAGGTTGAAAATATTGTGAAAATGAAGGAAATGCTTGTTTCAAGTTGAACTTTGACCCAAAATCACTAGGGCACCTAATTGGGTCATGGAATACATTTGTATAAAGTTTCAAGGTCGTAGGTTAAATAGTTTATAAGCAAAATTCAAGTACAACCCTGATCTTTGACCTGCATGACGAAAAACAATAAGGCACTTACTTGGCTCATTGGCAACAATTTTATTAAGTTTCATGGTTGTAGGTCAATTGGTTCTAGAGTTGGAGCATAGAAACGAAAAAAGTTGACGAAAGGACCTGCAGACAGACTTGGTGAAAACATTATACCTGCTTCTACTTAAAAGGAGGGGTATATAAAGAAAACAACAAGAGGCCCATGAGGACCTGAGACGCTCTACTGGTTATCAAGTTTTTCGTTAAAAAAATCTGAAATCTTAAGGAAGTTAATTGCTTAAAGAAGAATGCATAAAGAAAAAAATAACAAATTGGACTTTTTCCCCCTTTATTATTTATGGAAAGAAACAATCTTCATGATGGTACAAACATTCTGTGAAAGTTTGAACAGAATCCAATGAAAATGTGGACTTTATTGTGGTGTAAGGATTTTAAAATGAAATTTCATAATGCTCCTTTTCCTTTGATACTTGACAGATCAGGTCAAATGTCAACATCAAATCATAACTAGAAATTGTCTCAAAGCGCACTAATACCCCCACAACAGCGCTTGTTCATATACAAGTGCTATCTGCCAAAGGGCAAAAACAAAAATGGACTTTTTTATTTAAAGGCCATAAATCGGTCAACAATAAATGGACCATAACCAAAATAGGATATGCACATGTCTGACTTATTCTGTGAAATTTGAATCCAATCAATCCAATGGTTGCTGAGAATTGAACAGACATGATTTTTCACCAACATCTCTCCCTGATACTGATTATATCAGTGATGTTTGAATAAAATCTGTCCAATAGTTGCCGAGAAATTGAGTGGACACAAAAAAGCTACAGACGGACAGACCAACTGACCAACCAACAAGCTAACTCCTATATATCCCCCAAACATAGTTTTGGGGGTATGATTATTGTACAATAATTCTGTGAAAGTTTGAAGAAAATCCGATGAAAGCTCTGGACTTGGTAACAAGGATTATAAATGAATTTTTCATATGGCCCCTTTTCCAGTGTTTCTTGACAGCTCAAACCCCATTTCGAAAAGAATAATCGTTATGACCCAACAATCACCCTGTGAAATTTCAACAAAATCTGATCAAAGCTGTTGGCTTCATTGCATTAATAGGGATTTTTTAATCAAATTTTCATACAGCCCCTTTTTCCATGTTACTTGATGGATCTGAACTAATTTCAAAGGGAACTTTACTGACAAAAGTATAATCATTCTGTTTGAGTATGAAGACAACCTGATGAAATCTTTGGACTTTATAGCATTAATCAAGATTCTTTTTATTTGAATTTTCATAAGGCCCCTTTTCCCGTGATTCTCAACCGGTCAGACCCAACTTTAAAAGATCAATCATTATGATGGTACTATCATTCTGTGAAAGTTTGAAATGAACCTTGTGAAATCTGGGGACATCAGGATTTGTTAATTAAACTTTCATAATGCCCCGTTTTCCATGATACTTGACGGGATCAAACCCACTTTCGAAAGGAATAATCCATATTGTGGTATAATCATTCTGTGAAAGTTTGAATAGAATGTGTTCAAAACTGTGGCTTCTAGTGTGTTAACTAGGATTTTTTATTTGAATTCTCATCAAGCCCCTTTTCCCATGATACTTAATAGATCAGAGCCACTTTCAAAAGGAACAATCCTAAAAATGGTACAAATATTCTGTAAAGTTTGAAGGGAATCTGATGAAAACTGTAGACTCTAGCGTGTTAACGAAGATTTTTAACCCTTTCCCATTCAATCCCTGCTTTTTACGTCCCTATGAATTTATAATTGAGAAAAAATTGTAGAAAAAGAAGAAATTGCTTGTTAAAAGCAATTTCTTCTTTTTATACAACATTTTCTACCCTACTGAATGGTTATTTTTCAAATTAAATCCAACTTACATTTTTGTCTGCAAAAACCTTTGAATTTGGATAGCGCTTGACTTTTGCAAAACAAGAAAGGGTTAATTAAACTTTCAAAAGGCCCCTTTTTCCCCTGTTACTTGAAGGACCGTACCCAATTTCGAAAGGAACAATCCTTATGATGTCAAATCATTCTGAGAAAGTTTGAAGAGAATTTGATGTAATTTGATGAAACATGTGAACTCTAGAGTATTAAGGAGGAATTTTAATAGATTTTTCAGTTACATTTTCATAAGGCCCCTTTTCCTGTGTTTCTTGTCGGCTCATTCCTAATTTAAAAAGGACAATCCTTATGAACATACAATCATTCTGTGAAAGCTTTAAGATAATCTGATGAAAACTGTGGACTCTAGAGTGTTAACAAAGATTTTTTAATCAAATTTTAATAAGGCCCCTTTTCCTGTGTTTCATGACAAATCTGACCCAATTTCAAAAGGAACAATCCTTATGATGGTGCAGTTATGTTGAGAAAGTTTGAAGAGAATCTGATGAAAACTGTGGAACAAGGAAAAGTTAATTGACACACAGACGCCGGACGGTAAAAAGCCATTGCTATAGCTCTTGTGGACTTTGGCCAGTAGAGCTATCAACCCTATCGTGTTAACAAGGATATTTTGATAAAATTTTGCCCCTTTGTCATCCAAAAGATCTAAGAAATAAAGTCATTAAGAAGAGATGATGGTCAAATCATCTTGCTATTATCAAGATTTACAAGAGTGTAAAGTTTTTAAGGATGAGACCATAGGATCAAGTGATTAGGAGAGTTCAATATCTAACCTTTGGCTGTTACCTTGATCTTGAGAATCTAGTCAAGCGTACTTTCTTTTAAGATGTTTAAGTGTAAAATATGAGAATGGGATCAAGAGTTATTGATAAGGTCAAAATTTGACCTCCTTGTGTGACCTTTACCTTTGAGCTGAAGCCTCAAATAAGTGTAGCACTTTTGCTCTCATTAAGATGAACAAGTGGACCTCCTACTGTGGTCCTGGCCTTTAGATTGATTGATTGAATGGGGGTTTAATGCTGCTTTTAACAGTATTTCAGTCATATTGCCGCGGCTGGAGCACCTAACATTGGATTTCTGGTATTTCTCACACCAGTACTACCACTACATCCTTTCCTAGCCTCCAGCTGCTATCCTACTTAGGTTTTCGATTATCCACCAATTGGTGAGAGACAAATATTGGAAAGAATATGTGCCGTCGATAGGAATCGAACCTATGACAATCCATGATTCCTGGCCTTTAGAGAAACAGTTTGAATCACTCTAAAAAATATCTACTTGCTTGACATGTGTCTTGGACGCTAGGTTGAGATATAGGCAGTGTGCGACCTTAAGAGTTACAAGTGTGAATCAAGCAAAGCCTACTTCCTCTAGTCAAGATGTACAAGTGCCTAAAATGTTATGAGGATAGGACTATAGGATCAAGAGATCTAGACAAATGTTCTCCAGCTGTGACTCTTGTTGAACCCGTAATATTCCTGTTTAGGCAGGAGACATAGATAAAGATCAGACTGCACATTTGTGCAGTCTAATCTTAGTCTACACCACCTGCTTGTCCAATTTAAGCAGGAGTTGTTCATAAAAGTAATTGTCTAAAGAAATATTAGATATTTGTAATAACTTCCAGTGATTACCGGTACAGTCCTTTGATTTAAATGTATCTCTTTGAAAAAGATTTTATTCAAAATGGCAAGATTTAATAAAGCTCTCAAATTATTTTATGAGAATTGGACGTGAGGTTTAAGAAATATCACAAAATGTCAAACTTTTTGCACGCAAATAAAACAACAAGACTATAGCAATACTTAGTTTTCTACAAAACAGACAAACAAACTAGAACTTTCCACAGAAGGTGAGTAAGTGTCCCCCCCAAGCCTTGCTTATGAAAAAGTCTCTAGTTCAAAGGGAAATCATTCTTCTTCTAGGGGTAGTTGTGACTTGAAGCAAAACTGTGATGTATAAAGTCTTTTGGAGGAAAATTGTAGGAGTTCAAGACACAAATTACTTGCCGAGGGCCTTGGTTATGAAAAAGTGTCTAAGTTCAAGGGAAGAAAATTCTTTTGCCAGGGGCAGTTGAGACTTGAAACAAGAAGTGTCAGCGGACAGCAAGTTTTGACTATTCTTAGTGCTGGATTATGACAGCCATTCAATGTCTATCAGAGTATAAAACCTAGGGAATGACATTTTGGTCACAACAGCATGTGAAAAGTAACAGAATAGCTATTAAGCTACAGGTTGACTGATTTGCCACCCTACTCTCATGAATAGATTTTGTTTTGTTTGAATGGGGTTTAAGCCGCTTTCAACTATCTTTCAGTTATATTGCGGTGGCTGGAGCACCAAACGATGGAATCCTGGTATTTCTCATACCAGTACTACCATTACATCCTTTCCTAGCCTCCAGCTGCTATCCCACATAGGTCTACGAATATTGACCCATTGGTGAGAGACAAATAGTCGGAAAGGATGAGTGCCCTGTAGGGGATCGAACCTGGGACCTCTAGTTTGACAGTTCGACGCGCTACCAACTGCCCTATGACGACGGCTCTCATAAATAGATGAGCTAAAAAAACTTCGATATATGATCAATGTACGTATAAAGTTTTATATTTTTGAAGAAATTGGAGGAGGAGTTCAAGACATAATATTACTTTAATTTTTTTTACACGGATAGACAAACAGCCACATGTATGATTTTCATTGACCTGAGAGACAGATCAAGATAAGGATGACAAAGATTTTACTTTTGTTTTGCTCTTTTGTACAGTACTTCTACTCACTGGGCTTAACCCATTCCGCCAATGACGCTTTAAAACGCCCATTAATATGAAAGCTTTAGAAAACATTGTAGAAAATGAAGAAATTGCTTGTAGTAACAATTTCTTCATTATCCACAATGTTTTCTATCCCAAAATACAAAGATTTTTAAGATTTCACCAACTTAACATTGACAAGACCTGTCAAAAAGCAAAAAATCAAGAAACATATGTCAGCGCAACATCATGAGACGTTCATATATGACGTTTCATCAGATTTGGTCCAAAGGTTTTGGAGAAATCTCTCTAGACGGATGGATGGACTAGAAGATGTATGGATGGATAGATGAAGCGGTGACTATATGCTCTCCCATTGTGAAGCAAAAAAATATGAAGGATAGACATGGCTTGTTTCTTTTTATCTGTGCTTTATGTCTAAGTGACCAATGTTAATCGGTTTACAGCTGCTTTCAATTTGGACAAATCATTTGGTTAACCTATTCCCACACAATGACCTTTTATGATATCCCTCAAGAAAAACAATTTGGAAAACATTGTGTAAAATGAAGAAATTGCTTGTAACAAGCAAATTTTCTTCATTTTCCACAATGTTTGCTACCCAGAAACTTGAAAAGATATAAAATTTCATAAACTTGAAATAATCGTCTGCAACTCTTTTCAATTTGGACCAGTTTAAATATTTGCTGTTTGGTAATGGGTTTAGGGTATAAAAAAGCTTTTATCTGTCCATTCTCTTACAAAAGGGGAAAATGAAGAAAAGCAAGTCAGAAATGGAAAATGACATTTTTATTGTCGAATTTCAAATAAACCCTTGTATCAAAACCAACTTTAGTAATAAATTTTTTACCAAACTATCAAATAGTAGAAAGTAATAGATAGCACATCAAAATACAATGTACTTAATATACATGAAGCAAACTCTGTGAAAAGGGGATATATTGATTGTTACTTATACTGGAGAAAACATTGTCGAAAAAGAAGAAATTGCTTGTAACAAGCAATTTCTTCTTTTCCCACAACATTTTCTACCTTATTGTGTGTTTTCATTTCAAATTGCATCCAATTTTCATTGTGGTCTGCAACCTCTTTCAATTTGGACCAGTCTAAAATTTAAAAAAACGGAAAAGGGTTAATAGTTGTTGAGAAATATATGAAAAGTACCATTGCACCAGAAGGAATTTTGGAAAGTAAAAGTAGAAAGCTTGCAGACCTCAATTTTGTAAGAACCATGTTGGACCCGTAGTCGAACCTCCGTACCTAGTTTCAAGTCAATTCTATTAACAGGTGGTGAGCATCATTTGAAAATGAAAAATATTTGATATGGAAAAAAGTCTGAAAATAAAGTGGAAGTGTAAGTAGTGGAGAATGAAATAAATAACTTACAGATCCAAAATGGTCAAGTGCGAGGTAGGATCTCTAGCTGAACCTCCATAGCAAGTTTCAAGTCAATGTTATGAATAGTTGCGGAGAAAAATGCAACAAAAATATTGGTTATGAATGGGCGGAAGTACGGACAGACCATTAAACCCCCTATTCTTTGAAACGGGGGAATAAAAATAGAATAACCACACACATAAATCAGTGTGGTATGTACAAAAATGTAAGATGAATAAAGTATGTATATAAACAAATTTATACAAAAATGCCTTTTCATTAATTTGCACTAACTCCACTTGTTCTACAAATATTCAGAAGGTGAAGGCAAGTTATCTCTCAACCAATTACCAGATGACAAAAGTTTAAACTGATCCAAAATGAAATGAGATGCAGAAGACAATTCTTAATCTTAAAAATCTTTTTCTTAGAGAAAGAAAATATTGTGGAAAATTAAGAAACTACTTAACAAGCAATTTCTTCATTGTCCAAAACCTTTTCCAAAGCTTTTTTATTGGGGTGTCAAAAAGAGTTATTTTTTGGAAACATATTAAAATCACCATCTTATAAATATCATTTTAC
This sequence comes from Fragum fragum, assembly GCA_946902895.1. Lineage (NCBI taxonomy): Eukaryota > Metazoa > Mollusca > Bivalvia > Cardiida > Cardiidae > Fragum > Fragum fragum. The sequence continues at coordinate 6,155,294 of OX336366.1, forward strand.
TAACTTCAATATTCATATAAAAATCATCAAAAGTTCATGAGTTTGACATCTACTTTAAATACACCATTCCCCACACAACCCCATTTTTTTAACAACCCTCAAGAAAAAAAATCAGGAGAGTAATGTTGAAAGTGGAGAAATTGCTTGTGACAAGCAATTTCTTCATTTTCCTTAATAGTTTCTACCCCCTCAAATAAGAGATATTTAAGATTCTTTCAACTGTAAATTGTCATCTGCCTCTTATTTAAATTTGGGCCAGTCTAGAATTTCAACATGTGAAAATGGGTTAAACTGTAGCATAACTCACTCTTATCTAATTCATTTTTTATACTCAATAAAGGAATCTAAAATATCCTCTACTATTCTACAGTGAAAACCAACAAAAACATGTATGTAACAGAAACAAATGTAGACAAATTAAATATAACAGCTATTTAGAACTTATTTTTGGAAAGGGGCCTTTGTGGATTTATTGTGAAGGAATTTAGATATATGTGTTTTTTCTATTATGCAAGTGGTTTGGCTGTTTTCATAAACAAATTAACTACAATACGTGTTTAGCCTGTGTTTTTTCCTGTTCATATCCTATAACTGACAATAATTACAGCACGGATTCACAATGAGTTTAGCATGACAACATCTACTTCTTAACCCTTTCCTGTACAACAAAATTTTAGACTGCTCCAATTTGGAAGAGGCTGCAGACAACAAATCAAAGTGTGTTTAAATTGAAAGATAACCCCTGCAAAGGGTAGAAAACATTGTAGGGAAAGAAGAAATTGCTTGTAACAAGCAATTTCTTCTTTCCCTGAAATATTTTCCCCAATTCAAAACCTATGGGTTGTGAAAACAAGTGATTGTACAGGAAAGGGTTAATAAACATTTCATGAGCTAAGAAGTAAAAGAGCTTAAGTGCCTGCATGAACAGGGATACTTTTTTTAAAACCCTCATTTTGACAAGCAATTTCAAGTAATTAATACGCTCAATAATATATTCAATTTCTTCTGTCCACTATAATGATTTGTATTGTCTAAATACATTCTGATCTGATTTGAAATAGCCAGCCAGGGACCTTATTTAGAGGAAAGGCACAAAATTTTTTAATCTGACTGAATGCTGGCCCCGCCTATTTAACTCTGACAGGAAGTTCCACTTAGATATTGAATGGCATTATTTTGCAAAATTTATAGTCAGTAAGAAAAAATAAAGCGGTGACTGGCAAGATAAATGTCATAACTACAACTTGAAGCTGTAGTTACAATATTTTAGTTGCCGCACCAACAAAAATGCTTCACATAAATGCCTGCCAATGTTGGAGTTTGACTTCACTTCTAGTCAAATTGTATGATTTAATTGTTCGATCCATTTCTTGATTGACATCCATAATTGGCTACTTTGTATAATTATATTTCAATTTAGCAGCACAATAAAAAGCAAAATACAATTTCATATAACAAGAGGGCCAAATGATCATTATTGCTTACCTCAGAATGATTTCTCTTAAGTCTGATAAGGCCAGACCCAATATTTTTTGCATGTAAACATTTCATGGACAAGTTATGAAAAGGGTCACCCTAGTAAACTTTTCTGCCAAGTCAAGTCCAAATTTGCCCAATTGTTTAGGAGAAGATATTTGAAGAAATAATTCATGATTTGTCTCAGTCTAATAAGCCTGCCTGTCTTGCCAGATTTTTTCAAAATCAAAATTTCATCAACAAGTTTTAAAATCGTCAGCTCAGGAACATTCTTGCTAAGTTTTGTCTGAATTGGCCCAATGGTTTAGGAGTAGAACATTTTTAAAGAATAATTTAGTGATTTCTCTGTCTGATTAGCCTGGCCCTGCCACACTCCCTATTTTCTGGTGAATCAAAATTTCACGAACGAGTTTTGAAAGGGTCACCCAAGAAACATTCCTGCCAAGTTTGATTGAAATTGGCCTTATGGTTACAGAGGAGAAGATTTTTAAAGAATTGTTGACACCTTCAGAAGGTTGAGGCACAACACACAAGGGACATAGGCCGATTACTAAAGCTAACCTTCAGCACATTGTGCTCAGGTGAGCTAAAAATGTGTAGTCTGACAATTTTTCCACATCTTGCCAATACTCTCTGCCAAAAAACTGCTGGATGAGATATAAACCTAAGAAAAGTATTGATAAGGCTTGAGACATATCCAAAATTGTTGCTCAATTATCAGTCCAACCTATAATCTTCAATTGCAACAAAACATTTACATCCTGGATATATGAAAAATGTTTGGACCAACATTTATATGATCATTTCTAACTGTTGTCCATTTTTCTGCTCGTCTGATGGCCACAATGTAGTTGGATGACACGACAGATGCATCAAGGATCTATGATTACTGACACCATGAAAATTGCTGTGACAATACTTCGTGTGAGCACCCTGGAAGAAAAGTAGATTTTTGAGTTGGGTGATGAGGACTCAGTGATTAATCCTTTCCAAAACAATCCTACTTTTTATGACCTCTAGAAAAAAGCTTTAGCAATTTCTTCATTTTCCACATTTTCTATCCAGAAAGACCCTTTCCTGTTCAAACCCGGTATTTTACTTTGCTATGATTTTATACCTGAGAAAATATTGTTGAAAAAGGAGAAATTGCTTGTAACAAGCAATTTCTCCTTTTCCCACACTGTTTTCTATCACATAGAATGGTTTCTATTTAAATTGTATCCAATTTTCATTGTTGTCTGCAACTTCTTTCAATTTGGACAAGTCTAAAATTTGGAAAAACAGGAAAAGGTTAATATTCCATGAAATCAATATTGTTGTCTGCAACTCTTTTCTATTTGGACCACTTTGAAATATCTTGGTCTGGTATTAGATTAAATTCAATCGTTTTACATCATAATGGGTTAAATATTGATTTAACCCTTTCCTGTTCAAACACGGGGTTGTAATTTTGTACTTGAGAAAATATTGTGAAAAAAGAAGAAATTGCTTGTGACAAGCAATTTCTTCTTTTCCCACAATATTTTCTACCACATAGGATGGTTTCATTTCAAATTGAATCCCATCTTTGTTGTCGTCTACGAACTCTTTGAATTTGACCCAGTCTAAAATTTAAAAAAAAGGAAAGGGTTAATATCATAATTAAACTTAACCTATTACAACAAACTCCTGGATTTTTGAAGCATAGACAAGATATTACTCTATGAAATGTAAACAAGAGCCATGTCAGACATGGCCATCCCCCGCCATAAAAGCTTGATAGTAAACTGAAGTCAGTTAGATTTAGGCTTCTTGTGCACTGCATTTCTTCTCAATGAGTTCAATAATAGCTATTATACTTTCAGAGATATGCTCAGGACAAAATCTAAGTCTTTAAAACAACAAAGGGCAATAACTCCAAAATTATGCAAGCGATAGTTGTGGTTCTTGTGCACTGCACTTTTCCTCAACGAAATCTATCCACCTATGAAGTTTCAAGTTAATAGCTATTATACTTTCAGAGATATGTCCCGAACAAAATCTTAGTCTTTAAAACAACAAAGGGCAATTACTCCAAAATTATTCAAGCAAGAGCTGTGGTTTTTGTGCACTGCACTTCTCCTCTATTAGATCTATCCACCTATGAAGTTTCAAGTTGATAGCAATTATACTTTCAGAGATATGCTCTGGACAAGTTTAGTGACGGAAGGACAGAATGAGGGAATGACGGAGACCATTACTATATCCCCTTTGCCGAAAGGGCGGGGGATAAAAAAGACCAGCCTTAGATTTTGTTCAATATGCACAACTTTTTAGCGGTTTTGTAGGACAAAACCGGTATTTCACATCGTTCAACCGGAAACAAGTTTTCCTGTATATACCACTCATTTTCACGCATGCTCATTAACTTGAAGTGAAAATCTATGTGATTGCCTCCATCTTGTTTCATCCCATATGAAGAAAATTATTTCCTTGCTGAATGCAAACAGCATCCTTTTAGTCATGAATATCAAGGAAAATGGTTTAAAACTACGACTTTATATATCCACAGTAAATTGTCTAATGAACTATCTAAATGAGAGAAATGATCTCCTCGCGTTTCAAGATAGAATCTAGGTCAGTGGTTAGTGGAGTAGGCGAATACATGTAAACAATGTAAGATGTAAACAAACTCCTAACCCTGTCTGTTTGTTTTGACCTAGCAGGGCTGAGCAAATTTGCACTCTGTTTACACAGTATATGTTACAAGTTAGAACCCTATATAGTCTCGATTCAAGTGCCTATTTAACCCGATGGAATAAAACAACCTTTTACCTCTCGAATTCGACTTTATCTTTGAAACAAACATGTAGTACTGTACTTCAATTGTAATAATAATATGCTCAAAGCAAAAAGAATTGAGTGTTTGCTTTGATTGCTTTACCTTTCATAATTCAACCTTTCACCACACAACCACAAATTTTCATGCACTGATGAAATAATATCAAAGAAAACGTTGTGATTAAATCAAAATAGCTATTTAGGTAAACAGTAAAAAATGATTAATTGAAAGGGGGTTTAACGCAACTTTTAATAGTATTTCAGTTATATCGGGGCACTACATCCTTATTGAGCATCCAGCTGCTCATCCCACTTAAGTGTACGATTTATTTACTCATCTTGATAAGCCAGCAAAACCGCTCTCAGGACTTTCAGTCCTTTGATTCTTTTTAGGAACATTCTATTTAAATTTCATGGTTCTACATCAAGCAGATTCTAAAAGCGTACTTTTTTTAGAAATTGTGCAAGAATAACAAAGTTCTAGGTTCAGGGATAATTGTGGATCTAATCACAGAAGTCACAAAATTAAAGACCCTAACTTCTTCTGTAAACATTTTAATAAATAACCATTTGTTTTCTACAAACTATAGGATAAAACTCCAGACCAGTTGGTGTCCATGGTCAGATGGTCAGAAATTGGAACAATTCCAGTACATCCATTTACACATTTACACTTAATTGGACCTTCCCACTTGCCTCAGATAGAAATCTCCACTGGCTTTTTTTTTTGCAAAATATGGCCAGTTGCATGCAATAACAAGATGTGTTTTTTAAACACTATGCCCCCGAAACGGGAATTCTTTAGAAACGGGTAAAGGGTTAAAATTTTGACCTTGACCTTGATGAAATGACCTTCCCCAGTTGTGCCTTGTTGAGACCTACCTACATACCAAATATTAGCATTGTAACTCAATCAGGGTTGAAGCTATAGGAAAATGTTTAGTTGGAGGTTAAGTTTTGCAGACAGACACAGACGGACAGATGGACAGACAGACAGACAGGCAGACGGACACTGGTAAAACAATATGCCCCCGATCTTATCGATGCGGGGGCATAAAAATATGAAACCTAAAGGGCATAACTTTAGCTTGAAAAATTTAATTCCCCAAACCAACAAATATGCTTGAAATAAATAACTGCCAATGTCGGAGTTCAAAGTTCACTTCCAGTCTATATCAATTAGTTGGTCGATTGATTCTTGATTAACAGCCAGGATCTGACAATTGTGTTGAGCATGAAACATGAGACATATTGTCATCCTAATGAAACAGTGTAAAAACAAAGAGAAATAAATACTCACTTTGTGTGGAGATTTTTTTGCTAAAGTCATCAGTTTTCTCATGGCTCTAGCACACACCAGAAGGTTGTTCTCCGAGTATTTTGTGTAGTGTGAAAATGATTTATCCCATAATACATCACAACCAATCAACTCGCGGGAAACATAAATGGCTGCAGCAGCTTTCAATGATGACGGAAAATACACAAATGAGTCATCAATCAGAGACAAGTCCAAGAAATACAAGGCCATACTTTTAATCTGAATGAAAAAATTAACAAGACAAGATATTAAACTAAATGGATATAACATTATCCTGTACAATTCTTCCTTTTTATATCTTTCTGATTTTATATTTGAGAAAAGATTGTGAGAAAAGATGAAATTACTTGTAACATGCAATTTCTTCTTTTCCCATAATGTTTTCTATTCTGTAGTTTGGTTACTTTTCAAATAACACTGATTTTTCATTACTTTCTGTAACTTCTTTGAATTTGGACAATTCTCAAATTTGATACAAAGGAAAGCATTAATCTGATGGATTTCAATTGTTTTAGCATTTTGAAAGACAATAAATCTATTTAGCTAACTTTCTGTTACTTTATAGAAAGATGAACACACCAACCTTTGGCAAAATTAAAATTATAATCTTTGTGACTTTCAGTAGAACAACAGTTATAAAAGTCTCTAATTCTTTTATGCTTCACAAGCATGAATTTATTAAAATGGAGTGCAAGATTTAAAAATACAATGTAAGTATATATATAATCTGGAAATTAGTTGAGTGCCAAATTGTGACTGTCATCTTATCTGAATTTCTTGAGAGTCAAATCTGTGAGCTTTGGTTGAAACATGCCAAAAGTTTCGTAGAATTCTTAAAGTTAAGGAAGACCCAAGAATAATAATTCTAGATTTCGGTTTTTAATCCAGCCAATAGTTTTTAGAATGATGATTCTAAAAGTTTTTGCTTTACCATATATGAAAATCAGTACCACCCATGCAAGCCATTTTTCATACGATCAAAATTTCTTGAGGAATCAGGAAGAGGGTAATCAAAGGACTATATCTGTGAATTTGGGTTGAAATCTAGCAATTTTTTAGAAGAAGTCTTGCAAAGTTTACCGAATCTGAAAAGTAACACCACCTATAAAAGAAAACAGTCATCTCTTATCAAAACTAATCATACCTATAGATTTTGTTGAAGTGACAGCCAAATTTTTTGACAAAATTTTTTCAAAGTTTTCAAATATACCATAAAAAAAATACATGTATATGGAAAATAGAACGATGGTACCAATAACAAAAAAAAGATGGTAAGATCGGAAAATTAGGGGCCATTTGAGGTAGAAAACATAGTGACATAATAAGGAATTGCTTATTTCCATAGCTATTTTTTCACGGCATTAACCCTTTACAACGCAACAAAATTTAGACTGGTCCTAATTGAAAGAAGTTGCAGACAGCAATTTAAATTTTGCTGCATTATAGCAATTCAACTTTTAGAGAAGAAAATATTGTGGACATTGAAGAAAATGCTTGTGACAAGCTTGTGACATTGTATGGGAACACAAACATACAGTTAACCCATTCCCACATAATCCCTCCTTTTTACGCCCCTCAAGAAAAAAACTTCTGAAAACATTGTGGAAAATGAAGAAAGTGGTCATATTTCTTTATTGTCCATGATGTTGCTATCAAAAGGAAAATAAAAAATTCCATCAAATTGAATTTGTTGTCTGCAGCTTCTTTCAATTTGGACCAGTCTAAACATTTTGTGTGTGGTAATGGTCCAAACCATTCCTATACAATGTCTCTATTTCAGACCCTCAAGTAAAAAACTTTGGAAAAAATAGTTGAGAACAAAGAAAATGCTTGTAATAAGCAAGTTTTTTTTAAATTTCCAACCATGCTATCTACCTCAAAAGATAAGGATTTTCAAAAATCCACCAGCAAAAAAATTCCTCTGCAACTTCTTTTAAATTGGAGCAGTCAAAAAATTTGTTGTGTCAAAGGATAATAATATTTTAGAGTACATCAAAAGACATATCAGAAAGGCTATATGGTCAAACATGGCAAAACAGTGTTTTTTATGTTGAATCTGTTCAGACTCCAGTTTTACTCACCAAATGTGTGTTATCACAGGGTTTGACCATCAAAAATCTATCTAGAAATACCATAGGACATGGTATATTAAGGTCCCATTTCAGTCTAAATAACAGCTGGATTTCCATTTCTAAAATCTCCTCTGGTTTGTAGGTACCATCAGTCAAATGGCATAGATCTGGTATCTGCAATAACACACAAAAATGGCATTACCAAACAATCCTACTTTTGCAGGGGAATAAAAAAGGTAAATCCTAGCAATTTGGGAACCTTTATTGGGAACCTTTACCTTGTATTTTCATAAACAGCGATCTTAAATCAAAATTTATTCTTTTTCAAGTCTTTTAAGCCTAGGAGCTGAAATTCTTTTCTTAACCCATTCCCACACAGTGACGCTTTTGGACGCCCCTCAAGAAAAGCTCTTGGGAAAACATTGCGGAAAATGAAGAAATTGCTTTTAACAAGCAATTTCTTCATTTTACACAATGTTTTCTTCCCAGAAAGTTGAAAAATCTAAAATTTCATGACTTTTGAATTATGGTCTGCAACTCCTTCCAGTTTGGACCAGTTTAAAATTTTGCCGTCTGGTAATGGGTAAAGTAAGCAGCATTTCTCTTAATTCCAACTGTGATTACCTCTGGTGGAAATCTTTCAAAATATTTGGCTGCCACAAGAAGAGCTGTAATTCCCATAAGCTGAAGTTTACACGTAGGAACAATGGTTCTAGTGAGAAATCGGTCAATAAGGGCCACACACAGATGTAAAGTATTCTGACTGAGCTCTTGATGAACCTAAAAAGAACACAGAATTATATTTAGTTTACTTTTCTACTAAACAATTAATCCAAACAATATGTTTTTATGAATCACAAATACTATATGAATCTGTTAAAATCACCTTGCTATCAGAAAATTTGAATAAAACAAAACATACACATTGCAATTAACATACTTCATGAAAATATTTTTCAAAAGTGAAAAAAACATAATTTGACAGCCACTACAATTTTGTTATTGAAATTGTTACAAGCAATTTTCTCAATTTTCCACAATGTTTTCCAAAGCTTTTTCTTTGGAGGTATCATAGAGTGTCATTGTTTAGGAATGGGTTAATGAATAACACATAAAAGCACACACATGTAATTGTGTAATGTCTTTCTAGCTGGCTCATCAAAAAAAAAAGAGTAAACAAAAGCTGTCAGAGAACAGCAATGCTCGCCTATTCCGAGTGCTGGATAGTAACAGCAATTCAATGCCAACATAAGGCATAATACCTAAGTTGTAATAGAGATAAAAAATCTTTCAATTAAAATTTTAAGTCAAACAAGAATTACAACTTTGAAAGGGTTAAAACTCCGTTATAATAAATGTAATTGTAATAAATCTTTGACTAGAAGATGATATGATGGTCACAAAAACATGTGCAAAGTTTCAAAGCAATAACATTAGTTTGTTTTGTTTGAATGGGGTTTAACGCCACTTTTAACAATCTTTCAGTTATACCGCGGCAGCTGAAGCACCCAACAAAGGATTCCTGGTATTTCTCGCACCAGTACTACCAATACACCCTTTCCTAGCCTCCAGCTGCTATCCCACATAGGTTTACGATTATCTACCCATTGGTGAGAGACAAATGTCGGAAAGAGTATTGCCGCCGTCGGGGATCGAACCCAGGACCATTTGAATGATAGTCCGACACGCTACCAACTGTGCTATGATGGGGGCCAAAAACATTAGTAAAAAGAGAGTTATTAAAGATATATGACAAATTTTTAAGTCCAAAAAGGGTTAAAATTCATCTCTAATGAACATCAGAGTAATGAAACCATGACTAGAGGCTGATTGTCATAAAATATGTTCAAAGTTTCAAAGCAATAGCACTAGTAGAAAGAGAGTTATTAAAGACATATGACAGTTGCATGTAAGGTTTAACCAAGCAATTTCTTCATCATCCACAATATTTTCTACCACAGAAGGCAAAGCCTTTTAAAATTTCATCAACTAAAAATTCTCATCTGCAACTCCTTTGAATTTGGACCAGTCATTTGGGAAAGGATTAATAAATGGCCCTTGGGTAACTTCAATACTTAATCCCATTCCCACACGATTCCAGTTTGTTTTGGAGGTTGCATAAGAATAACAAGGTGGAAATTGGAGAAATTGCTTTTACAAGCAATTTCTTCATTTACAACCTTGTTTTCTTCCAAAAAAGAGAAAAATATTAAAAATTCTCTCAACCCGAAATTGTCGTCTGCACCTTATTTGAAATCAACCCAGTCTTAAATTTTACTTTGTGTTAATGGTTTAATCTACTGCTTACCTGAACCTGAATGATCCAGTCTACTAATACTGTTCTCATGTGTTGAGTCACTTCTTTTTGGTACTGAAGGTAGTTTTTGGGATAAACAAACCGACTCTCCACTGCCTGCCAACACAATAATATGTTTAAGGTACATTTTGAGATAGACAAACCGACTCTCTACTGCCTGCCAATACAATAATAAGATTAACCCATTCCAACACGATGCTTGTTGATGCCCCTCAAGAAGAACAAATAGGAAAACAACTTCTTCATTTTACACTATGTTTTATATCCAGAAACTGAAAATATCGAAAATTTCATGAACTTTAAATAGTTGTCTGCAACTCCTTTCTATTTTGACAAGTCTAAAATTTTGACGTCTGGCAAATAGGTTAAAGTGTTCATTGACTCTACCACCTGTCAATACAATAATATGAAGGCTGTCAAACATTTTACTGGACGACGTCACAGATGGCAACACCACCATTTTTCTGAAACCACAAAGATTAGGATCTATCAAGTGGCATAATTACTTATTATGGACAACACCATGCCTTGTAACAGGCTTTTATTATTTGTGACCTTGATAAGTGACCTTCACTTTACAACCAACTGATGCCAATCAATGCAAGGAACCTATGACCCAAATATGAGTCATGTATCTTCAATGGAATTAGAAGAGCAAAATGTTATGTTTTTGCATTAACAAAACTTGAGACCTTGATTAGTGACCTTGACCTATAATTTAAGGATGGCCTTGATCACACAACCAACCAATGCTTGTCAATACTAGGAGCCTATATCAAAATAGTTAGTCATGTATCTTCAACTGACTTTGAAGAAGAGAAAATTTGCTAAAGTGTTTGGGGTAAATTTACAAATTCATGACCATGATTAGTGACCTTTACCTTGATGGATGATCCTTAACCAACTTATGCCTATAGATGTAAAGAACCTATATCACAAATATGAGCCATGTATCTGCAATCGTATTTGCATACAAAAATTGTTATGATTTTGTGTTTACTGGTAGTTTACAGCTCACAATGGGGACATACAGACAGACATGGGTGAACAATATGTCCCGATCTTATTGATGCATGGGCATTAAAAATCAACAAAGGGCTAGAACTCAGTCTTGTGCACTGCACTTGACTGAGTGCCGTCTATGCACCAATGAGATCTCAGTATGACAGCTGAGATACTACAAAACCACTATTTAAATCATTCAAAAACTGGATGTAAATTCCACACATTTCTACACATGCTTGTAAAACTTGCCGTGAAATCTACGTGATCGTCTCCATCTAAAACAAGGAAAGTGGTTTAAAACTTTGATTATCTTGTATCTTCAGACAATCATGATGAATTGTCTAATAAATTTCCAAAATGAGAGAAATAATTTACTTGAGTTTAAAGGTAGAATCTAGGTCAGTGGTCACTGGTCAGTGGAGTTAAGTGAATACATGTAAACTCTATGTGTGCTACGGCAGTTATACTGAGTATGGCAACAGCTCTGCATAGACTCTACGGAATTAAACACCCTTTCACCCCTCGAATTCGAACAGTATCTTTGAAACATGCATGTAACACTTCATGTGTAAGAATGGAATGCTCATTTCAAAAAGAATCTTAATATGTTAGTTTTTATTTCCTTGTACATTTAACCTTTTACCACACAATTCCAAAAATTTCACACATTGATGAAATAAAGTAGATGAAGATATTGTGACAAGAGGGCCAGAGGCCCTGGCGCTCACCTCGGATGAGGCTCTTTTTTTCTTCAAGGCCTAATACAAACTTGGTCGGGAGAAGACCTCCTTAAACATTTAACTAAAATCAACAAGCCCGATTTGGTTTAAATTGGCCAAATAGTTTTGAAAGGGTTGCCTACTTTATTTCTATTTAAGCCTAATCACCCTGTGGCTCTAAAATTTGAAAGAGGTCAATGTACTGATACTTCATGCAAAATTTAAGATTCTACAACTTCTGGGTAGAAAGAGATGGGTTTTTTTTTTCATTTTTTTTTTTTTTTTTTAATTTTACTCTTGTTGTCAAAGCAACCAAAGTTTTCAACTGATTAAATTCTTTGGTTGAAATCCCCCAGTGGTTTGGGCGGAGATGTAGTTTTAAAAACCCTTCTTTATTTCTATATAAGCCCCAACCCCCTGGGGCTCCACTCCTGGGTACCCGAGGGCGATGATTTTATCAATTCTGAAAGAGGTCATTGTACTGATGCTTCATGCAAAATATCAAGACTCTAGGCCCTCTGGGTTAGGAGGGGATCAATTTAAAAGTTTTTATTAGAATTCCTGTTTTGTTGCCATGGCAACCAGAGTTTTTAATGGATTTCAATTCTTCTAGCAATTTTCAAAGAGCACCACCCAAGGAACATTTCTGCCAAATTTGGTTGAAATCCCCCAGTGGTTTAGGAGGAGATGTCGTTTTAAAAATTCTTCTTTATTTCTATATAAGCCCAACCCTCCATGGGGCTCCATCCCCGGGTACCCGAGGATGATGAATTTAGCAATTCTGAAAGAGGTCATTATACTGATGCTTCATGCCAAATATCAAGGCTCTAAACCTTCTGGGTCAGGAGGAGATAATTTGTAAAGTTTTCATTAAAATTTTAGTTTTGTTGCCATGGCAACCAGATTTTTAAACGGATTTCAATTCTTTTAGCAATTTAAAGGGCACCACCCAAGGAACATTTCTGCCAAATTTGGTTGAAATTCTGCCTAGCGGTTTGGGAGGAGATGTCATTTTAAGGTTGTTGACACATGCCAGTTGCCGGACAGAGGACGATCAAAATACCTCACCATGAGCACTTTGTGCTCAGGTGAGCTAATAAAAGCATAAAAGTGGATTCAGGTTAAACATTGAACTTTGCTTACAATATAGCCCATTATCAGACAGCAAAATTTTAGACTGGTCCAAATTAAAAGGAGTTGCTGACAACAATATTTAGTCAATGAAATTTTTTTTTCAACTTTTTGTGTAGAAAACATTGTGGAAAATAAAAAAATACTTATTGCAAACAATTTCTTAATTTTACCCAATGTTTTCCCAATATTTTTTCTTGAGGGGCGTGAAAAAGCATCAATTTTTTTAGCACATTGGTGATTTGTTATGAAGCAAATATATGTTCAGTTTAAAAAAAACTTAGTGATAAATACACTTTGTGTATGTGTGTGCCTTTACTGGCTCTTATCATGGTGATATATATAAGTGGCATGTTGACATCATTATTATACCCTACCAAAACTATGTTTAGGGGGTATAAAGGAGTCAGCTTGACGGTCCGTCGGTCCATCCGTCTGTCTGTAGCTTTTTCCTGTCCACTCAATTTCTTGGCAACCATCGGACAGATTTTATTCAAACATCACTGATATAATCAGTATCAAGCAGAAATGTGCATGTTCCATTTTGGTTACAGTCCATTGATTTTTGATGGAGTTGTGGACCTTTCGTGAAAAATCGTGTCCGCTCAATTTCTCAGCAACCATTGGCTGGATTAGATTCAAATTTCACAGAAAGACTCGGTATAAGTCAGACATGTGCATATCCTATTTCGATTATAGTCCATTGATTTTTGACTGAGTTATGGCCCTTTAATTATAATGTCCATTTTTTGTTATGGCCTTTTTGCGGATAGCACTAGTATATGGACAAGCGCTGTTTGGGGGTATTAGTCCGCTTTGGGACAATGTCTAGTTGAACATAGCTTTTGATAAGCCAACAAAATTGCTCTCAGGACTTTCAGTCCTTTGATTATGCTCCTGAGAGTTATGCTCCAGCCACAATCAAAGTTTAAAAATTAAAAAAGAGCAATAACTCTAGAACATGAGGCCCCATGAGGGCCTGAGACACTCTACTGGTTTTCAAGTTTTCCATTAAAGAAATCTGATATTTAAGGAAGTTAATTGCTAAAAGAAGAATGCATAAAAAAATAACACATTGGACTTTATCCAATAAGCCTTAAGGCCCCTTTTCCCCTATTTCATGACAGATCCACTTCATTTCCAAAAGGAAGTTTCCTTATGACCCTACAATCATAATTATTGTGGACTTTATCATGTAAACAAGATTGTTTTGAGTGAAATTCCACAAGGCCCCTTTTCCTGTGTTTTCTGATGGATCTGTTTCATTTCTAAAAGGAAATTTCCTTCTAACCCTACAATAGTCCTCTGTGAAATTTTAAAGACAATGATAATCTGTAAGGCCCCTTTTCCTGTATTTCCAATGCCACAATTATTCCTTACATCTTTGAAGAGAATCTGATTAGAACTGTTGTCTGTATTGTTTTAACGAAGATATTTCAATCAAGTTCTCATAAAACTCCTTTTCCCTTAGTACTTTGTTGTTGGTTTAATTATTCGGTGAAAGTTTAAAGTGAATCCGATGAAATATTGAGACTTCATTATGTTAACTAGAATAATTAAAAAAAATCATATGGCCCCTTTTTAGATGATACTTGATGGTTTGTACCCAATTCTGAAAAGAACCATCCTTATGATTGTACAATCATTCAGTGAAATTTTGAAGTGAATCCTGTGAAATCTTGGGAAATCAATGTGTTAACTAGAACATTTAAGAATGTTTTTCTTACAGAAACAAAATCAACGATTGTAATAATGGTACAATCAATCTGTGTAATCTGTGGAATTCACTGTGTTAACCCTTGTCATGCTGAACCCGGAATATTCCGGTTTTGGCAGGAGGTGTAGACTAAGATCAGACTGCACTTATTTGCAGGCTGATCTTAGTCTACACCTCCTGCATGTAATTTTCTTGCCAGAATCGTTTATGAAGTTGATTTCTAAAAGAAAAATTGATTTTTGAACAACAAGTTCTATCAGTGCTTTCAGCGCTTCGATTTTACAGCAATTCAGTAAGGCAATTTATACAGCATGACAAGGGTTAATGAGGATTTTACAGACACAATTTACAAAGGAACAATCCAAATATTTGTACAATCATCCTATTAAAGTTTGAAGATTAAAGAATCTGATAAAGACTGAGGACATTCTTGTGTTAATGAGGATTAGGTAATAACTTTTCATACAGCCTACTTTCGAAAGAAACAATCCCAATTATGGTACAAACATTCTGTGAAAGTTTGAAGAGAATTTGTTAAAAACTGTGGACTCTGGTGTGTAAAATAGGATTTTTTTAATCAAATTTTCATAAGGCCCCTTTTCCAGTGCTTCTTGATGGATCATACCCAATTTCGAAGAGAACAATCCTTATGATGGTACAATCATTCTGTGAAAGTTTGAAGAGAATCAGATGAAAACTGTGGACTCCAGAGTGTTATCCAGGACCTTTTAAATAATTCTAATTAGGCCCCTTTTCCCGTGTTTCTTGACGGATTATACCCAATTTCAAAGGAACGATCCTTATGAAAGTACAATCATTCTGTGAAAGTTTGAAGAAAATCAGATGAAAAATGTTGACCCTAGAGTATTAATGAGGATTTTTTAATTAAACTTTCAAAAGGCCCCTTTGTTTCTTGAAGGAACATACTCAATTTCGAAAGGAACGATCCTTATGATAGTACAATTATTCTGTGAAAGTTTCAATTTGGATGAGTTTTGTTGATTGGTAATGGGTGTGAGTATATTGATCCCCCACCTACCTGTAGATAATCACAGATATCTTGAGCATACTGCGTACACTTCAGTGGATCATTGATAGCATCAATATCCGGTACATCTCGTGGTACTTTTTTCATCAAGTTTCGAACTCTGACCAGCGGTGCATCAATATCCATGGGAGACAATTCAGGATCTAAAACATTGACAGTCTGTGAATAATAACTTATTACCACTCATTAACACCTGTTGATGCGCCTGTAAAATGAAACTAAAGAAAACCTTTTGATAAAAGGAGCAATGGCTTTTAACAAGCCATTTCTCCTTTTCACAAAAGGTTTTCCACTCTATTCAGTTATTATTTTTTCAAATTTCACATACTTTGACATGTCATCTACAACTTTTTTCAATCTGAACCAGTAAAAAATTTTGCAGTCTTGTAATGGGTTAAACACATAAACACATTCTAACTCATTACTACAAAATTTTAGATCGGGCACAAGTCAAGGAAGCTGCAAGAGACAATTAAACATTTATGGAAATTTGATTTCCAGATCTGAAATATATAAAAACAGTTATGTCTATAAAGCATATAATGCTATTTCAACCCATTTCTAGACAAAAAAACAAGAGCTGCTGGAGACCGATTATGCTCCCCTGATAAGGATTTGTCACAAAACTGTATGCCATTATTGAACAAAAAACTTCTTATTGAATTCAACTATGGTTTGAGAGTTCAGTTCACAAGAAATTAGGAAGTTTGACCAACATTGAAGGAATCTGTTTGGCTTCACAGGCCTGATTCTAGTAAAATTCAATATCATTATATGGTAAAGAATTTGATATTTTATCTTGCCCATCAAAGTTATCAATGAAAAATGTCTCCACATAAAAAATGAAGACTCTCAACATAAGACAGAATACAATAGACTGATTTATTTTATAGTAGGAAATATACAAAATGTAAAGCTACATGGCATTAAGCCCCCTTTTAGCATGGTAAGGCTCATTCGGTCAAAAATTGAAATATACATTACCTAGGGCACTTAATAAACAACATTTATGTAAAGTAACAAGAAATTTGGGCATTTTGTAAAGGAGGTATATTTGAAAATAAATGACCTTGGCAACTTGCCCTTGACCAATGACCTTGGACTTAGTGCCAACAGAAAGTTCATGTCATAAGCAATGCACGTGTAAAATATGATAGCTATATCATTTACCATTGTATACTTATGGGCAATGTTAAAGTTAGAAGTTTCGAAATTTTTACCTTGATAATTGACCTTGACCTTGACAGATGACCTTGAACCTAATACCAACAGAAAGGTCATGTCATAAGCAATGCACATGTGAAATATGAAGGCTATATCACTTACCATTGTAAACTTATAGACTATGTTAAAGTTAAGATTTTCGAACTTTTGACCTTGGGAAATGACCTTGATCTTGACAGATGACCTTGAACTTAGTACCAACAGAAAGGTCATGTCATAAGCAATGCACATGTAAAATATGAAGATTATATCACTTTCCATTGTTAACTTATGGACAATGTAAAAGTTAAAAGAAATTGAAATTTTGACCTTGAGATACTTTGACCTCAATAGATGACCTTGAACTTAATACCAACAGAAAGGATTTGTCATAAGCAAGGCACATGTGAAATATGAATGCTATATCACTTACCATTGTAAACTTATAGACAAAGTTAAAGTTAAGATTTTCAAAATTCTGACATTGACACTTGACTTTGACTTATGACCTTGGACTTCTTACCTTGGACTTCTTACCAACAATTAGGGTTTGTCACAAGCAATTCACATGTGAAATATATGGACTATATCTGTAACCAATCCAAAGTTATGGCCAATATAAGTTTTTCACAGGACAAAAAGAGAGCTTATGTAAAGCTAATAACATTAAGGCCCCATTTCCCATGACATGTTTTTTAAACGTATATTTTCAATAGTTTAAGGTCAAGAGGATCTGATTTGCTACTTAGATATGAAATTTCATAAAATTCTGACGAATAGACTAGGAGAAATTGGCAAAAAACTAATTTTTACATTAACGCCCCTTTTTCCATGATGCAGCCTTGAATTGAGAAAGTTCAAAATAGGTCCCTTGGAAATTTCATAGGAAGATTATATATGAAGTTTCATCAAATTAGGCCCAGGGGTCTCTGAGATATGACGTCGGACAGACAGACGCGCTCACAAGCCGGCGACTAGATGCTCCCCCGAAAATTTTTTCGGAGGGCATAGTTAAGACTGGGCCAAATTCTGAGATATTACAGACGATTATTCTAAAATTGATGAAATTTTAAAATCTTTGTCTTTTGGGGATACAAACATTGTTGATACTGAAGAAATTGCTTTTAAACAAGATGTGTTTGTGAAACACCATGCCCCCGAAACAGGTGATTTTTATTGGGTTTGGTTTCTTTGTTTTAGGGAAAAGGGTTAAAATTTTGACCTTGACCTTGATGAAATGACCTTCTCTAGTTGCGCCTTGTTGAGACCTAACTACATAGCATATATTAGCATTGTAACCTAATTAGGGATGAAGTTATAGGAAAATGTTTAGTTGGCAGGTAAAGTTTTTGAGTAATGTTTTAGGGAAAAGGGTTAAAATTTTGACCTTGACCTTGATGAAATGACCTTCCCCAGTTGCACCTTGTTGAGACCTAACTACATAGCAAATATTAGCATCGTAACTTAATTAGGGATGAAGTTATAGGAAAATGTTTAGTTGGCAGGTAAAGTTTTTGAGTAATGTTTTAGGGAAAAGGGTTAAAATTTTTACCTTGACCTTGATGAAATGACCTTCTCTAGTTGCGCCTTGTTAAGACCTAACTACATAGCAAATATTAGCATTGTAACTTAATTAGGGATGAAGTTATAGGAAAATGTTTAGTTGGCAGGTTAAGTTTTTGAGTAATGTTTTAGGGAAAAGGGTTAAAATTTTGACCTTGACCTTGATGAAATGACCTTTCCCAGTTGCGCCCTGTTAAGACCTATCTACATACCAAATATTAGCGTTGTAACTTAATTAGGGTTGAAGTTATAGGAAAATGTTTAGTTTGAAGTTTTGCAGACAGACAGACAGACAGACAGACAGATGGACAGACAGACAGACAGACAGACGGGCACGGTAAAACAATATTCCCCAGATCTATCTATGCGGGGCATAAAAAGAATTTCTTCATTTTCCATGATTTCTCCAAAGCTTTTTTTTTCTAAGGAGCATAAATAAGCTGCATTGTTTGGGAGTGTGTTAATAAAAGAAAATATTCATTGACCTTACAGTATTGCAGATTTAAACAAGATGTGTTTGTGAAACACTATAACCTTGTAACAACTTTTTATTGGAAATGTGACATTGAGTGACCTTGACCTGGATAACCTTAACCTACACCATCCAATACCTGTTAACCCATTCCCACACAATAAAATTTTAGACCAGTCTAAATTCAAAGAAGTTGCAGACGACAATTTAAAGTTGATGAAATCTTTAAAATCTTTGTCTATTGTGGTAGAAAACATTGTTGATAATAAAGAAATTGCTTGTAACAAGCAACTTCTTCCTTTTCCACAATGTTTTCCAAAACTTTTATATTGAGAGGCGTTTAAAAGCGTCACTGTGTGGGAATGGGTCAATGCAAGGGATCTTTGTACCAATATGTTTGTCCCCTATAAAATAGATACAGTTTGGATAGGAGATGTGAAACAGCAGAATAAATAAGCAGTTTGTTATGTAAAACTTACCATGATCAAATTTGGAAGCTTGTTCTGGGACAGGTACTTTGATATTCTTTTCTGATCTTGTTCTTTTTAGCCCTAAAAACCAGAAGAAACCAGATGACAAATTTTAGACTGGTCCTAAATCAATGGAGTTGCAGATGATGATTTTAAGTTGATCAACTTTTTTTTCAACTTTCTGGTTAGAAAACATTGTGGAAAATGAAGAAAATGCTTATAACAAGCAATTTCTTCATTTTACACAATTTTTTCCAAAGTTTTTTTTAGAGGGGCATCAAAAGGCATTATTGTGTGGAATGGATTAACAGATGCACAATGATGACACTTTAAGCCAGACACAATAGCTATCCAGGAACACTTTAACCCATTCCCACATGAGAAAATTTTAGACTGGTCCAAATTGAAAGGATATGCAGACGACAATTTAAAGTTTATGAAATTTTAGATTTTTTCAACTTTTTGGATAGAAAACATTGGTGTAAAATGAAGAAATTGCTTGTTACAAGCAATTTCTTCATTTTACACACAAAACATTGGTGTAAAATGAAGAAATTGCTTGTTACAAGCAATTTCTTCATTTTACACAATGTTTTCAAAAGCTTTTTTTCTTGGGGGCGTCCAAAAGTGTCTCTGTGTGGGAATGGGTTAACATCAGGTGAGCTAAAAATTCGTCTGTAAAAAGGTAACCACAACTTACAAAATATCACTCGTATGAAAGTGTCCTATCCTTTGTCAAATCTTTTTAAACTATTACCATACAATATTTGTTACTTAATTGCTGTGAAATCAAAGGTCTAAAAGCACTGATAGATCTTGTTGTTCACAAATCAATATTTCTTTTAGAAATCAACTTCATGAACAACTCTGGCAGGAAAGATTAAAGCAGGAGGTATAGACAAAGATAAGACTGCACTTATGTGCAGGCTGATATTAGTCTTCACCTCCTGCTAAAAACAGCAACATTCTGGGTTCAGCATGACAAGGGTTAAATGTCCCCTTTTTTAAGTACATAAGGACACTTCCCTTAGGTTTCGAAGCCCTGATAGCTAGATTGTTATTGTGGTCCATCAATATTTTACAATTTCCCTGTTTTTGAGACCATGGGGACTTTACAAGATCACTGATTTTGACTCAATTCACAAAAATTATTTAAGGAAAGCATTGCCAGGAAAGAAGAAATAAAAACTTCCAATTTCTCTTTTTAAAACAATGATTCATACCCCATTCAGCACTATTAGGTTTCACATTTTGTTACATTTTTTGAATTGCAGCCATCAAATTGTTTGAATTTAGAGCAGTCTTAAATTTTGTTATTTGGTAATAAGGTAAAGAAACAAAGAAATTTGAATATCAAACTTATTGTCTTTGATCCATTGATATTCTGTGAAAACGTGTTTACTATTAACCCTTGTCATGCTGTATAAATTACCTTACTGAAATGCTGTCAAATCAAAGGGCTGAAAGCACCGATAGAACTTGTTAAAAAATCATTATTTCTCTTAGAAATCAACTTCATAAACAAATCTGGCAGGAAAAGTACTAGCAGGAGGTGTAGACTAAGATCAGCCTGCACATAAGTGCAGTCTGATCTTAGTCTACACCTCCTGCCAAAACCGGAATATTCCGGGTTCAGCATGACAAAGGTTAACATTTACCAGATGACAAAAAAAAAATTCAGACTGCTCCAAATTCAAAGAATATGCAGAAGACATTTCAAATAAGGCTAAAGTTGAAAAATAAATGCCACATGAGGCATAAAAGATTGAGATAATAAAGTCACTGAAAAACTTTGTTGAAAAATGTAAAATTGTCTGTAACAAGAATTTCTCCTTTTCCTATTAAGTTTTCCATGACCATATTTCTTCTTGGCGCCAAAAGGCATCATTGTGTATGCAGGACGACAAAATTTAGACTGGTCAAGACTGAAATAGTTACAGTTAAGAATTTCAAGTTATTGAAATTTAAAATATCTTTGTTTTACGGAGAAAAAAATTGTGAAAAAGAAGGAATTGTTAATATTACAAAAAAATCTTCATTGTCTACAATGTTTTATGTTTTTCTAAAATAATTTTTCTCAAAATGTGAAAAAGATGGGAGTGAGGATAGATTACACACATCTCAAGTCTTGTATTTTCTAAAAACGATTAAGTTTAAAGAATTTTTCATTTTCAAATTAGAAAGCATATAAGTTTACCTGTTGATGGTTTAAAGGACACTTGTTTGTGTGTTGATACTAATGGAATTTTCTTCTGTTCTCTAGGTTTTCCACTGACGGAAGATTTCCGTATTTTCTTGATGAGGCCATCTGACACATGATTAGTATTGTCTTGGTTTACGTTAACAGAGACATCTGTTAGAGCAGACTGCAATACAACAAAATACAATTTATTAATGTATCAAGGGCTAAGCTGTCCATTGATAGAAATCCTTGAACAGCAATTTAACCCATTCCCACTCGAGAAAATTTTAGACCAGTCCAAATTCAAAGAAGTTGCAGATGAAAATTCAAAATTGATGAAACCTTTAAAATCTTGGCCTTTTGGGGTAGAAATCATTGTGGATAATGAAGAAATTGCTTGTAACAAGCAATTTCTTCATTCTCCACAATAATTTCCCAAGCTTTCATATTGAGAGGTGTTTAAAAGTGTCATTGTGTGGGAATGGGTTAACCCATCCTGTTCAAACCCTGGTTTTTACATTCCTGTGTTTTATACTTGAGAAAACATTGTGGAAAAAGAAGAAATTGCTTGTAACAATTGAAACAAGCATTTTTTTATTTTTTTCCACAATATTTTCTACCCTTCTGAATTATCCTAAATCATATAAAGTCCATCTTGAATTATTGTCTTCAAAACCTTTGAACTTGGACAGGTCTAAAAATTTAATATAAAGTAAAAAGTTAATATTAGGAAAAAATTCAACTGAATTGATGTCAAAGTAAGGAATGTTTCCCTAGAGAGTTAAATTATGGCACTTGATCAAATACTTTAATAATGATTTAATCCATTCCCACAAAAAGACACTTTTTGACGCCCCTCAAAAAAAACAATCATGAAGACATTATGGAAAAAGAAGAAGTTACTTGTCACAAGCAATTTCTTCATTTTATACAATGTTTCCTACCCATAATGTTTAGAAAAATCTATAATTTCATTAACCTGTAATTGTCTTCTGTAACTTCTTTCAACTTGGACCAGTCTAAAAATGCTTTATTTGGTAATGGATTAGACAATTACCAGTCAATAAAATTTCAGACTGATACAAACTCAAGAAAATTTCAAGCTGACATCATTTTAACTATCTCTGTCATTCTGGGTAGAAAACAATGCAGAAAATGAAGAAATTGCTTTTAACTAGTATCTGAATAAAGAACACTTCCTAGCATATGGAATTTTACCACCTTTATTGTATATGTCATGTTTCTCTGGCTTAATCATATTCTTGCAAACAGTTCCAAGTTAGACCATTCTTGTGTGATTGGTTCCATGTATTTCTATACCACCCCGTTACCCATTCCCACATAATTCCCCTTTGAACCTATTACCAAACGGCAAAATTTTTGACTGTTTCAAATTGAAAGAAGCTGCAGGTGACAATTTTAAGTTAGTGGAATTTTTGTTTTTATAATTTTGGATAGAAAACATTGTGAAAAATGAAGAAGTTGATTGTAGAAAGCAATTTCTTCATCTTACACAATGTTTTCCAAATTGTTTATCTTGAATAAACCATTATCCTGAATAACCCATTACCAAATGGCAAAATGTTAGACTCTTCCAAATTGAAAGAAGCTACAAATGACAATATCAGGTTAGTGATTTTTTTTTCATCTTTTTGGATAGAAAACATTGTGAAAAATGAAGAAATTGCTTGTTGCAAGCAATTTCTTCATTTTACACAATGTTTTCCCGATTGTTTATCTTGAGGGCCGTCCAAAAGCGTCACTCAATGAGTGGGAAAGGGTTAATGCCCCTCAAGAAAAATGTTTGGGAAAATATTGTGGACAATGAAGAAATTACTTGTTACAAGCAATTTCTTCATTGTCCACAATATAGTCCACCATATAAGACAATGATTGTTCAAATTTCAAGATTTGAAAATTGCCATGCACAACTTCTTTACATTTTAACTGAATTGGTTCTATGGAAATGTGTTAACACTTTTAATGCCAAATAAAAAAATCTCTGAAATCTTGTATTGAAATCAAAGGGATGGGAGCTCAAAAAGCACCAATTTTGGGTTGATAGATATTTTGAATCAATCTTATAAACAACACCAGCTTTAACCTATTCCCACACAATGATGCCTTTAGAAACCCTTTAATTAAGAAAAATGATTAGGGAAACATTGAGAAACAAAGAAATCTTTTGAATCAAGCAATTTCTTCATGTTTCACAATGTTTTCAACCAGAAAAGTTTTAAAAAATGCAGATTTTCATTAACTTTAATGCAACTCCTTTCAATTTGGACCAGCCTAAATTTTGTTGTGTGGTAATGGATTAAAGTCATAAGCAGGAGGTGTAGAAAATGATCAGACTGCACATAAAAATATACTGATCTTTGTCTTTATCACCATCTTATACAGGAATATTGGGCATGACAAGTGTTAAATTTGAATAGGTTTACCTGTCTAGCACTTTTAAAAGGCTGAAATTTCATGGATTTGGTCTGTACTGGGGCTTGTCTTGGGAGAGCTTGAGTGTTCCCTGTTCCTGTTTGCACTGACATGGCTCTACCTTGATACAGAATAGATCAAATCTAACTAGAACTTGTCACAGGGGGTGACTAAATACCCCTGCCAGAGCCTTGTTTTTGAAAAAGTGTCTAATTTCAAGATGAGAACCAGGGTTAATTAAGACTTAAAAATTACATCTTGTAAAACTTCAACATGTGGTTAATCTTGATATAAAGTTTCAATGGTATTGAAGCAAAATTGAAGGAGTTCACTACACTAAATTGGTAGTATTTTGTACACAGACAGACGGACACATTGACAGACAGACAGACAGGCTGATTCAAGTATACCCCAGTATACCCCCGAAAACATTTGTTTTGCAGGGGTATAAAAAACTATATACCATTCCATATAATCCTGCAGAGACAAAATCTTGGGAAACATAATTGAAAGTGAAGAAATTGAAACAAGCTATTTCTTCATTTCCCGTAACGTTTTCTACCCAGAAAGGAACATTTTTAAAGAGTTTTATCAACTTGAACTTCTCCCTTAACCCATTCCCACTCAATCCCTCCTTTTTACGCCCCTCAACAAAAAAGCTTTGGAAAAAATTGTAGAAAATGAAGAAATTGCTTGGATCAAGCAATTTCTTCATTATCCACAATGTTTTCTATCCAAAAAGTCAAGGAAAATTTAAATTCCACCAACTTGAAAATATCGTCTGCAGCTCCTTTCAATTTGGACCAGTCTAAAATTTTGCTGTGTTGGAATGGGTTAATTAGGACCAGTCTTAGATTTTGTAATCTAGTAATATATTAAAACATCTCCTTGAGAATCACCTCTATCAGGATTATATCAGTCAATCATTTGCTAAATCTATTACAGGATAGCAAAATGTTAGACTGGTCTAAATTGAAAGAAGTTGCTGATGACATGTCAAAAATGTTAAATTTTGAAAATTAGTGCCAAAAAAAAAATGCAGCAAACATTGTGAGAACTTGCTTGTTACAAGAAATTTTGCCTGTAACAATGTTTTCCAAAATCATACTTCTTCAGGGTATCCAAAAGAGGGGTTGATATGGTAAAAGATGAGTAATCTTAAAATATTCGTCTGTTAACCCTTTCCTGTTTTAAAATTTTTTAGACCTGTCCAAATTCAAAGGTTTTGCAGACGAAAATTTATAGTCGATTTGATTGGAAAAATAATCATTCAGTTCGGGTAGAAAATATTGTGGAAAAAGAAGAAATTGCTTGTTACAAGCAATTTCTTCTTTTCCCACGTTTTCTCAAGTTAAAAATCACAAGGACGTAAAAACCAGTGATTGTACAGGAAAGGGTTAATGGGTTGAAAAAACAAATGTAGTGGATAAAGTTCAAAGCTCTAGGAAGAGAAAAGTGAAATTTTTCAGTGATCTAGAATTCCACTAGGTCTGTTTTTTATAATCATCACCTTGTACCAAAAAATGATTGTGGTCCAAATAAGGAAAACCTATGTTTAGCCTATTATTAGTCTATTATAAATACATAAATTAACCCATTACCAGATGATAAATTTTAGACTAGTCTCAATTCAGTGCTGTTACAGACGAAAATGTTCTTGAAATTTTAAAAATCTTAGCCATTTGGTATTGAAAATATTGTAGGTAATGAAGAAATTGCTTGTAACACGAACTTTCTTCATTTGTTCATAATGTTTTCCAGAGCTTTATATTTATAGGAGGCGTCAAAACGGGTTCGTGTGTGAATGGTTAAATTCTTTACCAGACTATCTATCTATCTATATATACTGCCCAACTCCCCTTTCGGGTATTACTGGCAGGTGCGCGTCTGTGCTGGAATAAAAACTGTTAGACATTTGTTAGGGTGCAAAATTTTAAAAGTATTGTGAGAGTTAGATTAAAAGAGCTGATAAAACATATTTTGGTCATTCAGGGACGGCTCACTATCTGAAAAGAATCAAGACTCTTTTTGAATGCTGCAATATCAGGTTGCTGTACAATTGTTTCTGGAAGGCTGTTCCATAGTATCACTGTGTAGGGAAAAAAAGAATATTTAAAGTAGGCTGCATTTGTGTGGATCTGTCTGAAAGATGCTGTGTGCATATGTCAGGTGGTCCTCACTGGTCTTTCAAGATAAGCTGGTACTGGCACTGCAACAAAATTGTTAACGATTTTATAAAACATGGTGACTCTGGAGATGTCTCGTCTGTATTGGAGAGTTTCCCAACCAAGCTCCTTCTGCATGCAGGTAACACTGTCATAATAAGAGAAATTATTTTGAACTCATCTTGCCGCTCTACGTTGTACTTTTTCCACTTTGTTGATATAGGTTTTTGTGTAGGGGCTCCAAACTGTTGATGCGTATTCTACCTGGGGTCTCACTAAAGTTTTATACGCTATTTCTCTGATCTTCTTATTTTTGGTCTGGGTGTTTCTGTGGTGAAAACCTAAAGTTTTATTAGCATTTGATGTTATATTGTCAATGTGTTTGTTCCAGGAAAGATCTCAAGATATTGTAACTCCTAGGTATTTGGCATTGTCCACAGTCTCTAGTACTTGTCCATGTAACCTGTAATCAAAGGAAATCTTTTTCTTCTTTTTAGTAATATTTAGGACAATGCATTTGCTGGGGTTAAACTCCATTTCCCACTTTTTCTCCCACTGCATTAACTTGTCTAGATCTTCTTGTAGGGTCAAACAGTCTTGTCTGTTGTTAATAGCTAAGTAAACGGCAGTGTCATCTGCAAACAAACGAACTTGGGATGTGATGTTATTTGGAAGGTCATTTATATACAAAAGAAACAAAAGAGGGCCAAGTACAGATCCCTGAGGTACTCCAGACTTGACTGGTACTTCTGATGAGCATCCACCTTCTAAAACTACTTTTTGTGTTCTGCCTATTAGAAAAGATTTAATCCACAAAAGGGTAGAATTGTTAACACCATGTTCCTGCAATTTATACAAAAGTTTTAAGTGGCTAACTTTGTCAAAAGCCTTGCTGAAGTCTAACAAAACTAGATCAGTTTGTTTTCCTTCAGTCAGGTTTCTGGCAAGATGGTCGGTCAGTTGAAGTAGCTGGGTTTCGCATGAATGCCTTTCTCTAAAACCATGCTGCAAGTCATAAAGGATATTATTTTTATCAAAATGTTCACTTAGATTTGATGCTACAATATGTTCTAGAACTTTACACAGTATGCATGTTAAAGATATAGGTCTGTAATTTGCAGGATCTTCTTTGTTTCCTTTCTTGAAGAGTGGAGTCACGTTTGCTTTTGTCCAAACTTGGGGAAGAGTGCCTGTGTCTAGGGATTTCTGAAAGAGAATTTGTAAGATCGGGGAAATTTGATAACATAAGTTTTTTAGTACAAGAGGTTTGATGTTGTCTGGTCCTGCTGCTTTGTCTGGTTTCAGGTTGGAAATAAGTTTTTGTACTCCACTGGTGCAGATAGTAATGTTCGGCATAACTGGGTATTTGCTGAAAGAGGAAGAGAACACATTTTGTCTTATAGATGAAAGGCAGGACTGAGCCAAAGAAATTGGTGTCATTGTAGTGAAGACTGACTGGAACTGTTGATTTAGGATATTCACCTTTTCTGTGTTGTCCGATTTGATGGAACCTGAAATTTTATCGAGAAGAGGGGCCACTCCGGTTGCATCTTGCTTGGCATTCTTTATCAGATTGAAAAGTTTCTTATTGTTAAATCTTGTGGCTTTCTCTTTGTCTTCAGTGGTTCCATCTAGGCCTAAAATATATTCAATATAATTAATATAGGAAACTTTCATTTGATTTTTGATGTTTCTTTTTAGAGCCTTGAGAGCAGTCTTCATCTTGTTGTTTCCTTCTTTCTTCAATGTGAAATAGAGTTGATCCCTTTTTCTGATAAGGCGTTTTATAGGTTGTGTAATCCATGGAAGTAATCTCTTGTGGCCAAGTCGTTTTGTTGGAACATACTTCTCGATACCTGTGGAGATTGCATCTGAAAATTTTAATCAAATTTCTTCAACAGAATTAGAGTGATGATCTTTCAGAATTTCATTTTTAACTTGCTCCATGTAGATTTTAAAGCTACCCCAGTCAGCTTTTTTTGTACAGATGAACCTGTCTAGGTTGTTGTTTTGTCATCTGTGGCTTTGTATCTGCAAGAATAGAGACAATATTATGGTCCGATATACCTGGAAGACATTTTACATTTTTAATTAAGGTGTGGTTTGATGTTAGGAAAAGGTCCAGTGTATTTTCTCCTCTGGTGTTTTCTGTTACCATCTGAGTGAGGTTGAAATCTGAAAGTAAGTCATTAAATTCTTCATACAAGTTGGTATAACTGCATCCTGACTTTAATACTGGTATATGATCACAGTTCCATGAGAATTTTGGTAAGTTAAAATCACCTAGCACCCAAAAAGATCCTTTAAGGTTTCTTGTTTCTTATATAAAGAGGTTTACATGTTCTGACCTGTAATTTAATCCAAATAATTTCACAATCAGTCTTTAGTTGTTTCTGCTCTGTTGCAAGCAAAGTATCTTTAACCAGGATGAATACTCCCCCACCTTTGGTTGGCCTGTCTAATCTAAAGGGTGTATAACCTAGGGATTTTGGAAAGAATTCACAATCTGCATGATGTCTATTTAACCAGGATTCTGTACCTACAACTATATCAGGTTTATGTTGATCTATCATACAAAGAAATTCTGCTTTTATGTTGACAATGGACTGGCAATTAACTGAAATTACTTTAAGCTGAAAAGGAATATTATTTTGTTTAGATCTCTGTCTCTGTACTGTATTTCCGGAGGTGGTACTTGGATGTTGTAAGTAATATTTTAGACTTGTCTAAATTGAAAGGGGCTGCAGACGACAATTTAAAGTTGATGCAATTTTAATTTCTTTAGTCTTTTTGGTTAGAAAACCTTGTGGGTAATGAAGAAATTACATGCTACAAGCAATTTCTTCATTTTCCACAATGTTTTCGAAATCTAATTTCTTGAGAGGCGTAAAAGGGAGGGATTGAGTAGGGATGGGTTAAGCTTATGCATTAGCTGGTACGCATTGCGCTTGAACAAATCATTCTTTATTAGTTTCAATTTTTTTCATGTAAGTACCTTATTCAGTCCAATTTTCCTTGTTTACCTGTTGAGTGGACGAATGTTTACGGCGTTATGACAGATCGCGCGCTGTAGAATAGAATAGCACGTGCACCCCGATTAAAACTTGACTTTCCATTGGCCACTTGGTTGTCCATTGTGCAAAAATAATCAGACCAAATCCCTAATTGACGTGATTGAAATTCACTTAATCCCTAAAGATCATTCACCCATTGTAGTTTCAGTCATCTTCCGTTTTCTTTCACATACAAAGCAATAGCCGGGAACCGCGTGTGGAACTGGGAAGCCGGAGGGGAAGAACCAGTGGGTTAACCCTTCCTGTACAAACGCGGGATTTTTCATCACTGTGATTTTACACTTGAGAAAAAATTGTGGAAAAAAGAAGAAACTACTTGTAACAAGCAATTTCTTCTTTTTCCACAATATTTTCTAACCTATAGGATGGTTTTATTTCAAATTTCATCCAATTTTTATTGTCGTCTGCAACCTCTTCCTATTTGGAAGAAGAGATGACCCCTGCACATTGAGAGTGGGCGAAGTTAGTGCCCCCTCCCTCAAACATCGTATCTATCGCTTGAATAATGTTTTGACTTATACTCGATATGGTTATCGATAGTCTCTGGGTTATCAATGAAGGGTTTGAATTTTTGAGGAGGGGGTATTATTACGCACGTGCGTAAAATTCTTAATAGCGCTACATCTTGGAGCACAAAATTGAGTTTATATAGAGAGGGTGGTTTGGCACTCATTGGTTGATCAAATTGCTAAATGTCGCAATGAATTATAGTTTGTAGAAGCAGTTTTATGGATTTCTTTATAGCACAAAACACTGTGGAAAAGAGGAAAAAATCTTGTATCAGTGCACGCCCATCATTCCAGTGTTTTTGTGGCATCCAAGTTAAGTGAAATCCGCTGTTTGTTTGAGATAAGTTTGTTCGTTTGTTTGTTTGTTTGTTATTTGTTTTATACCGTTTATTGTTTTCTCGCTCTAGGATCACCGATAGGAGACAAATGCCTTATATGCATCATGTGAAAGATTCCTAGTTTCATATTTCCCCCAATATTTCCACTGATACGATTTCTATACACGCGATTCTAGGAGACATTGACTGCTTAGTTACATGTGTGGAAGCTACATGTAAGAACCACATAACGCAACATTTTACGCCCCTCAAGTGAAAAAAACTAACAATGTGAACATAGAGAAGAAGTTTCTTGTTTCAATGTTATCTACTATTAAACTGTAAAGGGTGTTCTTTTTATATAATTCAATTTTTAGTTTTGTCTATCAAAAACGGGCGTTCTAATTGGTCGAAAAAATATTCATAACTACATGCACAAAATTTTGAGCACGCAGCGATTTTGTATGCTTCCGCACAAAATAGTCCAATACAAAAAGGTATCAAAATTTGTAAAGCTTTTGTTTTTTTCGCACGATGCTATCAAATTATAAGAAATGAAGAGAATACTTTTTGTTTTCATGGAGGTATGAACCGAAAACCTTATCACCCAATGTATGAATCCTCTTCGCGTATTCATACAGTTTGATTAGGTTTTTCGGTTCACACCTCCATGAAAACAAAAAAGTATTAATAAATTTCGCCAACTTCAAATAGTCGTCTGCAGCATCTTACTAAGATAATAGATTGAATTTATCTTATTTACAACGATCGAGACACAAGTTTAACTTACGCCTAGATTAATGGCTCTCGATTCTTCTCCAAAGAAGGATAGCCGCTTCCGGGGGTCAAACTCTGGACTTCTTTAAGTCGACTTTCTACCTACCACCACTGACACTTTAAGAATCAAAGTTCTGATTATCTTATTTACAACGATCGAGACACAAGTTTAACTTGCGTCCTAGATTAATGGCTCTCGATTCTTCTCAAAAGAAGGATAGCCGCTTCCGGGGGTCAAACTCTGGACTTCTTTAAGTGGACTTTCTACCTACCACCACTGACACTTTAAGAATCAAAGTTCTGATGGTACTGAGAATCACCATTTATTTTGTATCGGTTAGCATCAAAATGACGTGTATTGTACAGAGACATCAGAATTTTGGATGCTAATTTGAATAATTATGTTTGGATGTCAAAACGGGATGAAAATGTTACCTTTCACACCATAGCTGTGCATCTGATTGCTTCAAGAACAAGTAATTAAAACAGGAGGAAAGGTCCAGCAGAGGTCTATCGGAGCCAGGATTTTGAAACAAAGCATAATGGTTTAATTGTTACAAAAAGGTATCAAAATTTGTAAAGCTTTTGTTTTTTCGCTCGATGCTATTAAATTATAAGAAATGAAGAGAATATTTTTGTTTTCATGGAGGTATGAACCGAAAAACCTAATCACACTATGTATGAATACGCGAAGCGGATTCACACAGTGTTGTTAGTTTTTTCGGCTCATACCTCCATGAAAACAAAAAGTATTCTCATCATTTCTTAAATATAAAGTAGAACGACGATACTAGATTCAGAAGATCTGAAAAGAGCGGAAAGCTTTGACCCAGATTAGTCTGTGCAGTCCGGCTAGGTTTGATCCTTTATGTGCTTTAAGAATGACATTTTTTTTTTTGGCGGGTCAAAAATATGTATACTTGTTTGTTAAGGATATGGGCAAACCTGTTTATTTAGGGTTAAATAAAAATGACCAACCGCATTGTCAATCAATCGGCCAATCAACTCATTCATTTAGAACGGACGTGGACTTTGAACTCTAACATTGGCCGACATTTTTGGTGAAGCATTTCAGTTGGTTTGGCCGGACTTGAAAATCGTAACTGTGAGCTGTAGTTACGACGTTTAGGTCGCCAAACAACCATTTTACCTTTTTTTTGTTACAGGTCACGGGACAAGAATTTGGTAAATTAAATAACTTCGTTTAATATCGAAATGGAACTTCCTTTTGGAGTCAGTGGGGTCGGGAGGGGGTGTCAGTGTGGGGGTCACTAGAAATGTCAATTACCAGACGACAAAAATTTAGAATGGTACATGAAGAAGAAAGTTGCGGACGATAATTTAAAGTGGGTAAAATATTTTTCTTAGGGCATATATAGGACAATTTTCAATACTATTGTAATATTTATTATACATTCCAACTGGACAGAAACTTTGGAAGGATGCCCGGACGGAAGAACGGGAGACAAACGGGCGCCAAGCATTACAATATGCTCTTAAAACTAGAGGCACTTCAGCTAACGTATCGCTAACGTATCGCTCCACCGGCTTAAATCTAATGTTTGAAGATAAACATTAAGTGTTTTGTTGTTGTTTATTTGTTTGTTTGTTTTGTTTGTTTTATTTATGATTTTAAAGAAATCACAATTTACTAAGGAATGATTACAGGTTACCCAAGGAACATCCACATAAAATTAAAGGATAGTCAAACATAACACATACATAAAAATACAAAGCCAAACACAAGACATGTAAAATAGTAGATGAACAATTTGGCTAAAAATGGAAGACCAGCCCTGCAATGCCCACATTCTTTTGCGAATCGAAATTTCATGAACAAGTTTAGAAAAGGGTCGTCAAAGAAACATTCCTGTCAAATCTATTCCAAATTGTCCCAGTGGTTTAGAAGGAGAATATTTATAAGTAATTATTCAATTATTTCTGAAAAGCCTAGTCCTGTCACGCCAACCATTTTAACAAATCAGAATCTGACGAACAAGAATATTTTTCAAATAAATGTTTACGACTTCCGACGCACCACGGACGAAGCACAACGGACACAGGATGGTCACAGAAGCTCACCTTGAGCGCGTTATGCTCAGGTGAGCTGAAAATGATAAATGAAGACCCTTTAGTCGCCTCTGACGTCAGGCCACTGGTGAAAGCCGAGGTACTATTGCGGAGAAAATACCCGGCACACGACTCTGGAATTTAGCAAATGGGCATCTGAAACCTGTTCAATATGCATATCAAAGATGCCTAAAGGTACATTTCCATGTAGGAGAACTGTATCTTCCAGTGTTGATTATAAGGCATAAGGTCGCTCGAATTCTTTTATAACCTTCCTCGGCGGTGTAAACCGAAATTTGATTTGGCATTGGTCCGCTAGGGTTGATATATTAACAATGAATTTTAAAGAGGGTAGATTGGTCTATACAGGTTCAGGAAAGCAGTCTTCTTCTTCGATGTTCCTCTTTTGCAAGTTGAGTCACGTTTATTTGATGCCAGTCCACATTCACGTAGAATTTCCAAACAACAAAATTTAAGACTGGTCCAAATTCAAAGAAATTGCAAACGGCAATGAAATGAATTTTTAATAGTCTATCTTTATGGTTAAAAACCACTGTGAATTTTGAAGAAATTTTTTGTCCCAGGCATTTATTCATTTTCCACAATGGTTTCCAAGCATTTTTCTTAATAGTCGTATCAAAGCGGGGTTGTGACGAAATGATTTAATAGTAACAGTATGACAGTAAAAAAATCTAGAGGCGCTTGAGCGCCTGTGTCGCTCCAAAAGCCTGAATGTACTGGTCTATCTTCTTTGCCATATCTAGCAGGTATATCTGGTCATTGAAATCAAACTCTTTTTGAATAATCACCAAGGGATCATTCCTGGTGAATTTGAACGGAATCAATCGACTAGTATCTAAGAGAACGATTTTTAAGGATTTCACCGTGTATGGAAATTAGCTCGCCCATTAAATCCATGTTTTTCATCCGATCAGAATTCTTTGGAGGAATCTGATATAGTGTCACCCAAGGATCATTCTTGTGAAATTTGGTCGAAAACCAACAGCTGCTTTCTGAGATGAAGATTTTCAAAGTTTTCACAATATATGGAATTAGCCTGGCCTATTTAAGCCACGTTTTTCATCCGATAAATATTCTTTACAGAAATCTGATAAAAAGTCACTAAAGCATCATTCCTGTAAAATTTGGTTGAAATCCATTCACTGCTTTATGAGAAGAAGATTGTTTAAGCTTTTACCATATTTCGAAATAAGCCCCTCCCATTTAAGCCATGTTTACAATATACTGAATTTGCCCCGCACATTAAAGCTATGTTTTTCATCTGTTCAAAATTCTTTAAAGGGATATAATAAAGGGTCACCACGCAACATTCCTATAAAATTGGTTGAAATCCATTATTTGGTTTCTAAGAAGAAGATTTTAAAGCTTTGACCATATTTGGAAATAAGCCCTGCCCTCACACCACGCCACGACAATAGCACAATCGCTTTCAACCAGTGGAGCCAAAATCCTGATTCCTAAAAACGCGCAAGCCTTGAAGGGTAAACTTATTCGCACAGTCTTGCAGAGGACTAACATTCATAATACAGAACCATATTCGACTAACATATTAACATATGTCTAGAAACGATCGTTCGTTGACCATTTCCAAATTTGAAGCCTTTTTCGTGACTACATTTTTCATAGTTTATCCAAAAAGCCACAGCCGCTTGGAGCAAATTCAAAGTATATTGCCAGACGATAACTTTTGGATAGTAAAATTTTAAATCTTTAGTTACAAATTCATTTTAGTTCGATTGCGACGAAAGCTTATTAAGTCACTGTCGAACGCTCCTAATCAAGATACTTTCATGTCCCTGAAAGAGAGGCAGTGGCTTAAACCTACTGCTACCAAATTTTACAGCTGGGTAGAATGAGGCTGGCTATTACGTGTTGCCCATAATCACATCCCAGTGACGGTGGGGCTCGAACCCGTGACCTTCAGATCACGAGTCAAGCACCTTCACTAATCGACCATCGAGGCAAACTTGTAAATCCGTGTCTTCTAAGATAAGAAACACTGTGACTAATTAATGAATAGCTTGTCACAAGCGAATTCTCCCTCAATTATTTCCACTGTTTGTTTGTGTGTTCAGCGGGTTTTTTTTTTTTTTTTTGGGGGGGGGGGGTATCGAAGAGCATAAACAACGTATTGTGTTGGAATGGGTCAACATCCTCCGCTGTCGATTACAAACTATGAAGATCGTTCGTTTTTCGAGTCTTTATATTAATGTAAAATGAAATATTTAAATATAATAAAAAGCTGTAACACATGGCATCAAACTAGTAAAAACGTTACATTCCATAACAAACAAGGCACTTGAACAAATCAATGAAAACCATAGTTCATTATTTTTCCCAGTTGTATATAGGAATGGATTATAAATAAAAAGAGAATTTATGTACAACGCATCCTAGCATTACTCCGGAGATAATTGATATTGTTCTAGCAGGCTGTATTAAGAAATGAAGAGAATTTTTTTGTTGTTGTTGTTGTTGTTGTTGTTGTTGTTTTCATGGAGGTATGAAAAGAAAAATACTAATCACACTGTATGAATTCGCGAAGCGGATTCATACGTAAGCGCGATTAGGTTTTTAGTTTCATACCTACATGAAAACAAAAAAAAAATTCTCTTCATTTCTTGTAATTCAATGACATCGAGCGAAAAGAGCAAACATTTTACAAATTTTGATACTTTTTTGTTTGGAAGTATTTTGTGTGGAAGCATTCAAAATAGCTGCATGCTCAACATTTTGTTCATGAAAGTAAGAATATGTTTCCGCCAACCAGAACGCTGGTTTTTGACAAACGAAACTGAAAATTAAATTATGTAATTATAACCAGAAAAATGGTAACGCGGTTCTTTTAGAATTATATAACAGATATACTGACTTAGTTGTATAGTCACATGAAAATAGACAAAATAAATATCACACAGTGTTTATCCAGACTTGAACAGCAAGATGGCGACTTGTCCGAGGTAGAAATAGATAAAATGTTTCGTCTCGTGAGTGACGTAACTACCAAAGTTACGACCGACAATACAGTGCCATGTTGGATTGTATTTTTTGTCGAACTCTTTCTTGATATAAGCAGCAATGTCCTTCTCTATGTTGTATTTTTCTAGAGCTATTGTAGCGCAGTCTACACTGTCCTGTTGCATGTCCTCCGACATGTCGGCGTTTTTTATCACGGCTTTTTGTTCACGGCTCATCTTGGTCGGTGTATTTATCTCTGCAAAAAGACAAGAAATAGGGAATATTACAACAGTGTCTTTTTCTATGCGTTGTTATCGTGTTCGAGAATCGTGTGTAGGTATTTTTTATTGGATGAGACCGAAGGTCGAATCCAATAAAATACCTACACACGATTCGAGAACACAATAACAACAAATAGAAAAACACACTGTTGTAATATTCCTTTTATTATATACCTTTTAGGAAATGACATAAAGAAAATTCTCTTAAATGGCTAAGAAATAACCAACTTTCCAAAAATCCCGAAACGTCAATACACAAAAAAGAAGTCAGTGTTTAACAACGGTACTCGACGAATACGGTTTTTTGCTACACGCCGAATATTGATTTTTTTTCTGTCGAGTCGTATTTGACAGCCAGGTTTTTGTTATAGGTATATAATAAATTTACTTATCGCCGCATTTAATTGTAAAAATCGGAAAAAAATCAATACCTTGAACCCTTTCCTGTTTTGCAAATTCTTAGACCTGTCCAAATTCGAAGGTTTTGCAGATGACAATTTACAGTTTATTTTATTAGAAAAATAATTCAGTAGGGTAGAAAATATTTTGGAAGAAGAAATTGCTTGTAACACAAAGTATAAAAATTCAGAGACGTAAAAACTGAGATTGATCAGTAAGGGTAAACGGTTAAGATAGCTTTGAACTCGATTTTTTTTTTGCCGACATTTATAGCATTTTGTAGGTTTTGTGACCAACACGTCGTTACTATGTGTTTGTTCAAGCTGCAGTTACGACGTTTAGGTCACCAACGAACTATTTCACTTTTTAATTGCATTTTACCCTTTCCCGTTTTTCAAAATTAAGACCAGTCCAATTTGAAAGGAGTTGCAGACAACAATCGAAAGTGGGTGCAATTTGAAATGTAACGAACCTACAGGTTAGAAAATATTGTGGCAAAAGAAGAAATTGCTTGTGACAAGCAATTTCTTCTTTTCCCACAATATTTTCTCAAGTATAAATTCACAGGGACGTGAAAACAAGGGATTGTACAGGAAAGGGTTAACTAGCCACTATTGCAAAATAACACCCGTTTCATATCTAAGAAGAAGCTCTCGTCAGCGCTCAGTGGATATGGTAAGGGATCCTTGTAAAACAGCTTGAAAAAAGGTGTAGATACCAAATTTCCTCATTTCGAGTTCATTGTGATGTTGTCTAATATTCTCTGCTGTATATTTCTTGAAATATTCTCACCAATTTTCATGTGAACAATTTTGCAAAGAGATCCGACCTCGATAGAAAGTGTGTTTTACCAGTACTTTGTTTCTCTCGTAATACTTTCTAACTTATCACTTGGCTTATTTGAGCTAAAATTCACCACGACACTATCACAAATTCACCACGACACTATCATTTATATAATTCTTGTTTAAGTTTTACATGATGTAACTCTTACGAGTATAAACATGGCATATCATGACAGTCAAGAAACCAATAAACAAACAATTAATCAACATATTTTGCCGTTTCTTTTTGCGATGAGTATTCAATTTTTTATGCATTTTTCCGTGAAGCGAACGCCAAATGAAAATTGATTGAATGTTTGGGGTTTAACGCCACTATTAACAGTATTTCAGTCATATCGCGACGGCTGGAGTACCTAACAATGGATTCCTGGTATTTCTCACACCAGTACTACCACTACATCCTTTCAAAGCCTCCAGCTGCTATCCCACTTAGGTTTACGATTATCCTCCCATTGGTAAAAGACAAATGTTGGTAAGGATATTTGCCGCCGCCGGGGATCGAACCCGTGACGTCCCATGATTGAAGATAGGGAGTCTGGTGCGCTACCGTCTGCGCTATGACGACGGCTGCCATATTAAAAATATACCGGTGTGGTACATTTCCAAGAGAAGTAACATAAGCGTTAATTAACCAATCGCGACTGTCAATCAAGCAATATATCGACCAACCAAATCATTCATTCAGTCCGGCATTAAGATTTGATCTCCATTTTTGTTAAGCTTTTTTGTTAGTTTGACTTTGACGACTTAAACGTCGTAACTACAGCTTTGTCAAGCTGTAGTTACGACGTTTAGATCGCAAACCAACTATTCTACTTTTTAGTTTCATGCCACTTGTCATAAATTTTGGAAAATAACGGCGTTTAAAATCAAAGCGGGACTTCATGTTGGAGTCGATTGGCGTGGCGAAAGGTGTAAGTGGGCGGGACCAGCGATGCGTCAATTGTAGGCCCAGATCAGCTGCCTGAAGTACATGTGTGTTAAATTGTTAGAAATGTCAAGTACAGGCTTAAGTCAAGTTAATCCGTTTCCACACAATGATGCTTTTGACGTCCCCCAAGAAAAATAATTGGGAAAAACATTGTGTAAAAGGAAGAAATTGCTTGAACCAAGCAATTTCTTCATTTTCCAGAATGTTTTCTACCCAGAAAGTTAAACAAATATATTTTTTTTTAAACTTTCAATTGTCGTCTGCAACTTATTTGAATTTGGATCATTCTAAACTTTTGTCGTCTGGTAATGGGTTAAATGATAACGAAATATCAACATACCGTAGTTAACTACCGTCTCGCCCGCACCCTGGCTCTATTATATCCACAGTTTCGTTGGTAACAAAACAATTTATTACATATATATGCATTCAACCCTAAAATACTCACTGATGAAAACTTGTCTTATTGGTTACTTAATGTTAGTCCTTTAGTTTCGTCTATCAACATCCTTATCATGACTAATTAAGTAACACTACTGAAACATCTTTAGTAACACTTTTCGCGCGGGAAAACACCTGCTCATTCAGATTACCGACTTATATACGGTTGAAAGTTTGAACACTGATCTTACAGTTTTGACTCCCCCTCGCCCTGCTTATCCCGGGATACATGTATATTCTTCATTGTTAGTTGGCATAGACATAGATCAGCATACATTTGCACACAGTCTGTTCATTTTACGACGCAATCAATCCATCTGTAGGCTAAGGGCTTTCTTCAGTAGCCAGCCTACACGCAAAGGCTTCTTTTATCTTTAAAACCGCCTGATTTCAGCCGTAGGTACAACGATTTGCCTCTTTTGCTTTTCTATATGGCGGCGGCGGTTATCCCTTTCTTGTTCAATACCTGGGTTTACACCTCTGTGCCTTTTGTTTTTATACCTGAGAAAACATTGTAGATAAAGAAGAAATTGCCTGTAAAAAGCAATTTCTTTTTTTCCACAATATTTTATACCACATTGAATGGCAATTTTTCAAATGAAATCGATATTGGCTTCTGCAAAACCTTTGAATTTGGACAGTTCTAAAATTATGCAATACAGTAAAGGATTAATAAGCATTCAAATGGCAAGGGCCTTCGTATTGAGATTGATGTGCCGAATCTAGCTATTTCGAGACAGTTTTTTTTCAAATATCAGAAGCAGATAATTGACCAATCCCTGGCCTCCCCCATACTGCGTTGATCACGCCCATTGACCCCCGCTTCGAATTTAAACAGCGTTATTTTGCAAAATTCATGGCTAGCAGCATGTAACAAAAACGTAGAATAGTTCGTTGGCTACTAAAACGCCGTAACTACAGCTTGAATAAGAAAGTCATCAAACCAACTAAGAATCTTAACAAAAATGGCGGCTAATGTCGGAGTTCAAAACTAATTTTTTGTCTCAATGAACAATTTCATTGGTCGACTGGTTGATTGACAATCGCGATCGGTCCATACTTCATCATGATAACACATTGCTTGACAACTCACCCCCAGACTACTCGTGAAAACATGTTGTTGTTTTTTCTGTTAAAATTATCCATTCAATTTCAGCTAGCAAAACCTGTACATATAGGATCATTTCAACAGAAATGATATTGTCCACAAACAAGATGTGTTCTTGGAACACTGAATCCACCACAGAGACATTTTTACAATTTTGACCTTGATAAGTGACCTTGGTCTTAATGCTTAATGCCGAATGCTCAATTATGAGCATGGTATATTAAACAGTTTTGATTATACAGAAATATGTTTAGTTCGCAGGATAATTTTGGACAGACAGACCGACGGACGGATAGAAACTTCATGACGACAGTATGGCCCATTTATCAGATTTTGGTGGCATAAAAAAAACCCGGACGGTCAACCATTGCGATTCCAGTATCACCTC
Organism: Fragum fragum; assembly: GCA_946902895.1. Lineage (NCBI taxonomy): Eukaryota > Metazoa > Mollusca > Bivalvia > Cardiida > Cardiidae > Fragum > Fragum fragum. Next base: position 6,195,503 of record OX336366.1, read on the forward strand.
CTGACTTCGTCCAACGGGTACATACACGATTTCATTAGTTACATTAGATGAGAAAATGTTTTGTAGAAAGATCGAAAGGCCGTTTAATTTCGTAAATGGACTGGTATTCGAAGGTATCTAACCCATTCCCACGCAATCCCGGTTTTTACACCCCGCAAGTAAAAAAGCTTTGTATCTATTACGGACCGTGAAGAAAATGCTTGTAACAACTTAAAAATATCGCCTGGAAACATCTTAGAACGTTAAAATATTGTCGTGTGGTAGTTGGATAAACCCTTGTGGGATGTTTGCTCAAATTGGAAAAGAAAAAAAAAACACCATTACTGAGTGATTCCAGGCCTACAACAGGGAATAAAAAATCCCAAGATAAAACTTTGTGACAAGCATTTTGTTCTTTTCTTACATTTTTTTTTAGAAGTTTAACATCGGACGGGAAAACGACTCACTGTACGTGAAAAGATTAGCTCATTAAGCCTGTCATGTCTCCACCTCTGTGAGTAATGGACGCCGGTCAACTGATTGTCACAGCCCACTATGGTGTACCATGTGGGCAACCACTTCAGTGCATATATTAAGTTAGAAAATTCTACTATTTTTAAGTGTGCCAGCATTCGACAGGCGCGAATACAAAAATACTGATAATAAGTAGAAGAATGAAATACAAATTGAGGGTTAATTTAGAAACTGTTCTAAATGTCTGTACAATGTGTAGACAATTGGATCAGTATCGCTATCAATCCTCGAAATATACACCATACATGTGATCAAAAGTACAGCAAAATATATTTTGCACTCGATCTTTGTATACCTAAAAGGCACACCTGTATTTCTTGGTGCGTATCATTATATATCTTTTTTTTGTCCACACATAATTTTACCCGTTACCATACGATAACATTTATAGTGGCTAATATCAAATGATCAAAATACACCAAATTTGGAAAAGAAGTGCCAAAAAGGGTTTTAAAAACATTGTGGGAAGAGGCGAAATTACTTGCTCTGAAATTGCATCTTACTTAGCTTCAACATGTGACCAACGTATTGATAGATTCAGTTCAATTCACTACTCGCGACTGTCGGCAATCAGAGATTCGGTCGACCAATCAAATCATTCATTTAGACCTGACGTGATCTTTGATCGCTATCCGTTTTGAGGGGTGCATTAATACTTCTTGAACAATTAACCAATTCCAAAACATGCCCGCCTTTTTACGCTTCTCAAGAAAAAGTTGTTGGAAAACATTGCGGAAAATGAAGAAATTGCTTGTATAAAGCAATTTCTTCATTATCCACAATGTTTTCTATCCAAAAAGATGAAAAAAATAAATTTCCATCAACTTGAAAAAGTCGTCTGCAGCCCCTTTCAATTTGGACCAGTCTAAAATTCTGTTGTGTGGGAAAGGGTTAAGATAAAATATAGAATTCTAAAATACATGTGTTAAATGGTTATGTAATGACTTTTTTTTCTGATTTTTACTTAATTATCTTGTAAATGCTGTATATATTATTCTTCTAAATTGTTTAACGTTAAATGTTTTAACCAATGGTCTGGCTCGTTGGTTGAGTGGTAAGCGTGCTCGACATGTTATCTGTTCCGGGTTCGAGTCCCACCAAAGGAGGATGGTGAATTTGGGCTGGACACCTCACAAACAGAGCCCTACCAAGCGTGCATGGTAACTTCGTATCTGCGTAATCTAATTTTCAATTTCGTCTATCAACAAGAGGACCATGATGATCCTATAACGCTCCCCTGAGTATGATGGCTCAAGGCTTCATGATATAATGTACAAAATATCAAAGCCCTGCACCTAATCATTTTGGAGAAGAAGATGTTTTAAAGATTTTCTCCATAAATCCTAGATATAGTGAAGATCCAACCATAATGAGCTAATTTCAAGAGTGTGGTAATTCTTTGAAGTACTTAAGTAGAGGGTCAATAGGCATTAATACATACCAAATATCAAAGCTCTAGGCCTAATTTTTTAGGAGGAGAACATTTTCTATGATATCCTTCATAACTCCTTTCTGGGATTGCACAGAAAAGGGCTTATTTTCAGGATACAGTAATTCTATGAAGTAATTTGGTAGAGGGTCAAAAGGTATTACATGTATTACACACTAAATATTAAAGCCCTTGACCTAATGGTTTGTGAGAAGAAGATTTTTACAGATTTCCTTCTTTATTTCTATGTAAAATCAGGGATCACAAAGAAAATGGCTAATTCTCAGAGTACGGTAATTCTAAGAAATATGTTGGAAGATAGTCAATAGATGATGATTGTTACAAAATATCAAAGATTTGTCGTTTTGGAGAAGAAGATTTTTAAACATTTCATTTTTTTATTTTATGTAAAATCAGGGATCGCCCAGAAAAGGGCTTTTTTTCAGAATATGGCAATTCTTTGGTAGAGGGTCAATAGATGATGATTTGATTCATATATCAAAGCTCTAGGCCTTATTGTTTTTGAGAGAAGGTTTTTTTATGATTTCCCTCTTTTTTTTCTATGTAAAATCAGGGAACACAAAGAAAAGGGCTAATTTTAGGAATACTGTAATTCTTTGATGTATTTTGGTAGAGGGTCAATAGATGATGATGTATGCCAAATATCAAAGCTCTAGGCCTTATTGTTTGGAAACAAGAATGTATGAAGTGAAGTCCAATAGGCCTCTTCTGCTTTTTAACAACCTCTTCAATTTCGAGAACAGCACTGCCTACATATACCTGTTGTGTGACTGTTAGGTACTAGGTAATGAATAAATCCAATCTAAGTCAAAAAGGGACAGAAGTCACACAATTAGAAAACCATCCAGGGACAACATGATGAGCCCACCAAATATTGAACTGTGACATCTATCTAGGATCTGTCTGAAATGTGTTTCAAATGACACGCTACTCAAGATGGAGAATAAATGGCCCCCCTCCAATAATTGAAATCTATGCATAAATCTGGATATATGAACTGGACGAGCTAAATTTGAACATTAGACTTTGAGCTATGACCCTGACCTTAGAGCTATCTCAAAAGTTGTTTCAAAAAGCTTATCTAATCAAGACATAGGACAAAATTATTTCGGAATCCATCCAAAAATGTAAGAAATATGCTCAGGACACTGTGAATTTAACATTAGTGACAAGGATTTTTTTCATTTTCCACAATGTTTTCCAAAGCTCTTTTCTTAGGGGGTATAAGGAAGCTTATTTTTTTTGTTTAAGTTATTCTTAATGTTCCCTAGATGCATAATATCATGGTGGTTAAAACTAGTAATTTACCAATCACTAGCCCCACCCCCTTACTTCATTAGCCCCACCAAATGACTCCAACTGGAAAATCCGCTTCAATTATAAACAGCGTTATTTTAAAAAAAATTTTATTGCCAATACTAATTCCAAGGTTTAAGGGCAAATTTGAAAGAAGGAGAAAACATTTCCCTCCCTCTGGATCCATAGGTTATAATTAAAAACAAGAGCACCGCCAACGGGTGCCAACGCTCGGCTGCAGGTGCTGGATAATGCAAAATTTCAAAGTCTAAAAAAGGCATAACTCTTACAAAACGCTTTTAGAGTAACCCCCCTTGATAGTCTAAATAGTTCTTGTGATGGTCAATACACATGCTAAGTTTCATGAGGATATCTTCAATAACAACAGTGATATGATCAAGATTAAAGTTGGCACGCCAACGCAAACACCAACGCGAACAACTAGCTAAAAATAAGAAAGAAGTCAGTGAGTTGATGCTGGCTCCAACAATTGGGACCCAAAGACCATGATTTGAGCTATTTTAAAAGAGATCAGTATACTGATGCTTCATGCAAAATATCAAGGCTCTACGCTTTTTGGGTAAGGAGGAGAAGATTTTTAAAGATTATTTAAAATCTCACTTTTGTTGCCATGGCAACAGGAGTTTTAAACAGATTCCAATTCTTTAAGCTATTTTCAAAGTGGACCACTTAAGGAACATTTCTGCCAAATTGGGTCAATCTGGCCCAAAGGTTTAGGAGATGTCGTTTAAAAATCATTCTTTTTTTCTATTTACCCCCAACCTGGGCTCCGCCCCTGGGGCTCTGCGGATCACAGTGTTAGCTATTTTGGAAGAGGTCAATATACTTATGCTTCCAGCAAAATATCAAGGCTCTATCTCTTCTGGATCACAAGGAGAAGATTTCTAAAGATTATCTTAAAATTTCATTTTTGTTGCCATGGCAACCAGATTTTTACTGCTTCTGGAATTCTTTTTGCTTTTTTGAGAGGGGACCACCTAAGGAACATTTCCGCCAAATTTGGTTCAAATTGGCCTAGTGGTTTGAGAGGAGATGTTGTTTAAAGAAACTGTTGATGGACGACACACAACCAACAAAAGGTGATCACAATAGCTCACTTGAGCACTTCGTGCTCAGGTGAGCTTAAAATAGTTAAGTTTGTTGGCAACCTAAACATCATAACTACAGCTTGAATGAGTCCAAAGACCACAAACAGATAAAAGTCCACCAGAATATGCTACATACCAAATATAAAAGCTTTAGGGCTTTTAGTATGGGAGAAGAATATTTTTTAAAAGTTTTCACTAAACTAGCCTATGTTAAACTTGTGACATCTTGGAACGGGCTAATTCTGACCCTGGGGCCATAATTTATACAATCTTGATAGAGGTCCACCAGATGATGCTGCATACTAAATATCAAAGTTATAGGCCTCCTGTTTGGGTGGAGGATAGTTTTAAAATTTTCACTATTTAAGCCCTATGTAAAATGTGTGACGTCACAGAACGGGCCAATTCTGTCTCTGGGGCCATAATATATACATTATTGATAGATATCCACCAGATGATGCTACATACAAAATATAAAAGCTCTAGGCCTATCTGTTTGAGAGAAGAAGATTTTTAAATTTTTCACTATATAAGGCTATGTTAAACTTGTGATATCAGGGAATGGACTAATTTTGATCCTAGAGCAATAATTTGTACAATCTTGATAGATGTCCAAATGATGATGCTATATACCAAATATAAAAGTTCTCGACCATCCTGTTTGGGAGAAGAAGATTTTCAAAATTTTAACTATATAAGCCCTATGTAAAACTTGTGATGTCAGAGGCCATAATTTATACAATCTTCATAGAGGTCCACCAGATGACGCTACATTTGAAATATCAAAGTTCTAGGCCCTCCCGTTTGGGTGAAGATTTTCACTATATAAGCCTATATTAAACTTATGACATCTGAGAATCAGTTAATTCTGTCTTTTGGGCCATAATTTACACCATATTGAAAGAGATCCATCAGACGATGCTACATACCAAATATCAAATATCAAATCTCTAGGCCTGTCGACAAAATTTCAGATTGTCAAAACTGAAAGGAGTTGCAGACCACAATTTAAAGATTATGAGTTTTGGATTCTTTTAATTTTCTGGGTAGAAAACATTTTGGAGAATGAAGAAATGCTTGTTACAAGCAATTTCTTCCTTTTACACAATGTTTTTTTTCTTGAGGGGCTTCAAAAAGCATCATTGTTTGGGAATGGGTTAAATGTATATTTTGTGAACTAATTTGACGACACCTCCATTGCATATACATTTAGAAACATTCATTAAAACTGTGCAAAAGTTGGATTAGTTTCTTTGTCTCTTAATTGCATAGACCGGATCACCAACTTTGACCCATCCACATATGTCTGGTGATGTATTTATACCAAAGGCACATTGGTCGTATTTATCGTAGGGTGGTATGGTGCGTATTCTGAAAAAAAAAAAAAATCCCAGTATTGTACTTCTTCGAATAAATTCTCCATCCTTGTTAGAAACTCCCCAGCTGCATCTAATTTCCTTTTCAACATTTTTCTCCCACCAATGAGTAAATAATTGTTAACCTAAGTGGGATGAGCAGCTGGAGGCTCAGAAAGGATGTTGTAGTAGTACTGGTGTGAGAAATACCTGAAATCCATCGATAGATGCTCCAGCCTACGTGATATGACTGAGATACTATTAAAAGTGGCATTGAACTCTATTCTAATCTGATAGAAACTCCCCTTCAATGATAACCCATTACCATACAATCCCAAATTTTATGCAATGAAAATTATAGCTCAGGAAATAAGACTGAATATTACCTGTAACTTCTTTAACCCTTGTCATGCTGTATAAGTTACCTTACTGGAATTCTGCAAATCAAAGGGCTGAAAGCACTGATAAAACTTATTGTTCAAAAATCAGTATTTCTTTAAGAAATCAACTTCATAAACAACTCTGGCAGGAAAAAGTATAATCAGGAGGTGTAGACTAAGATCAGCCTGCACATAAGTGCAGTCTGAATTTAGTCTACACCTCCTGCCAAAACCGGAATATTTTGGGTTCAGCATGACAAGGGTTAAAATTGGACCACTTTAAAGTTGTATTGTGTGGTAATAGGTATACACGAGTTATATAAACTGATGGTACAGAAATTGATTTTGATTAACTTAACCCTTATTATGCCAAATGAAAAAATCCCATTAAAATCAAAGGGCTGAGAGCACTGATAGGTTGTGATGTTGGTCAATATTACTTTTTGTAATAAATTTTATAAACTATTCTGATTTGAAAAGAACAAGAACAAACAAGTAGCATACACTATGATCACACTTGCAGGTTGATCTTATCTATACCTTGCTGCCAACGTGAGAGTATTTAGTACTCAGTTTGACAAAATCTGACAAAGTTTTTCTACAATTTTAAGATGATTGCTAACACAAATCAATCCTGAAATACAAGAAATTAACAACTATCATACTCTTGATAGTCTGTGTATAGAAGCTCCCTAATGATGCTTAGAATAAATCCTGGAAGTGTTTATCAGGGGAAATACTGTACTAAAATTATTATGCCTAAGCATATATGTCAAGCCTACACTAATCTTTGTGAGATGAATGTTGAGATTGGACATACCAAAATACGTACTGATAAAGTTATGTGTACTCATGATGAATTAGAAGTGACGTAATTCATTTTAAGATCTAACAAAAGTTGTAGAGTTATGTTTTGACAAGTATCAAGATGTACCAAATAGAATAGAAAATGTAATTTGAAATTTTGACAATCCCCTTTATCAACCCAAGCAATCAGTTAATCAAAAGATGATAAACTCTTTCCTGTACAATCCCTGATTATTATGTCTCAACTTCAGAAAATATTGTTAGAAAAGAAAAAATTGCTTGTTCACTTTGAATTGTCATCTGCAACCTCTATCAAATTAGACAAGTCTAAAATTTTGTAAACAAGAGCTTTGTCCACAGGACACAGATACCCCCACCGGTAGCTTTGATAATATCGAAAGGCAATAACTCCAAAATTATGCAAGCAAGAGTTGGCGTTCTTGTGCACTGCACTTCTCCTCAGTGATATCAATCCACCTATGAAGTTTCAAGTTGATAGCATAGTTATTATACTTTCAGAGATATGCCCAGGAAAAAAAGTAAATCTTTAAAATAACAAAGGGCAATAACTCCAAAATAATGCAAGCAAGAGTTGTGGTTCTTGTGCACTGCACTTCTCCTAAATCAGGTCTATCCACCTTTCAAAGTTTCAAGTTGATAGTTATTATACTTTCAGAGATATGCCCAGGACAAAATGTAAGTCTTTAAGTTAACAATTGGCAATAACTCCAAAATAATGCAAGCAAGAGTTGTGGTTCTTGTGCACTGCAATTCTCCTCAATCAGGTCTATCCACCTTTTGAAGTTTCAAGTTGATAGCTATTATACTTTCAAAGATATGCCCCTGATAAAATGTAAGTCTTTAAATTAACAAAGCGTAATAACTCCAAATTTATGCAAGCAAGAGTTGTGGTTCTTGTGCACTGCACTTCTCCTCAATCAGGTCTATCCACCTTTCGAAGTTTCAAGTTGATAGCTATCATACTTTCAGAGATATGCCCTGGACAAAATGTAAGTCTTTAAATTAACAAAGGACAATAACGCCAAAATTATGCAATTAAGAGTTGTGGTTCTTGTGCACTGCAATTCTCCTCAATGAGGTCTATCCATCTATTAAGTTTCAAGCTGATAGCTATTATACTTTCAGAGATATGCCCTGGACAATTTTGGGACGGACCAAAGGACGGAAATACGGACGGACAGAGGGAGACAAAGGCAAATCTATATCCCCTCCCCCCCTAAGTGGTGGGGGCATAAAAACAGGAAAGAGTTAAGTGCAATAGCTCACTACATGCCAATTATCATTTGATCCTAAAACATGACATTGTCTTTGATCCTTCTTGAACATGTATTTTCAATGGAACTTCCAACAAATTGCTACATTGAACTGAAACCTAATATGAGCATTGCCTGTGAAATCTTGTAATATTTACCCTTTCCTGTTCAATCCCTGGTTTTTACGTCTCCTTGATTTTACACTTGAGAAAACATTGTGGAAAAGGAGAAATGGCTTGAAACAAGCAAGTTCTTTTTCCACAATATTTTCTACTCTACTGAATGATTATTTTTCAAATAAAATCAATTTCATAATGTTGTCTTCAAAACCCTTTGAATTTGAACGGGTCTACAATTTTGGGAACTAGGAATTTAAAGGATAAATATAGATGAAATATATTGCTTTACAAGTTCATGCTTGAAAACTGGGTAGATAAAAGATAATTATTATTCACCTAAGAACTGTTTTTTACCTTTTCAATGTTTTCAGAGGCTCACCATCCTGTGACCTTTCACCTTTTTCTGGGTCAACTGTGGTCATTAAACATCTGGAAACATCAGGGTAGTAATAATATGATACAATACAAGACAAATCAAAATTTTTGTGATACATGTAATATAATATGAAACAATACCAGGCAAATCAAAATTTTTGTGATACATGTAATAATATGATACAATACCAGACAAATCAAAAATTTTGTGATACATGTAATAATATGATACAATGCCAGACACATCAAAATTTTTGTGATACATGTAATAAGATACAATACCAGACAAATCAAAAATTTTGTGATACTTAAATAAGATACAATACCAGACAAATCAAAATTTTGTGAAACATGTAATAATATGATACAATATCAGACAAATCAAAAATTTTGTGATTCATGTATTGATATGATATAATACCAGACAAATCAAAAATTTTTGTGATACATATGATACAATACCAGACAAATCGAAATTTTTGTAATACAGGTAATAATATGATACAATACCAGACAAATCAAAAATTTTGTGATACATGTAATAATATGATCTTATGGAAATTTTTGTGATATTCATAGGATACCATATATCAGACATACTGTTTTTTATCATTTTTTTTTTTCATTTTTTTTTTATAATATGATACTATAGACATATGGATTTTTTGTTAAATATGTATAATACATGTTAAAAAGAAGGCCACTCTATCTCACGACGGAGCTTCCAGGTTAATAAACTATGCCTTACAACTGCTTTAGGCAAGTATGATATTTGCTCTGTTGTAAGAGAACTGCCTTCTTAACTTATAACCACACAAAATTTTAGACTGGTCCAAATTAAAAAAAATTGCTTTCTTAAGTTCAAGAAATCTTTTAAAAGCCTTTGTCTTTTTGGGTAGAAAAGATTATTGTTTTTTTTTTATTCCATAATACATTTTTATATTTACAATATTTCTTATAAAATATTTCAATTCTATATAGTATATATATATTTTAAGTTTGAATAAACTTATATATGCAATATCTTTTATAAGTACAATTAAGTGAGTGACATGAAAAACATGAAAACATTTTCTGCGATGTCACATATATGTTGAGGGAATTAAATAAAGGTAGATAAAATTTTGTAATGGCTGTTACTTCAAGAGTATTCTCAGACTTTTTTTTTAAATTTCACAGGTTGCAGGTTAACACATACGTTGTTGTCATAAAATTCGCATTTGAAATTAAGCCGTTGTTTTTCAAGAGTTATAACGTATATATTTCGGTTAAGCAATGGTAAATAGAATTAAATGTTGTTCTCATGTCACACACTTTGAAAATAAGATTTATGTAATAATGGATAGAAAACATTGTGGACAATGAAGAAATTGCTTCTTGAGGGGTGTAAAAAGCATTAAGGTTTTTCTGGGTCTCCTCATGTATTTTGTAAACATTCAGTTTTGATTTTGACTGGAGTTAGTTCAAGTGCTTAGCTTATATTCAAATGATTCCGAGTTCTGGTGATTCTAAACAAGAGAGCCGTTGGCCGTGGGGCCCTCACCTGAGATAAAGGCTCTTTTTCTTTCAACAGTCTAATTTCATGTTAAAGTTAGGATTACGATACAAGTGGGCCACACTTACATATAAAGACAATGAACCTTGGGATCAAAAAGTCTAAATTACAAATTCCAAGGCTTTAGTGCTGATTTGAAAGAAGGAAAAAACTTTTTCCTCCCTCTGGATCCATGGGTTATAATTTCAGAAATAAGAAAGAAGTCTGTGAACTGACGCTTCATGCCTATACCCCCAACCCCCATGGGGCTCTGCCCCTGAAGACCCTGGGATCATGATTTAAGCTATTTTGTAAGAGATTAATATACTGATACTTCATGCAAAATATCAAGGTTCTACCCCTTCTTGGTCAGGAGAAGAAGATTCTTAAAGATTATTTTAAAATTTCACAGTTGTTGCCATGGCAACCAGAGTTTTTAATGTATTTCAATTCTTATAGCTATTTTTAAGGGGGACAACCTAAGGAACATTTCTGCCAAATTTGGTTCAAATCGGCCCAGTGGTTTAGGAGGAGATGACATTTAAAAAATCATTCTTTATTTCTATAAAAACCCCACCCCACTGGGGCTCCACCCCTGGGGACCTGAGGATCATGATTTTAGCTATTTTGAAGGAGCTCAATATACTGATGCTTCATGCAAAATAACAAGGCTCTACGCCTTCTGGGTCAGGAGGAGATGATTTTTAAAGATTATTTTAAAATTTTATTTTTGTTGCCATGGCAACCAGAGGTTTTTTTAACGGATTTCAATTCTTTTAGCTTTTTTTGAGGGGGACCACCTCAGGAACATTTCTGCTAAATTTTGTTTTAATTGGCTCAGTAGTTTGGGAGGAGATGTTGTTTAAAGAAATTGTTGAAGGATGACACACGACGAACGCCGGCCAGACGCTGGACGAAAGGTGATCACTGGTGAGCTAAAAAGACTAATGCACAAAAATACTGTGGGAAAGAATCTGTTCATATCCATAACTTTCTTCTTTCACTACAAAGGTTTAACACTTCTTAATACCCTTAAAGTGTGAAGTTTGTAATATGCATGTAACTCCAGATTTACAGTATTCATCAGGAGTATTATCAAATTACCAGACAACAAAACTTTAGACTGGTCCAAATTGAAAGGAGTTGCAGATGACAATTCAAAGTAAACATAACTTTAGATTTTTCTACTTTATTGGTAGGAAACATTATGAACAAGAGTGCCATAGTCACAATATACGCCGCCACTATGCTGCTGTTTCACAGAAATAATTGTAGACACTACTTATTTTGACAGAACCAAATTCAAAACATTTGCAGACTACCTTTTCAAATTGTTAAGTTCAAACTGTTTGTTATGATTGATTGAATGTTAGGAGGAGTTGCTTTCACATGGCTGCAATTTCAATAAGCCCGAGATACTAAGTTTTAAGGGGGCATAATTCAGAGAAATTAATGAACCATAAAATCCTTGATCCATGTACATCTACAAATTAAAAAGATGACATTGACCAAGTTTCATTTAAATCAAGACAAAAAGTATAGGAGGAGTTGCGTTCACAAGGCTGCAATTTCAATAAGCCCCAGGTACATGTACTAAGTTTTAAGGGGGCATAATTCAGGAAAAAATTAATGAACAAACAAAAACCCAGAGACTAAGAGAATCTGATGAAATCTGTGTATTTAATTGCATTAACTAAGATCTTTTTAATCAAGATTTTATAAGGCCCCTTTTCCTGTTAAACTCTACAGATCAGACCCAATTTCGAAAGGGACAATTCTTATTATGGTACAATTATTCCGTGAATGTTGATGAGATTTGTGTGTTTACAAGGAAAAGTTAATGGGCAAAGGACTTGATGGATGCACACATGGATGCCAGACGGAAAAAAACATTGCTAGGCCTTGTTTGTATGGATTACCTTTTCAATGTTGAACATTATATTTTGAGTTTCAAGTGAATATCAGGCCATGGTCATAGCTCAGTGGTAGCGCCTAGGACTCCCTTATGCGATCCTGGTATTGATCCCCATGCCACAATAAATATCCTTTCCAACAATTGTCTACCCCCAATGGGTGGATAATTGTAAACCTAGGTGGGATGAGCAGCTAGAAGTTAGAAAAGACGTAGTGGTAACACTGGTGTGAGAAATACCAGGAATCCATGGTTAGGTGCTCCAGCCACCACAAAATACTGTTAAAAGTGGCATTGAACCCAAATCACTCAATCACTCATTCAAGTGAATATTTTCGAAATGTTATGTCTTAAACATATGACCCTTGCTAGATGCACAAAATGACAGGTACTAACACACGAACTTTGAACCTTGTATCTTGAAAACCATAGAAGAAATAAAACATTTTAAGTGTTTGGGTTAAATCTTAATAAAATGATAGAACTTTTGGGGTAAAAGGTTAACATTTTGGCCTTGGAAAAATGACCCTCTCTATGCACATTACAAAATGCAGGGACAAACCAACATTATATCTACAATAGCATAGAAGAAAAGGAAAACATTAACTTTTACAGACCAACAGTGTCTTCAATCTCTTTAAATGTATACCAGTCTTACATCTTGTTGTAAGGTAATTGGTTACTACATAGATTAAAGATTCTACTCTATCAATACAAACCTTGTACAAGCATCCAAACATCTCATTCTGACTGTATCCCCTATAATGATCTCCTCCCAATTGTCCTGCAATACAAAAATCAAGAGTGCTATAAATACAATCTATGTAGCCTCATTAAGGTCCCTTTTTCTGTTATACAGCGAAGAATAGTAAAAACCTTATAACATGCACTAGGTGACTAGAAATATTCTGTTAGAATTTCATGTTAATTTGTCAAGAAGCAATTAGTTTTTCATCAAGCCCGTTTTTCTGTGAAATACCCTAATATGGCAATATCCCCACAGTTGGCCTAAGGTCAGGTGACTAGGATCATTCTGTGAAAACTTAATTCAAATTCTTTCATAAATGTAGGAAGAGATGTTTTAACAAGATGTGGATAGATGGGCAGATGTTGGGATGGATTGACAGACAGAGAGACATACCAAGATGCACCCACCTGCTGTTTTTTCTTGAGGGGTGTAAAATAGCATCATTGAGTGAGAATGGGTTAATGGAAACATCCTCAGACTTGGAGTTATCATCATCATCATTTAGAGTCCCCCTGCGGGAACCAACCCAGGTATCCCCCGGGTCTTCCCTGGGTCGCTTGGAAGAGGGGAGGACCAGTTTACCCTCAGCCTCGGTATAGACAATATGCTGAGCACTATCGGTGTATTAAGGCCTATAATTTACAGACTTGAATAAATGTGTGTACCTACTCTACTGGTATTTGCACCCTGTGGTTTAAAAAGGAGGATAAAAAGAGAATTTAAAAAAGGATAAAAAGGAATGAGGAGGTAGAAGTTACCAGCCGCAAGCAGCAATAGAAAGACTCCCCAGGTAATTTCCCTAAGAAATTGGGGGAGGATATTTATACAAGCCTGTTTGATTATATACAATACAATAATGATAAAGTTTGTCTCTGATAAGTGGAACTAAACTATCGACCCTGGACAGGGGATCGACTTTCGACCCTGACTAGTCAAGATTTCAACCAGGATCGAGCAGAGACAGGACCCGACAGGATCCCACTCCCCTGACCCCACTGGGCCCGACCCCAGCAACCAGAATCCTGGATTTCTGTACACTAACCCAGGATAAGGGGGTTTATCAATATGTCTTGGAAAATTTGGAGTTAGATCCAAGATTTGACAAACATCCTTTCCATCAGGGGCAGAGTAGCTGGTGATTCATATTGTAAAGTTGGTTTATAATGGTGTCAGAAAATGACAGGAACAATTGAACAATTCCTTGCCCTGCTCACCTACAAAATAGAGGCACTAAAGTGCCTGTATCACTCTAAAGGCCTCAATGTATAGATAAGCAAAGGGTGTTTTTAGAAATTCAATATAAACTGAATCATCTTTGCTACTTCTGGCAAATAATTCTAGTCACTGAAATCTTTGAAATAGTCCTAGGGAAGCATTTCAAGTGTTACACTGTTTAAAAAAATCAAGTCTAGTTATTCATTTATAAAATTCATTTTCCAAGTCAGATGGAAAGGTCTTCACAAATTTTCTCTGTATACCATATACGAACATAAGCCATGACAATAAAAGCTATGTTTTTCAACCAATCAAAATTATATAAAGGAATCTGACGAAGAGTTGTCTGAGGATCAGCCCTTCGAAATTTGGTTTTATTCATCTACAGGAAGTTTTCTGATTATATTAGACCCCCCCAACATATTTTTCATCCAATCAAAGAAATATAATAAAAGATCTCCAAAGGATAATTCCTGTGAACTTTGGTTGAAATCAATCTACTAGCTTCTGAGAATTTTTTTTTAAGTTTTTGCCATACACCATATATGGAAATAAGCCCCTCCTATTTAAGACATGTTTTTCATCCCATCAAAGTTCTTTTAAATGATCTGATAACAAGAGTGCCATAGTCACAATATACGCCGCCACTTTGCTGCTGTTTCACGAAAATAATTGTAGACACTACTTATTTGACAGAAGAAAATTCAAAACATTTGCAAGTATCATTTTAATCAAGACAAAAAGTTAGGAGGAGTTGCGTTCACAAGGCTACAATTTCAATAAGCCAAAGGTACTAAGTTTTAAGGGGGCATAATTCTGGGAAAAATTAATGAACCACATAATCCTTACTTCATAAACATCTACCAATTTAGGTTAAAACATCGACCAAGTTTCATTTATATCCAGCTAGAAACTTAGAAGGAGTTGCATTCACAAGGCTGCAATTTCAATAAGCCTCAGAGACTAAGTTTCAAGGGGGCATAAAACAATGAACCATATAATCCTTACTTCATGCACATCTACTAAATAAGGTTATAACATTGACCAAGTTTCAAAAAGATCCAACAAGAAACTTAGTAGGAGTTGCGTTAACAAGGCTGCATCTTCAATAAGCCCCAGATGCTTAGTTTTAAGGGGGCATAATTCAGGGAAAAAATAATGAACCATAAAAACCTCACTTCATGCACATCTACCAATTTAGGTTATAACATCCACCAAGTTTCATTTAGATCCAGCCAGAAACTTAGAAGGAGTTGCATTCACAAGGCTGCAATTTCAACAAGACCCTGAGACTAAGTTTCAAGGGGGCATAACTGAAGCAAAAATCAATGAACCATAAAATCCTTACTTCATGCACATCTACCAATTAAGGTGATTACATTGACCAATTTTCAAAATATCCAATGAGAAACTTAGGAGGAGTTGCGTTCACAAGGCTGCAATTTCAATAAGCCAAAGATACTAAGTTTTAAGGGGGCATAATTCAGGAAAAAATTAATGAACAATAAAATCCTTACTTCATGCACATCTACCAATTTAGGGTATAACATCCACCTAGTTTCATTCAGATCCCACCAGAAGCTCAGGAGTTGATTCACAAGGCTGCAATTTCAATAAGCCCCAGAGACTTAGTTTTAAGGGGGCATACCTGAGGCAAAAATCAATGAACCATAAAATCCGTACTTCATGCACATCTACCAATTACGGTGATAACATTGACCAAGTTTCTAAAAGATCCAACCAGAAACTTAGGAGGAGTTGCGTTCACAAGAAAAGTTGGCATACGTACGTAAAGATGGACGGATGGACAGATGGACGAACGGATGGATGGACGGACAGACGGAGAAGATGATGCCAATATACAACCGCCTCCGGCAGCGTATAAAAAGTCTTCAAAGGATCATTCCTGTAGAATCTTATTGAAATCAATCTACTAGTTTCTGTTAAAAAGATTTTTGAAGCTTTCATCAAATAGGGAAATTAGCCTCACCCATTAAAGCTTTGTTTTTCATCTGATCAAAATTTTTTGAAGGAATATCATAAAGGATTTTTCCTGTGAAATTTTTCAAAGACTTCACCATATATTGAATTAGCCCCGCCATTTAAACCATGTTTTTCATCTGGTCTAAATTCTTTAAAATAATCTGCAAAGGGTCACCCAAGGAGAATTCCTTTAGAATTCGGTTGAAATCCATTAACTGGCTTCTGTGGAGAAGATTTTTAAAGCTTTCACCATATTTGGAAAAAGCCCAATCCTTGCTGCCGATTAAAGCCATGTTTTTCATCCATGCAATATTCTTTGAAAGAATCTGATAAAGGGTCACCTGTAAAATTTGGTTAAATTTTGTTCAGTACTCTCTGAGGGGAAGATTTTAAAGTAAAAGTTAAAAGACTGATGGAAGATCTCACAGACAGCCAGAGTAGCTAAAAAGCTTAACAAAAATGGCAGCCAATGTTGGAGTTTAAAACTAACTTCTGTTCTAAATTGCTAATTTCATTAATTGACTGATTATTTGATCAAGTGTTGCGATTGGTGAATTGCTGATATACACAAAAGAAAGGAAAAATTGGCCCTCAATGATGGAAAATAACTGGTCATTTTAATTCCTTTTTAACCCTTTAACAAATAATTGTCACAATCTTGAAACAATTAATAAAAATGGTTTCAGAGAAACATTGCAAGAAAAAGAAATTTCTGGAAATAAGAATTTTACATTTTCTTGTGTTATTTTGCACTAATTTTTCAGTTCACATGCACCATGAAATAATGTCAGCATCTTCTTTCAATTAGAAACAGTAAAATTGTTTTCCTCTGGTAATGGTTTAACCCTTACCTACATTTGATGCCCTTCAAAAGAAATCTTTAGAAAACATTGTTGAAAATGAAGAAATTGCCGTAGGCAACTTCTTTATATTTGGACAGGTCCAAAATTTTTTTGATTGGTAATGAGTTGAAAATAGAATTCTTCAAGATAGTAAACTCACCTCATCAAAAGCTAGTGAACCTCCTACAATGATATTAGGTCTGAATGATTTCATGGTGACACTCCGTGTTAGGTGCTTGTTTAATTCTGCTAGTGATGATTCTGTAAGTAGCAAGTAGGAACCCCAGTCTGCAAACCCACTCTGTAACAACAGGTTAATTTAAGCCTTGTCATGCTGAACCCGGAGTATTCCGGTTTTGGCAGGAGATGTAGACTAAGATCAGACTGCACTTATGTGCAGGCTGATCTTAGTCTATACCTCCTGCTTGTACTTTTCCTGCCATAGTTGTGTATGAAGATGTTTTCTAAAAGAAGTGTTGATTTTTTAACAACAAGTTCTATCAGTGCTTTCAGACCTTTGATTTGACAGCAATTCATTAAGATGATTTATACAGCATGACAAGGGTTAACATACAAAACAATATTTTAGATAAGTCTAAATTGAAAGAAATTGTAAACAACAATTTAAATTTGTTGAAATTTTATAAATCTTTGTCTTTCTCGGTAGAAAACATTGTGGGAATTTCTTCATTTCCTACAATGTTTTTCCTGATCTTTTTTCTTCAAGGTCATAAAAAAGTGGGGTTATGTTGGAATGGATTAAAGAAGACAATATAAATACAACCACCTCTCCTTAAAATTATCAACTTAGTATATGATGACATTTATTGGCACAGTATGCATTGAAATGCAACAATATTTTCTCTTTGTTTCAATATATCCCTGTTTTTTACTCAACCCATTCACACACAGCAAAATTTAAACTGGTCTAAATTGCAAGAGTTTGCAGACAACCAAACTGTTTTTCATTTGTATATTTCTTTGATGCATTCCACTCTTTGGAGAAATCATTTGAAAACTGATTCTGTGTTAGATTTGAAAACACTTAATTGAAAGGAGTTGCTGATGGCAATTTACAGTTTATCAAAATTTCCAATTTTTCAACTCTTTTAGTAGAAAAAAATATTGAAAATGAAGAAATTGCTTTCTTCATTTTACACAACTTTTTCCTGTTGTTGTTTTTCTAAAGAGGTGTCAAAAAGCGTAATTGTGTTGGAATGGGATGTGTGTTTGCTAAACATTCAAAATATGATGACAATACCTAAGCAAAGCAAGCTTCACCTACAATAAAATTTTAGACTTGTCCATATTGAGAGAAGTAGCAGACATCATTTTCAAGTTTGTGGAATTTTACAATTCTTTGTATTTATGGGTAGAAAACATAGTGGGGAATGAAGAGTTGCTCGTTCCATAATTTCTTAATTTTCCACAATGTTTTCTAAATCCCCTTTCTAGAGGGGTGTCCAAAAGCCACATTGAATGAGAATAAGTTAACCCATTACCACACAGTGACGCTTTTGGATGCCCCTCAAGAAAAATGAGTAGAAAAACATTGTGGAAAATGAAGAAATTGCTTGTGACAAGCAATTTCTTGTTTTTCCACAATGTTTTCTACCAAGAAAGTTGAAAAAATCTAAAAATTCATCAACTTTAAATTGTTGTCTGCAACTCCTTTGAATTGGACCAGTCTAAAATTTTGTCGTGTGGGAATGGGTTAAACAGTGGAACAAAGGATCTGCTCCAATTAACCAATTTCAAAGTGACAAAATTTTACACAGGTCAAAATTTACAGACATTGCAGAAGACAAATTTTATTTGATGAGATTATAGGATCAACTAGCCTTGGGTCGTAAAACATTATGGATAATGAAGAAATTGCTTGTTACACGAAAATTTGGACCAATCCTGCCTTTCAAGGCTCGTCAAAAAAGCTTTTGAAAGCACTGCTGAAAATGAAAAAAATGCAAGCAACAAGCTATTTCTTCATTATTGACAGAGTTTTAGGCAACAAAAAGACAAAGATTATTGAAATTGTCATCAACTAAAAATTGTCATCTACAAAATATTCAAATTTGGACCAGTGTTAATTTTCGTTGTCTGACACTGGGTAAACCCATGCCTATACTAAATTTTTTTTAGACTGGTCCAAATTGAAAGAGGCAGAAGACAATAAATTCAAGTTGATAAAATTTTAACTCTTTTCATCTTGTTAGATAAAAAGTTACACACAACATCGTCAGCTAGAGTGCTTGTTTCCCAAGGCTTTGCTTCATCTATAAAGTTTCTCTGAGCACAATCGTCTGTATACTGCATCAATCTGTATCCCTCTGCACCAAAAAACTTCGATAACCAGTTGGCTGCTTCATCCCCACAGTCAATACCCTCTACCTGGGCATCATGAATCCAGATCCTTCAGTATATAGAGGAGAACTGATTGTATCAGTAGAAAATTTGTTCATTCAATTTCCTTAACCCTTCCTGTTTTGCAAAATTTTAGACCTGTCCAAATTCAAAAGTTTTGCAGATGACAATTTAAAGTCAATTTTATTGAAAAAATAATAATTCATCAGGGTAGAAAACATTGTTGAAAAAGAAGAAATTGCTTGTTACAAGCAATTTCTTCTTTTTCAACAATGTTTTCTCAATTATAAAACCACAGGGATGTAAAAACTAGGGATCGAACAGGAAAGGGTTAATCCATTACCAGGAGACAAAATTAAGACAGGTCTACATTGAACGGAGATACAGATAACAATTTAAAGTTCATGAAATTCTAGAATTTTTCAAATTATTTGGTAGAAAACATTGCGGAAAATGAAGAAATTGCTTTTGGCAGGCAATTTCTTCTTTTAACACAATGATTTCCCTACCAATTTTCTTAAGGGTGTCAAAAAGCATCATTGTGTGGGAATGGGTTAACTCATTACATGATTGCAGAATTCTAGACAGGTCCAAAGTTAAAGATATTGCAGGTGACAATTTTTTGTTGACAAAATTCTTTGAATTTTGGGTTAGAATACATTTTGGATGATGAAAAAATTGTCTGTGACAAGCATTTTTTTTCAATTTCCACAATGATTTCAAATCTTCTTTCTTGATGGACATAAAAAAAGTGGGGCTGTGTGTGTGGAAATGGGTAAACAACTAAGGTTTTCTAATGCAAGAATAGAAAAAAATATCAGGAGAGCTCCTAAATAATCGTAATGGTTCAAGTATGACAAATGACAAGAAACATTGCTAAGTTGCCAGGCAACATACAGTCAGGACATGTTTATACGGATGTCCTTAAACCGGATTATTCGCAATCCAGAAATATTTAATATTTTGATGGGAACAGATTTTTTGTTCATAAATTGTAACTTATAATCCGGAAATTTTTGTTCCAGAACTGGACAGAAATGATCAGGAACGAAATATTAAAATCTGAATAGATATGATTCAATTATCCGGATCGAACCCATCCAAACGAATTGTTTTGATTGGACTATTGACAAGTGTGAATAAACAAAGTTGTCGTCTGGTCAAATTTGATGGCAGACATTCACACTTTATACCCCAGACCCGTGTGTAGGTGACGACCTGACAAGCGCGTCAATACCTATTGTACTGTTTATCTTTTATTTTTTTCTCAGAAATTAAAACCGGCACTTCCTCGGTCCGTACTAGAAAAATCTATCCAATTTGTCACCAACAAGTCAAAACCCAAAAGTCGAAAGTTTATAGGGAAATAAAACTCGTTATCTGGCAACTGAAAATTAACCCCAAGCTTTCTGACCAAACAAACGAAACAAATGAATATTTTAAGTTATATTATGAGGTAAACAAATTTTGGTGCAGTTTATGCTACTTTTGGGAGGAAAGGTGATCAAAGGCGCTGCCGCCAAATGTTTGGCTATTTTTGGGACAGTTTCTGGAGTTGACACGTGCAAGACGAGGACCCCCTGAGAATTTTTACCCTTGTTATTATCTATGATTTAATCGGCTGTCTGAACTTTTTTAAATATCTGATATAATTTACAAAAAGATAAAATGAATTTGTTTTTCAAACAACAGGTAGGTTTTACTTTTTAATGGAATACATTAACGAACCATGTTTTTTCCTCATGGTCAGATTTAGTAGTTTTGTATCAACCAAGAAAACTGCCCTTATTGTCGATTGCCATCATTATAATTACAACATTTTATTCTTACCTGGGCTATTATACAAAGGCACATGAGGTCAAATATTCATACAAAATTGCTTATCCAGAAATACTCTTTTTCCGGACAATGCCACCGTGGACCAAAGTGTCCGGAATAAGGCGTCGTGACTGTATATGGAAAATAGGTCAAAGTGAAATTAAATTTGAAGCAAAAGAAACAGTTATGAAAGTAAAATCTGTTCAATTAGAAAGGTGAATCTAGGTTTGACACTCCTATTAAAACATTACCAAATGACAAAAAATTAGACTGGTCCAAATTGAAAGCAGTTGTAGATAATATGTTGATGTAAAAACAAATGCCAAATATGGTAGAAAACACTGTCAGAAAAGAAGACATTGCTTTAACCCATTTCCACACAACAAAATTTTGGACTGGTTTAAATTCAAAGAAGTTTCAGACGACAATTAGAAGTTGATGAAATCTTTCAAATCCGTGTCTTTTGGAATAGAAAACATTGTGGATAATGAAGAAATTGCTTGTACCACACTGAGGGGCGTATAAAAGTGTCATTGTGTTTGAATGGCAATCAGCAATATCCTATTCTCTCGAACAGTTTTCTAAAGCTAAGATTAGTGCATCAAGGGCAGGATTGTGTGGTATCTTTAAACTTGTGTAGTATAACATTGGCCTTTTCTCCTGTTCTTATAATGTTTCATCTGTGATCATATAGCAGATAAATTAAATTCAACAACTCAAAACTTCTTTTAATCATTCAATATTTAACCCATTCCCACTCAATCCCACTTTTTTACACATCTCAAGGAAAAGGCTTTGAAGAACAAGCAACTTCTTCAAAGGAAATATTTTCTAAATTCCCCCAACTTGAAATTGTCGTCTTCAATTCCTTTAAATTTGAACCTGCCAAAGATTTTGTCATGATGAAATGGGTTAATATGTCTAAACATTCATTGACTATGAAGTACATCTTCTGACCTCTCAGAAATGCTCGTTCAAGAAAGTATTGGTAGCAGAGTGGCGTGTTTGTCTTTGACCCATCAGCATATTTAGTATGATTTCATGGATTTGGACCAGTACTACTCTATCTATTCCTTCATAAAAGAAATATATGAGCTTCCATAATAGGCTCAACTGTGTGGTAATGTGTTAAGTGTACATGGTATCATCAATGTTTTCAGTGTTACCTTTCCGGAGTTCCAGTTCTCTCAATCGGTATCGTCAAAACAGGCGTATCAGGGGCAACAACCTCTATCACATCATCTTGTATCATAACTTCGATAAGCGCCATCTTACCATCTTGTCGTTGTGACATAAACCTTCCATTAGGTCTAATAACTACCCAGTGTCTGTAAATACATGCATCGCAAACTGAAGTATTACAGTGTGAATCAACAAGTATCACTTTTTGTCAATTAACTTACTATGATAAAAAAATTTTTAGCCTTGTCAAAATTGAAATAGGTTGCAGACAACAATTCAATATTCCTAAACGATGAAAAACAATTAACCCTTGTCATGCTGAACCCGGAATATTCCGGTTTTAGCAGGAGGTATAGACAAAGATCAGCCTGCACATAAGTGCAGTCTGATCTTGGTCTACACCTCCTGCTTGTACCTTTTCTGCCAGAAAAGTTTTTTAATTGATTTTCAAAAGAAATATTGATTATTAAGTAACAAGTGCTATCAATGCTCTCATCCCTTTGATTTCAATGCAATTTCGTGAGAGATTTTATACAGCATGGCAAGGGTTAATACATTTCAGAAATGCTTGATATATATAATTTCTGCTTTTCTCAGAAATTTTCTCATAGAGCTTTAATCCATTACCACCTGAGGAAATTGTAGACTGGTCCAAATTGAAAGGAGTTGCAAGCAATTTCTCTAGGGGCGTCCAAAAGCGTCACTGTGTGGGAATGGGTTATATGTCATATTTCTTTGTCAAATCAAAATACAGGATTGGGAAGGAATCAGTCAAATAAAGAAAACAAGATGTGTTTTTGAAAAACAATGGCCCTGCTGTATATGAGTGTGTTATTTTTGGCGTTTGACCTTGGTATGTGACCTTGACCTTATCACATGACCTTGACCTTGACATGAGGAAATGGGTAATATGGAGATGTATCATCATACCAAATATGAGCATTGTATCTTAAATAGGTTGAGTGTAACTGGCAATTTTTTTTGGTTAAGTTTTGCAGACAGACAGACAAACAAACAGACAGACGAACAGACAGACAATGGTAAAACAATATGCCCCCAATATTTCGATGCTTGAGCATAAAAAAACAATTCCAGTCGCACAAGAAAAATGATTCAACTGGTCTATATTATCTATTGACACTTGGTACAGCAGAATGTTGGACTGATACACAGCAAAGCACATACAGTACACTGTTAAATAATTGAACATGTGCATCTGTCTATCAAAGAATCAATCAAGAAATCAAATCATATATTTAGACGGAAAGGGAACTTTGAACTCCAATAATGTCTGACATTTATTTGAAGCATTTCTGTTGGTTTTGCAACTTAAACGTCATAACTACAGTTTCTTTAAGCTGTAGTTATGACTTAAGGGTTTCAAACCAACCATTTTACTATTTTGTTACATGTTACTGATCATAAATTTGACAAAATAAGGCCATTTAATACCAAAGTGAATCTTCCTGTCATGGTTGACGCCCCTCAAGAAAACAATTGGGAAAACATTGTGAAAATGAAGAAATTGCATGTAACAAGCAAAATCTTTATTTTACACAATGCTTTCTTAAAAGAAAGTTGAAAATCTAATAATTCTTAAACTTAAGAATGTTGTCTGCAACTCATTTCAATTTAAACCAGTCTTAATTTTTGCTGTCTGGAAATGGGTTAAACTGGAATTTCACGTAGACAATTTGCTGAATACTAAAGACCAATTGCAGGCTAAATTGCATAGTGATTACCACTCAAAAGTAACCCTCTTTAGATATTAATATTGTAAAAATTTGGGAAAAGCGGGTCATCGGTGACTTGTTTTCTTGAACTCCCCAAAAATATTTTCCGACGATGTATATTATGTATATGTATTGGGGTAATCAAAACTTTGAACTGTTGATGATTTAACCCATTCCCACTCAATTACACTTTTGGACGCCTCTCAAGGAAAAGGCTTTAGAAAGCATTGTGGGAAATGAAGAAATTGCTTGTCACAAGCAATTTCTTCATTATCCACATTGTTTTCTAACCCAAAATACGAAGATTTTTAAAACCTCATTACTTTGAAATTATCATCTGCAACTTCTTAGAGTTTGGTCTAAAATCTTGTTATCTGGTAATGGGTTAAGAGGCTTATGAAAATGAAATTAAAAAACTAACCGATCTGAAACTTGATCAACCTTAAGTCCCCGTTTTGAACATTCAGCTTCTTTCACATATACACCTTTACACGATTTAATCGGATAGCATACTAGTTCTGTCACAGTTCCCACTCGTTCAAACCTCTTTTTGCGATTTTCTTTTATCCACCATGCCACAGTGAACTTTAGAGCCGCTGCAGCAGCTACTCCCATGACGATTTTGGATCCGGTTCCAAGGCTATCGAACATTTTGTACGAGAACTATCTGGAAAATAAAAGCAGTAACTACAACTCCGAAACAAACAAGAGCACTGCATTTGGATGTCAATGCTTGGCTGTTCAAGTGTTTGATAGTGGGTTAAGCTTCATAGAGAAAAAGGGTCACAATTTGTTCAAAATTATATTCAGAGTTATTCTGTTTTTGGTATAGATTGCTCTTTTGATAGTGTACTACATTCTGAGTTTGAAGTGAATGCGCTCAGTATTACCAGAGATATCACAAAATGTCTCAGTTTTTGTGATACAGGTGCAGACATTGACTCAGACAGAGACAAGGACCTGGCCATAGCAATAACTTGGGTTTTCTCTGAAAACAGAAGAGCGAAAAATTGATAGTGACTATGTCTATTGGAACCATTTCCATAAAACCCCAATTTTTTAACCCCCCCCCCCTAACAAAAAAAGTTGGGAAAAACATTGAGGGGAACTTGGAAATAACTTGTTACACTTTCTCCATTTTCAATATTTCTTTCCACCCAAAAAACAAAACAAATCAAAATCTAAGTAGAATGATAAAAATAATGTCTTAATTTAACTAGGCAACACAATTGGGTTGAACAAGTCTTCCCTATGGGCCTCTGCAAATATTTACAAAGACAAAGCATGTTAATAATTATGTACAACAAAAAAAAACATTTTACCAATCAATAAAAAAAAGGAAAACATAGTTATGAAAAAATGACAAATTCTCCAAGCTTCAGGATTTTTCCATAGATATTATCATAGGTTCCTATAAATACCATTCTGAAGGATTTTTAATGATAAATCAATAGTTTTATTAATACATAGTGAAAAACCAAAGCATTGTTGGGAAAGATAAATAACTTTGACAAAGCAGTAATGTTTCACTTTTTAATGCATCTGCGCTAATGTCTTTGATACAAAACTTCTTTGACATTTCCATCTCTACCATGTGCATTTTGACCAGTCTGAATGTTTCAGATTGATATTAGTAAACAAACTAGACAGAAAATAGATAGACATGAATTGTGTCGATCCCTCATCAGGTAGAGCCAAAAAGGGAAGTTATTCTTGAAAAAAAGAAATAAGAAATTCTGCTCAGCAATCTACCATAATAATAATTTTAACCATTGTATTGCTGATCCAAAAATATTTCTGTTTGACAGGAGGTATAGACAAAGATCAGCCTGCAGACATGAAGTCAGATCCAAGTCTACATCACCTCTGTGTCCATTTTAAGCCAGATTTGTTTATAAAACTCACTTTTAAAAGAAACTTTCGCTCCTGACTATCAGGACTTTCAGTGCTTTCACTCCTCTGAGATTAATGTGGAAAAACAAAAGTAAAGTATACTTGTACATTTAAAGATAAACAAATTGAAAAATCTGTCATACCTTCAAATCTAAATCAACATAAATCAGTATAAAATATGGTGAGACAATACTTTCTGTTACACATAACCAGACAACAAAATTTTAGACTAGTCCAAATTCAAAACATTTGCTGGCAAAAGTTCTTTAATAACGATTATTTTTTAAAAATATTCACTTTTGACCTAGAAATCATAGTGGATAATGAAGATAATTTACTTGTAAAATCCCATTCAATGACATTTCTTGCCGCCCATCAAGAACAACATAATGTAAAATGAAGAAAATGCTTGCAACATGCAATTTCTTCATTTTCCACAATGTTTTCTACATAATAAGTTTAAACCCATTCCCTCACTGAAATTTTGAAAGAAGATGCAGACGACAATTTCAAATTGATGAAATTCTAAAATTCTTTGTCTTTTGTGGCATAAAACATTGTGGACATAGAAGAAATTGCCTGAAACAAGCAATTTCTTCTATATCCGTAATATTTTCCAAACCTTTTTGCTTGAGAGGCGCAAAAAGGAAGGATCGTGTGGGATAAATTTTTTTTCATGTGTTGGCATAAAAAAGCATTGTGTGTGAATGGGAATAAAGTTCACAATTTAATGACCTTGAAAATCTTTGCTGTCAGAACTTGTCTCTTAATACTTTGATAACAGAACCTCCTTTTGGTAGCTATTAAACACTGCATAGTTAACCCACTCCCACACAATGACGCTTTTTAACGCCCTTCAAGAAAAACTATTGGGAAAACATTGGGAAAAAGAAGAAATTGCTTGTAACAAGCAAATTCTTCATTAAACAATGCTTTCTTCAAAGAAAGTTGAAAAAATCTAAAATTTCATAAACTGTAAATTGTCTTCTGCAACTTCTTTCAATTAGGACCAGTTAAAAATTTTGCCATCTGGTAATAGGTTAACAAATTAAGAGATTAACAAATTAATGAGAATTTTACCTAAATAAATATTATATTTACATGAAATACTAAAAACACAACAAGATCCAAACATACGTGCCAAATACAGCAACTCAACAAATTTTATCCCTTCTTTATCAGTGAACCAGTAACCTTAAAACAGAATTGAGAACAAGGGCTGTTTAAAAAGAACTACTACTGCAACACTGAATGATAAGATGAATCTGTAAGCTATTTAACCCACTATCAAACAACAAAATATTAGATTCAAAATGACACATGCAGACACATGCGTTTTGACAAAAATATGGTTATAAGATTCGTAAAATCTGGAAATCAAAGTATCATATTGTCAGACGGTAACCAAAATGTAACAACAACTTTGCTCAAGCTGTAGTTGCAACACTTTAATCAACAATTGACGGAAATCATAAAACAAGAGGGCCATAGCCCAAAAGTGCTCAACTGAAATATTAGGCAGTCAATATTCTGACCAAATATAAATTGATTTGAGACAAAAATGTGTGCTGTAGAGTGCACACAATCCAATTTCCAAGGGTTTGACCCTATGACCAAGTTTTTGACCCCACATGACCCAATGCTGATTTTGTACATGATTTCATGGAGGCAAACATTCTGAACAAGTCTCAAGACATTTGATCTAAAATTGTGGCCCCTAGAGTGCACACAAAATGTTGACGGACACAGCTAGATCCCCAAAGTTTACCTTGTGTTCTTTATCATCATTATTTTTATTGTTATTATTTTTAACATTATTTTCAGTAGCTATAAGTCTCTGACACGTAAAAATGCAAGACTGTTGCTATTTCGATGAGAGATTGTTTGGGTATGGAGTTAACCTATTACCACATAATCAAATGCTAATCAAACATTAAAAAAGTAACTAAAACACACCAGTACAGAAAAAATTGCTTGCTTCTATGAACTAAAAATTGCCATTTACAACTTCTTTGAATTTGAACGAGTCTAAAATTGTGCTGTCTGGTAATGGGTTAAAAGTACATTGTAGAAAAGATTTCCAAGAATTTCATTGCAAATCTGATAATTAACCCTTGTCATGCTGTATAATTTACCTAACTGGAATTCTGCAAATCAAAGGGCTGAAAGCACTGATAGAACTTATTGTTCAAAAATCAATATTTCTTTAAGAAATCAACTTCATAACAACTCTGGCAGGAAAAGTACAAGCAGGAGGTGTATACTAAGATCAGCCTGCACATAAGTGCAGTCTAATCTTAGTCTTCACCTCCTGCAAAACCGGAATATTTTGGGTTCAGCAACACAAGGGTTAAGAAAGCTACATTTTACGATATTTTGGAAAACAATTCTTGACATTAATTTCAATCTTTATCTACGTCCTTTAACCCATTATCAGACAATAATTTTTAGACTGGTCAAAATTGAAAGGAGTGCAGACTACAATATAAAGTTTACTTTCTGGATACAAAACATTATGGGAAAAGAAATAATTTCTTGTTGCATGCAATTTCTTCATTTTACGCAATATTTTTCCAATTGTTTTTCATGAGGGCCATAAAAAAGGGTTGTTGTGTGGGACTGGGTTAAAGCGGATCTTGAACAGTTCATGGTTGAAAGTTTTTGGCACGCAATTTCCAAATTTTCAACATTAACCCTTTTACTGTTTTTCAATATTCTATACTTGTCCAAATTCAACATGAACCATCCTCTGTGAAAGAAAATATTATTGAAAAAGAAAAAAAAGTTTGTTACAAGCAATTTATTCTTTTTCCACAGTATTTTTTCCAAGCATAATATCTCAGGGACATAAAAATCAGGGATTGTATGAGAAAGGGTTAAAAACATTCAGATATTTGAAAAAAGGGGAATTTCCTGGTTTTGTAATGAAATGACTTGAAAAAAGAAATAAAGAAAAGAAAAAAAAAATTCATGTTTAGTAATGCCAAATACATGTACGTCGACAACGTACAACCTGAATGAAACTGGAATTCATCTAGTAAATACATTATCTTTTGATTTCAACGAACTGCATCTTGTTTGTAGTTTCTATGAGGTTTCAATTACATCATTGGGTTTTGCTAGCATTTCAGTCATTATCATCATCCCCTACAGACAAACGACCTCACCTGATAAATTCTGATGTTTCAAAGAAGGGAACATTAAGGAATATACTACATTAAATGATATCTTTCGGGGAATTTAGTAGATTTAACAGGGGTTGAAAATGACCTTTATAACCGTTGGAAGAGCAGACACTTTTCCTGTATCAAATTTTCATGAAAATCTGATCAAGAGTCACTTTAATCTAAATCATGTCTGTAGGAAATTTAAAATATAAAATATTTGCTAAATCCATTACCAGACAACACTATTTTAGACTGGTCAAAATTGAAAGACATTGTAGATGACAGGAATAGAGTGATTAAATTTTGGTAATCTATGTATTTTGGGTTGGAAACATTGTGGCTAATGAAAGAATTGCTTGTAACAAGCAATTTCTTCATTTTCCACAATGTTTTCTAAAGCATTTTTCTTGAGGCGCGTGTGGGAATGGGTTAACCCATTATGTTACTGTTTAAGACACCAAACCAACAAAAGTGCCTCACATAAATGTCAGGTTATGTCAAAGTTTACTTCCAGTCTAAAGGAATGATCTGATTGATCAATTGACCAATTATGGCTGTCAATCAAGGACTTAATTAACCAATCAAATAGTTCATTCAGCCTGGATTTAAGATTTGAACTCCATCATTGGAAGCAATTTTTGTCAGCTTTTCTGTTTGTTTAACGACTTAAACGTTGTTACTACAGCTTTTTCAAGCTGTAGTTACGATGTTTAGGTCGCCAACCATCCATTCTACCTTTTTGTTACATGTTTCTTGCCATAAATTTTGCAAACTAACGCTGTTAAAAAATCGAAGCGGGACTTCCTGTCGGAGTCGCTGGGTGTGGTAAGGCAGTAAGTGGACAAGGCCAACAATTGGTCAATTTATTCTTTGATTGAAAGCCACTATCCATCATTTACAAAACATCAGTTTTGCAAGGAATAGACTGGATAATGTAAAAGTTAGACTGTTTTTAAATGAGTAAATATGCTTGCTGTTAGTTAACCCTTTCCCGTAAAATCACTTGTTTTCACGACCCAAATGTTTTGAATTTGGGGAAACATTGCAGGGAAAGAAGAAATTGCTTGTTATAAGCAATTTCTTCTTTCCCTTCAATGTTTTCTACATTTTACAGTGGTTATTTCTCAATTCAAATGCTCTTTGATTTTTTGTCTGTAACCTCTTTCAAATTGATCCAGTCTAAAATTTTGTTGTATGGGAAAGGGTTAAACCATTTCCACACAAGACAATTTTAGACTGGTCCAAATTCAAAGGAGTTGGATGCAACAATTTAAAGTTTATGAAAAGTTAGATTTTTTCAACTTTCTGAATAGAACGACTTTGGAAAATGAAGAAATTGCTTGTTACAAGCAATATTTTCATCTCACACAATGTTTTCTCCATTGTTGTTCTTGAGGTTCATTGTGTGAGAATGGGTTAAATAATCTGTAAACAATATTTCTTTCTGTCCCTTTTTCATGTGGCTATGGTTGTATTGCCAAATTTTCACTATTTTCTGCATGGTTATTATATTTCTTCATGTATATAATCATGGAAGAGGGAGGATTTTGTTTATAATTTATCTTATATCTTTTTTGTAATTTTTTGCCTAAGGATATTCTGATACAAAATTGAGCTAATTATCTTCTAACTGAGTGATTGTTTATATAACCTGCAAGACTAAACCCCTCTAATCCTGACTCTTTCAAATTTGCAGCTAGAATTTAGAATAAATTCTAAACCCATTCCCAAACAATTACACTTTCTGAAGCCTCCAAGAAACAAGATGGCTATTGGCCCTGGTGCGCTCCCCCGAGATAAAGACTCTTTTTCTTTCAACTGTCAAATTTAACCTTAAGGCTAGGATTATGATAAATGGAGTTTTCAACTGATTTCAATTCTTTTAGCTAATTTTGAAAGGGCCATCTAAGAAAAAGTTCTGCCAAATTTGGTTGAAATTGGTGCTGTGGTTTTGGAGGAGATATTAGTTAAAAATCCCATGTTTCTATACCCCCCCCCCCCCCCCGGCTTTAAACCCGGGGATCTGATGGTAATGATTTTAGCTATTTTGAAAGAGGTCAATATACTGATGTTTCATGCAAAATATCAAGGCTCTAGGCCTTCTGAATCAAGAGAAGGAGCTTTTAAAAGATTTCTTTTTTAATTTCACTTTTCAACTGATTTCTATTCTTTTAGCTATTTTAATAAGGAACCAACTAAGGAACATTTCTGCCTAATTTGGTTGAAATTGGCCCTGTGGTTTGGGAGGAGATGTCATTTTAAAGATTAAAAATCGGAAAACCTGTATGTTCATATTTTGTCAGGAAATTTTCGTTTCTTTCTTTAAAAAGATGGCTTTAACCCATTCCCACAAATTGACACTTTTTGATGCCCCTCAAGAAGAAGAATTGTAACAAGCAATTCTTCCTTTTTCCACAATGTTTACTACCCAGAAAGGTGAAAAATTCTAAAATTTCATCAACTTTAAATTGTCGTCTTCAACTCCTTTTGATTTGTACCAAATTTTGTCTTTTGGTAATGAATTGAATAAATAGGGTGTGCAAGTGCAGAGTCAAAGCATGACCCCAGGCACATTCTCAAAACTACCTTTGTAGAGGGCCACCAATTGATTCTTTATTATGAAATTATGAAACCTTCATGCCATATATGGTTTGCCAGAGGTAGATTCTTTTGTAAAATCGGGTGTGCTTGGAGGAGCTTAACCCATTACCAGATGGCAAAATTTTATACTGGTCCAAATTGAAAGGAGTTAAAGACAACATTTAAAAGTTAATGAAATTTTAGATTTTTTTAACTTTCTCAGTAGAAAACATTGTGTAAAATGAGGAAATTGCTTGTCACAAGGAATTTCTTCATTCTACACAATTTTTACCCAATTGTTTTTCTTGAGGGGCATCCAAAAGCTTCACTGTGTGGAAATGAGTTAAACCATTCCCACACAATGACACGTTTTTATGCCCCACAAGAAAACAGTTAAGGAAAACATTGTGTAAAATTAAGAAATTGCTTGAATCAATTATACTCAATGTTTTCTACCCAAAAAGTTAACCCATTCCCACCAAATCCCTCCTTTTTACACCCCTGAATAAAATAGCTGCAGAAAACATTGAGGATAAAGGATTGCATCAAGCAATTTCTTCACTATCCACAATGTTTTCTATCCAAAAAGACAAAATACATTAAAATTCCTTCATCTCAAAATTATCGTCTACAACTTCTTTCAATTTGGACCAGTCTTAAATTTTGTTGTTTGGAATGGTTTAATCAACCTATTTCAATTTGGAACAGTCTAAAGTTTTCTTGTTGTAATGGGTAAAATGACCAATAGGATTTATTTTATCCATACTTATATAGGGCCTCCCGGTGGTGAGCACGACCTCATACTTTGTCAGGAAAATATTTTCTCTTTTTAAGTTTCTATATAAAATAGGGTGAAAAGTAAAAATAACCCTTGTTATGCTGAACCCTGATTATTGCTGTTTTTGGGAAGGAGGTGTAAACAAAGATCAGCCGGCATATATGTGTAGTCTGATCTTGGTCTACACCGTCTGTTTAGTACTTTTAAGCCAGAGTTCTGTATGTGATAGATTTTCAAAATGAATATCAACCGACATTTATTGCTTACAGTGCTTTGACCCTTTGATTTTAATGTAATTCTGTTGTGGATTTCATTCATTATTACAAGAGTAAGCCCATTCCCACACAATTCCTTCTTTTTATGCCCCTCAAAAGAAGGCTTTGGAAAACATTGTGGAAACTGAAGAAATTGCTTGCCACAAGCAATTTCTTCAGTGTTCACAATGTTTTTTACCCTAACAGACATAGAATTATGAAATTGTCGTCTGCAACTTCTTTCAATTTGGACCAGTCTAAAATTTGTCATGTGGGAGTTGGTTAAAGAAATTGTGGAAGAATATGGTATTTAATAACAATAATTCACAATATGCACACATGCAAAGGTGAGCTAAGAATGGAGGAGAGATAAACTGACTGACTGACGAACAATGGCATGTGTAGAAAGAGAGAATGACAGAAGGAGAGATGGCCACATAGAGACCTCTTACAGATATTAGAAAGTTAGACAGTTGATAGATTAGGGTCCCGGTAATCAAAATGAAAAACCAAGACACATTTTAGAGTCTAGCAGTTTCCTTGTTTCCAAAATTAGCTCCTATGATATATACCATCAGTGGCCAACAACAAACATTATAACTACAGCTTATGGTATTTGGTTTCCGATCACATGTAACTGCTTGGATTTAAGGAAACCTTTTGAAATTTGTGCCATGATACCATGCATAACCATAACCCATTACCATACAATGACACTTTCTTACAAACTGAATAAACATCTTTGTTGAAAAGATCGTGGAAAAAGAAATAATACATGTAACAATTAAGTACTTGCAGAAAACTTTTTGGAAAAAGAAGAAATGACTTGTAACTAGTAATTTCTGCTTTCTAGCAATGATTTCTACCCACTTTGGCTCTTATTTTCCAATTTGAGCACAATTTCTACGAGTTTGGACAAGTCCCTTATTTTACCTGGTAATGGGTTAAGATGTATTTTTTCAAAGTTCACTGCATGTAACTTAGAGATTCGTCAACCCATTACCTCATGATAAAATTTTACAAGTCAAATTGAAAGGTGTTGCAGACATTTCCAAGTCAAATTGAAAGGTGTTGCAGACATTTCCAAGTTGGTGAAATTAAGAAATTCTTTGCCCTTAAGGATAGATTAGACATCATTGTAGACATCGGACAAATTGCTTGTTACATTCAATTTCTTCCTTGTCCACAATGTTGTCAAAAGCTTTTTGTTGGAGGGTCGGGATTGTAGGAGTTGGTTAAGAAACTTTCGGACCCCAAGTCTAAATTGAGTGATAATTGAGAAGAAATAAAAACTATGATATTGTGTGAAACGCACAAAGAACGATCTGAATTGGACAAGATTAAATCGTTGTTGGACGTGCAAAGTGTCGAAAATACAGCCTGCTTACAAACAACGAAATGATCAACTACAGCACATATAGGTCACTCTTTAAATCATGCTTCACGAAGTCCCCAATATTCCGGCCTACAATCTCCTAACCTCTCACGTGCCAATCAGGATTCATGTGTGCCAATCAGGATTCACGTGCACGAAATCCGATGCACGAGAATCACGCACGTGCATCGCATGTTTCACATGTTCGGTCGTTTTTATTAAACGACCATGATAATATTTCACCCTTTTCACATGTTGAGAAGAAATACGAAGAGAATCTTACCTTTATAACTGTTATTGTTACTATATAGGTCAGCAATAACCGTACTCAATTCACTTCGACCTACAATTACCTCTCGCTGCCGTTTTATTTCACAATTAGGCATATATTAACGTACATATCATCAATTGTTTTTATCATACACGTTTTGAAAAAGAGAACGATTTAACCGGATTTTCGCTTATCGGTATTTTCAATCTTGGATTAGACCAATCCAAAAGTAGCATATCGCACTGTCATGAGCAAATAAAGTGTTGAATGAAATTAAGTCGTTATAACTAGGCTTCAAGACCGCCCGCTTTCCTAAGTGTAAACCAACTATGTTGATCTTAGTGAACTGTATAATTTGATTTTCCTCACGACCATTACCTGCGATATCGTAGCCCCTGATAATCTGTAGGCGAGCCTCGGCAGCAGGTTATCAGAAAGAGGGCTGCGATATCGCTGCTAGACAACCATAAGCCAAGGCTACCGTGGGCAAATACAGTTACAACGGATTTCGAAAGCTATAACGGCCCCGCGACTTGATAGATGATATTTGGACAGTTCCTCCGCCGGTTTGCCGTCTTTTATGAATGACTCCAACAAAGGACTGGTTTTTGCGGGGTGTTATAAAAGCCGACATTCATGTAACATGCACCATTCGAAAGCTCTGTTTCGCATGGTGTGCGATTTAGAATTCGGCTAAAATATTAAACGGCGTTATGTAGGGCTAATTTCATGTAACACAAAATATATCATGTGGTTGGTTGGTGACCTACTAACGTCGTAGCTACAACTTAACTAAGCAATATAAATACGGCATCGTTTTAGATCGCAAAACCAAAAAGGAATTACAAAAAGAGTTTACCACGTAACTAATTTGATTGGTCTATCGACTTTTTGATGGACAGTAGCGATCCAACAATTATCTTAGCCTGAACAGTTGATGTTTTGTTTGGGTTTTGGGGTTGTTCGTTTTTGTTGTTGTTTTGTTTGTTGTTGGGGGGGGGGGCTTTTTTGCAGCTATAATTATTTTTGAATGCAAGTTCAGTGAAAACTGGCTGTTCAAAATCCGATCATTAGTTTGAAAAATCCTTTGTTGTAGTTTTTTTTTTTTTTTTTTTTTCTTCACATAAAGGCCTACGTAAAACAGTAATCATTCACAACGTGATCACCCTTACAGAAGAGGTAACAAACACTGGTACATGGTTCATGGTACAAACCTTTCGCATCCTATATACAATCCGACACGGTAACGAGATTGCCCATACATATCGTATCCGCTTTTTGAAACAAGCATTTTACAGTTTCATGGACCATGTATATAGTACCCGTAACAATCAGTTGACACAGTTTCGTGGCCCATACATATCGTACCCGTAACAATCAGTTGAAACAAGTATTTTCACATATTTATGGCCCATACATATCGTACACGTAACAATCAGTTGAAACAAGCATTTTCACAGTGTTTTAGCCCATAAATATCGTACCCGTAACAACCAGTTGAAACAAGCGTTTTCACAGTTTCATGGCCCATACATATCGTACCCGTAACAATTAGTTGAAACAACTATTTTCACAGTTTCATGGCCAATACATATCATACCCGCAACAATCACCCGTAACAATCAGTTCGGAAACAAGCATTTCCAGTTTCGTGGCCCATACATATCGTACACGTAACAATCAGTTGAAACAAGCCTCTTCAAGATCTCTTGGCCCATTCATATCGTACCCGTAACCATCAGTTGGAACAAACATTTTCACTATGTCTTGGCCCATACATATCGTACCAGTAACAATCAGTTGAAAGAAGCAATTACATGTCTTAGGTGACTGGGCGGTGGAATTACATGTTTTTGGTGACTGGGCGGGACCAGCGAATCGGAAATTTACAGACAACAATTCGAGCTGCAGTAACGAAATTAAGGTCACCAACCAACGACCTTCCATGTATTTCATGTCCCTGACCACGTTTTTTTTTACTATGTCGTTTACTCGGTGGATTTATCCGATGGATTTACATGTCGATGGTGACTGGGTTTAACAAGCAATTTCTTCATTTCCCACAATGTTTTCTACCAAGAAAGTTGAAAAAATCTAAAATTTCATCAGTTTTGAATTGTCGTCCGCAACTCCTTTCAATTTAGAGCAGTCTAAGATTTTGTTGAGTGGGAATGGGTTAAAGCAAAAATGGACAAATTGACGGATCGCGGCTACCAATTGAAGAATTAATCGACCAATGAAATCACTCATTGAGACCGGTAGTGAACTTTGAAGTCCGACAATGGCTGACATTTTTATGGAACTATTTTGTTGTTTCGCGTCGTAATCCTGTTAACTACAGCTTATTCAAAATGTATACCGTCTGATACAGAAGTGGAACGTCCTGTCGGAGCTAAGTTGTCGGTGCTAGCGATCTCTCAATATATCCAGTCACAGAATCCATCAATTTCACAAAGTAAGAAATGTTTATTTGTCAAAAATGAAAGTCAGGCGCGTACATAAATCCTTTTAACCAAACTCTCTTTCTTTAGAAATTAGTTTAAGAGAAACAAAGTTTTAAAAACAAGAGGGCCAGTGGCCCTGGTGCTAACCTGAGACAAGGCACGTTTTCTTCAAGGCCTAATACTAACTGGGTCGGGAGAAGACCTTAAGATTTAACTAAAAATCAGCTTATGTTGCCATGCCAACCAATGTTTTCAACAGATTTCAAATCTTTTAGTAATCATTAAAAGGGACAACCTAAGGTAAATTGCTGTCGAAGTTGGTTATAATTGGCTCTTTTGAAAGAGTAGCCTTCTTTATTTCTCTGCAAGCCCAATCGCCTTGCGGTTCTGAAGTTTAAGCAATTTTGAAAGAGGTAAATGTACTGATCTTCATGCTAAATTCAAGATGCATTAACTCCTGGGTCAAGAGAGAGAGAGATGTCGTTTTAAAAATCCTTCTTTATTTTTATATAAGCCCCATCCCCTGGAACTCCGCCCATGGGGACCCATGGTTGATAAGTTAGCAATTCAGAAAGAGGTCAATGTGCTGATGCTTCATGCAAAATATCAAGACTCTATGCATTCTGGGTCAAGAGGAGATAATTCTTAAGATTTTTTTAAATTCCGTGGCAACCAGTTTTCAACGGATTTCAATTCTTTTAGCAATTTCTAAAGTGCACCAAGAAACATTTCTGACAAACTTTGATTGAAATTGGCCCTGCGGAGAAGATGTCGTTTTAAAATTGTTGACACATGACTGACGACGCACGCCAGACGATCAAAATACCTCACCATGAGCACTTCGTGAGCTAAAAATGTAGTTGACAATCATTAAAATGGTTCTTGGGAAACAATTGTCAATATACCATATGGAAATTGGTCATACCCATTAAAGCCACATTTACAACAACGGTCCACTATGAATACTAGTGGAGGGCCTCCAAAATAACATAAGTATAAATCGTAGAATGGTATAAATACACAGCTTTGTTGGAGATCTAAAGTTCACCCTTTCGACCTTAGTAATTTACTTATTATCATTTTTTTATTATTTATTTTCGACTGGGCATCAAGCGTAGTGTGTAACAACTTACCAATATAATGTATAACCATTTTATTCTATAGTTTAACCATCTTATTTTATTATTAACTATTTCATGGACATAATATAGCCTCGGGCCCTGAAGTATTTGAGTGGACTTTGCAAGATTGAATTTCGTTGACCGTAAAAATTTCCTGCTACTCTTTAAATATCTCGGCCTGAAGCGTTCAGTGTACCTTGAAAACTCAAATGATATTTGAACCATTCCCACACAGCAAAATTTTAGACTGGTCCAAATTCAATTCAAAGAAGCTGCAGACAACAAGTTGATGTTAACAAGCAATTTCTTTGTTTCCACAATATTTCACAAATCTTATTTCTTGAGGGTGTAAAAAATCAATTGTCTTCTTGCGGTGATGATAAAAATGTCACCAATTTCATTATTACTCACAGTATGATCATTATTTCAATTATAATTCATCATTATTCTTATTGAATCTATTAATAATTTTAGAAAATAATTTTAGATTAACCTGTGCATGACTGGTTAATTGGTGTTTTCAAGCGCAGTGATAGCTGTGGTCATTTCGGTTGCAAGAAATTTAAAGATAGTTCGACATAAAAAATATAGAACAATGCAAAGACAAACACAATAGACTGTGGTTGGCGCTGTCAACGATTTCTATTTTCCAAACCACACAGTTAAACTCTATTATACAATACAGAGATGTTACGCTATTGTTACAAGAATTTTATTCACTTAAAACTCTGGTTGCCATGGAAACTGAAACGGGAATTTTTTACTCAATCTGTAAAAATATCTTCTTCTCTCATACCAGGAAGCATGGGGCCTTCAGGCTACAGCAGGCGCCAAAAAGACAACTAACACAAGTCACTACACAAGCACTTTTTACTAATGAAGTGCTTTTGAGACATCTGAAGACAATATTGTGAAATTCCAATGGTCAGCTTTTATAAATCGTGATCACATTACACCGCCTGCACCATTATTTGCACAACAGTGCTAATTCTCTTTTATATGAACACCAAGCAATTTGAATATGTGGGTTGACATAAACATTGGCATTTTAAGTTCTTGGGGATTCAATTTCACTTATTGAAACTGTGTTGATTCACAAATAAAATAGACTTAGATAAGCTAAAACTCTTTTTGAATGGCGACTCTGACCTTAAATTTTCAACAATCTTCAATTATATTATTTTAGTTTAAACATATTTACATATTTTATTTGCATGAATTTCATTATAAACATATACACATGAGTATGACACAGATAAATGTAAATCAAGCAAAAAGGATTAGAACGAAAGCATAAGCTTATAATGTTCTTCTCCCTATTTGTGATTAAATAGCGTAACTAACTGACATTTCTAAAAGGTTACTTGAATTTTAAATAAATGACAACATACATTATATACATGTGATTGTTAGAAGAAAGATAGAAGTACTTTACAGCATATAAACCAAGAAAAGTAGAGGACCAGATATATAGACCCTTGTGGGACACCAGCTTTCAATATCACAAATCAGTGGAATTTCCATTAATAATCACTCTTTGATATCGTTTCGAAAGATAGTCTTTAAACCAATCTAATAATAGCCCATTTATTCCTGCACGATGCAGCTTGAATAAAAGACCTCCATGCCAAACTTTATCGAAAGCTTTACTAATACCAAAAAAATCATTCGAAACTCGCGTCCATTATCTAAAGCTTTACAAATATTATCATAAAGACACATTGTTTGATTGACCGTGGAGTCACCAGGTAAGAACCCAGACTGGAACGGAGTAAAAAAATTACTCATTGAAAGATATAAAAACACATGATTGTAAATTACTTTTTCAAAAACCTTGTCTGTAATTCGATGGAAGTGATGGGTCACCTGTTTAAAAATAGGACATATATTTGAGATTTTCCACGCAGATGGTAACGTACATTGACGTAAAGATGAATTAAATATATCACAGAGAGGTAAAGCAAGCTGTAAGGCTCCTTCACGTAGTACCCTATTGCTTATTCCACCTGGGCCAGAGGCCTTTCCAGTATCTAAGTCTTTCAAAACATTATACACTTCTTCTGGATGTATTTCAATAAAATCAAGTGAATGTTCATGAGACCGATCGTGATCTTCTGGTAATGATGTATTGGAGTCATCAACATGTGACTGGCTGACAAAGAAAGTGTTAAGCAAGGTAGCCTTTTCAGTTTCATCTGATATTATCTTTTCATTGTTTTCATCAAACAGAGGGGGTATCTCAGAATTAGATGTCCTAGGCGTATGCATTAGTTGTTTAATTGTTTTCCACAAATCCCTAGATGTTAAAAATCCAGATTTTATATTAGAGGCCAAAGTTTCAAAGTAATCATCCTTTTTTTGACGTATTAGGGTAACAATCTCATTTCTAAAACGTTTAAATCGTATCCAATCGCATTGATTATTGGTTTGTTTTGCCTTTCTATATAATCTCTTTCTTTCTCTAATTTTATGTTTGATTTCATTGGTTAACCATGGGGGCTCAAAAGGTCTAACATTTATTGCTTTATTCGGTATAAATAATGCTGCATTTTGTAATAATGTAGCTTTAAAATTATTAACATATATATCAAGATCATCATTAACTAAGCTATTCCAATCAAAGTTGCTAAGCGCTAATCTAAGTCCGTCGTAATCTCCCTCTTCATATTTCCAAATGGTTCTTTTAAATGACTTATGTCTAGGTTTGATGAAGTTGAGAACAGCAAATACTGGACAATGGTACCTAACCTGACTTTCGAGACAGGGCTCGCCAACTCCTGACACTAAAACAGAGTCTTTATTCGTTACAAGATCGATTAATGATGAGGAATTTTCTGTAAAATGAGTAGGTTCACTGATACACTGTATTGAGCCAAACTGAGTACAAAGGGAATTCACTTTATTAAAATGACTAGAATTCAGCTGATTCTAATTGAAATCACCCGTAATAATAATATCCGATATATTCGTGTCAATAGCAAGATAAATGGAATCTTCGATTAAAGCATTGTATGTCAAGGGTGAATTTGGTGGTCGGTAAAAAACTCCATATAGTATATTTCTATTATTCTGTACCCAGACACATTCTAATGAATTTATTTCAAGGTCGAGTCTTCTAATATACGATAAATTACTTTTTATATAAATCATTACTCCGCCATAAGATTCGTTTTCTCGATCTTTCCGTTCCGGGATATAAACGTTTTGAAAGTGCAGATTTCTCGATGGGTATTCTTTTTCAAGCCAGGTTTCAGAAAATGATATAATGTCAAATTGAGAAGATTCAGTATACAATACATCGACCTTGTGCCTCACACTTTGTACATTATAGTGTATTGTTGATAAATGATTAGGATAATTAAGGAAGCTATATATTTCGTTGGTATGAAAAGGAAATGAACTTTCATGAGTTAAAGGATCTGGGTTTGGATGCACATCCCCTGACAACATTAGAATAAGTAGGATACAGAATATAAGCACAGGTATGTATTTTAAAACTGACAGTAGTTGAAGATTTAGGACAACTCTTTGTTTTTTATTTATGTAAAAAACTGTTCCATTAAAA
Organism: Fragum fragum; assembly: GCA_946902895.1. NCBI lineage: Eukaryota > Metazoa > Mollusca > Bivalvia > Cardiida > Cardiidae > Fragum > Fragum fragum. The sequence continues at coordinate 6,236,957 of OX336366.1, forward strand.
CTTAATGTTGAACCTCTTTACGCTAATAAAGAAATATATAAGCCCGTTATTGTAATTTTGCAGTACCAGAAAAGTTGAAAGAGTTAAAAGCAGTTTGAACCTGAAGTGTAGCCAGAGTGTTGGAACGAGAAAATCATGTGATTTATATTATCTTGAAATTCACTTATTTATCCCATTCCAACACAGTGATGCTTTTGGACGCTGCTCAAGAAAAACATGCAGAAAACATAGTGTAAATTGAAATTGTCTGCAACTAGCAATTTCTTTATTTTACACTTTGTTTTCTACCAAATAAGTTGGGAAAAGCTTACAATTTCATTAACTTAAAATTGTCGTCCGCAACTACTTTCAATTTGGACTAGTCTGAATTTTGTTGTCTGGTAACGGGTTATTTGCTTCCTTGGTATCAACAAACTAGTTTGTACTCAAATTACATGACGGTGAAAGTTCCATTATTCAAGTGTAATTAAGTTTTGATATAAAAGCTTTGTGGGGCTTAAAGAGGCATGGACATGACTCATTTTGGGAGCAAAAAAGAGATCACCGAGTCAAGATGTAAATCCTCAGGTTTTAGACTTTTTTCGGAATTATTCTCTTTATTAGCCTCTTAACCTAATGCTTATGTTTACCACTAGATGTATTGTTAGTACCAACATGGAAAAGGTAACAAAACTTACACAAGTACATGTATCTAGCATAGTCAAAGATTAAAGTCGTAAAAAATATAAGATTGATCGATTGAATGGGGTTTTACGCCGCTTTCAACAATCTTTCAGTTATATCGCGGCGGCTGGAGCACCTAACAATGGATTCCTGGCATTTCTCAAACCGGTACCGCCATCACATCCTTTCCTAGCCTCCAGCTGCTACCCCACAAAGGTCTACGATTATCGACCCATTGGTGGGAGACAAATAGTCGGAAAGGATGGGAGCCGGCGTCGGGGATCGAACCCGGGACCTCTAGATTGAGAGTCCGACGCGCTACCAACTGTGCTATGACGGCAGCTAAAAAATATAAGAAAATAGCCCCATCCATAAAAGCCATGTTATATATCCTATAAATCCAATCCGATACAGTAATGCTTTTATATACCCCCCCCCCCCCAAAAAAAACTTTGGGAAACATCGTGAAATTGAAGAAATTGCTTGTCATACGCAATTCCCTCATTTTATACAATGTTTTCTACCCCAAAAGTAAAACAAATCCAAAATTTCACCACCTTTAAATTATGGTCTGCAACTTCTTTTAGTTTGGACTAGACTAAAGTTTTGCCCTTTGATAATGGGTTAAATTTTTTTGCAACGAATCTGAAAAAGGGTCATCCAAGAATCAGAAAGATATTTGGTGACGATCCAGCCATTAGTTTATAAGAAGAAGAATTTCAAAGTTTTAACAAAACATCATTTAAAGAAACCAGCCACTACCATTTCACGCCGACCTAGGATCGAACTTTACTCCGGAGCCATAGCAGCTAGGGGTCCGAGTTTGCGCATGCGCATAGAGACCCCAGATACCTACCTCCGCACCAATTTTGAAGTGTGTTTTTTATCCGATCTTTGAAAGACCCTGATTAAGGGTCACCCTACGATAATTTCTGTTACTTTCGGCTGTAGTTCCAGCCAGTAGTTTCTGAGAAAACTTTTTAAGAAGAGTTCATGGATAGAAAGATGCACAACAGACACAACACCATGACAACAGCCGCTTGGCCTGTGGGAGCTTGAAATTCACCCCTCATCACTCCAATAATGTATATATAAAGTGCTTAAGGTGGGATTGTTTCAAAGGATTTCCACTTTACATTTGATACTCGAGAGTTGAGCATCTCTGATAAGTATTGCAATATGCAGACTTTTTACCACAACCATGGTACCGGTGTGCCAGATAGCTGCAAAAGCATATGTATGTCGGGTCAAACACTGGGGTAACATTGCAAAGACAAGAGGGCCAGAATGGCCCTAAAATCGCTCACCTGACTTATGTAAGATGATTCAAAATTGAAATTGGCCCAATGGTTACTGAGGAGAAGATGTTTAAAGATTTCAAAGTCAAAAACTGCCCTACCCTTCCAAGCCCTTATTTGGTCATCAATCAAATTCAAGAACAACTTTTGAAAAGGGTCACTCAATGAACATTCATACCAAATTTGGTTGAAATTGGCCCAATAGTTACTGAGGAGAAGATGTTTAAAGATTTCTAAGTAAAAAACTGCCACGCCCATATTTGGGCGTGAAACCAAATTCTGCAAACAACTTTTGAAAAGGGTCACCCAAAGAGCATTCATGCCAAGTTTGGTTGAAATTGATCCAATGCTTACTGAGGAGAAGATGTTTAAAGATTTCAAAGTAAGAAAAGTGCCTGACCCTGCCACGCCCATATTTGGGCATAAATCAAAATTCCAAGAACAACTTTTGAAAAGAGTCACCAAAGGAAAATTCATGCAAAGTTTGCTTGAAATTGACCTAACTGTTACTGAGGATAAGATGTTTAAAGATTTCAAAGTTAAAAAAACTGCCACGCCCATATTTGGGCATAAATCAAAATTCAAGAACAACTTTTGAAAAGGGTCAGCCAAGGAACATTCATACCAAATTTGGTTGTAATTGGCCCAATAGTTACTGAGGAGAAGATGTTTAAAGATTTCAAAGTCAAAAACTGCCACGCCCATATTTGGGCGTGAAACGAAATTCTGCCGAACAACTTTTGAAAAGGGTCACCCAAGGAACATTCATACCAAGTTTGGTTGAAATTGGCCCAATTGTTCCTGAGGTGTAGATGTTTAAAGATTTCAAAGTCAAAAACTGCCACGCCCGGCCACGCCCATATTTGGGCATAAATCAAAATTCTGCAAACAACTTTTAAAAAGGGTCATCCAAGGAACATTCATGCCAAGTTTGGATGAAATTGGCCCAATGGTTACTGAGGAGAAGATGTTTAAAGATTTCAAAGTCAAAAACTGCCACGCCCTGCCACACCCATATTTGGGCATAAATCGAAATTCCATGAACAACTTTTGAAAAGGGTCACCCAAGGAACATTCATGCCAAGTTTGGTTGAAATTGGCCCAATGGTTACTGAGGAGAAGATGTTTAAAGATTCCTAAGTCAAAAACTACCACGCCCTGCCACGCCCATATTTGGGCATAAATCAAAATTCCATGAACAACTTTTGAAAAGGGTGACCCAAGGAACATTCATACCAAATTTGGTTGAAATTGGCCCAATGGTTACTGAGGAGAAGATGTTTAAAGATTTCTAAGTTAAAAACTGCCACGCCCTGCCACGCCCATATTTGGGGGTCAATCAAAAATCCGCGAACAACTTTTGAAAAGAGTCACCCAAGGAACATTCCTACCAAGTTTGGTTGAATTCCGCCCAGTGGTTACTGAGGAGAAGATGTTTAAAGAATTGTTGACGACTTCCGACGCACGACGCACGACGGACAAAAGGTGATACCAAAAGCTCACCTTGAGCACGTTGTGCTCTGGTGAGCTAATAAAAACAAGAATTATTTTTTCCGTTTTCTTTTTTCTTAGCTCCCCAATCACATTGAAACAGTAATATATACTACTAACAAATCATACCTCTGTTCATATAAATCTTATGAAGCAAATCAGCATTCATACACCCAACAACAGAAACAAAATTATTACTTCATGCTTTCTGAAATCAATCTTCTTGAGGCTTAATTTTGAAAATACATTTTCCTCTTTACAATTTGAAGCTTACCTTTTAATGCCAGAAAAAGATGTTAATTTTCTTGAAAATATCTGCCAGATACAGTCATTCTTAACACTTTCCTGCTTTCCAAATGTTAGACCTGTCCAAATTCAAAGGTTTTGCAGCCCAAATTTTAAGTGGATTCAATATGAAAAATAACCATTCAGATAGGTAGAATATATTGTGGAAAAGAAGAAGCATTTTTTAAATTTTTCTACAATGTTTTCTCAATTATAAAATCACAGGGACGTAAAAACAAGGGATTGAACAGGATAGGTTTTATTATTGCAATGCAATAACTAAGTCCCCAACCAATTGTTAAGTAATATTTACTTTTGAAAATGTCTAAGTCCAACTTCTTTTCTTTCACCAAAATTTAATGGACCAGACTAAATAGCACATGACATTTAACTATGACCAGTAACTATTCTATACAAATCTACCTTCCTGTGATACACTTGAGAAAATACTATGGAAAAAGAAGGCATTGCTTTTAACAAGCAAATTTCTTCTTTTCCCACAATTTCATATAGGATAGTAACTTTTTTCTCCTTTTCCTACATTACTTGCTTTCTCCAATTTGTACGAATATATGACGCTGAAAAAGAAAAGGTAAATAAGGTAAACGAGATTAATGCTATGAGTTTGTCGAGTCTGGCAGAGATGAGTAAATTTGGGGTTGCATTAGAAATTTGGTAGAGTATTGATGTAAATAGCCCCTTGGTTTTATTTAAAACAGAAGATTCCAAAAGATGAATTCAACTGTTATTCATTTCTTATCTAACCCTTTACCTGATGGCAAACTTTTAGACTGATCCGAATTCAAAGATGTTTTAGATGCCAATTTTAAAGTTCTTTTGAGATAGAAACTTTGTGATGGCCATAATCTCAGTGACAAAAAATTTGACATCAACTAGTGCATGATTTTCAAATCTTTGAATGATGCAGAAACTATTCAAGAATTCTGAATGAAAGAAGAACAATTAACGTTGAGACACACTGTGAACAATGAGACTCAACGACTCTCATAGTTTTAGTTCTTAAACACTCTTTTAGCAAATCCAACATAGATGTTTTTGAAGCCCCCCAAGAAAAACAATTTGTGGAAAAACATTGTGGAAAATGAAGAAATTACTTGCAACAAGCAAATGTTAAAATTCTACAATTTCATAAACTTTAAATTGTCTACAAACCCCTTTCAATTTAGACCAGTCTAAAATTTTGTTATCTTACAAAAGGTAGAGGTTGGTTGGTTTGTTGATATTCCAGTATATAAAGCAGTTTTCAGGCTAGACATTTCAATTGTCTTAAACTTAAATAACAAGTCCTGGATTAATTGTGATAATACTGTCCTAAGTGATATATAGACATTTAGGACAGTATCAAGTTAAATCCACAGTGTCATTTTGATTTTCAGCATCTACAACACACGTAATTAACTGTTTGAACAGGCTACAATGGATACACCTACTTGGATCCACTTTCAGCTTTCTACAGCTGTAATGGTAGATATCCTAGTTGTGGGCAGTCAGATCTCATAAGCCTATATATTGTATCAATTTCTTTAATACTTTTCAGAAAATAATCAAGATATTCCAGTGGATTATCATGCGATCATTTTTCGGATGGGCAGTTTGTGGTTTCTTTAACCTACCTCCCAAGTTATAAACAAGAGCACCGCCCACAGGTGCCAATGCTCGGCTGCAGGTGCTGGATAATGCAAAAATTCTAAGTCGAAAAAGGGGCATAACTCGTAGAAAAACGCTTTTAGAGTTATCCCCCTTGATAGTCTAGATAGTTCTTGTGATTGTCAATACATATGCCAAGTTTCATGAGGATATCTTCAATAATAACAACAGAGATATGACCAAGGTTAAAGTTTGTCACGCCAACACCAACGCGCACGACGCCAAGGTGATCACATTACCTCGGATTTATTCTGAAAACAGCCAAGCAAAAAATAGCCTAATAACTGCCTATCTAATAATGAAAAAAGTAAAGCTTACATAATTAAATTCTATTGGCATTTTGTATCACCCTAGAACTTCACTTCTATCTTTAAAGTTTTATGTTCTTTTTCATGCTTCACATTTATACATTTAACCCATTACCACACCAGAAAATTTGAGACTAGTCCAAATTGAAAATAATTGCAGACGACAATGATGGAATTATAAAAATTGTCTATTGAATCAGAAAGCATTTTGGGTAATGGAAAAATTGCTTGTAACAAGCAATTTTTTGATTTTGCACTAAGGTTAACCCATTCCAACAAAATCCCTCCTTTCTAGGCCACTTCAAAAAGAGCTTTTGAAAACATTGTAGATAATGGAGATTATTACAAACAATTTCTTCATTATCTTCAATGTTTTCATGCCAAAAGTAAAAGATTAACGAAATTCTATCAACTGAAATTTTAGCATGGAATTCCTTTGAATTTGGACCAGTCTAAAATTCTATTGTTTGGTAATGGGTTAAAATCAAAAGCATAAAAAAAGATTTAAAAGTGAAAACCATTGCTAGGAGAGGGAATTTTAATCAAAACTGTCTAATGATACTGTTGATCTTACTGAGACAAATTTCCCCTACATGAAAAATCATACTTTTCTAAACAATCTGTACACAAACACTTCTTAAGTCTGCACATATTGGTATTTTTTTTAAAACAAATATGTACTCTTTTGATAAATCATTCTTTCTCTTAATTTTTTTGTGCTTCATAATCATTCTTAAAGATCAACCCTCAAAAGTATCTGGAAACCGCAGTTTACTAGCTGTAAACTGAATTTAATAGTGCATTTGGGTGCCTTCCTGATATTTCCTTGGTATAAAATAATCAATTTCCATCTAAAGCTTTTGTGCAAGACACCTTTCAAAAGAAACATTTTCTTACAGTATCGTTATTGTGTTGCCAAATAATATATTTTTCAATCAGCTTTCCGTAATTGCAGCTGTCAATCAAATAACCTGTCAACCAATGAAATCACCCATTTAGACCAGTCATGAGTTTTGAACTCGGACATTGGCCGTCATATTTGTTAACCCTTTTTGTTGGTTTGGCTTTGGTTGGTTTTGCTACCAAATGTTACTTTCTTCAATGAGATTTCTATAATTTGGACACTCACTGCCAACTTCAATTTCACCAATCCTGCTCACCAGTTAACTATAAATTTAAATTCTTTAACAAAATTTAAGGGCACATCCTACGAAATTTTCAAGCCAAAGTTGGTTAAGATTTGCACAAAGAATTGGTGATGTTGTTTAATCCATTCCCACACAATACTGCTTTTTACGCCCATATGGACAAAAGCTTTGAAAATATTGTGAATATTACAGGAATTACTTGTCACAAGCAATTCCTTCATTATCCACAATGTTTTCACCCCAAAAGATAGAGATTCCTAAGATTTACCAATAAAAAAGTGTCATCTGCTACATTTTTCGATTTGGACTAGTCTAAATTTTTGTTGTGTGGGAATGGGTTAAAAAGTTGTGAACACATACAGTGAATGATAACAATAACTCACCTAGAGCACTTTGTTCTAAGGTAAGTGATAAACAACCAACACTTTTTAACAAATTACCCCTTACTTCTCCTCCAGCTAACTTGCAAGGGCTGAGTGCACAGCTACAGTAAGTGCTTTATACATTGTACACACACTTACAATACTTTTACACTAATTCCTGGCTTTGTTTTGGCTATGCCAACTTTGCAACTTAAGTCAAACATCTACCTCTCGATTACCATTGAATTTATAATTCACCTTATCACAAAGTCACAAAGGTAATATAGATATCAAGAGTACAGGATATCATAATGGCCAGGCCTGTATAACAACGTAATCAATGGCGTGGATTCCTCAGGAAAGTCGTGGTGGTTACATGAGTTTGTTTCCCCTCGGTCCATATACTCCACCCTCACCGGTACACCCAAACTATTGGTTAGTGCAATAATGTGTATATGGTCTGATTCTTTACCCATGGGCTCTACCTCCTACAATAGAGACAAAGCTGCATTAACTCTCTATCAACCTCCCAGCCTGGGTTTTCAGGCTAACTGGTCAATATTATTTGCAGAGGATCAGATTATTTATCAATGGACTCTATTAGTTATACAGTTTCTTTCTAGTGTATCTAAATGCTTTTATCAGGGTTTTATTTTAAAGGGTTTCACCTATCTAGGGCCTTAAGACAAGAGATTGTGTAGTAAAGCTTAAATGAAGGAAATGTAATGGTGCTTAGCATTATTAACTCACTGACCAAATCTTTTAAATACATGTACTCATCTTTTAATGTTTTTATTTTTACAAAAAGCACATTATTAAGCTTGGTACTTCAGCTCATGAATACAGATGACCCATTACTACATGACAATATTTTAGACCAATCCAAATTCAAAGATGTTGCTGACAAGAAATTCAAGTCCATATTTTGGAAAATTAGAAAATGGCTTGAAACAAGCAATTTGTTATTTTTCACATTGTTTTACCAAACTCTTTCCCAGAGGATCATGAAAAGGAAGGATTGTGTAGTAATGGACTAAACCACACTTTTGCTTTACCTGAAATATTAACCTACACTCAGCTGTTTGGAGCTGGATAGTGGAAAAAATGCTTCTAGAGTTATCCCCCTTTATAGTATAGGTTGCTCTTTTGATAGTGAACAAGTGTGCCAAGTTTCAAGTGAATGCCATTAGTAGAACCAGATATCACAAAATGTCAAAGTTTTCATATGACGAAAACAACAATAATAACAACGAATACACCAAAGCTATAACAATACCTCATGTTTTCTCTGAAAACAGCCGAGATAAAAATGTAGATCAACAACTTATGAAAGAGTTGCTACAAAGATACCTGATTACAAAACTCTTTCATTGTTCTGTCACCTTCAATAAAACAGCTGTAGAAATCTGCCTCCTTTTGTAAAAATCCAGACACTAATAATCTGAAATAGCAAGTACATATACTAAACAGATTTGGAAAGACTGGGAGTGAAAGATACTGTCAAAGGGCATCATTGACCACATCAACTGACCTCCAACAAAGCTGAGACTGAAATATCACATAAAGCTAAGTTGCAAAATTTACTGTCAGAAACACAAAACAACAATAATTGTGGACAATATAGCTAGCCTTTTGGGGTGATATTAGAAACAGACTTTAATGTCAAGGGTACATATTCACAGAGTCAAGGAAACTCCTTACGAAAGTATGGATAAATAAGAGGATGAAAAATGACTAAGATATATAAAGTTAATATTTTGGGTTAAAGTTTTTATACAAGTAAAAAGGTCAAGGTCAAATGGTCAAGGAAATAAGGTTAAAGTTTTTGGTTAGAGTTTTTTTCATAACAGATTAAAGGTAAAGGTCTAGGTAACTGGGTCAAGATCATTATCTCAAATGAAAACCAAATTTCTGATGAGTGTATGTGTGAAATATGAGTACCTTAGGATGAAAAATGTTTCAGATAGAAAAAGTTTTTGTTTGAAGTTTTTTATAACAGGTTAAAGGTCAAGGTCACAAGATTGCAGGATCATAGATTCAAATGAAAGCCCATCTCTTGATGAATTCATGTGTGAAAATATAAGCCCCCTAGAAAAAAATGACCAAAATAGAAAAAGTTATAGATTTTTAGACAAAGTTTTTCACAACAAATTAAATGTAGAGGTCAAAAGGTCAAGGGCCTTTGTCACAAGTGAACACCTACCACTTAGTGAGAGTAGATATGAAGTATGGAGGCCTAGGTATAAGCATTCAGAAAATATAAGCAAAGTTTTTGGTTCAAATGTTTTAGTCTAAGTTTTCAAAGAAGGTCAAAGGTCAAGGTCACAAGGCCAATGAATTTTGTCACAGGTGAAAGCCTAAATATTCAGAAATTATGAGCAAAGGTTAAAGGTTTTTGCTGCAGTAATTTCAAGTCGGTCAAAGGTCAAGGTCACAGTGCATAGGACCTTTGTCACAGTGCCTATCCACTGGTGAGTGTAGATATGGAATATAATGGCACTATGTGTAAGTATTCAGAAAATATGACCAAGGTTAGGGTTTTTGGATAATCTTTTTAAAACCTGGTCAAGGTCACAAGATCATTGAGACTTGGGTGTTGGTATCAAATGGAAGTTTATCCCCTGGTAAGTATTTCTGTAAAATATGAACTATCTAGGTTAAATATTGATAGAAATAAAACATCTTAAACGAAATGCTGACGCGGATACTGATATCCGAGGTAATGAAAAGAGCTCGTCAGAGACTTTTGTCACATGTCTGAGTTTGATACTTCTTGACAATATGAACAATTTCAATGGTCAACATTATTTATTGACAATCTCGATCTGCCAATTTAACAATTCTGATTTTGACATTAGAGTGATTTACTACTATGAAAAATTCAGGATCCAAGAACATTGGTCAATTTTCAGAATAGACTAATTCTTTGAAGTATTTTGGTAGAGGGTCATAGGGCAATGATACATACAAACTAGAACTGTTGCAAAGAACACTTATACCAAGGGAAGTTTTTTAAGATTTCCTTTTAAATTTCCACCAAAATTTGTCCATAAATGTAGGTTTTATGGTCATAACAAACATTTGACCTCCAACTGTGACCTTGACCCTAGACAAAATAGAATATGCACATCTCTGCTTGATACTGATTATATCAGTGAAGTTTGAATAAAATCCGAACATAGTTTGGGGGGTATAATAAAATGCAATATTTCAAAAGGTGGGCATGACAGACTAACAGTTCTTGAACATGACACTTTTCAACATTGTGGTCTATACGTGTATAAGGTTTGAACTTGTTAGCACTTATGGTTCAGATGATATGTCCTGGACAAAAATATAAAAGTAAAAACAACAAAGGGCAATAACTCAAACATGAGGACCATGATGGTCCTAAATTGCTCCCCTGAGTATAATGGTTCATGGCTTTATAATATATACAAAAAAGTAAAGCCCTCTGTCTAATTTTTTGGAGAAGAGATTTAAGGATTTATCATTTTAATCCTAGATACATTGATGATCCCACCATATAGCGCTAATTTCCTCAATACAGCAATTCTTTGCAGTATTTTTTTGGGGAGTCAATAAACATCAAAACATACCAAATATCAAAGCTCTTGGCCATATCATTAGGGAGAAGAAGATTTTCGAGATTTCCTTCTTTATCTTTTTGTAAAATCAGGGATCGCACAGAAAAGGGCTAATTTTAAGAATATGGTCTTTTGAGGTATTTTGGTAGAGGGTCGATAGCTAATGATATGTACCGATTATAAAATTTCTAGGCCTTATGGTTTTGGAGAAGAAGACTTTAAAAGATTTCCTTGTGTATTTCTTTGTAAAAACAGGGGTCACACCGAAAAGGGCTTATTTTCTGAATATGGTAATTCTTTGGAGCACTTTGGTAAAGGGTCAATAGAAATTGATACATACAAAATATTAAAGCTCTAGACCTTATCATTTGGGAGAAGAAGATTTTCAAAGATTTCCTTCTTTATTCCTTTGTAAAATCAGGGATCACACAGAAAAGGGTTAATTTTCAGAGTACAGAAATCTTTTGAGGTATTTTGGTAGAGGGTCAATAGCCGATGACACATACCAATTATCAAAGCTCTAGGCCTTATCGTTTGGGAGAAGAAGGTTTTTTAAAGATTTCCTTCTTTATTCCTTTGTAAAATCAGAGACCGCACAGAAAAGGGCTAATTTTCAGAGTACAGTAATTATTTGAAATATTTTGGTAGATGGCCAATTGCTGATGATAAGTACCAAATATCAAAGCTCTAGGACTTATGGTTTAGGAGGAGGAGATTTTCAAAGATATCCTTTGTAAAATCAGGGATCACACACAAAGGGCTAGTTTTCAGAATAGCGAATTTCTTTGAAGTATTTTGGTAGATTTCCTTCTTTATACCTTTGTAAAATCAGGGATCGCACAGAAAAGGGCTTATTTTCAGAATATTGTACTTCTTTGAAGCTTTTTGGTAGATGATCAATAGGTGATGATATGTACCAAATATCCAAGCTCTAGGCCTTATGATTTAGGAGGAGAAAATTTTCTAATAATTGTTTACGGAGGGACAGACAGACATTTACCGATCACAATAGCTCACCTTCAGCAAGTTGTGCTCAGGTGAGCTAACTAAAGGAGCTTGAGCGCCTGTATCGCTCCACAGGCATGAATGTACTGATTAAGCAAATCTTTGATTAAATTCAAAATAAACCGAATATAAGGGAAATAAATCTAAGTCATTGAAATCATTGAAATAGTTCTAGAGAACCATTTCAAAGTTTAATTGTTTTTTAGAAAAGTCAAGTTATGTAAAATTCATTATCCCGGTAAGTAAAATTTTCACTGTATACCATATATGGACATAACTCACCAACGTAATAGGCATGTTTTTAAACCCATCAAAATTATGTGAAGGAATCTGACAAACAGTCATCTGGATCATTCCAGTGAAATTTGGTTGAAATCCATCCACAGGTTTCTGAGAAATTTACAAAGTTTTAAGTATATACCATATAATTAGCCATTATTTTCACTCAATCAAAATTCTTTTTTATAATCTGATAAAAGGTCATCCAAGGATCGATCTAGTCAAATATGGTTAAAATCCATCGACTGGTTTATGAGAAGAAGATTTTCAAAGCTTTTACCATATATGGATATTAGCCCCGCCCATTACAGCCATGTTTTTCATCCAATCAAAATTCTTTGAAGGAATCTGGTGGAGGTTCATCATAAGATCATTTCTGTGAAATTTGGTTGAAATCCATCCATTAGTTCCTGGGAAGATTTTCAAAGCTTTTACTACATATTGGAACTAGTCCCACCCATTAAAGCCATGTTTTTCATCCAATCAAAATTCTTTGAAGGAATCTGATAGAGGGTCAACCAAAGATTATTTCTGTGAAACTTGGTTGAAATCCATCGACTTGTTTATGAGAAAAAGAATTTCAAAGCTTTTACCATATATGGAAATAAGCCCCTCCCAATAAAGCCATGTTTTTAAACCGATCAGTTTTCTTTAAAGGAATCTGATAAAGGGTCACCCAAAGAGCATTTCTGTGAAATTTGGTTGAAATCTGTTCATTACTTTCTGAGGAGAAGATTTTCAAAGGAAAAGTTGACGGACCGACGGACAGATGCTCGCATAACGGACACAAGGCCATGGCAATAGCTCTCTGGCTTTCAGCCAGTGGAGCTAAAAACGGGCATGGCAGAGTATAGGTTCTTGTCCATGACACTTCTCCACATTGTGATCCATAAGTGTATAAAGAATGAAGTTTCTACCACTTCTGATTTAGAAGATATGGGCTGGACAAAAATGTAACAGTAAAAACAACAAAGAGCAAAAATTAAAAAGTGGGCATGGCGGAATGATGGTTATTGTTCATGACACTTCTCCACATTGTGATCTATAAGTGTATAAAGTTTGAAACCACTAGCACCTATGGTTTAGGAGATATGGTTCGGAAAATGTGTGACGGACAGACAGAAGGACAGATAGAAACCTATAATCTATCCTTACAGTTTATCAACAGTACCTTAACCTACTCCCACACAACAACGCATTTGAAGCCCGCTAAGAAAAACAGTTTGGAAAACATTGTGTAAAATGAAGAAGTTGTTTTAAACAAGCAATTTCTTCAATTAATACAAGTTTTCTACCCAGAAATTTAAAAAATCTATAGTCAAAAACTTTAAATTGTTGTCTGCAACTACTTTCAGTTTAAACCAGTCTTAAATATTGCCACCTGGTAAGGGGTTAAAATCCTATAAATTACTTCTGGAGAAAATTCAGATTGTTATATATTCATGCCACCCTTTAAAGACTATTCAAGATTTTAACATCCATATCTAAATACATTTGCAATTAACATAACTGTATTTTCATTGTATTTTTTAGCAGAAATGTTTATGTTAAAGACTGGTTTACTCATCAAAATAATTTGATATTCAGTTGTGACCTAATTCTTTGGATTATTGCAAAACAAAACTTCCCCATGACAGTTGTATTTATTGTGCAGAACAATCATGTGAGTCAAGAATTAACCCTTGTCATGCTGAACCAGGAAAGATCGGACTGCACATAAGTGCAGTCTGATCTTAGTCTTCACCTCCTGTCTGTCTTTTTGAAACCAGAGTTGTTTATAAAGTTAATTTTAAAAAGAAGTATTGACAACTGAACAAAAAGTACTACCATTGCTGTCAGTCCTTTGATTTCAAGAAGAGTCAAGAATCTTATACAACTACCTTAGATATACAACAATGTAGTCTGAGAAACCTTGGTCATTAAACACCTCTCGGAGTTCATCTGCGGAACATCCATTCTCAACTTTGCTGACCACATCCATAAACTACAATAGATTAACATTTACAAAACAAAATTTCTATTAATCCATTCACCCTCACAATGACACTTTTAGACACTCTTTTAGTAAAGGGCCTTTGGCCTCGTGAAAAAAGAATAATTTGCTTGTAACAAGCAATTTGATCATTATCCACAATGTTTTATACCCCAAAACTTAAAGAATTTTAGAATTTTATCAACTAAAAATTGTGGTCTTCAACCTCTAAAGTCTAAAAAATGTTTGTCTGGTAATGGGTTAATAACAAACAAGGGCCTGTATTACTCCACATGCACTTTCAGAAACATTCAGGGCCCCCTCCTATACATTAACAAGAGGACCTTGACGGCTCCCCGTTTGGTGGCTTTATGATATATACAGAATATCAAAGCTCTACATTCATTTTTAACCTATCACAAGACAGCCAAATTTTAGACTGGTCCAAATTGAAAGGAGTTAACTTTTTAATTTTCTGGGTAAATAACATTGAAGACATTGCTTAATTTTACACATTTGTTTCCCATGTTGTTTTTCTGAGGAGACATCAGAAAACCTCATTATTCAGGAATGGGCTAAACTTTAAGCTTAATAATCACATTTTTTACAAGGTCTGGATTGATTGACAGGTTAAGACACTTGAAAGTAAGTATGTCAAATTAAGAACAAGCATCTGCATTTTCATTAAACACATTTCCACTCAATCCCTCTTCATAAGCATCAACAATTAAAGCTTTGGAAAACATTATGGACAATGAAGAAATTACTTGCAACAAGCAGTTTCTTTTATTTTGATAATTTTTTCTAAATTCCACCAACTTGAAATTGTCATTTGCAACTTCTTTTAATTTGAACAAGTCTAAGATTTTGTTGAATTGTAATGGATTAAAGGGCCAGTTTTAAATTATTACAAGCAATTTCTACATTGTCCACAATAATTCTTATCCTAAAAATCAAATATTTCTCTAAATTTCACCAACTTGAGCTTGTTAACTGCAACTACTTTCAACTCAACCAGTCTAAACTTGTGTTGTCTGGTAATGGATTAAAATATATAATCCACATTTTTCCTAGTAAATAATAAGCAATTATCTTCCATATCCAAGAGCAGTAGCCAATTAGACAAAACCCTATTTTCTACCAAGGATTTCAAATATCCTTACAACTCCTTTGTCTATTTTAAGAACTGCAAAGAGGAATACTTCTTCTAAGTGTATGAAGACATAAGGTATGCAATTCCAGGTTACTATAAATAAGTAAATGATGTATTCCAAGTTACAACAGTATTCTTTGGAAATTGAGCATTAATCAGTCCATACATGTATACTTACACAAAACCTTGAAGTCTCAGAGACTAACTATAAACTTTCAACCTTTAGCATACTCCACTCTACTCAGACATTTATAATAAATCTGCCATTCAAGAATGGCTATTTAGAAAAGAAACATACAATAAATAATAGGTTTTAAGTTGTCATTTTCTTTATGTATTACATGAGTTGGGGACATGATGTAATTTAATTTCAATTTTGACTCTTGGTAATTTTGGCCCAAGGGCCAATCAATTTTGTTTTTGAGACGCTATTGACCCTGGATATGCACCTGATTGTTCAGCATGGTGGCATAAAAAATTTATATACAGACAGACTTACAAATTTACAGATTGCAAAATACCACGACAATAGCCTGCCAGCCTTCTGACAATGATGCATACAAATCAAATAAGAGCATGATGGAGAACAGCAAGCAAAACTAGAAATTGTCGAAAAGGGGACTAATACCCCCCCAACAGTGCTTGTCTCTATTCAAGTGCTATCCGCCAAAGAGCCATAACAAAAAAAGGAAATTTTTAATAAAAGGGCCATAAATCAGTAAAAAATAAATGGACCATAACCAAAATAGAAAATGCACATGTCTGACCTATACCAAGTCTTTCTGTGAAATTTGTATCATATCCGTCCAATAGTTGCTGAGAAATTGAGAGGACAAGATTTTTCACCAAAGGGCCATAACTCTGTCAAAAATCAATGGACCGTAACCAAAACATTATATGCACATCTCTGCTTGATACTGATTATATCAGTGAAGGTTAAAAAAATCTGTCCAATAGTTGCCGAGAAATTGAGGGGAAATGAAAAAGCTAAAGACAGATGGACGGACCGACCGACAAGCTGACTCCTATATACCCCCCTAACATAGTTCTGGGGGTATAATCAAAATTTGCCCCTAAATGTAGGTTTTATGATCAAAACAAAAATTTTACCTCCAACTGTGACCTTGACCCTAGACTTATCCATACAATTGATTCAATCGCCAAACCTCTTCATGACTGAGAACAATTGTGCAAACTTCATTAAAATCCATTTCTAAATAGAGCAGTGATGTTTCAGACAAAAACCTAACTGTAGCAGAACATATATTCCTAATATCTACTCACAATCTAGAACATCTTTGCCAGATCATTTATGGTCTTGACAAATTTAGACAGCCTGATAATAACCCGAATGAACAAATACTAAGCCGTCATTGTCACATCCATGTCTTGAACATCAAAAATGGTGACAAAAATGAAACAAATCCACTGAGTGCTTATAGAGAGGATCCTTTTTTAATATTTCCTAATATTTCATATATTGCTGCAAAAAAGCGGAAATATAGCAGACACCATACCTTTTGCCATAAACAAGAGCATGGCTTTGGGTGTGATGCTCAGCTGCAGGTGCTTGATAGTGAAAAAAGGGGCTTAGCACTTTCCTGTTCAATCCCTTGTTTTTAAGTCCTTGTGATTTAATCATTGAGAAAATATTGTACAAAATTTCTACCCTACTGAATGGTTATTGTTCAAATTCAATCTACTTTTTATTTTTGTCTGCAAAATTTTTGAATTTGGACAGGTCTAAAATTATTTATAACAGGAAAGTGTTAATTCTGACAAAAAAATGTATTTCCAATAATTTACCTTTATACCGTATTTTCCCTTAATGTCCGGACAGGAAAAAATAATTAATATTTTTTGTGTCCGAAAATTAAGGAAATTATTTTCCTTAGTGTCCGAACTTTTAGGGTTACAACTGTACTGCGGCGAAAGTCCGTCATATATATGGGTAAATGCTCACGGCGGGAGATTTACGGACGAGTCGAAGGATTTTTAAAATGCCGACAAATGCGTGATTAATCCAAAGAAATTGTCTCATTTAAAGTTTCCAGTAATAGAATCCTCATAAATATCCGCGGCTAAACACTACAATAATATGAAACAGCTTTACACAGATTCACAAAAATAACATTACAGTTTAAAAAAAACAAATAGGGCCGGGTACGCATTTGAGATGATGCAATAATTGACCTAAATCCCTACTCGATCTATTAACTATTTGATGGAATTTGTTTGTACGTAATCCGATTGAATAATGTATTTGTTCATTTATTTTCAGGTGACTGTGTACTTTTCGAGAAGTAATCTAATGGGAGGTGAAGATTCGAAAATATTTCATTAAAATAAAATTCAGAACGAATTGCATATGAGTTTATTTGTTTCGTATGGAGATCAATCCTACGTTATGTTGTTCAACCTTTACATGGTTCCAGGTCGTTATAAAATCATTATCCCCGTAGGTCGACGGAAAATACTATCACTACTGCTATATCTAGCTGTAGTCACAACATTTTTGTCGCCCATCAACTAAACAGATGAGTCTGCAACATCCAAACAAAGCATTGTATTTATACAATTCTCCGTAATGACGACCTTTTGGCAGACGACGGACAACGTCTCAAATGCGTGATTTCGTTTGGGATGTTTTTTCTGAAGTTTTATGTCATGTCCCTAAATAATAACAAGAACTAGCTTCACTTTCAAATATTTTATTAGATAAATACAACAAATAGACAATAGATCGGCTGATACATTTCTGTGATTTTCGGCCATCACTTCTGTCTGAAAAGGAAAAAAATAACAATGAAAAGAAAGGCAACAGGATACAGAATCAGAAAGCGTTCAATTCAAACACAAATAGTCGGTGGGCGATTAAATGCCGTAACTTCTCCAGGAATAAGCTGTAGTTACGACATTTTTGGTTGCCTTTCGACGGCGAAGGAAAGACAGCCATCTTTACGACCGTTTTTCATTTGCGATTTTTTTTTTTTTTTTATCATCTTAAACATCAGATTTATGCAAAATCAATTTATGTTAAGATGGTAAAAATCTTTCTCTGTGTTCGGATTAGAATAAGGTAAGGGTAAATCTTGGCTATCGTCCAACTTTCAGCGACGCTCGACCGTGACGTCTCCATGGTGACGTGTCGAACTACTAACACTGTCCAGTTATGTAAAGCATATACACGCATCTTTTACGTGTATCGATAGACATACGGCGCTATTGCTTTACTTGTTGTAAGTCTAGATTTATCATGGCATGTTGACACCGAGGTCTGCTTAACCGTCTTTTACTAAATGAATCGGTCCAATTTGTAAACCATCGCCAATTGTGCGCTAGTCTAGGAAGCATGATTAAACCTCGCAATATCCGATCGTCGTCTACTAGCCCGATTTTAAATTGATTAAACACAATATGATAAATAAGAACAAGGCGTCTTTCATATGAACAAGCTTTGGGTTACGACGATTTAATTAAGTAATGAAGTAACCCTTCCGTTAAGATTACTCCCGAGTCTCTTTGACTGTTCGTCGTAGTTCTTTCTATACCTTACAAGAATGTTTAGTTTTGCATAAAAAGTTTGTCCGTAGGTGTTAATTTATAATGTCACGTATTGTAAAGCTTGACTGGAATATCAACGTGTCAAACTAATTAACAGGAGATTAACTAATGGCAAACAAAGAAATACGTCTTACAGGGATATAAACGATCTCATGAATGGTTAAACAGGTAAGCTACATCTTTCGTCGTTGACAAGATTTGTACTTCGTTCGTACGTGTCCGAAAATTTACGGATGTCAAATCCATTCTGTGTCCGAAATTAGGGACAAAAAATAAATTATTTTTGAAAATAATTAATGGTGTCCGAAAATTTCGGGTGTCCGAACATATCGGGAAAATACGGTAGTATAGATTACTCTTTTTATAGTGCACACACGTGCAAAATTTTTAATTGACACACTTGTCTTCTATATTTCCAGTAACTGGTGTAGTTAGTGTTGCTTTAGGTTTACTCTAAAAAGATTTTTTTTACAAACTATAACCCTATACTTTGAAAAAATTCTGCTACTTTTCTCCTTTCAGTAATTCCAATACAGCTTTCCCATATTTTGAGAAGTGATGCCAATTTCTCATCCATTAGAAATGCAGACATTGTGATGTAACAAACACCAGATTGATGATTGTATTTTTTTTCATGTCCTACTTAACAGCTAAGGGCAAATGGAGACAGGGCAAAGTTTCAACCCAAATCATTCATTATTCAGTTCCACAAGTGTCAAAATCACACATACTGTTTCATGGAAATCCTCTATAGTGAACTCTGGAAATCCTAGAGACACAAGCTCATTTTTGCTCTTTTCTGATACTTTTTTAAACCTGAAAAATACAAGATGTGTTTGTTAAACATTAACGCTCCTTAACAGCAAACTTTAAAAAAACTAGAGGCGTTTGAGCGCCTGTATCACTCCACAGGCCTGAATATACTGTTCAAGCAAATGGTGTTTTCAGCATTCAATGATAACTGAATCATCTTATAGCCATCTCTTGCAAATAAATCTAGTCACTGAGATCTTTGAAATAGTTCTAGGCAATCATTTCAAACTTTTAACTGCTTTACAAAGTCAAGTTGAGTTATGTAAATTTCATATACATGTATTAAGTAAGATGAAAAGGCATTTACAATATTTTGACTGTATTTCAAAAATGGACATTAGCCCCACCCATAAAAGCCATGTTTTTTAACCTATCAAAATCATGTGAAGAAATCTGCAAAGAGTCCCCTTTGAAATACAGTAGAACCTCGTTAATTCGAACGTCACTGGTTCGTAGATATGTGTTAGTTCGTATACTTTACTCGGTCCTGACCTTTTTCCTTCTTTAGCTTTGTTAGAAAACTCTGTCTCATTCAAACGTCAGTGGTTCGTAGTTCGTAGGCCATTTCAAGTCCCGAAAGTAAAATTATAACACAAACTCCTATGTTTAATTCGTAGGTGTGATAAACTAATTGACACTAATCACCACTTACGTTGATTTTCACACCTGCTGATCTATATGACAAATAATGTGTTATCGTGTACCTTTAGTTAAAAGGGGCTGTTTGGTTTGAAAAGTGGGTAATTAATCGAATAAAGATCCCGTAATTATCGCCGAAAATTTATTTAAAATTGACGCACCCCCATTAGTTTCAGTATTATTGGTCATTCAGAAATTCTAACCACTTTATTTTATTCCGCGGTTGCTTTCTTCACAATCGTTGGTTCTTAATTTATGATTCGATGATAGAATACTCAGAGTGATTTACAATGGGTCGATAATCGTAGACCTATGTGGAATAGCAGTTGAAAGCTAGGAAGGGATGTAATGGTAGTACTGGTGTGAGAAATACCATGATTCCATTGTTAGGTGCTCCAGCCGCAGCGATGTAACTGAAAGAGTGTTGAAAGCGGCGTAAAACTCCATTCAAACAAACAAATCAGAGTGATTTGATCCAATGTATTGCAAAGGGACATCACTCTGATGGAGGCCACTTTTATACAACCACTGTGTTTAAAAAAGCCAAGAATTAATACAGAGGTAAAGCATAGAAATACAAAAGGGGTAATTTATGTTTTCCCCAATTAATATCTGCGGGTCTTGATTAGAAAAAATACCAATTTAGAATCAATTCCTAAATAGGGGACAGATCGGACCATGTCAGATTCCGTGTAATTCAAACAGCCGACCTCTTGTCCTCCGTTTTATTCGTACTACGCTTAATTCGTATAAATTTCTCCAGTCCCTTGCGCTACGAACTACCGAGGTTATTGTACATCGATAGGATTCTGAGAATATTTTGCAAAGTTCTCAGAATATATTCAAAATATTGATATTAGAACCCCCATCAAATTAACTGAATACATCTGATGAAGGGTCTAAAAAATGGATATTTCCTGTGACATTTGGTTAAAATCAATCTACTGGTTTCTGAAAAAAAAAATTCTAAAGTTTCCACCATATACCATATAAGGAAAAAAGCCCTGCCAATTCAAGCCATGTTTTTCAACAAAATTCTTTGAAGAAATCTGATAAAGGGTCACCCAAGGATTATTTCTGTAAAATTTGGTTTAAATCCATCCACTGCTTTCTGAGAAGAAGATTTTTAAAGCTTTCACTATATATGGAAATAGTCCTACCCATTAAAGCCATGTTTTTCATCGGATAAAAATTTTCTTAAGAAATCTGACAAAAGGTCAACCAAGAATCATTTCTGTGAAATTTTGTTAAATTCTGTTTTATACTTTCTGAGGAGAAGAGTTTTAGAGAAAGAGTCTTTGGATGGACAGACAGATGGATGGACAGACAGACACATGACTGACACCACGCCATGACAATGGTCCCTTAGCTTTCAGCCAGTGGAGCTAAAAAGAGAATGTTTGTTACAAGCACTTTCTCCTTTTAATGCAAAGTTTTCCATTCACATATTTCTCAGGGTGTGAGAAAAGCAGCGTTATGTGGTGTGGTAATGGGTTATAATTGCATTTACTAACAATTAAATTCAATTTAGAATTTTGTCATCTGGTTTAGGGCTAAAGGATAATGATAATGCTTTCTCTCATACATTAAATAAAGAAAACTCATTATGCAAATTTGATTTGGATTACATTTGACTAAATCAGCTGAATTTATTACCTCCCTTTAATAAACCTTACAAAATTGGGAACATAGCATCAAAAATTTCAACCGATCAAAATCTCTTTAAAAAAAATCTTATTAAAGGTAATCCAAAAGAGATCTATGAGCATCCATGTAAAATATAAAAATATCCATTTTATACTGCTAAGGAGACTACCTTAAGTTAATTCGCTCCATTCCATATATGGTAAAAGGCTCCCTAAAAGCTACATTTTTCATTGGATCAAAATTCTTTGAAGGAATCTGATAGAGGGTCACCCAAGGATCATTTCTGAGAAGAAGATTTTTAAAGTAAAAGATAACGGTCGAATGGACGCATGCACGCACACATGTTCGCACGCATGACGGACACCACGCCATGATAATAGCTCTCTGGCTTTCAGCCAGTGGAGCTCAAAACTCACCCTGTAAGACAACCTTGATCTTGGTATCAGTAGATGCAAACTGATGCAGGGTTCTACCCAGGCCCAAATACGTCTTCCAAAATCAGTTTAATATCCAGCTTTCCCCTTGGGGAACGTATCAGATATTTCACATATTGAAGATGAAACCTGGTATTTTTTACAGGAACCTTATACCCTTTTAAAATATACTGATAATTTCTCTTTTTCCTGAAGACAGTTATTTTTTCCATCCAACTCTCCACACTTTTTTAAAGGGTCCTCAAGGATAAGATTTTTGGACAGAGACCTGTATAAATGGCCAATCATGCAAAGCTATTCCTATCCAATGAGCAAGCATTTGACAACTTTTTTTACTCACTGTCCTTTGATACTTTTTAATTCATTCTTCCATTGGATAGGATGATACCTTGATTGTTTTTTTGTGGCTTTTTGTTATATTCTTTTTCTTGCACTTTCTTTCCTTCTCAAATCCTTTTTCGTAGGACAATCTAGAGCCCTTTTTTTTCAATGTCACAATTGATTGGTGTCAAAATCAGCCTTAGAGTAGAGAAATCAAGCCAAAATAATGAATAAGATGAAGTATATTATTACAAAATAAGATATTTATATAGGGCACTCACTTAATTGACATAAAATAAGTATCTACATACTTAACCCTTGTCATGCTGAATAAAAACCTTTTTTAGAATTGCACCAAAATCAAAGGACTGAAATTACTGGAAGCCCTAGTTGCAGGTCAATATTTGATTTAAAAACTTATTTTTTCTGAACAATTCTGGCTTCAAAGGGACTAACAGGTGGTGTAGACTAAAATCAGACTTCACATATGTGCAGACTGATCTTTGTCTATACCTCCTGCTAAAACAGGAATATTCTGGGTTCAGCATGACAAGGGTTAATATAAAGCCTGAAGATTGAATAATATAGAAGAAATGGAATGTCTCTTGGTAAAGTTTAAATAGGATTTTTAGAACAAGAGAGCCGTTGGCCCTTGGGCGCTCACCTGAGATAAATGCTTTTTTTCTTTCAACAGTCTAATTTCATGTTAAGGTTAGGATTATGAAACAAGTGGGCCACAATTACATATAAAGACTATGAAACTTGGGATCCAAAAGTCTAAATTACATATTCCAAGGCTTTAGTGCTGAATTGAAAGAAGGAAAAAACTTTTTCCATGGGTTATAATTTAAGAAATAAGAAAGAAGTCTGTGAACTGATGCTTCATGCCTATACCCCCCCCCCCTGGGTCTGCCCCTGGAAACCCTAGGATCATAATTTTAGCTATTTTGTAAGAGATCAATATACTGATGCTTCATGCAAAATATCAAGGCTCTACGCCTTCTGGGTCAGGAGGAGAAGATTTTTTAAGATTATTTTAAAATTTCACTTTTGTTGCCATGGCAACCAGAGTTTTTAACCTAAGCAACATTTCTGCCAAATTTGGTTCAAATTGGCCCAGTGGTTTGAGAGGAGATGTCATTTAAAAAATCGTTCTTTATTTCTATATAAACCCCACCCCCAGGGGCTCCTCCCCGGGGGACCCGAGGATCATGATTTTAGCTATTTTGAAAGAGGTCAATATACTGATGCTTCATGCAAAATATAAAGGCTCTATGCCTTCTGGGTCAGGAGGAGAAGATTTTTAAAGATTATTTTAAAATTTCACTTTTGTTGCCATGGCAACCAGAGTTTTTAACCGATTTCAATTCTTTTAGCTATTTTTGAAGGGGACCACCTAAGCAACATTTCTGCCAAATTTAGTTCAAATCGGCCCAGTGGTTTGAGAGGAGATGTCATTTAAAAAATCGCTCTTTATTTCTGTATACCCCCCCCCTTGGGGCTCCTCCCCTGGGGACCCGATGATCATGATGATTTTAGCTATTTTGAAAGAGGTCAGAATACTGATGCTTCATGCAAAATATCAAGGCTCTACGCCTTCTGGGTCAGGAGGAGAAGATTTTTAAAGATTATTTTGAAGGGGACCACCTAAGCTATTTTTGAAGGGGACCACCTAAGGAACATTTCTGCCAAATTTGGTTCAAATTGGCCCAGTGGTTTAGGAGGTGATGTCTTTTAAAGAAATTGTTGACTGACGACGCACGACGCACGAAGGCCGGACGCCGGACAAAAGGGGATCACAATAGCTCACTTGAGCACTACATGCTCAGGTGAGCTAAAAAGGGTTAATATTTAGATATTGACTTCAAGATTTGATAATCGGTAGGTTTCGATATGAATTTCCGGTTAAAAGGTAGAAAATTGTTATTTTCAAATCTAATGCACTTTAAATTTTCATCTGCAAAACCTTTGAACTTGGAAAGGCCTAAAGTATGCAAAACAGGAAAGGGTTAAACCGTTGGTTTCTACTCTTTTTATTGTTCTTACTCCTTTAAAAACAGTTTTGACCCCTGGAAATTCCAGATATGGAGTCAATGACTCCTCAGTTTAGAAAGCTAGTACAAGCCCTGTTACCTGTCTAAATCGGATTTATCTGTCAACAGCTTCTCTAAGTATGCATACCCAAAGGCTCTGAAGAAACAATTACCATCTCCTCTGGTCTTTCTGACACATTGAAAACGATTCTTTAAGTCCTTCAGAATGAACAATAAATTGACTATATAAGTGATGTTTCACATAATGATAAGTACATGCTATTGCAACAACAAGAAGACCATGATAGTACTAAATCGCTCTCCTGAGGCATCTGCAAATTACAGTACTTTTATGTCTACCCTGAAATTCTTTGTACATGTATTTAGATTTCACTCAAAATCTTATTACTGTCTGCAACTTCAATGGGTGTAATTTTAGCAACCTTGGTAGAGAACAATCTGGATGAACAATAAATCATTTATGAATGCATTGCAACTTATACATTAGGAGAGTAAGATATTTGAACATGCTCTTATTGAGTGTTTTTCATAACTTTGGATGCCTTGAGAAGGGCCATGTTTGTCCAAAGGATATAAACATGGTAGATGACAATAATGTTATCCCATGTTTTAATGTAAATGCTCTAGGACCTATATTTAAGAAGAAGAATTCTTTCAATGTGATTTACACAATTTCGACCCCAGGAGCAGAGACGTTTTTTATCCTAAGAGTATATTTTCCTGTAACATAGTACAAAATTATTTAGTCATGCTACATACCAAATATGAATGCCCTTCACCTTATATTTCAGAAGGAGAAGACCTTTGAAGTTGCTTTAATTGGATGTTTTCCAAAATTTTGGATCTCTGGGCCAGTACAATGTTTTATCCCAGGGCTAAGATTTAAGCTAACATGGTATGGTTATGCTATATACCAAATATGAATGCCTTAGACTTTGTAGATTGGGAGGAAAAGACTATTGAACATGGTCTAATTGAGCATTTTTACAAACTTTGGACACCTAGGGAAGGGGTAATTTTTAACCTACAGGCATTATTTAATAAAAATTGATAGATAATAGCCAGGCTATGCTACACTCAAAATATAAATGCCCTCCGCCTTAACCCTTTCCTGTTTCTCAAAATTTTAGACTGGCCCAATTTGAAACATTTTGCAGACGACAATGAAAAGTGAGTGCAATTTGACACAAAACCATTCTATGTGGTAGAAAATAGTGTGATGAAAGAAGTAATTGCTTGTATCAAGCAATTTCTTCTTTTATCACAATATTTTCTTAAGTATAAAATTGCAAAGACGTAAAAACCAGTGATTATACAGGAAAGGGTTAAAATGAAGATTTTTTTTTAAAAATGAAAATTTTCTTTTTTAACTTACTCTAATTTTGATTTTTCCTAATTTTGGACCCCTAGTGCAGGGCCGTTTTGGACCCTAGGAGGACAACTTTTAATGATATAGTACAAAACCATCTAGTTATGCTACATACCAAATATGAATATCCTAGACCTTGTAGTTTAACCCATTCCAACATGACAAAATTTTAGACTAGTCCAAATTGAAAGAAGCTGCAGACGACAATTTGAAGTTGATGGAATTTTAAATTTTTTCAACTTTTGGGATAGAAAACATTGTGGATAATGAAGAAATTGCTTTTAACAAGCAATTTCTTCATTTTCCACAATGTTTTCTAAAACTGTTTCATTGAGGGGCGTAAAAAGGAGGGATTGAGTTGGAATGGGTTAAAAAGAGAGGTCTTTTGAAATTGCTCTAATTAAGCATTTTTCCAAACTTGGGACCTCAGGGGCGCAGCCATTTTTGACCCTTTGAGATAGGGCTGTAAGGATACAGAAAGTGACGAATACGAATACAGATCACAATACAGGGTCATGAATATGAATATTTATTCATGAATACAACTTATTCCAGGGACAGACATATTTATCTATATATTTCTTTGAGTAAAGAATGAAACAATCTTAAGCTTATCTGTTTTATGTTAACTATTTTATTATTTCTGCAACAGCAATCAAAGGTGTATGGCAAATTCAAGCCTAACAAAGGGTAAATCAAGATCCGTCGTTGATTGAAGCTGGATCATTTCATATTTCTTGCCCCTGAATTATGGATTTCACATATTTGAACTTTAAATTTGTATATTTTGAATCATGTTGTAAACTTCTATCTGTTACAAACTTACCAATTAATATGAAAAATTTTGTCACCAGAATTGATCACTTATAATGAAAAGTCTAAACATTATAGGTATATACAAGGTATATTGGACATGCAGCCATAGCTTACCTTTTATATCTTTAAAGGGAGGTAATTTGTACGTTGCAGAATTGAAGACAATGGTCTTTGCTCGAAAAAATTATGTATTTCAATTTCTTCAAAATCTGCACTTAATGGTCAATAAGATAGAAAAATTAGGCCATAAATACTAGAATTTGAATTGAAAATCTTGATTTAAAAGGTTTAGTAGATCTAAGATTGACTTAAAAAAGATGATTTTTGATTGTTAGTATTAGATCTAACAGAGGTCTGACCGTTGACGGTCAAAGTCATGCGTCAATTGTCAAGTTAATCTATCATTCACTACCCAAAATGCCACTTGTAGACAACAAATAAATAGCTTTCACCAGTGAAATAGAAATTCTTCGATTTAGTATCTAGAATATGTATCCAGTTGCATCAGAGGCGCCCTCAGTCAATCGACTACGGGAGCCGCCTAGGCTTTAAGGATTTACGTCTTTCTTCATAAATTTGATGAAACATCGTTATAGCTTGTGCATGTTGGATATCTATGACCTCTTGGATATTTTTTTGCACTTTGCATCCCGGAAAAATATTTCACATTTTGTATTCGCCAATATTCGGTTCTCAGACAGACGAATACGATACGTACTCGCCGGTAAAAAAATATTCGATTCACCGAATATTCGAATGTATCGTTACAGCTCTACTTTGAGATTAGATATTGAAAATCTTGGTAGAAAACTATATGATTAAACTCTATATAGAATATAATTGCCTTTGGCCTTGTAGTCTTTGATAAAAAACAACAACAAAGATTTACTAAAGATTCCCATTTTCATATGCTGCGGTTACAAGAGTTTTTTACAGAATTAAATTCTTTTAACAATTTTTGATGAGCTTCACCCAAGTAACATTCCTGCAAAGTTTCAGCTTGATTGGCCTTCTGGTTTAGGAGGAGAGGATTTTAAAGATTTTAAAGATTTAATAAAGATTCCCATTTTCAAATGCCGCGGCAACCAGAGTTTTTGATAGAATTAAATTCTTTAAACAACTTTTGTAGAACTTCACCCAAGGAAAATCCCTGCAAAGTTTCAGCTTGATTGGCCTATTAGTTTAGGAGGAGAATATTTTAAAGATTTACTAAAATTTCCCATTTTCAAATGCCGCCGCAACCAGAGTTTTTGACAGAATTAAATTCTTTTAACAACTCTTGTAGAACTTCACCCAAGGAACATCCCTGCAAAATTTCAGCTTGATTGGCCTATTGGTTTAGGAGGAGAATATTTTTAAAGATTTACTAAAATTTCCCATTTTCAAATGCCGCGGCAACCAGAGTTTTTGACAGAATTAAATTCTTTTAACAACTCTTGTAGAACTTCACCCAAGGAACATCCCTGCAAAATTTCAGCTTGATTGGCCTATTGGTTTAGGAGGAGAATATTTTTAAAGATTTACTAAAATTTCTCATTTTCAAATGCCGCGGCAACCAGAGTTTTTGACAGAATTAAATTCTTTTGACAACTTTTGTAGAACTTCACCCAAGGAACATACCTGCAAAGTTTCAGCTTGATTGGCATATTGGTGTAGAGGAAAAGATTTTTAAAGAAATTGTGGACAGACAGACGACGGACAACGACCGATCACACAAGATCGCCATGCACTTTGTGCTCTGGTGAGCTAAAAACAACAAAATTGAAAGAAAGTATAGATATCATTTCTGGGTGTGGTAAATTTTCTTGTGATGTAGAAATAAATAATTTCTTCCATTTTCCAAAATACTATACATAATATTAACTCATGGATATATATTACTCATGGGTTGTTGAACCCTATGATTGTTACAAAAAAAAGGTTAACCCAATACCAACAAAATTTGACTGGTTCAAATTGGATGAAATAGCAGACATTACATTATTCTTCATTTTGAAAATTAAAAGCTATATAGAATAGAAAACAATGCTAGAAAAAGGGAAATTGCTACAAACAATTAATCCCTTTTTAAAACACTGATTTCTAAAGCTATATTTCTTCAGGGTCTCAAAGTGTGTGATTCTGTGGTTTTGCATTAAAAAGGGTAGCTATGGAATAAAATGCAAATTATACATATTCTAAGAGAAGAAAATTAAATACCATTTGTATTTTGCTTCTATAGATTTCATCCTCTTTTGCATATTCATCTGCAAGTGCATCAAAACTGATTCTATCACTGATCAACTGTTGATTCTCTACTATCTGAAATACATCGTTACAAATTGACCATGCCTACTTCAAATGACCGATAGTTGTTTTAAAATGCATCAACAGCTGTCATCATTAGGCATGCAAGAAACCTATTTCAAAGGGAGATAACATCATAACGCTCCGACAGACATGTTCCAAATTCCAAATAACAGACTGATTTCAGTTTGTAGAGATATTTTTCTGAGAAAAACAAGTGCCATAGTCATTATATACACCTCCCTTATTCAGCAAGCCCCCCCTTTCTGAGACACAACCCACAATGACAAGGTCATGCTGAAAATGACTCATTTCTATCTTGTCCAAATTTTTATCAAGACAAACATTCTAGTCAAGTTCAGGTTTGCTGAACAAATTTTTTGGCCTCCAGAGTGTCTACAAAGTAAAAACTCAGGATGCAAGATGGATAGCCACTCCACACAACTGCAAAAGCCCACTCGACATCATAATGCTCAGGTTAGCTAATAAATGTAATTGAATTTTCTGTGGGCAACCTAAAACAAGCTTGGATAAACTTCAGTTACAAAGTTTTGGTTGCCTACAAAATAAAAGGATTTACAAAGATATTGAGCTCTGAGCTATATTAATGATTTCATGCATGAATCAAATTCTTTTATTTACACCAACTGTAGCTGTGAAATTTGAGGCCCTTACCTAACAGTTACAGTGAGAATAAACCATCCATTTCTCTTGTAACCTATCCTGAAAAAGCCGTGTTTTTTATCTGAACCAAGGAGGTATGTGATAAAGGGTTACCAAAGGACCATTCTTTTGAAATTTGATTGAAATCTGTGCAGTATATCCTGGGGAGAAGAATTTCATACAGGGTTTTTGTTTGACTCCAGACCTCAGGTTTTGACGCACAGGAATTCAAAAACAAGGTGCCAAATTGTCACAAGATACGCCCGTCACACTGCTTAATATTAACTGGGGGTTTGATAAGAACTGAGGTTATTTTGAATGAATAATTGTTGTCAAACAAAGTATGAAAAACAACAAAGGACAATAACTCAAAATATACGCTAGGTAGAGTTATGGTTCTTGTACACTGCACTCCCACTTGGTGAGCTCTATCCATCCATGAAGTTTCATGATTCTAGCTATTATACTTTTAGAGATATACTCCGGACAAGATTCAAGTATGAAAAACAACAAAGGGCAATAGCTCAAAATATACGCTAGGTAGAGTTATGGTTCTTGTACACAGCACTCCCACTTGGTGAGCTCTATCCATCCATGAAATTTCATGATTCTAGCTATTATACTTTTAGAGATATACTCCAGACAAGATTCAAGTATGAAAAACAACAAAGGGCAATAACTCAAAATATAGGCTAGGTAGAATTATGGTTCTTGTGCACTGCACTCCCCCTTGGTGAGATCTATACACCCATGAAGTTTCATGATTCTAGCTATAATACTTTTAGAGATATACTCCGGACAAGATTCAAGTATGAGAAACAACAAAGGGCAATAACTCAAAAAATAGGCTAGGTAGAGTTATGGTTCTTGTACACTGCACTCCTACTTGGTGAGCTCTATCCATCCATGAAATTTCATGATTTTAGCTATAATTCTTTTAGAGATATACTCCGGACAAGATTCAAGTATGAAAAACAACAAAGGGCAATAACTCAAAAAATAGGCCAGGTAGAGTTATGGTTCTTGTGCACTGCACTTCGTATTGATGAGAAGAATATAACTACCAAGTTTAAAGTCAATCGGACTTAAGATGACAGAGTTATGCTCCGGACAAAGAAGTGGACACCTCCCGGACGCCACGGGTGATCCCATAATATGTCCCGTCTTTGACGGGCGTATAATAAGTAATTTTGACAAAAAATTTGCAGCCATGTGTGTCAAAGGTCATGATAAGTGTACCATATTATTGGAAAATGCTTAATTGATTATAAAAATATACACTAACTTGGTTGGTAATCAAAACACTCAAGTGATGGACATGCATCGGTGATCGTAATTCACAGGTACTTGACACCTGTGAAATTTATGCTGTAACCCTTTTTTAGAGTTGTAATCCTACTTCAATTACTTACTTGCTAACACTTTTATCAAAACCTCATAAAATTTAATCAAAAAGTAAAATGAAATCAAATAAAATGTTGCTCAAGAAATGTCATGAGTTTTGGTGGATAAATTCGACACATCTTTTTATGAAAAATAAGAGTAATTTGATCCTCTTAGTACTCTTTAGATTTTCTAAAAATGATTCAAACTTATAATATGTGCATGAATACTAAACTTTCCCTAAAGTTTATCTTGTATTGAAAATAGAATACTGTCAGATTTGAGAAATGTTCCAATCTAAGATTGGAGAAATGTTCCAATCTAAGACAGACTTTATTCTGAGGCACCATTGCAAAAGAGAATTATAAACATTTAAAAGAAATATTTATCAACTAAATCATCGGGGTATATTTGGGATTACAATTTTGACTCAAGGGTCAATGACTCTTGAATTTTGGGTACTAGTGAAAAATCTGTTCATAGTGAAAGTTTACAGATGGACAGACAACAGACACCAAGCCATGACAATAGCCAGGAGCTAAAATTGCTTGTTACAACATTACTGTGCTAAATTATTAACAAACCCATCAATTAATGTAGAAGACAAACAAGAATTCGGCACCAGTCACCAAACCAGCCACATTCACAGAGTCAACTCTTTATGCCCACTGCAAAACATTGTAGGGGCATAGAAATATCATGGCAGATCTACATTATTTTACCTCCTTTTCCATTTGCTGAAGTTGTGCAAGTGTGGCTTCATCATAGTTCTTATCTGAAAACAAATGAAACAAGATGTACCAGTACTTATGTATTCATTATCCTGATGTCTCTTTTTCAAGAAACAACAGATCTCTGCTCTTGAATTGTTTAATTTCATTTACAAACCAGACTATTACTGAGAGTGATTAACCACAATTTTAGTCTGGTCTAAATTGAAAGAAGTTGCAGATAACAATGCTTTGTTGATATTTAAAATTAAAGGACTGAAGATTGTGATTGTCGCTATGATCCAGATTGGATTACAATTTTATTATTGGGAATGAATCTAAAATATCTGATTAACATTCTCAATACCAGGGAAACCGTATCATGGTAATTTAGTCAGACTTGAAGCTTAACACAAGAGTCACAGTTTTTTGTATGTTTAAATGTACATAATGTTGTGAAAGAACAATGAAAGGGGAAAATTTATTACTTTTGAGAATTAAGTAATTTTTTATATTTTAACACGTATGGCAAAATAAATTGTATTTTACGGAAGCATGCTGTTTTCAATATGGTATCATTGATGGGTGTGCAAAATGTTGTAACTACAGCTTAATTAAAGCTGTAGTTACATTTTTCAATGGTGCATAATAAATATTAATTTCTTTAAGAGTGATACTTGAATTAGACTGGTCTGAATTGAAAGAAGTAGCAGACCACTTTTCAAAGTGTGTGTACATTAAAACAAGAGGACCATGATGGTCCTATATCACTCCCCTGAATATGATGACTGATGACTTTATGATTAAACAAAATATCAAAGGTCTACTAATAACAGTTTTGGATAAGATTTTTTTTTTTTTAGATTTTCTCCTTTAATTCTATACAAATCCATCATATGGCTTATTTTCAGAGTTGAGTCATTCTTGAAGAATTCTAGTAGAGGGGAAATGAGCAATGAATTATTTCCAATTGTCAGGCCCTACGGCTTATGATTTCAGGAAGAAATTTTAAAATTTCCTTCTTTATTCCTTTAAAAATCCGAGAATTCATAGTATTTCTTTATTTCTAGGTGAATTCTGAAGTCTCACAGACAAGGGCCAATTTTCAGAGTATGGTAATTCTTTGAAGTATTTTGGCAGAGTGTCAATAGTTGATGATACATACCAAATATCAAACCTCTGGGTCTAATGGTTTGGGAGATTTTCAAAAAATTCCCTATTTATTAATATGTTAAAATAAGGATTGCACAAATCGGCTGGGTTGAGGGTCATTAGAGGATGATACATACCAAATATCAGGGCTCTAGGCCTTAACATTTGGGAGGAGAAGATTGTCAAAGATTTCTTTCTTTATTCTTTCATCAAATTAGGCACAGAAAAGCGCCAATTTTCCGAGTATGATTATTCTTTGAAGTATTTTGGTAGAGGGTCAATAGACATTGATTCATACCAATTATCCAACCTCTAGGCCGCGAAAGTTTAACCCATTAACGGATGACAAAATTTTAGACTGGTCCAAATTGAAAGGAGTTGCAGAAGGCAATTTAAAGTTTATAAGATTTTGGATTTGTTTTACCTGTTGGGTAGAAAAGATTGTGGATAATGAAGAAATTGCTTGTAAAAAGCAATTTCTGAATTTCCACAATCTTTTCCAAAGCTTTTTTTCTTGGGGGCAATTAAAAGCATCATTGAGTGCTAATTGGTTACAGTGAATCTGGTGAAACATGGGGGCCATCATTTTTCATAAGGCCCCTTTTCTTGTGATACTTGACGGATCAGATCCACTGTCAAAGTTAACAATCCTTATGGTGGTACAATGAATCTGTGTTATCTGTGGACTTTATTAGGATAATGAGGATTTTTGGTGAAATTTTCATAGAGCCACTTTTCCTGTGATACTTTGCAGAACAAACCAAATTTCTAAAGGAATGATTCTAAAGAAGGTATAATCAATTTTCATTCTGTAAAAGTTTAAAGAGAATCAATGAAGCCAGTGGACTGAATTGTGTCAAGAACTTTTTGTAATAAAATTTTCGTAAGGCCCCTTTTCCTGTGAAACTTAACAGATCAGACCAGATTTACATAGGAAAAATCCTAATGATAGTTCAATCATTTTAAAAGTTTTCAGAAGGCTCTTTTCTTGTAAAACTTAACAGATCAGACCCAATTTACAAAGGAACAATCAAATGATGGTACAATCATTCTATTAAATTTTGAAGAGAATCAGATAAAGACTGTGTTCTGGTGTTAATGAGGATTTTCTGATAAAATTTTCATACAGCCCCCTTTCCCTTGATACTAGAAACTAGAAAGATCAGACCAAATTTGGAAAGAAATAATCCTAATGATGATCAGGGCCCTCCCGGGGAAGAGTTTTAGCCACACCCATTAAAGCTGTGTTTTTCATCTGATCAAAATTCTTTGAAGGTATCTGATAAAGGGTTGCATAGCGATCATTTCTATGAAATTTGGTTGAATACTGTTCAGTACTTTCCAAGGAGAAGATTTTTTAAGTAAAAGTTTACTGACGGACAGACACACAACTGACACAACGCCATGACAATAGCTCAGTGGCTTTCATCCAGAGGAGCTAAAAAATTTTTGACTAAATTATGTTAATTTGGATCATTCTTACATGAAATTATTGTAATCCCCCTTTTACAATGATACTTGACGGATTGGACAGCACTTGTAAAGGAACAATCCTAATGATGGTAAATTCATTCTGTGAACAATTGAACAGAATCTGATTAAAACTGTTGACTTTATTGTGGCAATGTTTATTCTAGGGTTTCAAAAATTTGACGGGATTTTAGTGCAAAATTTACACAATAGAGCAATGTTCAGTATTTCATGCTCATTGTTTATAGAAAAAAAATCCCTCAACAATGTTGAGATTATGAGAGATCTTTGAAAAAAAGTCGGAGAATCCCCCAAACCCCCAGCCTAGAATAAACACTATTGTGGTACAAGGATTTTAAAATGAAATTTTCATAAGGCTCCTTTTCCTGTGATACTTGACAGATCAGGTCGAATGTCAACATCAATGATCATTACAATTGTACAATCATTCTGTGAAAGTTAGAAGAGAATCCAATGAATAATGCAATTTCTTCATGCTACACAATGTTTTCTACCATGATAGTTGAAAAATTCTAAAATTTCATAAGCTTTAAATTGTTGTCTGCAACTCCCTTCAATCGGACCAGTCTCAAATTTTGCTGTCTGGAAAAGGGTTAACCAAGATATTATTTAATTTTCATAAGGCACCTTTTCCTGTGTTTCTTCACAGATCAGGCCCAATTTCGAAAGGAACAATCTTTATGGTTGTATTATCATTCTGTGAATGTTTGAAGTGAATCCAGTTAAATCTGGGGACATCATTGCGTTAATAAGGATTTTTTAATAAACTTTCATAATGCCTTTTTTCCTTTGTTCTTGACAGATCAGACCCAATTTTGAATGTAACGATCCTTATGATGGTACAATCACTTAGAGAAAGTTTAATGAGAAACTTTGAAAGCTAGAGTTTAAGGATTTTTGATAGATTTTCAATTAAATTTTATAAGGCCCTTTTCCCTGTGTTTCTGGACAGATCATATTCAATTTCAAAAGAAACAATCCTTATGATATTACAATCATTTTGTGAAAATTTGAAGAAAATCTTATGAAAACTGTTGACTCTAGAGTGTTAACAAGGAATTTTAATTAAATTTTCTTAAGTCCCCTTTTCCAACTTAATGACAAATCAGACCCATATTCAAAAGGAAGGATCCTTATGATGGTACAATTATTCTTAAAGTTGCCAGATAGGAAAATGCCATCACTATAGCTCTTCTGGCCTTTGGCCAGCAAACATTAAAACTCTGTAATGTTGCAGCATGCCCACTGGGTTTTCATTTTGGGGGTACATGTACCCCTTAGGTTTTGAAATGGGGGTACAAAGAAAAATCTGGGGGTACAGTGTACCCTTTATTTTCAGATATAAGGGTACACCATACCAATCTGAACTCTTTACCAAATGACAATGTTTTTGTTATATACTATGTTAATAATCAGTAAATAAGTGCCACAAATCATGTGCAAGTTTCAGATAAATATATAGAGAAGGATAGCAAACTTTTTTTGAAAAGCTGATTTATGACAATTCACTTTTTCTTAACTTTTGGATTTCGGAAGGGTTGAATGGGATATGAGAGTGATGGCTAAACAACTCCAACAAGTTTATTACAAGGTTGGGGATGACATTTTGGAGCAGGCCATATTAGGCATGTCAGCTCACTGTTAGCTCAAACTCTGGTATTGAAACGATTCTGGTACAGAAAATATCAAATGGCCTTTTTACTGTCTTAAGGTCACCATTTGTGGAGAAATAGACCAGGTTTTTTTATGACATTTTGCAGACAGCAAATTACGTAGCTAAAACAAAACTACAATGTTAAATAAACGGCGCCATTTTGTCATGTTCGACTTACATGTACAACGGAACATACGAGAGAAACAAATTTCAAATCAAATTCCAAAGTATGAATTCTTGTTAGTTTCTCGACAAAACACCTATATATTTTGCGTTTTGTTTGAAAAATAGCGCAACTTTGGAATTATTTTAAAACAAAATGGTGAGGCTATCACGATCCTCATTATACAAACTTTTCCAACTGCTGGTTCTCCCATTGATTCTCTAGACGAAAAAGACCAGAAAGAAGTGATGATTCCCGTCGCATTAAAGGGAAATCACTTCTTGCAATTTTTTGGGTTTTAGGAAAAAAATATGCACCTAGACTTTCGCATTTTATTAGCTAATAATGTTAAATGCACACACACGTAATGGCTTTTTTGTTTCTACGCTCATTTAATTTTCTGTACAGTTATGCACGTCTTGGTGTAAGATTTGTACGTGAACCAACATAATTGTATGTAAATTATATACTGCAGTATGTGAATGGGCACCCTGTGTTGTCAATTAAAAATAAGTCAAATTACTAGAATTATCTATGACAAACTTAGTCAAATCACACCATTTTATTGAG
The DNA here is from genome assembly GCA_946902895.1 of Fragum fragum. Classification (NCBI taxonomy): domain Eukaryota; kingdom Metazoa; phylum Mollusca; class Bivalvia; order Cardiida; family Cardiidae; genus Fragum; species Fragum fragum. The sequence goes on from OX336366.1 coordinate 6,273,905, forward strand.
AATAATTAACAATTTCAAACAAACAGAAAATTCCTCCAGATAAATGACATGATCACTTTTTAATTTACAAAACATGAAGTCGTTTGAAGCCCCAATATAAAAATAAAGTGACAATTTTCCATATAAAAAAGAACTCTTTGTCATGGTTTTGTTTTACTTTCACTTTCACAAGCTGATATGAAAGTTGGTATGAAATGAAATCCTAATCTTTTATGGGGGAAGTGACTTGAATTTGGGGAATTATCCTGCATGTCTTCGGAAAATCTATGGGATTTTCAACGAAAGTTCAATCATGCAGCCTTGAATTAACAGAGTGGGTTTTGTTTTCCAATTATTACTAAATTCTTATTTAATCTCCCCCCAAAAAATCTAATAATTAGGCTACAGAAGGGATTAAAAAAGAACCTACCAAACCCCTCTAAACAAGCCACATTCACACAATTCTGCTTTTAGATGCCCACAAATAAAATTGCTTTGGAATAAAATGCATGTATACTCGAGTTTCCTGTATTCGAGCGGTCTCCCATATTCCATCAGTTTCATTTCTGCACACTTGCAGTTAACTTGTGCTTAACAAACAATTTGCAAATTGTAATTATTAACATTAATCAATGTCAGTGTATGAAATTTATCAATGAAATACAAATATCCCTTAAAACTTGCATTACCTGGTTTGGACTTTTTTCTCATTCCTTACAAATATTTTTGGTTCATGTTTCTTTTTCTTCTTGCTTGCAAATGCTGTTGCCATGTAGATGCCTTTTGAAATGTGGGTAGATAGATGGGAAATAACTCTAAATACATTATTTATTCATTTTCACCAATGCAGCAAATATGACATTGATCCTTGGATGTATATTGCTAAGGTGCTTGATTATGGGAGACTGAATTTGACTCGAAACGGGAGTTAGGAAGTATATATAGATAGATAGTATAATAACAAAAAGAGACTATTTTTTGTTACAATTTTTTTTACAAATCTGTTTTTACTTGTACTGCGATATTCTAATTGACTTTGTATTACTTTCAGTTTAGTTCACAAAGTCTAATTATCATTTTGTAAATGCCCTTGCACAAATTTATAGCTTCGTGTGATTGAATATGGGAGACTACGGGAGACTTCAGGCTAACGAAAACATAACTTGCGCCAAGCAAATTTCTTCATGTATAACACTACAATTTTTTTTTAATTTGAACCAATCTAAAATTCTGTCGTCTGCTTATAGATTAATGGTTTCACATCAACTTTATGTGAATACTCACAAGCCCTTCTCAGGGTTTTCCCTTGCCACATTATGACCCCTATCAAATAAGTTAAAGAAGGCTGTCTAGATATTTGGGGGGTCATTTCTGAAAAATGGGGGTCCAAATTCAAAGAAGGAGAGGGTCAGGGAAAACCCTGCCTTCTGGCCCACCCGTGGAAATAAAAGATCACCCCACCCACAATTAGCAATTGGTAACCAATAACGAGAGTTGTGAAATAGCGCCAATAGCAAAGTTTCAATGCAGAGATATGTACTTTTGAATTAAATAGATTACGAATGATGTAATGAATGACTAAATACAGCTTTATTTTACGAAGGTTGGAGCAGATCATAATATTTTTACTTGGGTCATAGTCAAAACTTTCTTCTTCTGCCATTTTCGGAAGTTGTGCTCTTTCAAGTGCGCATGTACGAAATTTAATGACGTCATTATATCGTCTGAAATAGTGGAATATGATCGCAAAATTACCTTTTTAGATATATTTTTCACTTTCTATACAATAGACTCATTATGAATACAATTCCAAGTATTCAAGGTAAATATTTTTATTGTTGAATCACTATAAAGACAAGGGGAATAAAAGACACACACCCCCAAAAAAATCCATATTAAGAATTCTTAAGATTCTTATTTAGCTGCTTCAAACACTTAATCTAAAAACAATTTATCTTAAAAATCTAACTAAGAATCTTGACGAAAATAACGCACCTCTGTCATATAATTTGGGAGTCCCATCTGGCAATCCTGAAGATTGGACCACTGCAATAGTGAAAATGGTCTAGTATTGCCTAGCAGAAGTTCTGGGCATTTCCTGTTGAGTATAATGGTTAGATTGCTAATCAGGCCTTACTCACATTGGATTCAAGGCTATGGGTTACAAAAACGGTCTGAAATACTCAAATTTATATGCTTATAATTTAATTGTTAGTTTCTTCTATCAAAAAGGAGCGATCTGATTGGTCGAAAAATTTAATTCATACCTCCATGAACAAACTTTTGAGTACGCAGCCATTTTGAATGCTTCCGCACAAAATAGTTCACTACAAAAAAATATCAAAATTTGTTAAGTTGTTGCATTTTTCGCTCGATGCTATTAAATTATAAGAAATGAAGAGAATATTTTTTGTTTTCATGGAGGTATGAACCGAAAAACCTAATCACACAATGTATGAATCCGCTTCGCGTATTCATACAGTGTGATTAGGTTTTTCTGTTCATACCTCCATGAAAACAAAAAATATTCCCTTCATCTCTTAAAATGATTCATTCATTAACATTGTTTGATTTAGAAACTCTGGATATCAACTATTGGACTAGTCTTAAAAATATGGATGTTAGGAAAAATCAAGAATCCAAAAGGAACACCTAGAGATTAGATTTTAGAGTCCCTGGCCAATTTGTAAAGTCCTCAGGATCCCGGGACACTTACAGTGTTAATCACCATTTTTAGTTTACTACTTTCTTCGAACTCTGTAATTTTTCTGTCAACATATTTGAGGTCAGTAAAATGGCGACATGTTTTTACCAATTTAATGAATGGGCTGGGCTGTTGACGGATGTGGAAACGAAAATATACAGTAAAACCCCTCTAATACGACCACTTGCGGTACTTTCTGAAAGTGGTCGTAATATCGGGGTGGTGGTAATACTGAGATTTGGTCGTTTGTTGTCAAGTAATTCATGTTTATTCTATTTTCGTTATTTGAATATATTAATATTATACATACAAAAATTAACTATAAGAACATGTATTGCAACGGAATCTTATTTCATTTTCAAATTCACTATCTTTGATAAGTTCTACTTTCGCTACTCTCCATTTGATCCATCTGATTCAGAAGTCCGACCTCAGATTATTTATTCGTAAGAACAGGTTCAAAGTGTCAAAATGTCGATATCATATCTTCTATAATACGAATACCAAGCATCAATTACATTGAAATCAAAATTTAATTGCTAATTAACTGTTCGGAAAGCCGTAAACAAACTAATCGTAACTTCTCAGATACGTTTTCACTGTCAAATTTATTACTCGAGTCAAAATCTGTGAAACATTCAAATAACAATTAAAAATAATACAAACTATAATTTCTAAAAGTGATCGGCCACTTTAATCATAACACCTATTAAAATTAGGGTTCGATATCACATAATAAAAAATCTGATAATGTATTTACAATGTATTCGTACCCAATTAGTGTCGCTCTTATCAAGTTTGAAATTCGGATGATCGGTCTAAATGTGTGAAAACTGGTCGTTTTAGTGGGGTTCAAAATAGTATATCAGCTATGGTTGGTACTGAATTTAGTGGTCGTTATTTGGAATAGTGGAGTGCCCGTTTTAGAGGAGTTCGAAACAATTGAAATAAAGAACAAAAAATTCTGTTCTGTAAAAATTTGGTCGTAATAGCGGGGTGCCAGTATTTCTGGGGTGGTCGTAAGGAGGGGTTTTACTGTATTATACTAGGAATAACCACTTGACAGTCAGGTGACATCAAAACTCAAAGTCAAATCACTAGTCAGTACTGCTAGATTTTATATGACTCTTCTAAATTTTCTTGTTTGGATTTTACAAAGGTCTAAATATAGATTTAGCAAAGCACATATAAAAGTAGCTGCTCACATCCAAATAATGATTTTGCCAATTAACCCATTACCAGATAGCAATATTTTGCACTGGTCCTAATTGAAAGAAGTTGCAGATGACAGTTTGAATTTGATGAAATTGTAGAGATTTTCATCTTTCTGGGTAGAAAACACTGGAAAATCAAGAAGTTGCTTCTGCAATGTTTACCCAATTGTTTTTCTTTAGGGGCGTCAAAAGGCGTCATTTTATGGGAATAGGTTGAATTAATTGGACACATTTTTGACAGACTTATTCTGATTGCCGCCATTTTTTTTCTAAACTTTTTATACAAAATTTTGACAATCTACTTGTCAAACTATCTGTAAGATTTACTTTTGTCGTAAGCTTGTAATCTGACATATGGAGATCGATTCTACTGTACTAATTTTTCACATCATAAAGATTAATTTTCAAGCCAAATTTTATGGGTTAATACTTAACATTTGCTTTAGATATATTGGGGAGGATAATTTAATTCGAATTGATTAACATACCAAATAGAAACAGCCATTCCAATACTAGAGAAATGTTAAAACAATTTATGACCCTGTATCAAAGTCTGCTGGTGAATCTTTCTATTGAAACTTAACAAACACAATTACTTCAAGACTATTCAAGATATGATTGTCATATTTGCCATGGTGATAGATATTATTCATACGCATCTGAAGATACCAAGCTTGAGGTCATATGACAAGGTCAAGGTCATTTGTCGAGGTCAAACATCTGGAAAAACTAACCCCAAAACATTAACTATTACACTTACCTGTTCAAGAAACTCTTATCATATTTGATATGATGATATATCTCTGTGATAAGCATCTGCAGATAATAAGGTCAAGGTTATGTGACAAGGTCAATTTCAATTATCAAGGTATCATGATAAAAGGCTAGTAGATTGGCATAATGTTTCACAAATACATCTTGTTTTAATTTTTTTCATTAGAAAGATAGACAAATTATGGTAAAACATCCTGGATCTGTCTGAGATCTTACAATATGAGATCATATAAAACTGAATCATTATGGCAGTACGCTCTTCTAATAAGTTAACTATTTGCCAATCAACAAGTCAGTAGTGTTTTTTTGTCAAGCCCACTTGTGATAAAGGAGACATAGCTGTCACTATAAGTTGGTGTAAGTACTATAGTGGGTCAGTTCATCCCAGCATATCTCCCTATGTCAAATGGATTTCAAAATAATATGGCACATTTGTTTGCCATTGTTAGTAAACTTGACATTTGAAACAATTTTTCACATACATCCAGGGACAAGGTCACAGTTTGACATGTTGTCTCTGAACAAGTTTCTTGTTGTTTTTATTACCGCCACTTGGCATTTGTTACAAATATTTATATACTACCTAAACTTTAACCATTATTTTTATTAGTTGGTAATCTTGGCAGTGAGGAAGATGAAACTTCAATATTGAAGAAGATGAAGCCACATGTCCCTGGTATTGTGACATTTGCTGATCACAGTAGACCTCTGCCATGGTCTGTTACATACCATGCTGTAGTCATGTTTGCAGATATATCAGGTTGTACACTTAGTTATAATCTTAGGCTAACATAAATGTTGGCCTAGCATCAAGTTCTGTTGTCTTCACCAATATCTTCAGTTTAGAACTTCACTTAAAATAATTTTGCTTAGCTCTAAGTAATATGATTCTGGAAAGATTTTCCATTGTACTGGATGAAGCAAAATTCACAAGAAAATGCCATTTCCAAGATGGTTTCTAAGTATTATTCCTGACCAAAAGGGAAATAGGTCAGTGAAACACAGGTGTTTAGCTGCCTTCATGCAGATGTCTATTTCCACATCAAATTATCACATCATTGTGACTCTATCAGACAAAGAATCAAAGGACTGAAAGTCCTGAGAGTGGTTTTGCTGGCTTATCAGTAACCACATTCAATAATACTAACATGTATCATCCAAATGAGTAAATAAATCGTACACCTAAGTGGGATGAGCAGCTGAAGGCTCCATAAGGATGTAGTGGTAATACTGGTGTGAGAACTACCAGGAATCCATGGTAAGGAGCACCAGCCGCCCCGATATAACTGAAATACTATCAAAAGTTGCGTTAAAACCCCATTCAATTAATCATGACCCTTTTACTGTTTACCAAAATCGCTATTTTGATTTCATCACAACGTTTTCTTAATATCATTTTATCAGTGCGTGAAAATTAGTGGTTATGTGGTAAAAGGTTAAATGATAAAAGGTAAAGCAATCAAAACTAACATTCAATTCTTTTTGCTTTGAGCATATTGTTATTACAATTGAAGTACAGTACTACATGTCCGTTTCAAAGATTAAGTCGAATTTGAGGTAAAAGGTGTTTTATTCTTAGGGATTAAATAGGCGCTTGAATCGCAACTATAACAGATTTGTAACTTGTGACATATACTGTGTAAGCTGGATGTAAATTTGCTCAGCCCTGCCAGGTCAAAACTAACAGACAGGGTTAGGAGTTTGTTACATGTATTCGACTACTCCACTAACCAATGACCTAGATTCTGTCTTGAAAAGATTATTTCTCTCATTTAGACAGTTCATTAGACAATTTACTATGGATATATAAGTCAAAGTTTTGACCCATTTTCCTTGATATGCATGACTAAGAGGAGGCTGTTGTAATTTTCTTCATAAGCGATGAAACAAGATGGAGTTTCACTTCTAGTTTATGAGCATGCGTGGAAATGAGTGGAAAATTTGCGAAAACTTGTTTCCGGTTGATCGATGTGAAATACCGGTTTTGTCCTACAAAAAAACCAAAGGAACTATGAAAAGCTTATTAACCTGGTCAAGTTGCAAAGACTTATCAGTGTTTAACCCATTCCCAGATGACAAAATTTGAGCCTGGTCCAAATAGAAAGGAGTTGCATAGGACAATTTCAAGTTTATGGAATTTCAGATTTTTTCCACTTACTTAGTAGAAAACATTGTGAAAAATGATGAAATTGCTTGCAAGAAGCAATTTCTTAATTTTACAAAATGTTTTCCCAAATGTTTTTCTTAAGGGGCGTGGGAATGGGTTAAACATGTCAAATGAGATTTCTTAAATCTTTCATTTCATTCCTACTATACAGCCATAAACGAAATCTAGTAAATTTTTATCACCCAACTAAATCACAGCCATCTCAGATAGTCTTTTTCGTGATATGTAAAAATTATTACAGAATACTTTGCATTACAAAGAAAACAAACAAAAATAATTGTTTAGCTCTAGACAGTCTGTCTTCAAAAAAGCTGATTACTGCTTGATATTCTGATTGTGTACTTAACCCTTGTGTGCTGAGCCTGGAATATTCCTGTTTTGGCAGGAGGTATAGACAAAGATAAGACTGCACTTATGTGCAGTCTGATCTTAGTCTAGGCCACCTGCTTGTCCCTTTTAAGCCATAATTGTATATGAACTAATTTTGGGAAAAATACTGACCAACAAACAAAGGCTTTGCAGTGCTTTCAGCCCTTTGATTTCAATACATTTCTTACGAGAAAGATTTTATTCAGCATAACAAGGGTTAATTTTCTTTTTTATTCAAAAATATATTGATAAGATAGAAGTCCATTTGTCAATCATCAGCAATGTTCTTTTGAAGGATTCACTGCCCTATGTGAGAAATACAGTAATGATGGAAAGTCTGGGGTAGATCAACTAACAAGAACACTGAATGAATATCTTAGTGCACTGGTTGAAGGGATTTTAGGATCAGATGGAGACATTCTAAAATTTGCAGGTGAAATTGTAGTCATATTTTTTTATCTACATAACTTATGTTTCATGATGAGGACTTCAGACCATGGGGTTGTCAAACAAGCTTTTTGTTAAAACTATCAAAATTTTAGAAAGAATGAACAGATTTCTCAGACAGCATAAATAGTACTGAAAGTTGATATGTGATCATTGATCTTGATATTACAAGCATATGAAGAAATGTAAATCAGCTGTAAATCATGTGCTAGGGAGACCTAAAATATTAAACAGTTTAGTTAAGAACATGGTTGATTATCTATCGGTGTATGTCAATGACATTAGACAACATGCAAGAGTTTAACAATTATCGTGCTGAACCCAGAATATTCCTGTTTGGAAAGAGATATTGACAAAGATCAGCCCGAACATATGTGCAGTCTGATCTTTGTCTATACCTCCTGCTTGTCTCTTTAAACCAGAATTGGTCATACAATAAACTTTCAAGACAAATATTAACCCTTGTCATGCTTTATAAATTACCTTACTGAATTGCTGTCAAATCAAAGGGCTGAAAGCACTGATAGAACTTGTTGTTCAAAATTCAATAATTTTTTTTAGAAATCAATTTCATAAGCAACTCTGGCAGGAAAATTACAAGCAGGAGGTATAGACTAAGATCAGCCTGCACATAAGTGCAGTATGATCTTAGTCTTCACCTCCTGCCAAAACCGGAATATTCCGGGCTCAGCATGACAAGGGTTAAGTCACAATTGGTGCATCCAGTGCTGTCAGCCCTTTGAATTTGATGCAATTCTGTAGAGAATTTTATTTAGCATGACAAGGGTAAAGATAAGGAATATATCCTTGCCTTAAATAATCTGTAGTTACAAAGTTGTGCAAACATTACATGTTATGTTTTTGTTATTATTTACAGGGGATGCTATTCTTGCTATATGGAGAGTTGGCCGTATAGAAGAACTGAACAATGAGATAACAAAGGTGGTTCAGTGTTGCCTTGACATTCAAGAAAAGTGTGGTGAATGGAACACAGATATTGGAATTAAACTTACTGTCAAAATAGGTAAATTTGATATAGATCTGTGTGTCTTTGTCAAAATTTCTTTTAAAATTTGTAATCTGTAGTCTATTACGCATGCACTTGTATTGATTGTGCAAACAACTCACAGAAGACTTAAGAAAAAGAATTTAAAATTTTAGCTAGTCGTGTAAAAATCTTTCAAATCAGACAACAGCTTTTCAAAGGAAAATTTTTACCAATAATTAAAAAGCCCTTGTCACTTTTGTATTTTTGTGAATTCATCGAGGTCTAGTATTTTTTTTTAATTCATTAGGTTATAGGGTTGACTTTTAGGGAGAAATAACAGCTTTCTAAGATATATAGGGAGGGATGTAATTATTTTTTTTATTTTTGTACAGGACTGTCTGCTGGTGAGATGTCTGTAACCTTCTTGGGTAATCAAGAATATCGTCACTATGTGGAACTGGGTCCTGCTGTCACAGCTGTGAATGCTGCAGAACATTTTTGTCAAGCAGGAATGATTGTCATGTCACCAGACATGTTCCAATATTGTAAATTTGAAGCTTTTCAGACAGATACACTAGAAGATGGAAAACACAGACGGGTAAACAAATCTTCAATTATGATTTAGACCATTGATTTATTGTTGTAGAGTTCTGATCTCCCCCCCCCAAAATGGTTTCTATCACATACATCAAGGATAATTGACCAACCACGGATGTCAATCAAATAATCAATCAACCAATCAAATAATTCTTTCAGCCCAGAATTTGAGCTTTAAACTCAGGAATGGGGCGCCATTTTTGTGAAACATTTTTGTTGGTTTGGCGACTTAAACGTCATAACTACAGCTTATTTAAGCCAATCAGTATTGCAATACATATTGCTATACACCTTTTCTATACACTGAAAAGTATGAGTTGACCACTTATAGTCACTGTAAAGATAATACTTACTCAAAGTGATTTAAATGAAAAGTGGAAAACTAATGAATTCTCCGTTAAACACTTCACCTTTGGTAGATCATTCTACACTGACATATGAAAGAAATTCAGTAAAATGAATCTATGACATGTCAACAGTTACTCTGAGATTGAGTTGCAGATCAAGGCATATTCTTTTTTACGAAATTTAGCATGTCAACTTTGTCAGAATCCAAAGATGCCATCTATGTTAGTAAATATCACAATCAGTCCTGAAGACTGGCTCAGAGTGCACATTTGACTGCAACATACCTTCTGTCTGAGCAAGCATTATTTATAACGATCTCTTGAGAATATCGTTTTTTCATCAAGAAGAAAACCTGCCAAGACAGTGCTTTTTGCCGTCAGGTTTTTTAACAGTTCAAATTTATCACCCATATGAGGATTATTGTCTGCCATTTTACCATGATGGTGTACTCGGTTTTAAAACCAGTCCTACTACCTAAATTCGGAAGAGTAATACTTTCCCTATTTACTTATTTTGTTTAAATCAAACTAAGTAGGATTAAGTTGGGAAAAATGACAAATATCAATCAAATTTTGTTCACATGATTTTAATTAGGCAGAGAGCAATTATTCAGCACATGCTTTGCAAATTGGAATCAATCCAAATTTAGACCTCGACACCGGTAACACGGCCAGAGGAAAGAAGTTCTAATTTTGATTTCAGAAATCTTTTATAAATGATTGATTTCAGGATGGATTCTTGGGAAAATAGTACCGGTAATTATATATCTTATTTAAAATGAGAAGAAAACATATTTCAGAAAAACGGTACTGAAATGATTCATTAGTCAGCAAAAGAATTTGGACAGGTCTAATGTTTGCAAAACAGGAAAGGGTTAAAAGACCAAGATCAAGATTTGAGGAGCCACAATGAATGTTATTATAGGTTGTCAATTAACTTACTGGAAATATCAATCTTGCACAAACAGCCAAAAATATTCTTTTCCATCAGTAGAGAACAGAGACTTGATATAAAAGAATAAGGATAAAATGTTAAGGAAATTGAGAATTAACCCATTCCCTCACAATCCAGCATTTTGATGTCCTCCCTCAAGAAAGGGCTGTAGAAAACATGCAGTCACAAGCTATTTCTTCATTATCCACAATGTTTTCCTCCCCAATCAAAAATTGTGATAAGCAACTTCTTTGAAATTTGACCAGTCTGCAATTTTGTCATCAGGTAATGGTTTAAAGAAAAACATCAACAACTTCTGTACTGCATTTCTTAATTCATTGCAAGAAAACAAATCCAATATAAAAAAGTTTTAGTGAAATTTTAATTATACTGTCATTTTGGGCAGAAAGCGTTGTGGGGAAGGAAGAAATTCCTTGTTACAAGCAATTTCTTTATCTTCCTCATTGTTTTCTAAAGCTTTTTTATTGAGGGTCCTACAAAGGTAGGATTGTATGGGAATGGGTTAAAGCAGGGCAGAAAAAATCTCTTGCAGTTATCAACAACTTTTGTACTTCATTCATTAAAGTTTTAGTGAATCTAAATGAATTGAAACCGGGTGTGATTAATTCAGAAATGAAAAAGTGAACTATTGTTTCTAAATTTCATCTCTCCGTCTGTCTGTCCATCTGTTAGCAATTTTATGTGTGCGCAACTCCTCCTAAACTATCAATGGAAATGAGCAGAAACTTGGCACAATTACTTCCTATGATGTCTAGTTGTGCATTGGCCCTTTGAAATTCAAATCGCTCCAGTCATTCTTGAGTTATCTTTAATTATCTGCCCTTGAATTGAAAATAACTGTATATTGTGTGCACATCTTATCCTACATTATTTATGACAATGCTGAAATTCCCCACAATGACTCTGTATGATGTCTTGTTTTGCATAAGACCTTTGAAATTCAAATCGATCCAGTTTTTCTTGAGTTATCTTGAATTATCTGCCCTTGAATTGAATGAAAATAAAACTTTATTTTTTATGAGCACACTTTATCCTACATTTTGCATGGGAATGACTCTGTATGATGTCTAGTTGTGCTTAGGACTAAAATTTGTTTAATATGTCAAGTTTTTCTGAATTATCTGCCCATTACTTAACAATATAGCTTACGATTACAGGGTTTTTTGTGTGTGTGTGTGTGTGCACAACTCCTTCTACAAATCATATTGGATTGAACTGAATCTTGCCACAATGTATCTCTGATATTAAGTTGAGCACAAGACTTCAGAAATTCAAAAAGCTTGGGGGTCTTTCTTGAATTATCTGCCCTTGAATTGACTGAATTCAAATGTCAAGGTCATTTTGAGATCTGAAAAACCTAAACTGAACCATTGTAATTGTTTATTTGTCAAGATCAGTTTTTCAAGGTCATATTTTTATTGCTTGTGGTGAGTTCTTTCTGCTGAAACTTGTTTCAAGGTCAGTGGTCAAGGTCATTTTTTTATGTCAATTGTATTCAAATTACAGAATTTAACTATTGTACACAATGTTGAATGATAAGTTATTATAAAGCTGTCTTGTTTCTCAAGTGTAAACAGTATTATTCAGGTGACATGATCTTTCTATTGACAAAAATCATTAGGTATCATTCAAGCTCTGGTTACTGACAAGCCAAGGTTACTGACAAGCCGTATATGGGCAGCTTTGCGAAGCTCTTGTTATAACTTCACCTATGTATCTATGAAATGAACAGATTCTCTAAAAATAATAAAAAACATTGAAGATTCTTTTTCATTTTGAGTGTCTGTATGCAGCTTTTAAATCAATCACAATTTTTCTTTTTACTATTGTGCAGGTATGTTCCCTTGAACCTATCAAAAGAAAGAGAAGTGCCAGTTTACCAGTACCAAACTTAATGGGGCAACTCAATAATGGTAGATAGACATCATTCACATCTGTAGATTCAGACAAAGCTACACTATATAATCTTATAAGCCCAAATCCTCTATCACAATACCATAAGGATAAACCCTTAGCAGATGAAAACTTTGCAGACTTTTCTGAATTGAAAGAAGTTGCAGACATTTTAATTAGGATGAAATTGGAAAATAAGTGCCAATCAGGCTAGAAAATATTGTGAAAATAGGAGAGATAAACTTTTTACAAACATTTTCTCCTTTTCCCACAATTTTCTATGATTGTATTTCTCCATGGCATCAGAATGCCTCTTGTAAAAGGTTCCATTATAAAAGAAGTACATCTCAGTAACGAGATGGCAGTAAATTCTCATTTTTGGACAAATCCTCAAATTAGGACATATTAAATATTTTGGCAATATTCATACCACTGCTGTATCTTTTTCTCGTCTGTGATATTATCTACATATATCTGTTAAAAAATGAGTAGTTTTTAAGTGTCCTGCTTGCTTCCATGCTTAGTAGATACAAAGTTCTGCACTCTGGATGAATAGTTATTTACACTTGCAGTAATGATATGTGTGGTAATATATTAACCAAAAAGTATAGTTTTCATCAAATGAACTGAACCTCTTTTAGGTATACTGATCATGTAGTGAAATACGAATGCATAACAAAATTTTACAGATTTTTTCTAACTGTTTTACTGTTATTGTTTTTGTCCTTTTATTTAACCCATTACAAGACAATTTTTTTTTAGACTGGTTCAAATTCAAAGAAGTTGCAGACAACAATTTTATGAAATGTTATCTTATTGTCTTCTGAGGCTGAAAACTTTGTGAATAATGAAGAAATTGCTTGTAACAAGCAATTTATTTGTTGTCCACTATGTTTTCCGAAGGTTTTTTGTTGTGGGCGTCAAAAATCTTTATTCTGTGGGAATGGGTTAAAATAACTTTTTTTTAGAATCATTACCATCAAAGTGCTATTGGGCTAATAAGTCAAATCCTTTTGCAATTTCAAGTAATAATTTCTAAGGTATTGATTTAACCCATTACCAGACAACAAGATTTTAGACTTGTCCAATTTGTATTTTGTTGTAGACAACAATTTTAAGTTGACAGAATAAAGAAAATCTTCTCCTTTTAGGATAGAAAACATTGTGGATATTGAAGAAATTTCTTTTTACAAGTAATTTCATCATTGTACACAATGTTTTCCAAAGCATTTTCTTAAGGAGCATCAAAGAGCATCATTGTTTGGAAATGAGTTAGAGATGAAGAGAATATTTTGTTTTCATGGAGGTATGAAATGAAAAAACTAATCACACTGTATGAATATGCTATTTTTTTGTTTCTTTGGAGGTATGAAATGAAAAAATTGATCACATTATATGAATATATTAAGGGGATTCATACATGAGTTTGATTAGGTTTTTGTTTCATACCTCCATAAAAACAAAAAACAATTTCATTTCTTATGATTTAATGACATTCAGCGAAAAAAGCAAATATTTTAAAAAAAATTTATCCTTTTTTTGAATGGAACTATTTTGTGAGGAAGCATATATATAAAAGCTTCATGCTCAAATCTTGGTCATAGAAGTATGTATTTTTTTGCCAGCCAATAATCAGAACGCCCATTTTTGAAAGACGAACTGTGAATTAAATTATATTGGAATTGAAAAATATAGCTTGGTTTCTTTAATTATTTAGATGGACCCAATGATGCTCTCCAGAAATCCCAATCAGACAAGGGTCATATTGGATCCCAAAAACTTCCACCATTAATTTCAACAGTAGATGTCTCGGAGGAAAAATTTCAACAAAAGTCAGGATCCTTAGACAAGAAACTCAGTCTAGAAAAGAGACCTCTTCCGATTCTAATACCTGAGGCTGTGGAAAATGATACAGTAACAACAAGTCAAGATATTTCCAGTCTGGCCGGAGATACTAAAGCCAAAGAAACACCAGCAAAAGAAAAGGAATCTGTGAAGAGCCTTGTGAAGTCTAAAATGAAATTGGGCAATAAATTTGGGAAATGTATGTTTTCACTCCAGCAGACATGTCATGTTTTTGTTATCATGTCACATTCTGTTTATTTTTTTGTTTGCCTTTCTGAAAATTTAGCTTAGCCCTGTCCTTTATCCTTTTCCTCCATGATGAAAACTCTCTCTACTCAAGTACAACAGAAAAAAAAGATATAAGGCAATAAAAGGGGGATTGTCTGTCATATCGCGAAATTTCAAAGCTGATTGCTCATCAATGGATAAAACAAGAGAATTGGAGTTGCATAAGCTCAAACGGATAGGTACTTGACAGGAAACAATGTTACAATTGAAAGAGTCAATAGTTACTCCAATCTTATAATGTCAAAATCAATTAACTGCTATGAAAGTGTAATCATTTTTGCATTTTGAAATAAATGTAGACTTTTAAGAAAACATAGACAGCTTAAACCATATGTACAAGGGACAGTCAGAAAATATCTGTACTTTGACCCCTTCTCAAAAACATTCAACATTTTGAAAAAATCTTTCTTCTCTTTTTCAAAATATTCTCATCCTACATCTATGCACTTTTGCCATCTTTGTGGGAACTTTTGTGTTCCTGCTGTGCACCACGACATAGACCAACTGTTTTTGGTACTGTGTAACAGCAGATATCAAAGCGGACTGGTCTTACATTTCTTTCCAGCAATTTTTTCAGTTCTAGAAATAAATTAAAGTCACAGGGGGCAAAGTCTGGGCTATTAGGAGGTTGAGACCACAATTGCCATTTGTAAGAGATGATAACCCCGACTGTAGCTGCCGCAGTATGGAGGACATTTTCTGTGCTAATCTGGGACGCATTTTCTTAAGCTCTTGCCTGAGATTTTTAAGAATTACTTGAGAAAAGTACTTTGCAGTGACATTTTGACATTGTAACATGAAAAGTGTCTGTGTCATTCCTGGTAAATCCCAAAAGGCAATAAGCATAACTTTGCTTGCCAAAGGAGACAGCTTAAACATTTTAGGAGGTGGAGAACCAGCTTGTTTCCACTGCTTCGACTGAGCTTTTGTCTCAGATTTGGAAAAAAGGAACCCACATCTCATCTCCAGTGATAATATAGTTAAAAAACTTACCTCCTTTACGATTTATACAACTTAAATGTTTTCTTGCATTAGTTACTTTGGTTGCCTTTTGATCTGTGAACAGTTGTCTAGGCACCATCCTGGCAATTACCGTGCTCATGCCTATAGGTATTCCTGTAAAATGTTGTGTGCCGATGCCTTACCAAATCTAAAATTGTTGGTTTCCTCCTCAGAAATTACTTGACAATTTTCGTTGACAAACTTTAACATTTGCCACCATTGTTAGGGTCACCGCCTCAGTTGGCCGCCCAGTCCTAGGTCTGTCACAAACACTTAATCTGCCATCAGGAATCTGAGAAACCCAGTTGTTGAAGGTTGAATGTGATACACATTTATCAGAAAATCTTTTTTTTAAACCTCTTAAAGATGTGGCAAGGCTTTTCACCTTCTGCAAGACTGCAACCAAAAACTTTATTACAGAGTGTTGTTCCTCGAACAAAGAGTCCATGATAGACAAAACACCTATCATATATCAGAATGCAAAATACTCTGTAAACACAACTATCATTGAAAATAAACTGACCATGTTATTGGCAAAATAATGTAGTTTTTACCATTATATAATATGTTAGTATAGCTGCACGTGGAAAGAGAGGAGCTTGAAAGGTTGGATATTTTCTTAAGAAGAATGATGTGTGGTACTGTAATATTGGCAGGGAAGGGTCAGGAGGAGGGGTAGGGTGTGGAAGGTTTCGGCTGTCCCAGGAGAAAGGGGTAGGGGGATGTCTGTTGACCAGTTATGGGGGACAGCATTAGTGATCACAGCCCTGTTTTCGCCACTGTATCTCCACTTGTCTCCTGACTATCACACCTAAATTTTCTACACATTTTGCCTTACAAAAAACAAAAAATAAAGGTTTTAATTAAACTTTTAGTTTAGAAATTGTGACTTCCTTCTCAAATTGACTCAACAAACCTGATGAAGACATTTCCACAATTTTTGAATATTCAATAAAATATAGAATTTAATTTATGAAGTACTAGTTTACAACTACAATGTATAATTAATGAATAGACTATTCATAGGGTACTTTACGTCTAGGAAAAAATGGGGCTATTCTTGAATACTTTATGCCTAGAAAAAAATGGGCTGAATCTCCTTCCAAATATGTTTTAATAGAAACATCTAAGGTATGAAATTTTTTTTTAGACATTTTCGGGTGTTTTCTTTTTTCATGCCCTCTCATCGATAGAATTTAGACATATTGTTGACCAAATGTCTGTCTACGAGCAGTAAACTTAATGTAAGGTCAAGGCCATCCATCAAGGTAACTTATCAAACTCAGATTTCTGAAATAAGGCTGTTACAAAGCATGGCGTTTCACAAACAAATATCATGTACTTACAATTGTAATGATACAACTAATCAGATGTACTAAAAGTATGTTTGACAATAAATTCTGTTTTCTTATGTTATTCTCTAAAAGTAATGAAATAAATGTTTATTTCTTTTACAGTGAGGAAGGTGGTGGAAACTGTCACAGAGATGAGACTTGATATTGCACTTAGACTTTATATTCTACCTCCTGTTTTGAAAAAGGTAGGCTTGATATGTTTCTTAATACATAAACTAAGTTATATTTCCCATTTTTAAGCTCCTTCCAAAAATTTTTTAAGCATTTGGTAGCCATGGGTGCTGTGAAATATTTCCTGTGTCTGTCCAAAGCCAGTCCTTTACAACCCCAGGAACAATTCTGATGAAACTTCATACATATACTCCTTGGAAAATTGCCCGATATCTCTCCTTTAAACCATTACCACTTGAATTTTTTTAGACAATTCCAAATTCAAAGATATTGCAGACATCAATTTCAACTTGATTAAATTTTAATTATCTTTGTAGTTTTGGGTAGAAGACAATATGAAAAATGAAGAAATTGCTTGTAACCAGCAATTTTTTTTCATTTTCACATTATTTTCTCAAACTCTATTATTTAGGCACATAAAAACACAGGATTCAGTATTGAAATGGATTACGGAAAAATGAATAATGATAACTCTTAATTGTGTAATCTTTGTAATACTTTCTTTTGGACTGGAATTTATCTGAATCATAATATTAAAGAATATAATGCCTTGCTTCAAACTTGATTCATTGTAAAAAACAATGATACTCTTGTTTTATGTACATGTACCTCAGTTGATTAAAGTATTACTTTTATGACAAGCTACTGTTAAGGGAGGATAATCTGTCTCTAACGGCTCTGGTCTTCAATTTTGGGGGAACTTTTAGAATGCACAAAGAGCAAAAATTACCATGTTCTTGTTATTTATTTATTTATTTATTTTATTTTAAACAAAAATTGTCTTAATTCATCAATCCCAGAATATACACTGCATAAGGTTGGGTTTACCTAGGTTCATGCAAGATCTGTGACCGAGGGTTGTTTTCCTGATCACGCTTAGAGTAGATTTGAGTTGGGGAATTCTCCTTTTTACGCGATGTTTATCAAACTCGCTTGGCATGAGAGTATATAGATATAAATAATTAAGTCCAATGTTGGTTTCTATATATTTCTTTTAATCAAGTGGAACACATTTTGTTGCATGAAATTATTACAATTAGACAAGCACTGATCTACTGACAAAGTTTTAAGTTATTTCATATTTTTGTTCTATATTCTAAAGTCTAAATTAAAATCTAAATCTTCTGTTCCTTTTTATAATTCTGAAAAAGTTGGTATATGAAGGTAAGACGTTATCATAAGCATAACCAATTAAACGCAAGATTCAAAGATTATAGAATTCGACCAATGAAAATTTGAGACATAAGAATCTACATCAAAGACAAACAAGGAAATTCTGATCAAACTTGGAATGTCAAACTTTCACACCTGATCAAAATCAATCAAAGTTTGCCTAGTCACTGATTTCAGTTAATCACTTAGCAATCAGTTTGAAAAAATAGTAAGTCAGCTCAGTCTGGACCTGAGGATTAAGATCTAATTCTCATTCTGGCATGTTCTTTTTAATTTGAAAATAATGTTTTTACTGGTTAATAACCAATCAGTAAAGGCATTTTGGAATTCTCTGAGAAGAAATTGCTTTTGTTGACAAATTTAAGACTTTTGGATTTCATACTTATTTGTGCAATTTATGCATTACAAAATATTATGTAAGAAGGTGCAACACAAAATTTCTCTTTTTGTTGCATTGTTACACTTTCCACCTCCTTGAAAAATGATTGTCCTCAATCATATTCTAATCAAAAGAAATATAGTTACAAATCATGATTATTCATCAAATGAAATTATACCATTCATACAATCAAAAAGTTTTTCACTCATGACCCGGCCGGGGTTTATCTATCATTATACATATATCCATCTTCTTTCATACAGTTAACAATTAACAAATACAATTACATAGATATGATATGTGTATGTATACAGAGGCAAAGCATTGACTTTCAATTTCTTATAAAATGACATGGATCTGTAAGATAACTTGTTCAATTTAAATAAGAAAAATTGCTACTGTACGAGTATACAACATAATGCAACATAAAGAAAGAAAAATGCAATTAACAATTATTGAATTGAAATCCTCTTAAACACATACATAATGAAATCCTTTTTAGTTGTTAAATAGGGTTGGGCCTTAACACAAATACTTTTTTTTTATTTGTAAGCCTTGAATTTGAATTGAAAGGGCCCATGACATAAGACTAATTACTAGCTAGTCTTGTCCATGTTACATTTAGTAACGACACACATGCAACTTAGGTTTGTATAACCTTATTGTGTGGAAGAGATTTATATGAGTACATTTTGACTGGTAAATAATCTCACACTTCATGAATAGTATTTGTACAGATGCAACTTAAGTTTTTAAACCTGGTGTGGAAAGATTGAATATTAATTATTTTGACTTGTTCTTAATCTCACACTTCATGAATAGTTTTTTGTTTATTCATTTCATTTTACATTTCTTTGGGGTACAACCTCTTTTGTGAGTAGACCATCATGAGTAATATGAAACTTGAATATAGTCTATCACTTACTGCCCCATATTATACTTAAAGTAACTGATTTCAATATACTTTTAGTTAACACTATCAGCTACATATTTTATTTGTATTTTGCTCCTTTTGAGCTGTAATATGTTTTCTTTCTTTTCTTTTTTTTTTGATATACATATTTATATTTCATATGAAGTTTTTGAGCTACATTTCATATATGAGATTTTCTGAATTTATTCATTTATTTATTTTTTTTTTTTAAATTGTATTCTAATTTTCATGACATTTTGCAACAAGCAAGGTTGAGGCAAATTGCCATATCAACAATGTTTTTTTAAAGCTCAGATTTTCTAACAATTTTCAGTTCTTACCATATTGATAATATTCTTTATATTCTGGTTGCTTGGTAAGCTGAAATTGTCAACATTCATTGTGATCTACTGCCTCACTATGAGCATCCAAACAGTTGAAAGGAACTAACATCGAGTAAGAAGAAAAGGCTTTTTTTTTTTTTTGTTTCCTTCAATCAGACCAGAAGCTACACTTTAATATAGAAAATTTTTGTAATGAATATGTTGAATACTTAAGATGAAGATATAATTCACAGATTTTGTTTTTCAGTAAAGGGTTTTTTTTTGTTTAAATTTTGTTTGTTTTAGCACTTTTAAATATTTTGCCTTGTTGATTAATTTTGGCTCTGATTCTGTACAAGAATTGTCTGACATATTTGAGTGGTGCTTGGTTGAATGGTAACCATATTGGTTCCCGTGAATTTTGTGTGAAAACTTTGAAGTAAGTTGTTTCCAAAGGGTTATTTAAATCGCTTGTAAAGACTGCTCGGACCATTTTGGCTTCTTCCGGAGTTCCATTGTCACGAAGAGCTGTTGTAGTTTGCCACAAAGAAATGCCAGTATCTTGTAGACAATCAAAAAGTTTATTCATGTATGGCTGTAGTCTACGTTTTCTTAGAGATATGGGAAATGGGATGGAATTAGTATAAGTTGTACCTTCAAATGGAGAATGCTCAATAAGTTTTTGATTGGAAAGATCAAAAGTTTCCATGTAACCAACAACATATGGTGGATTTTCATCTCTGTTCTTGCATTCACGATGAAGTGTTGGTAAATCGTCAAAGAATCTGTTTTTTTTCACCAAGGGTCGCTTTCGTTTTCTACCATTCATTGTTCTGTGTATGTGATACTCACGAATGAAGACATCTGGTATGGTGCTTGCATATTCCCAAGTGCTTGGTTTTTTGTTTTCTTTCCATTTTATTCTATAGTAAAGTGTGTTGTTGCTCCGTTTTGATTGAATGATTTTGTCTATGTCATCTACTGGGAATTTTTGTGGTTTGGATGTTGTTGCATTTGGTGCAGAGTCTGGTGTTTGTTCTTGGTCTGAAGGGTCTGTTGTTGTGGTAGGTTTTGTGCCTTGTTTTGAGTGTGAGCTATTGTTTTGTGGAGTTTTATCTGCTTGATTTGGTTGTGTATGTGTATTTGGAATTGTTGATGTGTCATTTTGGTAATTTGTATCATTATTTTGCTGCGTTATGTTTGATTTCTTAATTCTTGCTTTGAATTTCATATTGAGAGGGTGTTTGCCTTTGCTCTGAGGATTTGTATTTGTTGGTGCATTTGGATCAGGAGCTGCTTGAGTATTTTGTGTGTTTTGGGGCGGTAATAGATCATCTGGTATGTGGTCTGCATTAAGTGGTTGTGTTATGTGTTCATAGCCAGGTGGTGGATTGGTGGGTCTATCATTGGGATCAAAGTATGGTTTCAGTCTGGTGGCATTTACAAGAACTTTTATCTCTTTATTATCTCCACATCTTCTGAGCTTGTATGTGTTGTGTGGGCCAAGATAGACTATGTAGTACGGACCTACCCATTTTCTGTGGAGTTTAGGAGCCATACCCACTGGTACTTTGGTACAGTATAGCCACACTCGGTCTGCTGGCCTATACTTTGGCTCTTGGGTCCTTTTGTCATACTGCTCTTTATATTTGTCTTGGGCTTTTTTAATGTTTTCTGTAGCTATTTTTCGGGCTATTTCAAGATTTTCGAGGACATTAGAAAGATGAGCTTTAAAGTTAGCAGAAAGAGTAGATTTGGGCGTAAGAGAGGTGTCAATTGGCAGCCTCATTTCACGTCCAAAGAGCAGGAAGAATGGAGAGTGCTGAGTGGACTGAGTTGCAGGGGTCATACGATAAGCCATCATGATAGAAGGAAGAAGATCTGGCCAATCGTCCTGCTGTCCTTTACAGTAAAGACGCAAAGATTGAAGGATAACGCTGTTCATACGTTCTACAGCTCCATTCAGTAATGGCCTATATGAACTTGTATAGAATCGTGTTATCTGAAATAGTTCACAGAGAGCTTTAACAAGTTTGGAAAGAAATTGTTGTCCCCTATCAGAGACAAGGACATTTGGAGCGCCATACCGACAAATTACCTCCTTGAATAGTATGGCTGCTACCTCTGTGGCCTCTTGTGTACGTAGGGGAAAGGCTTCGCTCCATTTGGAATAAGAGTCCACAACAAGAAGGACATATTTGTATTTGTCCTTAGTTGTCGGTAGGCCTCCAAGAATGTCAATGTGCCATCTTTGAAAGACATCAACTACTGGCAAAGGTTGAAGTGGAGGTGGCTTACCATGCACGTCACGCTTCACCCTTTGGCATTGATCACATGATCTAATGTAAGTTTCACAATCACGAAACATTGAAGGCCAGTAGTATTTTTGTCTCAAAGCTGCATATGTGCGCTCAAAGCCCTGGTGCATACCACCTGCTAAACTGTCATGATATGACTTTAAGACGTCATCACGCAGTATTGAAGGAACACATATTTGAGTGATAATTTTCTGATCTTTTGGGATGCCTTTAGTTCTGGGTGAGTAAATATGTAGAAGAACACCATGTTCCGATAATTCATATTGATCAGATTCTGCAACTATTAGTTTTGATTGTTTTGGATCATCTGGTAACTCTTGTTGTAATTTGTATTTTATAATATCTTTGTAAAATTCATCATCTCTTTGGAGGAAAATTAAGTCTATATTAGGTTTTATTGGTAAGTTTTGTTCATTGCTTGTGTTTGTATTTACATTGTCATTATTGTTATTATTTACATTATTACTTATGTCAGTATTGTTTTGCGTCAGTGCTGTCTCAGTGCTGGTAGTGGCAGGTGCCACAGATGGATAGTGATCAGTCTCATGACTATAGATTAAAGTCACTGCTGTCAGTTGCTTAGACTGGTTGTCAGAGATCTGACAGACTGGTACAGACTCATCTGTACCCCGATCACTTTTCTCACTGTCTACGGGCTGGTAGACACGACGTGATAGTCCATCTGCATTACCATTAGCACTTGATGCCTTATGGACAATCTCGAAATTGTAACCTTGTAAGGTTAGGGCCCATCTTCCGAGACGACCTTGACAGTTCTTTATGTGTTTAAGCCACTTTACAGAAACGTTGTCTGTATACACTGTAAAGAAGTTGTTAGCAAGATAGGGTCTAAAGTGTTTAACCGCCTCTATCAGTGCTAAACCTTCCTTATCTGTAATATGCCATTTTAGTTCATGGCCATGCAATGTTCTACCGCCATATGCTATTGGATGCTCTGCTCCGTTTTTATCACATTGTGATAGAACATAACCCATAGAATGATCTGAACTGTCTGTTGCCAGTATAAAAGGGCGATCAAAATTTGGGAAAGCTAATATGGGCGGAGATGTTAGTGCTTTTTTCAATGTTTTGAATGCATTTTCACATTCTGGTGTCCACTTGAACTTAGTATCTTTCTTTAATAGTGAATTTAATGGATGTGCTATTTGTGCATATGATTTTATGAATTTTCTGTAGTATGAGGTCATGCCGAGAAATGACTTTACTTGTTTGGCTGATTTTGGTGGTGGATATTCATCTATTGCTTTGGTCTTGGCGGGATTAACCTTTATGCCCTTTTTCGAAATAATGTGACCTAAGTACTCAATTTCTGTAGCAGCAAACCTACATTTGGAGGGCTGAAGGGTCAAATTTGCTGATCTTAGATTAGCAAAGACCTGGGCAAGGTGGTCCAAATGGTCATCAAAGTTTCTGCTGAAAACCAAAATGTCATCAATGTAGACAAGGGCAATTTTCCAATTAAGATTTTTAAGTACTTTTGTCATGAGATTTTGGAAAGTAATAGGTGAATTCATGAGACCAAAAGGTAGCCTAGTCCAAGAATAAACAGACTGGTGGGTAACAAATGCAGCTTTATGGGCAGTTTCAGGGTCAAGGGGAACTTGCCAAAACCCGGACTTTAGGTCAAGAACTGAGAAAACTTCTGCATTTGCATCGGCTATTGTGTCGAATACATCTGCTATATGGGGTATAGGAAAGGACATTGGTTCTGTGACCTTATTTAATTCTCGATAATCGACACAAAATCTGAATTCACCTGACTTTTTCTTAATAAGGCAAATTGGGCTATTCCACGGGGAGTCTGACTCAATTATGAAGCCATTCTCTAGCATGTCCTTAACCTGACGCTCAGTTTCTCGTCGCATTTCAGGATTTTGTCTATATGGTGCTTTCTTAATTGGTTTAGCATTGCCTGTTTCAATTCTGTGTGAAAATAAATTTGTAAGTCCTAATTCTGAGAAGTCTTGCAAATGATTGTCTATTTTTACCAATAAAGATCATTAAGTTGCGTTTTTGGGTATTGGTGAGATCAGAGTCGTTAAGGTTTATTCCAAGATCTTCAGCTATTGTTATATACTCATCATCAGTTAGGTTGTTAGTTTCTACTGAGTTAAGAGTTTCAGAATTTTGAGACATTAGGGTGTCAAGATCAGATATTTGTGTTATGTTAGCATTGTAAGCACTAGTTAAGACAGAGACTCTCTTGTTATGTTTAAGAAAGATAGGTAAGGCAGTAGGGTTCATCAGGCGATAGTGTATTTTGCCATCAGTAACTCTTGAAAGACACTTGCCTCCGACAAGCTCATCCTTTACAAGAGATTGAGGCAGTTCACACAATACAACATCACCATCACAGAACTTGTTAGTTTTCAGAGGAAGAATGTATTCAGAGTGAGGAGGAATTACATGTGAACTAAAGGTCTTGCCAAAGTCAGTTATTGATTCTTCTTGTGATATTAGACAGATGTGAATAGGTTCAGAGTTGGGTTTAGAAAGAGAGATAGTATTAGAGTGAAAATTGAGCTGTATCCCTTCCTTAGCCATGAAATCCCGACCTAGAATTACAGACTCGTGCAGGTTAGGAAAGACATGAAAGGTGTGCTCAAAAGGGAAGCCATCAAGAAGAAATGAAAGAGTTAATGTTCCTAGCACAGAATGGATCTCACCACATACACCATATACATGTGTAATTTTAGCACTTTGATATTGGGGATTTTTAAATAATTTGTCTATAACATGTTTGTTAATGCATGAGATGCCTGCACCTGAATCAAACAGTGTAGAAAATTGCCTTGACTCTATTTGTATATATGCTTTGCATGTTTTGTCCAAAGATGTTACCAATGAAACTGTGGGCTTAATATTACAGCAAGATTCTGTTATTTTAGCACAATTTTGCTTTGAGCACTTCCAGGAAGCCTGTTGTTGAGTAGCCATGTTCAATAAATTATGATTAGATAAAAAAAAATTTAAAGTATGAGAAATTAGGATTTGTAAGTGAATGTAACAAATTACCGTTATGATAATATTCAAATTGTATTATTCAAGTGTGAGGAAATTTAGCATAAATGTATATTGTATATTTAAATGTAAAAGAATAAATTACTGGTTTCAGTTGAATTTGCTCTGATTAAAAGAGTAAAAGGAAAAATAGAAAGATCAACTGTTTGGATACAAACAATAAAACAATATAGCACTAAAATGTTGAAATTTCACTTACCCCTGCTTTCAGGTCATAAGGTAGCTCATCAGTTTACTGGTGAAAGTAAAGCAGAATAAAATTACACTTAAGACAAATTTAAAGTCTGAATATCAAAATATTTTATTCATTGTCCATAGAGTTGGGTTTGGATGGTCGTCTGGCACACCAGTACGCAGTCGGGTTGGTTGGCTACTGGTTATGGTCTGGCACATTGGTTTGTGGTAAAGGATTGGTCCCTAGTATCGGTCCCTGGTTAATAATTAGCTCCTGGTATGGTAACATCTAGTAAAGGGTTTAGATAGTCTCAGCATATAAGTTGGAATTGTTCACTTCTTACACTGTTTTGATTATAATGAATTCTTCTTACTTGTTTCTTATTTGTGTCACACAGTAAATGTTCAGCTTTGTATCTGTATATGTATAATAGAATCTTCAAGTGGTTCACACTATTTGCACAATGTCACCAAATGCACATTTCACTCACAATATTTCTGGATCATCTACTTCCGGATTCTGACACCACAAGAAAGCTGTGACCGAGGGTTGTTTTCCTGATCACGCTTAGAGTAGATTTGAGTTGGGGAATTCTCCTTTTTACGCGATGTTTATCAAACTCGCTTGGCATGAGAGTATATAGATATAAATAATTAAGTCCAATGTTGGTTTCTATATATTTCTTTTAATCAAGTGGAACACATTTTGTTGCATGAAATTATTACAATTAGACAAGCACTGATCTACTGACAAAGTTTTAAGTTATTTCATATTTTTGTTCTATATTCTAAAGTCTAAATTAAAATCTAAATCTTCTGTTCCTTTTTATAATTCTGAAAAAGTTGGTATATGAAGGTAAGACGTTATCATAAGCATAACCAATTAAACGCAAGATTCAAAGATTATAGAATTCGACCAATGAAAATTTGAGACATAAGAATCTACATCAAAGACAAACAAGGAAATTCTGATCAAACTTGGAATGTCAAACTTTCACACCTGATCAAAATCAATCAAAGTTTGCCTAGTCACTGATTTCAGTTAATCACTTAGCAATCAGTTTGAAAAAATAGTAAGTCAGCTCAGTCTGGACCTGAGGATTAAGATCTAATTCTCATTCTGGCATGTTCTTTTTAATTTGAAAATAATGTTTTTACTGGTTAATAACCAATCAGTAAAGGCATTTTGGAATTCTCTGAGAAGAAATTGCTTTTGTTGACAAATTTAAGACTTTTGGATTTCATACTTATTTGTGCAATTTATGCATTACAAAATATTATGTAAGAAGGTGCAACACAAAATTTCTCTTTTTGTTGCATTGTTACAGATCCATGAAGTTATTTACATAAACAAGTTGCAGGAAAGTCTAAACTTATATTTAAATGTCACATGCTCATTAGTTTAGGCATTTGCAAACCAATTTACCTTTTCATTCATACATGTGCCTCTCTTGCTTACTTGTCCTTCGTTATTGACCATCTGTTAATAAGTATGCAAATGAAATTTCAGAATCTAAATAATGAATTTAATAAGATGTTCTATTTTGGAAATAAGCACATGCAGGATTGGTAATGTTACTGCATCTCCAAAAATTCCTAGGCTATGCCCTCAAGTTTCACACATCACCACCCAAACTCCCCATTTTGTGCTTTGTTAATGTTTTACCACTTTCAATTCATTATTTCTTAGGTCTTTTTTGTTGTTGTTGTTGATGTTCTGTTGAAACTTTATGTGCATGTACAGGCCTCCAAGTGAAACCTTTAAAACCTTTAAAACCTTTAATTTCAGAACAAACTTGTAAAACCTTTACATTTCCCCCAGAAAATGCCAAAATAGCCTGTAATTCTCACTCAAAACCTTAATATTTGCTCTGATTGGTTTTGGTGCTAGCTTAACCCTTTCCTGTACAATCCCTTGTTTTTACATCCCTGTGATTTTATACTTGAGAAGACATTGTGGAAAAAGAAGAAATTGCTTGTGACAAGCAATTTCTTCTTTTTTCATAATATTTTCTAACCAATTGGTTGGTCACTTTCCAAATTGCACCCACTTTTTACTGTCATCTGCAACTACTTTGAAATTGGACCAGTCTAAAATTTGAAAAAGGGAAAGGGTTAAAGCAAGTATTGAATTTTGTTCTGCATTTCCCTTTTCAAATAGGTATACACATTAAATAAAGTATGTATCATATTGCCTATTTCAAACAGAATGTAACTTCTAAAAAAGACTTTGGTATGACAGTGGGTTTAATAAGAAATGAGAACTTAGATGAAAACAGCCTTTATTTACTCTTTATTTGTTCATATTTTACACAAAAAGGCCTTTATTTTCATAGAACGGGGCCTTTATAAAAACTTTTATTTTTGTTTTGGCCTGCGAAGAGGCCTACATGTATGATTATAAATTTATGCCTCTGCTGTAATTGTCACTAAATTATCACCCTTTGAACTTAAAAATTTTACTATATTATTAACCCTTTACTAGATGGCAAAACTTTAGACTGGTCCTAGTTCAAAGGAGTTGCAGACAACAATTTTAAGTTTATGGAGTTTTAGATTTTTTCATTTTCTTGGTAAAAAACATGTTGGAATATAAATAAATTGCTTTCTTCATTTTCCACAATGTTTTCTTAACTGATTTTCATGAGGGGTGTCAAAAAGTGTCACTGTGTGTGAATGGGTTAACTCATTACCAGACAGGAATATTTTAGACCAGTCAAAAGTCCAAGTTGAAAGGAGTTGCAGACCACAATTAATACATTTTGAAATTTTGAATTTTTCAGGTTTTGGGGTAGAAAACATTGTGGATAATGAAGAAATTGCTTTTTAGGTCACCTGACCGAATGGTCATTGTGACCTATTGCAATTATCGTTTGTCCGTCGTCGTGCATCGTCCGTCGTGCGTCGTCCATCGTCCATTCTTTTAAACATTTTCATCTTCTTCTGAAGAACTACTGGGTGGATTTCAACCAAACTTGGTAGAAAGCATCATTGGGGGATGCCAATTCAAGTTTGTGAAAATAGGGGTTCTGGGGGTCAAAGGGGCCCAAATAGGGGCCAAAAAGGGGTATTTTTTGGTACTTCTTTAAAAATCTTCTTCTAATAAACCGTTAATGCCAAAGCTTACATATTCTGTGTGCATGACAACTAGGACAGGTATATTATAAATTGTGAAATTCATGCCCCTGGGGTCATGTATGGGGCCACACCCAGAGGTCAAAGTTCATCATGTTAAAAAATTCACATTTTCATCTTCTTCTGATGAAGTACAAAGCCAATTTCAAACAAACTTGATGAAAAGCATCATTTGGTAATGGTTATTCAGATTTGTGAAAAAAAAGGCTGTGGGGTCAGGGGGCCCTAAAATGGGGACCAAAAGGGGGTAATTTTTGGTAACTTTTAAATATTTCATCTTCTTCTCAAGAACTACTGTGTGGATTTCAACCAAATTTGGTAGAAAGCATCATTGGGGGATGCCAATTCAAGTTTGTGAAAATAGGGGTTCTAGGGGTCATAGGGGCCCAAATAGGGGCCAAAAAGGGGTAATTTTTGGTACTTCTGTAAAAATCTTCTTCTAATAAACCATTGATGCCAAAGCTTACATATTCTGTGTGCATGACAACTAGGACAGGTATATTATAAATTGTGAAATTCATGCCCCTGGGGTCATGTATGGGGCCACACCCAGAGGTCAAAGTTCATCATGTTAAAAAATTCACATTTTCATCTTCTTCTGATTAAGTACAAAACCAATTTCAAACTAACTTGGTGAAAAGCATCATTTGGTAATGGTTATTCGGATTTGTGAAAATAAAAAGGCTGTGGGGTCAGGGGGCCCTAAAATGGGGACCAAAAGGGGGTAATTTTTGGTAACTTTTAAATATTTCATCTTCTTCTCAAGAACTACTGTGCGGATTTCAACCAAACTTGGTAGAAAGCATCATTGGGGGATGCCAAATCAAGTTTGTGAAAATAGGGGTTCTGGGGGTCAAAGGGGCCCAAATAGGGGCCAAAAAGGGGTAATTTTTGGTACTTCTTTAAAAATCTTCTTCTAATAAACCGTTAATGCCAAAGCTTACATATTCTGTGTGCATGACAACCAGGACAGGTATATTATAAATTGTGAAATTCATGTCCCTGGGGTCTTGTATGGGGCCACACCCAGAGGTCAAAGTTCATCGTGTTAAAAAATTCACATTTTCACCTTCTTCTGATGAAATACTAAGCCAACTTCAAACTAACTTGGTGAAAAGCATCATTGGGTACTGATTATACAGATTTGTGAAAATTAAAAGGCTGGAGGTCAGGGGTGCCTAAAATGGGGACCAAAAGGGGGTCATTTTTGGTAACTTTTAAACATTTTCATCTTCTTCTCAAGAACTACTGAGGGGATTTCAACCAAACCTTTTTCTTATTCTTTCAAACAAAATCACTTGTCTTGGTGCTCTTTTACTCAGGTGACCATTAAGGCCCACTGGGCCTCTTGTTTTCTTGGGGTCTTCTAAAAGTCTTATTGGGTGGGAATGGGTTTATGTATATACTGAACTCAAATTTGCACACAATCTTTCTGTAAATTTAGAATTGGGTATGTGTAATTTGGATGATTCTACTGAGATTTTACATAATATTTTCCCTTTTGTTTTTCTTGAGGGATGTCCAAAAGTGTCATTGTGTTGGAATGGGTTAACCCATTCCCCCACAAAAACCCATTCCCACATTATCTCACTTTTATGCCCCCTCCTAGAAAAGCTTTGGAAAACATTGTGGGTAGTGAAGAAATGGCTTCTGACATAGCTATTTCGTCATTATCCACAGTGTTTTCTACTGCAATAGACAAAGTTTCATCAACTTGACATTGTCATCTGCGACTTCTTTCATATTGGACCAGAATAGAAGTTTGTCTTCTGATAACGAGTTAATCTATTTTTGTGAAGATTATAAATGAATTTTGCTTTGCTTTCTGTTTGCTATCAAGCAGATTGTCATGTGTCCATATGTCCTCATTTACTTAATATTTCTTATTTGAAATATTTTTATAAAAGGGATATAGCTAAAAAAGCATGATAATTTTACCCCTTCAAGTTAGATGATAACCAGCCATTAGAGTATCTATCAGAAATGAGACAGGTGTCTATTGTGTTCATGAATCTTGTCATCAGTGACTATGGAGATACCAAGGACTTATTGCAGAAAATATTTGAGACAGTCTACTCCAAATCTAAAGCAATGAACGGTAGGTGAAACATATAGTCAAGGCAAATATTGGTGCTTGCAGTACTTTTTATATCCCTCCAAAGTAGTCAGCTTGTTGGATTGCTGGCCAGTTGGTTTGTCCATTGGTCCATTCAAAATATTTTTCTTGGAATTAAGGCCCTTTGTTTAAAAATCTTTTCCACTCGTTTCTCTTTACTAAAGGAATGGATTTGATTCAAATTTCTTATGTACATTTGGTAATAACCAAAGGTGTGCATATTCTATTTTAATCACTGTCCAATAACTTTTATTGGAATTAAGGCCCTACATTGAACAAGAGCGCCATCGTCACACTATACGCCACCACTTTGCTGCTGTTTCAAGAAAAAAATAATTGTAGATACTACTTATTTTGACAGAACCAAATTCAAAACATTTGCAGACTACCTTTTTAAATTGTCAAGTTCAAACTGTTTGTTATGTTTGATTGATTGAAAGGGCCCAGGGGCATAACTCTTGCAAAAATCAATGAACCATAAAATCCTTGATCAATGTACACCTACAAATTATGGTGATGACAATGACTAAGTTTAATTTAAATCAAGACAAAAAGTTAGGAGGAGTTGCGTTCACAAGGCTGCAGTTTCAATAAGCCCAAGATACTAAGTTTTAAGGGGGCATAAGTCAGGGAAAAATTAATGAACCATAAAATCCTTATTTCATGCACATCTACTAATCTAGGTTATAACATCCTCCAAATTTCATTTAGATCTAGCCAGAAACTAAGAAGGAGTTGCATTCACATGGCTTCAATTTCAATAAGCCCCACAGACTAAGTTTTAAGGAGGAATAACTGAGGCGAAATTCAATGAACAATAAAATCCTTACTTCATGCACATCTACCAATAAAGGTGATAACATCCACCAAGTTTCATTTAGATCCAGCCAGAAACTTAGGAGGAGTTGCGTTCACAAGGCTGCAGTTTCAGTAAGTCCCAGAGACTAAGTTTAAAGGGGGCATGAATGAGGCAGAAATCAATAAATCATAAAATATTACTCCATGCACATCTACCACTAAAGGTGATAACATCCACCAGGTTTCATTTAGATCCAGTCAGAATTGTAGGTGGAGTTGCGTTCACAAGGCTGCTATTTCAATAAGACCCAGAGACTAAGTTTTTTTGGGGCATAACTGAGGCAAAAATCAATGAACCATAAAATCCTTATTTCATGCACATCTACCAATTAAGGTTTTAATATCCACCAAACTTCATTTAGATCCAGTCAGAATTGTAGGAGGAGTTAAGTTCACAAGGCTGCAAATTCAATAAGCCCAAGAGACTAAGTTTTAAGGGGGCATAACTTAGGAAAAAATCAATGAACCATAAATTCCTTTCTTCATGCACATCTTACAATTAAGGTGATAACATCCACCAGGTTTCATTTAGATCCAGCCAGAAACCTAGGAGGAGTTGCGTTCACAAGGCTGCTATTT
The DNA here is from genome assembly GCA_946902895.1 of Fragum fragum. Taxonomy (NCBI): domain Eukaryota; kingdom Metazoa; phylum Mollusca; class Bivalvia; order Cardiida; family Cardiidae; genus Fragum; species Fragum fragum. The sequence goes on from OX336366.1 coordinate 6,306,010, forward strand.
CAATAAGCCCCAGAGACTAAGTTTAAAGGGGGCATAACTGAGGCAAAAATCAATGAACCATAAAATCCTTCCTTCATGCACATCTACCAATTAAGGTGATAACATTGACCAAATTTCAAAAAGATCCATCCAGAAACTTAGGAGGAGTTGCGCTCACGAGAAAAGTGGAGGTAGGTACGGACAGACAGACGGATTGATGGACGGAGAAGATGACGCCAATATATGACCGCCTCAGGCTGCGTATAAAAAAGGCTTCCTATTAAATTTTCTTTTGTGACAAGGAGCCATGTAGGGTATTGATCAAATTTAATAACAGTCTTTTTTTTCTTTTTGTGTTTTTTATTTCTTTACATTCTTCATTTAGGGTCATTTGAATTCATACAATGACCAAAGAAGGTGTCCTACTATTTTCATGTCCATAGGTCCTAGGTTAAGGTTACAATTGAACTTTGTATAAAAATAGTTTCTGTTCTCTAAATAGTAAGCCATTTATGAAGTCAATCTAAGAATTGGAAACTTTGTTCAAATTTTGCGACGACAAAAGGGGATGTCCTATTGTGCTCTTACTTAAAAGCCATTATACCTAAATCTATTAAATGTTTTTGCTGCCCATGATTAAAGGATATGTCGTTACTTTTTGCTTTAAGTCACAAAGGTGAAAAGTCAAGGTCACAATTTGTTCAAAATCAATTTAAGAGCCATTTAACCTAGAGCCTTGATAGTGTATTTGACCCAAGGAGGTGCCATAATACAGTTTCTGAAAGTTCTTCTTTATAAACTAAGTACTGGTTGGGAATTTTGCCCACTTTGTAACAGTTCTAGTTAAAGTTTACATATATTACTTTTCCTTTCATCATAATAAAGTTGAACTTTTCCACTCATTTTAGATTTATTTTCTGTACATATGCAAGTTAAAGATTGAGTTATTTTAAAAGAACCCTATTATACTCACCAAAACATAGTTTGATGAAGAATTTAGGGGTCCCTCTGTCTTAAGTTTATGGTTCACAGAGTTTTCAAGAAAATAATGATCCTTTGAATATTTTTCTCCCTCTTTACAATCTTCTTACAAGCAATTTCTTCTTTCATATAATGTTTTCCATTGTTAATTTTATTTAGCACTTAACCCATTCCCACAAAATGATGCTTTTTGACACCCTGAATAAAAAGGCTGTGGAAAACATTGTGAACATTGTAACAAGCAATTTCTTCAATGACCACAATGTTTTCTACTCTAAAAGGCAAGGATTTCCTTTATTCCATCTACTAAAATTTGTCGTCTGCAACTTCTTTGAACATTTTGTTGTGTGATAATGGGTTAAAGATATTGTACTGTGTGGTAATGTTTTCATTTAAGCGGATGGATTGTAAGTCTTGTCATTCTTATACTCTGTTGGCCTAGTAGCTCATTGTATAAAACTGATTGATATGAACAGTATGAATTCTTCTTTTCAGGCTGTTTAAATAAAGTCTTCCTGTTTGACAAAGTAAGTACTTATTTTTCATGTTAAAGATTTTTTAGATGATTGTCAGGGACATGTTACTCTTCAGCTTTAGTGGACATCAAAATTTTGTTGTGCAAAACCTGGAGTATCTATGTGTTATTACAATAACATTTGATAACAAATAACCTTGATGATATTTAAGACTGTAGTTATTTTTGACTTCTTCTTAACCCTTGTCATGCTGAACCCGGAATATTCCAGGTTCGGCAGGAGGTGTAGACCAAGATCAGCCTGCACATAAGTGCAGTCTGATCTTAGTCTACACCTCCTGCGTGTACTTTTCCTGCCAGGGTTGTTTATGAAATTGATTTCTAAAAGAAATATTGATTTTTGAACAACAAGTTCTGTCAGTGCTTTCAGCCCTTTGATTTTACAGCAATTTAGTAAGGTAATTTATACAGCATGACAGGGGTTAAGAACCATTGGACAGATTTCAACCAAACTTGGCAGGAGCATCCCCACAGGAAAGGCACTTCAGATTTGTACACCTCATGGAGTTATCTCCCCTTGGGGACCCATAACGTGCCAAAAAGGATACATCTTTAAAAATCTTTTTGTCATGAAAAGATTGTTGGATTGGATTCATATTTGATATTTAGAGACTTTGGGCCAAGGACTATAAAGTTTGTACAAGAAAAAAAATCTGTCAAGAAATGGCCATGCAGCATGGGGGTTGGGGGGTAGGTTGATAAATTTGCATAGTGACAACTTTAATAATCTACCAAAAGACCCACAGCTCTGTTATTTGGTATGTTGTATCATCTATTGGACCTCTTACAAGATTGTATAAATTGTTGCCCTTGGGTCAGAATTAGCCCATTTCCGTACGTCACAAGTTTTACTTAGGGCTTGTAAAGTGAAATTTTAAAAAATTCCTCCCAAATAGGAGGGCCTAGAGCTTTGATATTTGGAATACAGCATCATCTGGTGGATCTCTATCAAGATTGTATAAGTTATGGCCTTAGGGTCAAAATTAGTCCATTCCCAGACGTCAAAGTTTAATATGGGCTTTTATATTGAAAATTTTACAAAATTGTATTCTCTGAAACAGAAGGGCCTTAAGCTTTGATATTTGGTATGCAGCATCATCTAGTAGACTTTATTTTTAAGCGCTCTTTTGACTCAGGTGACCAATAAGGTCCTATGGGTCTCTTGTTGTTATATATTACTGGCCCTAACTTTTGCAATTATCACCATTTTAAGTAAAAGTGGAACTTCTGTTAGACTCATTGTATTAACTGAAAGGGGCTAGCAATTGGTCTATTGACATTGATCCTGAAAATCTGACTGAAAAAGAAGAGATGACAATAAAGAAAAAAAGACATTTCAACATAGGTTTGTCAACTTATTCTGTGCTTCAAAGTGTTGCAATACAACCATTTACTCAAAACAGATGTATTACGAATTTATGGAAAGATTTGTATGTTGCAATCGTACATATAGTTCACATTGCATTGAATTTACCCATTCCCAAACAACAAAATTTAGACAGGTCCAAATTCAAATAAGGTGCAGGCCACATTTTTAAGTTGATGGAATTTACTTTTTTTGTCTTTTAGGGTAGAAAACATTGTGGATAGTGAAGAAATTAATGCTTGTAACAAGAAATTTCTTCATTATCCACACTGTTTTTGAAAGCTTCTTTGACTCACAACTAGATTACATGGACTTAGCAAAATGAGTCTTTTATAATTCAACAAACAGTGATATGCCCAGGATGCATTTTTTGCACTATTATTCCCATAAATCATAAACTGACGTATCATTTCTATTTGAGTGGATAAAACAAAGAAAAGAGATGATAACTGAAACAAAAATTTGTTTTGGACAGAATGTGTGAATTTTTAGGGTGGTTGGTTTTTCATTTTGATTGAGTATATTTATACCGCTGCAATGAAAGATTTGGGGCAAATTGCTTTTTTCTTCTGTTTGTTGGATTTAACTAAAAAACTAACAATTTACAATTGCTTTAATCCTTTTCTGGTTACAATGTTCATATTTGAAATGATAAGGTCAATATAATGTGACAAGGACAATCTCACTTATCAAGTTCACATTTCCGAAATAAAAAGCTGATTTTGGAGCATGTTTTTCACAAAAACATCTAGTTTACATGAAGTTATATGAAGTTATACTTGTTTTCTGTTTAACGTGTTTCAGGGCTGTACCTTTTTAGTGTTGTTTGGCCTGCCTGGATACAAACATGAGGATGATTGTGCTCATGCTCTCATATGTTCTGGAAGGATGAAAAGTCAACTCGAGACACTTTCAGGAATACAGTAAGTATTAGGAAATGATATGAAATACTTTAACCCTTTTCCACACAATGACACTTTTTGATGTCCCCTAAGAAGTAAAATTGGGAAAACATTTTGTAAGAAAAAAACAATGCTTGAACCAAGAAAATTCTTCATTTTTCACAATGTTTTCAAACCAGAAAGTTAAAAAATCTATTTTTTTTTTATTTTAAATTGTCATTTGCAACTCCTTTCAATTCAGATCAGTCTAAAGTTTTGTCATTTGGTAATCTGTTAAGTTAACCCATTAGTAAAAACAAAATTGAAAGAAATTGGAGGAGTCATTTCTATATGAGTGTAATCTGAAAAATAAATAGCATTTAAAGAGGTTAATCTCTTTTACAACAACAACTAGCTCAAACTGTAGTCTGCTAATAATTTTTGCTTTTTTTTTTTTACTTCATGAATTTCAGTGTTCTGGCAAAGCCAAAATTCCAAAGCAATTTCGCATAAAAAACTTGAATGTCTCATAAAGTCTTGTCCAGATGCAACTTTTGTCCCATGCGATTTCTTGATGTCAAATTTCAATTGAGACAGCAGTGTATTGATCCTATAATCAACAGTTGCAACAAGGATTATCGTTTAGAAGGTGTAAGGTCAAATGTGAAACGCTTACACTCGCTGACTCAGAATATGCGCAAATAAAATTCAATGGCCTTTCTTGAGGTAGGATTTGATTTGTAATTTATACTGGGGTTGCTTGAGAAAATGAAAGGTACAACTGAAAAAACTGATTTAACCCATTCCCAGGTGGAAAAATTTTAGACAGGTCCAAATTGAAAGGAGTTGCAGAACAACAAGCCATTTCTTCATTTTACACAATGTTTTCACAAATGTTTTTCTTTAGGGGCATCCAAAAGCGTCACTGTGTGGGAATGGGTTAATAGAATAAAATAGAACTTGAAATCAAGCCTTTTTATATTTTTGTTTATTGTCATTAACTGTCAATTCAAAGCAACTAAACTACAGAATACAAGGGAGGTCAATTTTACCTTGGTTTCAAATCAAATATGCAAGCAATTTGTTTCATAGTAGTGGCATCATTTATTATCTATTTGCCTGCCTAGTAAAAGAAGAAGACAAACTCCTAAGTTTTTCACCAAAGTATTAGAAAGTTCCGATGCTCAGGGCTGAAACAATGCCCATAAATATTGATGACCAGACAAATGAGCCTTGACCTGGACCCAGGTCAACAGAAAATCCCATTGATGAAAATATTTGTCTGCATCATAGTCTAATATAGTCTTGAAAAGGGACTTGAGAAAATTTCTGAATTAACGGTTGTGAGTTCGTAGCTGGTTGTGAACCGAAGGGCACCTATATGACACATGAATTGTGCATCAAGCATAATAAGTCATATTTTTATTTAACAATGTGAATTTCAACACTGGGCAGACATGCAGAATTCAATTGGCTCTCAGTAATCACCTTCCTTTGCCCAGTCTATACAAAGCCCCATGATCTTAGAAGTTTAGATTATGAAAGTTCAAAGTTTCACAAACTATTCCATTAAGTGGATTTGTATATGATGCCAAATTTCAAAAATCAATTAAGTTTGAAATAATCGAACTTATCAATGTCAATTATTGCCATCATTCAAACGAAGGCAATAATCACCATCCACTTTTTGGTGTAAACCTCTCAGCAATTTGCAAATGAAAAAATCTTCATGTTTGATGAGGTGCTAGTGGCTCATGTGTTTTGTTGATGTAATAGTTTGAGAAAGACAGGAAGCTATGGTTGGTTTCCTCAGCTGCCCTAATGTCTAAAATACTGTTGAAAGAAGCAAACCCGAAACAATCAATCACTTGCTCTGTAAAGAGAAAATAGATTTCATAGATTTTTCATGTGCATGGTCATGCTTGTTACAAGCAATTTTTTAATCATCCACATTGATTCTACCAAAATAGATGGCAAATTTTAAAGTTCCATCAAGTTAGAATTTTCGTTTGCAATTTCTTTCAATTTGGACAAGTCCAAAATTTTGTCGTCTGGTCATGGGTTGAATTACATAAAGGAAACTTCAATTTCAAGACAGTTTCTCAGCATGATTTCTAAGATATGGACAATGGTAGTTGTGCCATAGGCCTATCTGAATTGAATCCATAGATAAAGTAGTTGATTTGTTTTTGAATGTGTAATAGGAAAATAATTTGTAAGTACAAACAATCCCTTTAATATTTAAAAATTACAAGACTGCATTTTAAAAAGATATAGAAAAAAAACACTTAGTAATGTGGAGCATGTAACTCTAGGTCTAAAGGTGATGGATTCAAAGGGCAACTTTGAAAATCTATATCTCTCCTTCAATTATAAATGGATTTCAAATTACTTTTCCCAATTGGTTTCTACTTTAAATATATGTACCATATGAAAAAAAAATCAGATACCTCCAATGTCAAGGACACAGTTCAAGGCCAAAGGTCAAAATTGACCTTGTTGACAGCAAAGCTCCTTCAATTAGTCAAGTATGGTTCATATGAAAATTTGATGTAACATCTTAACTAGGAATAACATAAAGGCTTTTACCCTTGTTTGTGGAGCTGGTATACAAATTCTGTGCATCTAAAGCTAGCTTTGTTGATGACTTTGTAGACCAATAATTCATAGACAAAATCGGACTTGCCATAAATGTTTTGGATTTTTGCTACTGTGTACTTTTTATATTATACCCCCCCCTTTCTCAGCAACTACACATAGCAATGACTTGAAATTTGATGTGGAGGTTAATTCAGGGGTCCTACATAGCACTAAAGGTCCACAATTTAACTACTTCCTATTTTATGACTTTGTTTATATGCAGACATTGATGGTATTGTAGTATATTTCCGCTGCACTTTTGTCTGTCTTATCTCTTTCATTTGTTCATGATCTGCCCCATGAGGTCAGCATAATACCTCCTGGTAGAAGTGTGACCTTTATCAATAATAGATGCACTCATACTGTATTCCAGAAAACTGTGGCCATCACCTTTGTTGAATGGTTCCTCTCTGGGGAGAAAGATCACTGATTTACTGTTGTTTTTCTCGGGTTTGAAGTAGGGAAGGAGGAAGATCTGCGTAGAGAATTAATTCAGATTCAGAATAAGGATATTCAACTACAAGTAGGGTAGTCCGGCGTCCATTTGTCCGTCTGTCTGTTTGTCCAACTATCTGTCTGCCTGCCCTTAAACATTTATTAACAAATCTTCTCCTCCTAAACCATAAGGCCTAGAGCTTTGATGTTTGGTACTTATCATCACCTATTGACCCTCTACCAAAATACTTCTAAGAATAACTGTACTGTAAAAACTAGCTCTGATTTTACAAAGGAAATATTTGAAAATCTTCTCCTCCCATACCATTAGGCCTAGAGCATTGATATTTGGTTTGTATCATCACCTATTGACCCTCTACCAAAACACTTCAAAGAATTAACATATTCTGTAAATAAGCCCTTTTCTGTGTGATCCCTGATTTTACAAAGGAATAAAGAAGGAAATCCTTGAAAATCTTCTCCCTTAACATAAAGCCTAAAGCTTTTATATTTGGTACATATCATTACCTATTGACCTTCTACCAAAATACTTCTATGAATTACTGTTCTCTGAAAAATAGCCCTTTTCTCTGCGATCCCTGATTTTACAAAGGAATAAAGAAGGAAATCTTTGAAAATCTTCTATTAAACCATAAGGCATAGAGCTTTGATATTTGGTATATATTATCACCTAATGGGTGGATAATCCTTAACCTCAGTGGGATAGCTGCTGAAGGCTAGGAAAGGATGCAGAGGTTGTACTTGTGTGAGAAATACCAGGAATCCATTGTTAGGTTTTCGAGACGCTGTGATATAACTGAAATACTGTTAAAAGCAACGTTACACCCCATTCAATCAATCAATTGACCCTCTACCAAAATACTTCAAAGAATTACTGTATTCTGAAAAATAGCCCTTTTCTCTGCGATCCCTGATTTTACAAAGGAATAAAGAAGAAAATCTTTGAAAATCTTCTTCTCCAAAACCATAAGGCCTACAGCCGTGATAAGTGGTATGGATCAGTGTTTAATGACCTTCTATTGAAATACTTTAAAGAATGACCTTATAAAAAAAAATTACGTCAAAGAATTACCATATTCTGAAAGTTAACCCTTTTCTGTGTCATCCCTGATTTACAATGAATAAAGAAGGAAACCTTTGAAAATCTTCTTCCAAATCATAAGATCTAGAGCTTTGATATTTGCTACATATCATCACCTATTGACACGCTACCAAAATACTTCAAAGAATTACCGTAGTCTGAAAACTAGCCCTTTTCTGTGTAATCCCTTATTTAACATAGGAATAAAGAAGGAAATCTTTGAACATATGGCCTAGATCTTTGATGTTTAGAATAAATCATCATCTTTTGACCTTTACTTTAATACTTCATAGAATTACTGTAATCTGAGAATTAGCACTTTTTCAGTGCATTTCCTGATTTTAGATTGGAATAATGGAGGATATCTTTGAAAAAATTCTTCTCCCAAACCATTAGGCCTAGACCTTTGATAATTGGTATGTATCAATATTTAATGACCTTCTCCCAATACTTCAAATGATTACTGTATTCAGGAAATTAGTGCTATATTTGGGATCATCAATATACCTTGGATTAAATGAGAAAATCCTTAAACATCTCCTTGTAAATAATTAGACCAAAGGCCTTGCTTTTATATATCATAAAGCCATGAACCGTCATCCTCAGGGAGCGATTACGGACCATCATGGTCCTTTTGTTCTTTTTGGTTTAGCTACATTTAATATATTATTTGTATTTTCTTTCTGTTCTAACAAGTCTTGAATATTTAAACTTAATTTACTTAATGAGAAAAGAAGGAATTTGAAAAAGAAATAGTTGTGATCCAGATCAAACAGGACTTGCCTGGCATGTTGAAATTTAAAAGTAGGGCATGTTAACATCACAATACTGAGCATGCCCTTGTAGGCATTTCTACAAGTTTTATATACAAAAATTTGATATATTGACGGCATACCCACTTGTCAGTCAAGGCTGTCTGTCATAGATTGGAAATAAGAAATTAATATTTAGATTTACTTTACTCTCTCCAAATTAAAAGCTTTATAATAAGTTTTTCAATCTATTTTCTATGCTCCCCGAAGTTGCCACTCTGTCTGTCCATCCTTCCATTTTCCGTCTGTCCTTCTGTCCATCCAATATTTCCACAAACCCTTGGCCAAATTGGATGAAACTTCACATGTGAATTCCTTATGATATTGCGCCGAGGTACTTTCTTGGTTTTTGGATAGCTCCTTAGTCAAGGTCACAATTGACCTTGTTCACAGCATAGCTCCTTCAATTATAAATGCGTTTCAAATGACTTTGCACAATTGTTTTCTACTTTGAATATATGTAATATATGAAAAAAAAAAATCAGATACCTCCAAGGTCAAGGTCACAGTTCAAGGCCAAAGGTCAAAATTGACCTCGTTGACAGCATAGCTTCTTCAATTATTCAAGTATGGTTTGTGTAACTAGGAAATAACATAAAGGCTTTTACCCTTTTTAGGTCACCTGACCGAATGGTCATGGTGACCTATTGCAATCATCGTTTGTCCGTCGTCGTCCGTTAACTTTTAAACATTTTCATCTTCTTCTCAAGAACTACTGGACGGATTTCAACCAAACTTGGTAGAAAGCATCATTGGGGGATGCCAATTCAAGTTTGTGAAAATAGGGGTTCTGGGGGTCATAGGGGCCCAAATAGGGGGCAAAAAGGGGTAATTTTTGGTACTTCTTTAAAAATCTTCTTCTAATAAACCGTTTATGCCAGAGCTTAAATATTTTGTGTGCATGACAACTAGGACAGGTATATTATAAATTGTGAAATTCATGCCCCTGGGGTCATGTATGGGGCCACACCCAGAGGTCAAAGTTCATCACGTTAAAAAATTCACATTTTCATCTTCTTCTGATGAAGTACAAAGCCAATTTCAAACAAACTTGGTGAAAGCATCATTTGGTAATGGTTATTCAGATTTGTGAAAGTAAAAAGGCTGTGGGGTCAGGGGGCCCTAAAATGGGGGCCAAAAGGGGGTAATTTTTGGTAACTTTTAAATATTTCATCTTCTTCTCAAGAACTACTGGGCGGATTTCAACCAAACTTGGTAGAAAGCATCATTGGGGGATGCCAATTCAAGTTTGTGAAAAGAGGGGTTCTGGGGGTCATAGGGGCCAAACTAGGGGCCAAAAAGGGGTAATTTTTGGTACTTCTTTAAAAATCTTCTTCTAATAAACCGTTAATGCCAGAGCTTAAATATTTTGTGTGCATGACAACTAGGACAGGTATATTATAAATTGTGAAATTCATGTCCCTTGGGTCATGTATGGGGCCACACCCAGAGGACAGTTCATCATGTTAAAAAATTCACATTTTCACCTTCTTCTGATGAAGTACTAAGCCAATTTCAAACAAACTTGGTGAAAAGCATCATTGGGTACTGATTATACAGATTTGTGAAAATAAAAAGGCTGGGAGGTCAGGGGTGCCTAAAATGGGGACCAAAAGGGGGTAATTTTTGGTAACTTTTAAACATTTTCATCTTCTTCTCAAGAACTACTGAGGGGATTTCAACCAAACCTTTTTCTAATTCTTTCAAACAAAATAACTTGTCTTGGTGCTCTTTTACTCAGGTGACCGTTAAGGCCCACTGGGCCTCTTGTTTGTGCAGCTATGGTTTTGATTAGGTGTTTTTGTGCTTCTGCAACATTAAACAGAGGCATATGTTTTTACTTGGTTTATCTTTCTGTCCATCTTTCTTGCTGAATTCTTAACTGTAAACCTAATTTATCACATTTACATCATAACTGTCTGTATGAAAAACTATACCTAGCAACTGAGATTTCTCTGACTTAATTACCATATGAGTGACAACGTACATATTTGTTGTGTAGGAACTTATTAAAAAATGGGCTTTAAATGAGGGTCTTATGTTTAAGGTCAAGGTCATTTGTTAACCCTTTCCTGGATAAACTGGGGATTTTACGTCACTGTGATTTTATACTTGAGAAAACTTTGTGGAAAAAGGAGAAATTGCTTATAATAAGCAATTTCTCCTTTTCCCACATTGTTTTCTACCGCATAGGATGGTTTCATTTGGAATTGCATCCAATTTCCATTGTCATCTGCATCCTCTTCCAATTTGGACCAGTCTAAAATTTCGAAAACCAGGAAAGGGTTAAGCAATCAAATTTCCTTAAAACTTTTCCAAGCTATTTGATTACTGTTTGAGTGTCAATTTTCACATTTGATATGAAGTTTTATCAAGGAACTCATTTATGTCCAAGGTCAATGTCATTTTTTACATTATTTTCATGACTTTTTGAAAACTTTACATACTTCTTCTTTGATACTACATTCATTTTGAACCCTTATCCTTGAGAATTTTCCAAAAGTTTAACCTTAAATTCAATTATTCTATGGTTCTTCATAATAAAGAAAGTGATACTGTTCATATTTGGAATGAAGATATTTGAGAAAAAGGCACATTTAATAAGAGTCGTGCACAAGGTGAAGGTTATTTGGTAACCTTATCTGGACAATTTGGCTTTGAAACTAAACAAGTAACTTCAAAAGTTATTTCCATATTTGGTATGTAAATATTAGCCAAAAATATCTGCTGATGACAGAGGTCAAGATTATACTCCTAAAAGATTGTTGTTTTGATGCATTTGTGTTTCAAAGACAAATCTTTTTTTCCAGTCGAGTCTCTATTGGAGTAACAACTGGAACTACCTTCTGTGGTGTGGTTGGACATCCTAAAAGACATGAGTATTCAGGTATTGAGTGTGCTGATGAATCATGTTTCCTTGGACCAAAGCAAATCAGTATTTCATACCCCACATACAAAGCAGAGGGGCATGGTATATTAGTTTCACGATGTCTGTCTGTCTGTCCTTCCATAGTCTTTTCATTTCTGTGTTCCAACTTTAGAACCAATAGAATAACAACCATGAAACTTCATAAAATTGTTGCCAATGAGCCAAAGAAGTGCACTATTGTTTTGGGGCCATGTAGATAAAAGATCATCTGTACTTGGGGTTATAAGTCTGCCTTGCAACAGTTGTAGTTATATTAACCAATTCCCTCACAATCCCTCCTTTTAGGCCCCTCAAGAAATAGCTTTGAAAACATTGTGGATAACGAAGAAATTGCTTGTGTCAAGCAATTTCTTCATTATCCACAATGTTTTCTACCCAAAGACATGAATAAAATTATAATTCCATCAACCTGAAATAGTCGTCTGCAGCTTCTCTCAATTTGGACCAGTCTAAAATTTTGTTGTGTGGGAATGGATTAGTATCCCTGTCTGATATTTCTATACACAGCCAAAAAAGGCTTCATTGAGGTATCTTCTTCTCCCTCTGTCAGCATGTCCATAACTTTGTTTCTTACTTTCATATAAGAATATGTTCTTGTTCATCTCTCTTCATATTCGAATATCATATATTCTTTGCACATTACCATTTTTACCATTTTAGGAAAAAGTATCTTAATTTAAAATTAGCTTCGAAAGCAACTCTGGCCACATTATTGTGTTGAAATATTCTTTTTCAAAGAATTCTTGATTAAAGTTTTAGACGCTTTTAGTTGTTTCACAAGAAAGGGGGCTCCATATAAATTTGTCCTTCAATCAATTTCTCTTTTTATACAGATTAGGATAAAGTTTTCACAAATTATCACTAGTTATCCTGCCACTTTTTATGTATTAAACTTGTTTTTGTGGTATTTTCTTGTCTAACTAGAAATGAGGAGGAAGCTTCGTGGAAAATTTATGTGAACATGACACCTGCTTCATATCTTGATTAAGTTTTACTTTAATCTCTATAGATATTTTAAATATCAGGCAAGTTATATCATATGTTGTGATGACTTTTCTCTTGTTTATGAATATATATGAGTAATTGCCTTCTGGTCAGTTAACTTCCATAAATGTAAATTCTTGATTTGATCAAAGGTCTTTAAGATAGCTGCATAAGTTTTAGGTCAATTACCAGAGAAATAATGTTTCATGTTGAAGTTTCAAAGTCCAAGATTTTTTTTCTTAAATGGAATGCATGAAAGGTTTGTATGTACACTAATAGGCTTTCATCATGTTGATTTAGTAATTGGTAGAAAGGTGAACATGGCAGCCAGATTGATGACCCATTATCCGGGCAAAATCACTTGTGACACAGATACCCATCAGACATGTAGGCTGCCACCAACCTACTTTGATGTACTTATAACCAAGAGAATGAAGGGATTGCGCAATGTTGGAGTTATACGAGAGTTCATCGGCTTCTCCAAAGATGAAAATAGGGTGGCCAAAAGCATCACTCATTCAGATTATCCTTTGCTTGGTATATCTTTTTTTACTGTAAACATTTTCAAAAGTAACTTCCTTGCAGCAAAAACCTGGGATTTCCTAGTGTGCAAATTCTGATATTATTTCTTGTATTGATACTTAATTTCATTACGAAATCAGGTACTACTTTCTTTTAAAAGCAAGGTTGCTGTACATTCAATTTCTAGCATGTGTATAGGCTACAAATCAACCAAGGATAGTGTAATTAAAAGACTGGTCATGATTGTATAAACAAGGAGAAATTCTGTGAGAATTTAGTCTGAAACAACAACCTAGCAACTTTGTTTTCTCTATTTAACTTTATGCTTGGTGACATTGCAGTTTTAGTGACACAGCTTAAATCCTACCCAAGTGAGCAGATCTTTTAGCTCATTCCAGAAAATAGGCTTTGGTTCTCTCTGCATGGATGTCTTGAATATCCAGTTGATGTACAAATAATTCCTGTTTCGTTAGATCAGCTATAAGGCTGCCATCCTCAGATACAGTATATGTTTTACCAGAATTATTGTTTTGTTCATGACACCATAAATTTCACATATCCTAAAATCAAGATATTTTCACCAAAACCTCTTTTCTACCCATGTTCTGTTGGAAAAAGCATTCCAAGATGTCAACAAGAAATAATTTTAAAAAAAGTTGGTATCAGTGTGTGTCTTTTACCAGGGACAAGGAAAACAAAAATGCTAAAATACATTAAGAATGGTTGTAAAGCCGTCTGTATTCTAATTAATAGAATAATCAATAGAATTATCAATTGTTCAGTTTTATAAAAAGTGTAAAAGTATAAAAGTATTTCATGTGAATGTGGTACTAGACACTAACTTGTATTGCATTTTTCAATGCTGAATAAGCATTCTCACTAGATATCTATATTATAAAAAATAACCAGTTGATTATATGATTTGTCTACTTTTAACTTAACTATCAACAGATGTCTCTTGCAAAAAATATTCAAAAAACATTTTATCAAATTACAAGACAAATTCTTAGACTATTCCAAATACAAAGAAATTTTAGACAACATTTTCAGGTTGATGATATTTTAAAAATCTTTGTTTTCTGGGGTAGAAAACATTGCTGATAATAAAGAAATTGCTTGTGACATGCAGTTTCTTCATGTTCAACAATGACTCCTAAAGATTTTTTACCCTTGACTGGGCGTAAAAACAGGATAAACAAGATTGTTTGGTGACAAAAGTTGTAATTTTAATAGCAATATTGAGCAACTTGAATATCAACCTAAAATTGGTTAGTAAAGTAAAATTATGTTGTATTCAGTTTCCAGAAAAAATTGTCATCTTGTCTTTTATATAAATTAGAAATTAATAGAGAAATAACAGATAATATTTAGTTGAGCAAAATGATATAAAGCAGGATAATAATGAGTCTCAAACAGCGAGGTTTATCATTTTGGTAACTTCAGTTGTCTTTCATTGAACATTATGAATGGATATTTGACAGAGAAATATTCCTCCCCTTCCTGTTTAATCCCTGTTTTTTATGTCCCTGTGTTTCTATACCTCCCAAAACTATGTTTTAGGGGATATAAAGGAGTCAGCTTGTCAGTTGGTCTGTCTGTCTGTAGATTTTTAGTGTCGGCTCTATTTCTCGGCAACTGTTGGATGGATTTTATTCAAACTTCACTGATATAATCAGTATCAAGCAGAAATGTGCATATTCTATTTTGATTATGGTCCATTGATTTTTGACAAAGTTATGGCCCTTTGTTGAAAAATCTAGTCTGCTGAATTTCTCAGCAACAATTGAACGGATTTTTAAACGCCCGTCGAAGACGGGACGTATTATGGGATCACCCGTGGTGTCCGGGCGTCTGGTTGTCCGGGCGGTGTCCACTTCTTTGTCCGGAGCATAACTCTGTCACCGTAAGTCCGATTGACTTTAAACTTGGCAGTTATATTCTTCTCATCAAAACGGAGTGCAGTGCGCAATAACCATAACTCTACCTGGCCTATTTTTTGAGTTATTGCCCTTTGTTGTTTTTCATACTTGAATCTTGTCCGGAGTATATCTCTGAAAGTATTATAGCTAGGATCATGAAACTTTATGAGTGTATAGATCTCACCAAGGGGGAGTGCAGTGCACAAGAACCATAACTCTACCTGGCCTATTTTTTGAGTTATTGCCCTTTGTTGTTTTTCATACTTGAATCTTGTCCGGAGTATATCTCTAAAAGTGTTATAGCTAGGATCATGAAACTTCATGGGGGTATAGATCTCACCAAGGGGGAGTGCAGTGCACAAGAACCATAACTCTTCCTGGCCTATTTTTTGAGTTATTGCCCTTTGTTGTTTTTCATACTTGAATCTTGTCCGGAATATATTTTTAAAAGTATAATAGCTATAATCATGAAATTTAATGGATAGATAGAGCTCAACAAGTAGGAGTGCAGTGTACGAGAACCATAACTCTACCTGGCCTATATTTTGAGTTATTGCCCTTTGTTGTTTTTCATACTTGAATCTTGTCCGGAGTATATCTCTTAAAGTATAATAGCTAGAATCATGAAATTTCATGGATGGATAGAGCTCACCAAGTGGGAGTGCAGTGTACAAGAACCATAACTCTACCTAGCCTATTTTTTGAGTTATTGCCCTTTGTTGTTTTTCATACTTGAATCTTGTCCAGAGTATATCTCTAAAATTATAATAGCTAGAACCATGAAATTTTATGGATTGATAGAGCTCACCAAGTGGGAGTGCAGTGTACAAGAACCATAACTCTACCTAGCGTATATTCTGAGTTATTGCCCTTTGTTGTTTTTCATACTTTGTTTGACAAAAAAATTCATTCAAAATAACCTCAGTTCTATTCAAACCCCCAGTTAATATTAAGCAGAGTGACGGGCGTATCTTGCGACAATTTGGCACCTTGTATTAAGTTGGTATAAGTCACACATGTGCATATCCTATTTTGGTTATGGTCCATTTATTTTTTGACTGATTTAGTGCCATTTAATCAAAAAGTCCATTTTTTGTTACGGCCCTTGGGTGGATAGCACTTGTATATGGACAAGCACTGTTGGGGGTATTAGTCTGCTTTGCAACAATTTCTAGTTATTTTTGATAAAACATTGTGGAAAAAGGGGAAATTGCTTGTAACCCTACTGAATGATTATTTTTCCAATTAATTTAGTCTCAAATTTCAAAAAAGCAGGAAGGGATTAATTTGCAAAAGGTATAAAAGCATTTGATTTAATTCAGTGATAATATTGAATTAATAAATTTAATACCTAAGTTGTTTTAATTCCAGGAAGACAAATAGATGAGTATCAGTTTAGAAGTCAGATAGCAAGCATGCACAAAAGACATCATATCATCTATAATGGACCTTCAGGGATTGGTAAAACTAAGCTTCTGGATGAGCTCATCACCATTGCAGTGGACAAAAACTTTAGGTGATTTTTAGATCCTATGGATAAAGGCCAGGGAAGCTATTGTCCTAGCACACTGTCTGTCATGTGGTTGTCCATCTTCCCACCCATTTCTTAACGTTTTTGTCAAAATCTTTTCTACAGAAACCATAGGGCAGATTTTAACAATATTTCACAAGAATTATCCTCTCTCAGATTACTTCTAGACATTTGATTGGATGAAAAACATGGCTGTTATTTGAAGAATTGTTTTTCAAAATGGTTAGGTCTTTAAAAGTCTTCCTCTTGGTTTGGTTATTTTTCAGGATATGTCTCTCAGATTCCTTTGAGAAATTTTGAATGGATAAGAAATAGCTTTTATTGTGGGGTTCTCCGCAGTTATTGTTGTGAAGTTGTGAATTCTTTAAAAATAATCTCTGAAACTATTCTTTTGATATGTATAGTTTTTGCAGGAATGTTGCTTGGTTGAATTAAGATCAGATTTTAAATGTGGCTTTTATGAACAGTGCTTATCAATGCATTGTGAAATATGATGAAAACTTTTAAAAAAAAATTCTCTGCAGACGTAATATTCTTTTATAGGCAGGGCTTATATTTGCTATAGAAATTTTTAAAGAATCTTCTTTTCTGCAACTATGAATTGGATTTGCATCCTTTTACGAAAAAGGAGAATTTTTTCCTGAAAGCATAAAAAGTGCTTTTATGGGTCTTGATCTTGCACACTGAATAACATAGAAACTTAGAGTTACATTTGAAGTCGGAGTGTTTTGATGCATGCTGGTTTAGTTTGGGAGTCGATGCTTCTCTTTCATGTCCAAAGCCTAAATGTACATTTATTGGTGGATTTCAAGATTACTTAGCCAATTTATGGAGAGGACAAGGTGTTGTGAGGACTTGTAATGTGAAAAGCTTGAATACACTCAAGGTTAAGGTGGAATGAATTATGAAATTGAGCTTATCCATCATATATCTTTTTCATCTTGGGATTTTTTCAAGAGATGTTCTCCATGATGAGTACTAGTTTCATGCAATTTATTTGGATATGTCCAATGTCACTGTCACAAGTAAACTAAATGACTTTCTACTGAATATATGGATGTATGTGATTCTCATTTTACAGGGTGGTATCCTGCCGTGTTGACCTTGAAGACAGTAGTTATCCATATTTTGTGGCTAACCATATACTGAGAGCTCTATTGAGTAACAATGGTTATTCTGAACACATAGAGAAAGAGCCACATATTGTTGATGCCTTAGGGGAAAACTGTCATTACCTCTATCTTCTCAACGATGTCATGGGATCAGAGGTAAATCTTTTGTTACATAGATTTATGATCTATCTTTGTTTATTGGCAGGAATGATACTTTGATTAACCTTTCACAGTTTCCTCAAGGAAATTTTTATGGTTTGGGCTTAACCCATTCCCACTCAGCGGCACTTTTTGACACCCCTCAAAAATGGTTTGGAAAACATGATGGAAAATTAAGAAATTGCTTGTTACAATGTTTTCTTACCGGAAATACAAAGATTTTTAAAATTTCATCAATTTAAAATTGTCACCTGTAACTGCTTTCAATTTGGACAAGTCAACAATTTTATTGAGTAGTAATGGGTGGAAAAAAAAAATCTTACTCCCTGATAGCAAAAGCATTGCTTGTATAGGCACTTTCATTAGTAGTATAGACCTAGGAATATTGTTTTTATAAACTTTATAAAGACTCAATATATTTGAATGCAATCCAAAGTTGATGGGCCTTTGTTGAATAAAAAGAGTCAGCTGAATGATACACATCCTCTTGTGTCCACTTCTTTTTCTAAGCAATAGTGTACTCAGTTTTGAAGTGTTTGTACTCCATTATATGCTCTCGCAATAGATTGAGAAAAGAATCAATCAGTCATTCCAAATTGAAAAAATGTCCAATATAGTAAAACCTCAATAGTTCGTAGCGCAAGCGACCGAGGAAATTTATACCAATTAAGCATAGTACGAACAAAACAGAGGGCAAGTAGTCTGCTGTTTGAGATACATGGAATCGAACAAAGTCTTTTTCTGTCCCCCATTTAGGAATTGATTCTAAATAGGGGTTTTTTTTCTAAACAAGACCCCCAGATATAAATTGAGCGAAACATAAATTAAAAACTACTCGTCTTGTATTTTCATGCTTTGATCTCTGTGCTAATTTTTGGCATTTTTTAAAATAGTGTTTGTATCAAATTTCTACCCCCATCAGAGTGATTTCCCTTTGAGATTGGGACTGCGTAAGTATAGGAAAGAACACATACCTACGAACCAGTGACGTTCAAATTAGCGAGGTTCCACTGTAGATGGTACTAACTTAATTCTTAATCAAGCAATTAGTCACCTTGCTGAACAGTATATGATTTTTATGCTTACCTGAGCACAGAGTGCTCAGGGTAAGCTATTTGATTTTCTCATTATATGTTGTCCATCATCCACAATTTCTTCAAACATCTCCTCCTTAACCAGTTGGGCTACCTTTATGGAACTGTGGTATGGATATTCTTTTTGTGTAGGTTGTAAGACAACAAAGAATTGAAAATGATGCAATTTTACAAATATCTTCTCTGAAGCCAGAAGGCTCTCTAGAGCTTTGATATTTGGTATAAACCATCTCATAGTGAACTGATACAAGGATTGTTTATATAATGCTCTGGGCATACCCTATTTTACACAGAATGATATTTTCATAGAAAACTTAGAAAGTACAGAATTGATATTTGATATTTAACATCTAATTGTTTGATTTGATTAGTTTGTTCATATGATGTTCCTTGATGTAATGTTTCTTAGGTCAAAGAGACTCATGTTAGAAATATAACACAATTTAGATTTCTTTTTTGATAGATCCAGAAACCATTATCACTGACTGGAGAAAAGATCAATGAAAAGGCAAAGAGGAGAAAAGTCCTGAAAATCATTTCACAGCTGGTAAGATTAATTTTCAGGTAAATAATGAAAGAAAGATGGCCTTTGATATGATTTGGTTCTAAATTATATCAAAGAAAAATCTTGTTTAGTAGGCTTTACAAATGGAATTGACAAAAATAATCCCTTCTAGTTAAATTTTTGTAAAAGCCTTTTCATTATGTTAAAATGAGTATAGATATGAGATGGAACAAGTATTTCAGAGTTAAACAGAATATAAGAGAAATAATAAATTCAACACACACTGGTTAAGGTACAACTAAAGCATGCTTTTCCATTCTGCGTATTTTCAGTGTTTAGAATCTGAAGTGGAGACAGTAATTGTTATAGACGATGCACACAATATAGACAGCAGCTCATGGGAGTTTATGTGTGAATTGTTACATATCAGACAGGCCTTGATTGTTCTCAGTCTCAGACCTAGTATTATTGAGGTGCCAACATGTCGAGAAGCTGCTTACTTTATTGAACATAAAGATGTAAAGCTGTTTGATATGGGGAGTTTAGACCTGAACTTCCTAGCACCTCTGGCTTGTCAGATGATTGATGTTATTAGTATTCCTAAAGACTTGGACAAGTAAAGTTTTATTTCTCCCAAAACTCTGCTTTACAGTGTATGTAGGAGTCAGTTTGTTGGCCATTTGATCAATTGGATGGTCCGTCAATCTGTCTAGTTTCTCCTAAACTGATTGATTGATTTGCTTCAAATTTCACACGGTCAGTCCTGAACAAAGATATTCAAATTTTACTCTGATTACTTCCCATTTATTTTTCTCAGAGTAATAGACTTGTCCAAATTGAAAGAAGTTGCAGACAACAACTTGAAGTTTATGGAATTTTAGATTTTTTCAACTCTATTGGTAGAAAACATTTTGGAAAATGAAGAAATTGCTTGTGACAAGCAATTTCTTCATTTAAGACAATGTTTTCTCAATTGTTTTTCATTAGGAGCCTCCAAAGGCGTCTATGTGTGGGAATGGGTTAATTGGTTTCATTCAAAAAGCACATGTGCATTCAGTGTCAAGCAACGATGCTATTCAATGATTTACTTTTCCTGGAGTTATGGCTCTTTGTTAATAAAAGGCTTTATTCCATTGACAATATATTTTTTTCATGACAAAGAACCATATGGGGTGTTAATCACATTCAGTGATAGTCTAGTTTTGACTTTGACTTTGCTTATGTTATCATCTGAGGACTCTAAGAACAACAATCTTTTTGTAGTGAAGTCTTGATATACTTTAAAACTGATTTATTTGCTTGGCTGTTTTCAGAGAAAACTCAAGGTATTGTGATCACCTTTGTTGATGGCGTCTGCTTTGGTGTTGGTGTTGCTGTTGGTGTGACAAACTTTAACCTTGGTCATCTCTCTGTTGTTATTGCAGATATCCTCATGAAACTTGGCATGTGCATTGACCATCACAAGAGCTATCTAGACTATAAAGGGGATAACTAAAAGCGTTTTTGACAGAGTTGTGACCCTTTTTTGACTTAGAATTTTTGCGTTGTCCAGCACCTGCAGCCGAGCATTGGCATCCCTTGGGTGGTGCTATTGTTTGCTTTCTCCTACTCATGGATTTTAGGTAGTGTACTTGTTCTACCATGTTTGACCTTTCATCCCTTTTTTTATGTCATTTTGTTTCTTTGAGCTAATAGCTTGATTATGTCTGAATCTTTAAACAAGACTTGTTTATCACTAAAGAAGACCAACACAAATGCTTCACCCTTTCCCACACAATAACACTTTTTGATGCCCTTCAAGTAAAACAACTGGGAAAACATTGTGGAAAGTAAAGATAATGCAAGCAATTTCTTCATTTTCCACAATGTTTTCTACCCAGACAGTTGAAAAAATCTAAAATTTCACAAACTTTTAATTGTCGTCTGCAACTCCTTCCAATTTGGACAAGTCTAGAATTTTGCCGTATGGGTTAAAAGTACAAACAGGTTCAGGTTATTATGATTCATCAACATGCAAATGAAATCTTTATTTGTCCAGATTGTTACGAGAGAGAAGTCATGGTGTCCCAACCTGGTGTATGGAGATACTGAAGGACATGTTAGACAAAAAACAGCTGATAGTTGTACTGGATGATGGAACCTTTTCAAACAGTCAGCCATGTGTTGCACCAAACAAGCTACTTATAAAACCCAGGTCATCCTTCACAAATAGTGGTAGACCCAGTGAAACCTGCATCAGATCACTGTTACAAGTGGAAGTTACTGAGGTAAATATCTTCTATCAATCAAAATTACAAAAATGTCTATTTTTTTTTTTTTCTATTTAAGATAGATAATAAGCCTTTTAAGGTCACCTGACCGAATCGTCATGGTGACTTATTGCAATCATCGTTTGTCCGTCGTCCGTCGTGCGTCGTCCGTTAACTTTTAAATATTTTCATCTTCTTCTCAAGAACTACTGAGGGGATTTCAACCAAACTTGGTAGAAAGCATCATTGGGGGATGCCAATTCAAGTTTGTGAAAATAGGGGTTCTGGGGGTCAAAGGGGCCCAAATAGGGGCAAAAAGGGGTAATTTTTGGTACTTCTTTAAAAATCTTCTTCTAATAAAGCGTTAATGCCAGAGCTTAAATATTCTGTGTGCATGACAACTAGGACAGGTATATTATAAATTGTGAAATTCATGCCCCTGGGGTCATGTATGGGGCCAAACCCAGAGGTCAAAGTTCATCATGTTAAAAAATTCACATTTTCATCTTCTTCTGATGAAGTATAAAGCCAATTTCAAACTAACTTGGTGAAAAGCATCATTGGGTACTGATTATACAGATTTGTGAAAATTAAAAGGCTGGAGGTCAGGGGGGGCCTCAAATGGGGACCAAAAGGGGGTCATTTTTGGTAACTTTTAAACATTTTCATCTTCTTCTCAAGAACTACTGAGGGGATTTCAACCAAACTTGGTTGGAAGCATCATTGGGGGATGCCAATTCCAGTTTGTGAAAAAACGTTGGGGGGGCTTGGGGTAAAAGGGGCCCCAGTCGGGGGCAGAAAGGGGTAAATATTTGTACTTCTTAAAAAATCTTTTTCTAATAAACTCTAAATCACTTGTCTTGATGCTCTTTTACTCAGGTGACCGTTAAGGCCCACTGGGCCTCTTGTTTCTCCTCCAACCGATTCTTCAGTGTAAGTTATATGGGAAATTGAACCATGGAGAAACTTTTGAATTTTGCTTTTCTATAATTAGGGTGATTCTGTATATCATAACATTATTAGTCCCCATCTGCTACTAGTTGCGGGACTATAGGTTTGCTTGATTCCCTCCATCTGTCTGTCTGTCTATCACACTTTTGTCCAGAAAATATCTCCGAAACCATAAGTGCTAGCAACTTCAAACTGTATACACTTATAGATCACAATATGGATAGTGTCATGAACAAGAACTGTTACTCTGCCATGCATACTTTTTGAGTTATTGCCCTTTGTTTTTTTTACTGTTACATTTACAACTTAAAACTAGTTACACTTACAGATATTTGTATTGAACAAGAACTGCTACTCTGCCCTACCATTTTTTTTAGTTATTGCCCTAAGTTGTTTTAACCTTTACATTGTCCAGAACATATCTCCTGAACCATAAGTGCTAGCAACTTCAATTTTTATACACCTATAGGTCACAATGTGGAGAAGTGTCATATTCAAGAACTGTTACTCTGCCATGCCCACTTTATGAGTTATTGTGCTTGTCTTCTCAATCTTGTCTACCTATATATGTCCAAATTTGGATAACCCTTTCCCAAACAGCAAAAAAAAATATATATTTGGCCAAATTTATAGCTGCTTCATATGAATGTTAATAAAATATTGAATGTTATTAAATAATGAAATTATAAACGTAAAACTATAGAAAATGTTTGAAGAAAAGGTGAAAATGTTAATTGTCACCATTTTCTTCTTTTCTCTCAATATTGTCTTAAGGTTACTCTTAGAGAAGTCAAAATCAGGTCTTGTTTGGGAAAAGATTAACTCTATAAAGTTAAAGACTTTTTTAATCTGATGGGGGACTCCTCTATTGCATTGCAATACAGCATGCACTAGTTATTCACAAAGACAGTTTGCTTTGTATTAAAATTTCGACTTTCACTTTTACATGATTTTTGTTGGTTACCCCTAGACAAAATCTGAAGTTCAGCCTGGACAAGAGACTGAAGTGTCCTTCCTGAGTGACCTTGGCTATATACATGAAGCAGCAAGTAGTAGCTACAGAGATATAAGGCTGACAAATAAAGATATGGGAGCAGGCTATGCCTTTGGGAATACCTTGACAGTACCAACAATCAAGCGTTCATCATCTAAAGAGTTACGGCGATCTGACAAGGGAAAAAGCAAGGATGAGAGAATTGCAATCTTTGCCAAAGGGATATCACCCATGGATATACCAGTACCTGCCTCTATGAAAGGTGAAATTTTGTTGTATTTTTTTTTACCCAAAAGTAGGTTATTGTTACCTCATGTTTGAAATTGTATATTTAATTAGGGAAATAAACTTAACCCTTTCCTGTTAAATCTCAGTTTTTTGTGATTTTATAATTGAGAAAACATTGTAGAAAAAGAAGAAATATCTTGTTACAAGCAATTTCTTCTTTTTCCTGAATATTTTTTACCCAACTAATTGGTTATATTTCAAATTAAATCCACTTAAAATTTTTGTCTGAATAACCTTTGAATTTAAACAGGTCTAAATTCTTGCTGAATAGGAACGGGTTAGAGTACAAGAGTCATTTGCTTGTCTCAGGAAAGTTATAATTTTAATACTTTTTTGTCAAGCAAGCATGTGGTGAGCCAGACATAGTAGTAATTTTGACAAGTTGATGTATGCACATTAGTGTGTCAGTCAATTATGAGCCAGAACTCCTAGATTTTCAAAGTAACTTGGAACAGCTGATTTGCATCATGAGTAATTGTGCCTTTTGAAACATATTTAAGATACCTCATAGATCAAGATCACAGCTCAAGGTCAAATGTTCATCTCCTGCATTTGTGTGTTTCAAACAAATCTTCAGATAAATTGAAGTTCATGATCACAGCTCAAGGTCAAATGTCCATCTCCTGCATTTGTGTGTTTCAAACAAATCTTCAGATAGATTGAAGGTCATGATCACAGTTCAAGGTCAAATATTTGGCAGGCAAAATATGTTGTCTCTCATGACTTTGTAGTGTTTATATATTTACCTAAGGAAGATGGGTCTCATAAATCTTTAATGTTGTTAAATGACTTTTCTCTTTACTCTCTTTTTCTCTGTTAAAACATAGCCAGTTATCTTTTTCTATTCAATCTGCTTCCTGAGTGAAAGCCCTGAAAAACAAATTATGAGAAATTTGAATGAAAATAATGCAAGTTGAATGAAATTGTTTCAGAGTTGATCATTGCAAGACTAGATTCCATGCGATCCTCAGATCAACTTTTAGTGAAATGTGCAGCTGTTTTAGGGAAGACAGTAAGACGTGACATTCTAGAGATGTTGTTACCTAAAGCTCACCGTCCAAAACTGATCAGAACTATCAGACGTTTGATAGAGAGTGGAATCTTCCAATGTGGGAATACACCTATATCACACATACAGAAGGGGAATAAAGATGAGTCAGGATATCAGAAATACAGATGTTTCTGTCACAAGGATGATGTGCAGACTAGACCCGGGGATCTAGAAGCATGTTTTGAACCTGCCTTCACAAACAACATGTTACAGCAGACTGCATATGAGGTGTTAATGGAGACACAGAGGTTAGAACTGCACACAAAAGCAGCACATTATTTTGAACTGTCTGCAGATGAAATCCGTAAAAATATCCCATACTATATTCTGTGTAGGTCTCCAGATGAGAGCATTGAAGAAAATTTAACTTTTTTGGAAGGTTAGTATCTTCACTTAACCCTTTCCTGTCCATACCTAGTATTGTATATCACTGTGATTTTATACATGAGAAAACATTGTGGAAAAAGAAGAAATTGCTTGTTTTCTACCACACAGGATGGTATAATCTCAAATTGCATCCAATTTTCATTTTTGCCTGTAACCTCTCTGAATTCAGACCCGTCAATTATTTGAAAAAAGGGGATGGGTTAATTTATTCTCACTCAACAAAATTTTAGACTAGTCAGAATCAAAGAAGTTAAAGAGTACAGTTGACAGAATCTCTTTTTGTCTTTAGGTGTACAAAACATTGTGGATAATGAAGAAAACACTTGTAAAAGCAACATGTTTTTCAAAGGTTTTAACTTGAGGGTGTAAAAAGCAGGATTAGTTTGGTATTGGGTCAAGCCACTGAGCCCTATCAGGAATGCCCTTGATTTTACTCAAGCCTGGTTTCGTAAAATCAGACTCAGATCATAATTGATAATCAAATTGAAAACTGATTTTTATTATCTCGGCTGTTTTTGGAGAAAACCAAAGGTATTGTGATCAACTTGGCATCGTTCCAATTGGTGTGGCATGACAAACTTTAACCTTGGTCATATCTCTGTTGTTATTGAAGATATCCTCATGAAACTTGGCATGTGTATTGACCATCACAAGAGCTATCTAGACTATCAAGGGGTAACTCTAAAAGCATTTTTGAAAGAGTTATGCCCCTTTTTAGACTGCTTTATCCAGCACTTGCAGCCTAGCGTTGGCACTGTGAGCGGTGCTCTTGTTTGATTACTGATTTATAATCCAAAATTCATACTTTCGAAATAAATTCAGTTTAAGTAACCAGAAAAAGTGAAGTACATCATGCTGTCAAAAATATCATGTTTCAATAATAAAATCACTCATCTAATGAGTATTAGAACAAGTTAATAAGAAAACTCCGTAACTATTTAGTAAGTAGGTACTTACTCAAAGTCTTGTTACACAGCCTTTATTGGGTACACATGAGAAATGGTTCAAAATGGCTTTCACAGACTCTCATTCTAGGTTTTAAAGGGAGGTAATGGTGTTTCCAAAACCTAGTTAAGAAAATTAGGCAATCACCAAAAAAATACGCAAAACGGATGCTTAATACTTAAATTTGAGTCAGATATTGTCTTCACAGTAATCTGATAGGCTTAAAGTAACCTTTTTAGGTCACCTGACCAAATGGTCATGGTGACCTATTGCAATCATCGTTTGTCCGTCGTCATGCGTCGTGTGTCGTCCGTCGTCCATTAACTTTTAAACATTTTCATCTTCTCAAGAACTACTGGGCGGATTTCAACCAAACTTGGTAGAAAGCATCATTGGGGGATGCCATTTCAAGTTTGTGAAAATAGGGGTTCTGGGGGTCATAGGGGCCCAAATAGGGGCCAAAAAGGGGTAATTTTTGGTACTTCTTTAAAAATCTTCTTCTAATAAACCATTAATGCCAGAGCTTAAATATTTTGTGTGCATGACAACTAGGACAGGTATATAATAAATTGTGAAATTCATGCCCCTGGGGTCATGTATGGGGCCACACCCAGAGGTCAAAGTTCATCATGTTAAAAAATTCACATTTTCATCTTCTTCTGATGAAGTACAAAGCCAATTTCAAACAAACTTGGTGAAAAGCATCATTTGGTAATGGTTATTCTGATTTGTGAAAATAAAAAGGCTGTTGGGTCAGGGGGCCCTAAAATGGGGACCAAAAGGGGGTCATTTTTGGTAACTTTTAAATATTTCATCTTCTTCTCAAGAACTACAGGGCGGATTTCAACCAAACTTGGTAGAAAGCATCATTGGGGGATGCCAATTCAAGTTTGTGAAAATAGGGGTTCTGGGGGTCATAGGGGCCCAAATAGGGGCCAAAAAGGGGTATTTTTTGGTACTTCTTTAAAAATCTTCTTCTAATAAACCATTAATGCCAGAACTTTAATATTTTGTGTGCATGACAACTAGGACAGGTATATTATAAATTGTGAAATTCATGCCCCTGGGGTCATGTATGGGGCCAAACCCAGTGGTCAAAGTTCATCATGTTAAAAAATTCACATTTTCATCTTCTTCTGATGAAGTACAAAGCCAATTTCAAACAAACTTGGTGAAAAGCATCATTTGGTAATGGTTATTCCGATTTGTGAAAATAAAAAGGCTGGGGGGTCAGGGGGCCCTAAAATGGGGACCAAAAGGGGGTCATTTTTGGTAACTTTTAAATATTTCATCTTCTTCTCAAGAACTACTGGGCGGATTTCAACCAAACTTGGTAGAAAGCATCATTGGGGGATGCCAATTCAAGTTTGTGAAAATAGGGGTTCTGGGGGTCATAGGGGCCAAAAAGGGGCCAAAAAGTGTTAATTTTTGGTACTTCTTTAAAAATCTTCTTCTAATAAACCGTTAATGCCAGAGCTTAAATATTTTGTGTGCATGACAACTAGGACAGGTATATTATAAATTGTGAAATTCATGCCCCTGGGGTCATGTATGGGGCAAAACCCAGAGGTCAAAGTTCATCATGTTAAAAAATTCACATTTTCATCTTCTTCTGATGAAGTACAAAGCCAATTTCAAACAAACTTGGTGAAAAGCATCATTTGGTAATGGTTATTCCGATTTGTGAAAATAAAAAGGCTGGGGGGTCAGGGGGCCCTAAAATGGGGACCAAAAGGGGGTCATTTTTGGTAACTTTTAAATATTTCATCTTCTTCTCAAGAACTACTGGGCAGATTTCAACCAAACTTGGTAGAAAGCATCATTGGGGGATGCCAATTCAAGTTTGTGAAAATAGGGGTTCTGGGGGTCATAGGGGCCCAAATAGGGGCCAAAAAGGGGTATTTTTTGGTACTTCTTTAAAAATCTTCTTCTAATAAACCATTAATGCCAGAACTTTAATATTTTGTGTGCATGACAACTAGGACAGGTATATTATAAATTGTGAAATTCATGCCCCTGGGGTCATGTATGGGGCCAAACCCAGTGGTCAAAGTTCATCATGTTAAAAAATTCACATTTTCATCTTCTTCTGATGAAGTACAAAGCCAATTTCAAACAAACTTGGTGAAAAGCATCATTTGGTAATGGTTATTCCGATTTGTGAAAATAAAAAGGCTGGGGGGTCAGGGGGCCCTAAAATGGGGACCAAAAGGGGGTCATTTTTGGTAACTTTTAAATATTTCATCTTCTTCTCAAGAACTACTGGGCGGATTTCAACCAAACTTGGTAGAAAGCATCATTGGGGGATGCCAATTCAAGTTTGTGAAAATAGGGGTTCTGGGGGTCATAGGGGCCAAAAAGGGGCCAAAAAGTGTTAATTTTTGGTACTTCTTTAAAAATCTTCTTCTAATAAATCGTTAATGCCAGAGCTTAAATATTTTGTGTGCATGACAACTAGGACAGGTATATTATAAATTGTGAAATTCATGCCCCTGGGGTCATGTATGGGGCAAAACCCAGAGGTCAAAGTTCATCATGTTAAAAAATTCACATTTTCATCTTCTTCTGATGAAGTACAAAGCCAATTTCAAACAAACTTGGTGAAAAGCATCATTTGGTAATGGTTATTCCGATTTGTGAAAATAAAAAGGCTGGGGGGTCAGGGGGCCCTAAAATGGGGACCAAAAGGGGGTCATTTTTGGTAACTTTTAAATATTTCATCTTCTTCTCAAGAACTACTGGGCAGATTTTAACCAAACTTGGTAGAAAGCATCATTGGGGGATGCCAATTCAAGTTTGTGAAAATAGGGGTTCTGGGGGTCATAGGGGCCCAAATAGGGGCCAAAAAGGGGTAATTTTTGGTACTTCTTTAAAAATCTTCTTCTAATAAACCATTAATGCCAGAGCTTAAATATTTTGTGTGCATGACAACTAGGACAGGTATATTATAAATTGTGAAATTCATGCCCCTGGGGTCATGTATGGGGCCAAACCCAGAGGTCAAGTTCATCATGTTAAAAAATTCACATTTTCATCTTCTTCTGATGAAGTACAAAGCCAATTTCAAACAAACTTGGTGAAAAGCATCATTTGGTAATGGTTATTCTGATTTGTGAAAATAAAAAGGCTGGGGGGTCAGGGGGCCCTAAAATGGGGACCAAAAGGGGGTCATTTTTTGTAACTTTTAAATATTTCATCTTCTTCTCAAGAACTACTGGGCGGATTTCAACCAAACTTGGTAGAAAGCATCATTGGGGGATGCCAATTCCAGTTTGTGAAAAAACGTTGGGGGGGCTTGGGGTAAAAGGGGCCCCAGTCGGGGGCAGAAAGGGGTAAATATTTGTACTTCTTAAAAAAGTTTGTGAAAATAGGGGTTCTGGGGGTCAAAGGTGCCCAAATAGGGGGCAAAAAGGGGTAATTTTTGGTACTTCTTTAAAAATCTTCTTCTAATAAACCGTTAATGCCAGAGCTTAAATATTTTGTGTGCATGACAACTAGGACAGGTATATTATAAATTGTGAAATTCATGTCCCTGGGGTCATGTATGGGGCCACACCCAGAGGTCAAAGTTCATCATGTTAAAAAATTCACATTTTCACCTTCTTTCAAACTAACTTAGTGAAAAGCATCATTGGGTACTGATTATACAGATTTGTGAAAATTAAAAGGCTGGAGGTCAGGGGTGCCTAAAATGGGGACCAAAAGGGGGTCATTTTTGGTAACTTTAAACATTTTCATCTTCTTCTCAAGAACAACTGAGGGGATTTCAACCAAACCTTTTTCTAATTCTTTCAAACAAAATCACTTGTCTTGGTGCTCTTTTACTCAGGTGACCGTTAAGGCCCACTGGGCCTCTTGTTTGGTTATATAGGAAAGGTTCAGAAGAATTCCAGGTTATTTTTAGATATCATAGAATTTGGTTGTCGATACCGCATGACTTGATTTGCATATGACCCAAAGATAACAAATTGATAAGCAAAACAATCAATGACCTACATTATGTCACATCAAATGGTTGTTTCAAAACTATGGTAAGTGTCTATAGTTGTTTTAAAGCTAGTGACAGTTTTGGAACATCTTTACAGAATTTAGCGGCTAGCGAACATAACTCCTGATTACGTATTTATGATGTATTGATGACGTTGTTTGAGCGAATTTAAACTGAATACGGGATTCCAACGGTTATACACACCGTGTAATTGACAAAATATTTTTTGCAACTGTCTCGGCTTAATCTTAAAATAGATTAACA
Organism: Fragum fragum; assembly: GCA_946902895.1. Taxonomy (NCBI): domain Eukaryota; kingdom Metazoa; phylum Mollusca; class Bivalvia; order Cardiida; family Cardiidae; genus Fragum; species Fragum fragum. Next base: position 6,336,613 of record OX336366.1, read on the forward strand.
GCCTACATAGGCTATTAGGGAAATACCGTTGTTAATTCAGATGAACGACCTCTGATTTAAGCAAAACTACTTTTCAGAATATTGAATTGAAATATTGTACGAGATGGAATAAGAATAATCAAAATCTGTGACAAAACATTGATACCTACCTTTAAGTTAAGATTGGTCATTTCTAGTTCAACCCATTTCCAAACTAAGCTGCTTTTTGATGCCCCTCTGAAGAAAGGTTCAGGAAAAAAATGTGGGAAATGTAAAAATTGTTACTAGCAATTTATGCCCTTTTCACTTGGCTTTCTACCAAGAAGGGCAGAGATATTTTAAATTCTTTCATTCTGAAATTGTCATCTAGAGGGTTCTTAAATTTTGTTTAATAGTAATGTGTTAAGGAGAACCCCCTGATTACTTCACTACTAAATTGGATTCCCTTTTAAATTAAGAAAAATATGAACATTATTTTTTCCTCTCAAACTCTTTTGTTCACTAACTGCTTGTTAGTATCAGATAGCAAATATACTGTAAAAAAAAAAAGATAAAATGTAAACAAACTTAAACACTGTTAAATTTTTTTCCTTTTAATGAAAGTGGTGTTAGATGTTAGTAAAGTGAAGTTTGAAGTGAAGTTTTAACTTTCAAACACAATTTTATTAATTTGTGTTCTATTTGACAGCTAATTTGATGGTTAAATAGATGTTTTATTGGGCTTTTGGCTGTTGAAATTTCATGACTAAATTGCTCATAAGAAACAGCCCATAGTCACACATATCAGCATCTTGGCACAAACGGAAAAGTTAACTCTGGAATTATTATGAAAAGAGGAGAAATCATAACAAGTTGTTTCTTCTTTTTTCATTACATTTTTTCACTGAATGGCATATTTTTGATATTGATGAACTTTGAAATGTGGTCTGCAACTTCTTTCAATTTGCACCTCTCTTAACTTTTGTGATCTGGAAATCTTCTAAGGAACTACTGAAATGGCTTTAGCTTAACCCATTCCCACACATTGACACTTTTTGATGCCCCTCAAGAAAAGCAATTGGGAAAGCATTGTGTAAAATCAAGAAATTGCTTGTAACAAGGGATTTCTTCATTTTACTCAATGTAATTTGTTTTCTACCCAGATAGTTGAAAACAAATCTAGAATTTCAGAAATGTTGAATTGTTGTTTGCAACTCCTTTCAATTTTGACCAGCCTTAAATTTGTCATCTTATAATGTGTTCAGCCTTTTCATGCTAAATAAAAATCCTGTTTAGAATTACAAAAAAGTGAAAAGGACTGTAATCACTGAAAGCATGAGATGCAAATGAAGAGACTTGCTATAAATCAATTTTCAAATCTTTTGTAGACTTTGTGCCAAGAAAGGCCAGAAGAACAAGAAATAAGGTATCAGATGAAATGTATGAACAAATGGCTACCCAAGCAAGGGCAAGACGTGGTCGAAGACAAGCTGTATCAATGAGTACTGAGTAAGTCATTCGAAGTCCATGAATTAATCATCCTCACGCCTTACATTTAAATTCTATAATACCCTTGTTTGTTGTCAGCTTAATTGTTTAAATAAATGATCCATGACATGCTCATTTAGAATACTTAAAACAAAAATTGAATCGATGAAGAACTCTATTTACTATTGTTACTGGAAGTAAAACTTTAAAAATCTACTCTACTCAATGCAGAAGGTCTAGAGCTTTCGAATTTTGCATATGACATCATCTTATGATATTCTACCAAAATACTTATAATCCTGAGATCAACCTAAGCCCTATATTGTTGGTGTCTAATTTTACAGTACAATAATAATAATGATAATAACGACTTTATTTAAGGAGGCTACACATATGGTTGCCCAATCTTCCATGTGAGCCTCTCAAAACATCATATATTACAAACTGGAAATTTGAGCAAAACAATTGATATATACTACAATGATACAATATTACTGCAATAAGAAGATATAATCGTCATTCAAGCATTGAAGTTATACGCATATAAATACATACACACATATACTCACATATAAAAACAAGAGGACCATGATGGTCCTAGATCGCTCACCTGAACTGTCTGCTGTTAAAAAAATGCAATTAGAGACAAATAACTATAATCAGTTTCATGAAGATAGAGGCAAAACTGTGACTTCTATATTGTAAACAAAGAAATTGTCATTATGGCCCCTTTTCCTGTGTTATCCTATAGAACCTTCCCATAATCTATAAGGTTCATCTTTGTGGCCTAACAAGTATCCTGACCAAGTAACATGACAATTGAGCCAAAATGATGACCTAAAGAGCATTAAAAAAGAAATTGTCATTAAGGCCCCTTTTCCTGTGTTTTCAAAAAGTACCTTCATATAATCAATAGGGTTCATCCTTGTGACTAAACAATTATTCTTGCCAATTTTTATGAAAATTGAGCCAAATTGTGGTCTCTAGAGTTTAAACGAAGAAATTGTCATTAAGGCCCCTTTTCCTGTGTTTTCCAAAAGAACCTTCCCATAATCATTAGGCTTCATCCTCATGCCCTAATAATTATTCTGGCCTAGTTTCATGAAGATTTAGCCTAGATTATGGCCTCTAGACTTTTAACAAAGAAACTGTCATTAAGGCCCCTTTTTCTGTGTTTTCCAATAGAACCATTCCATAATCAATAGGGTTAATCCTTATGACCTAACAATTATTCTGACCAAGTTTCATGAAGATTATGCCATAATTGTGGCCTCTAGAATGTAAACAAAGAAATTTTCATGAAGATAGAGCCATATTTGTGGCTTCTGGAGTGTAAACAATGAAATTGTCATTAAGGCCCCTTTTCCTGTGTGTTCAAATAGAATCCTCCCATAATCAATAGGGTTCATCCTCATGACCTAACAATTATTCTGACCAAGTTTCATGAAGATTGGGTCAAAACTGGCCTCTAGAGTGTAATCACTTCAATTGTTGACAACACACGACGGACGACAGACAGTCAATGAGCACGTTGTGCTCAGGTGAGCTAAAAATAAATACAGTAAATAAAATTGCTTCAACTGAGAAAGAATTTGAAATATTTTAAAAGATGTTTTGATATACAACTGACACAGAAACAACAACAACAAACTATATATATTAACTACTTTAAAAACTTTAACACCAATTAGTTTAACAATGTGATATTGTTGCCAGGTAATAACAGACAGAAATATGACCTGTTTAAGACAGACCTCCTGGAAACTTCCACTGGAAATAATTTGATTTAAATCTTCCAAATGAGTCTGAGTTTCTTACTGAGAGAGGCAAAGTATTCCAAATTTTTTAACCAGAATAATTAAATGACCTACGAAAGATTTCTAGTTTTAGTTTTGGTACAAATAAACATTGTTTTTCTGAAGTTCTCAGTCTAATATTGTTGTTATCCAACACCTTTAAACATTTTTCCTGAAGGTATTGTGGGGCCTTATCACTCTGAGTAGCTTTGTATAGAAGAACTGCCATTTTATAAAGCACTCTATCATTTAATCTCATCCATCCTAGTTTTTTGAAAAGTAATTCTGATGGAGTAACAATTGATTCATTATGAATAAGGCAAGCTGCCCTCTTTTGAACCTTTAGAACATCCCCAATAAGGTCCTGATTACAGTTTCTCCATATAGAGCAACAATAGTCTAAATGGGGCAGAACATATGCAGTGAAAAATAGTGTACGAGCATCAAGATTTAGAAATTTTCTGATTCTCAACAAGAGATATTATAATGAATTGCACTTTTGAACAGTATTTTGGACTTGTATTATACAATACAAAGTTGATTCATATAAATCGAGGCCTTCAGCCAATTGAATAATATACAACGCCTACATTTAACATCATAGAATCATGACATAGTTCATATAATATGGTTCTTAGCAAAATATGTGCATACATCTGTTTTATTGTTGTTGATGTTGTTGTTTTAGCAGATACTAGATAATGAGAAGGCCTATAAAATATTACAAAGTTTCTACACAACTAAATTCTTTCTAGATCAAAATAGAACTATGTTTATAATACAACTCCTTTCCAAAACGTCGTTACTTCAGTTTGAATTAGTTGCGATCTTTTAAATTGATCATTACTAATAAAGCTATTAATTTACTATGAAATTTATTCTTAAATTTCATGGCTATTGAAATAAAATGAGCGAACTTTGTTAAACTTGAAACATCTTTTGTATTTATTATTCTATAAAAAATTATCTGGTGTTGTATACCCTTTGTACCAGGAGAATAAAAAATTATCTCTCAGACCTTTAACAGAAAGCATTTGAAAAAAAACATGAAATTCATCATCAATACAAGAAATGTTATGATGTGTCAAACAAAGATTACATATTAGTACTTTTGTGGTATGGCATCCTAGTTCAATGTAAAATTTGGACAAATTTCGTCGTAAAGAATACAACAAGTCAATTTGAAGGTACTTTTCTGGTTCAAGGATAGATTCAAGTTTAGATTTACATATAGATAAAATAGATTTACATATAGATAATGAAGGTAATCCCTAAAAATATTCAACACCCCCCTCCCCCCAAATGTAGGGCCTAAAGCGTTAAAATTCAGAAGGAAACCTTCAAAATTGTCTCTCTTAAACAAAAAGGCATAGGTCTTTTAGATTTTGCATCCAATGTTGCCATATGATACCCTGCTACAAAACCATAGATTATTACTCTGTGATGGATTTAAGCCGTTTGCTATCGGTTTTTAGATAAATCAGAAAATCTGTAAAAATCTTGAACTTTTTCTAAGCCATGAATCAGCCTAGAGCTTTCTAATTATCCCCTGCTGTTTCAGTGAAAGGGGATGTAGTAATGGTCTCCGTCCCTCCTTCCGTTACTTAACTTGTCCGGAGCATTTCTCTGAAAGTATAATTGCTATCAACTTGAAACTTCATAGGTCGATAGATCTCATTGAGGAGAAGTGCAGTGCATAAGAACCACAACTCTTGCTTGCATAATTTTGGAGTAATTGCCCTTTGTTGTTTTAAAGACTAAGATTTTGTCTGGGGCATATCTCTGAAAGTATAATAACTGTTAACTTGAAACTTCATAGGTTGATAGATCTCGTTGAGGAGAAGTACATTGCACAAGAACCACAACTCTTGCTTGCATAAGTTTGGAGTTATTCCCCCTTGTTGTTTTTTAAGACTTATATTTTGTCCAGAGCATATATCTGAAAGTATAAAAGCTATTATCAAACTCATAGTGAAGAAATACAGTGCACATGAAGCTTAAATCTAACTGGCTTCAGTTTACTATCAAGCTTTTGCGGCTGGGGATGTCCATGTCCAAGATGGCTCTTGTTGTATATGGCATTGCAAACTATCACAGCAAAACCTAGAACTACAGAGCTGAATCTTAGGTGTGTGATTCATGTGTTAGATTATAGAAGGCTGCAAAAGTCAGAAGTCTGTGCTGCACATGTCATGCATGTTTTAACAGGTTGGCACATTTTTAAAATCTCATAAATTTTATAGATGCTGCTCAGAAAACTCCCAATTCTTGTTTTATAAAGCTATTTATATCTACCCTTCAAATAATTAATGCTATTTATAGAATCCCCAGCTCCCCCATTAAAGTAATTCTTCAATGAGTACAGATGATATGTATTTCGCATTCCTTTTCAACACATGACAGTTGAGCCTAGCTTCCAAAAGTATTGTTTCAAAATAACACTATTTCTATTGGACCTAAGAATGATGATCCTCTGATAATTAATGAATAAGAAGCAGGTAAGAAAACAAAAATATTCTTTAATCTATATCTGGCAAATGGATTAGCATTGCGATAATAGAATGCAAAAGTTCCTTGTTTTCTCACTATGTTTGCAGGGTAGTAAGAACTTGAAGTTTTATGATAAAAAGTTAATGTCTGCTCAATCCTGAAACATGTTCGCCCACATTTTTAAATGTGATGGGGGAGTTGACCAACTTTCGCAAAAACCTAGATTCTGCTCTGCACTATCATGGTCAGGTGGGAGATATAGAACCATCAATGTCATCTTGTTTAGGGGTAGATGGTTATTAATTAGGGACAGATCTTTGATTTTCCAGTGTCTTCATGACATTTAATTAAGACACTGTCTAAGGCCATCAAAGTAAGAGTTTAAAAAAAGCATGCCTATGACAATGAATTATTTAATTCTTGTTTTGTCTATTAAGATTCAAGTGTTTTGATTAGCTGAAATGTTTTCATATTTCCATGAACAAAATCTTGAGCTTGTAAATGGATGCTTGACCACAAAATAGATCAATAAAATTAATAAAATATTTGCTTTGGTTTGCTTAATGGCATTAGATAATAATAATTTTTTGAGTTATTGAGGTAAAAACTTTCATACTAGAATATGAATCTGCTTCACTTCTCCATACTGTGTGAAATGAAGAAATTGCTTATTTCTTATTGTAAGCAATTTCTTCTCTTGTTTTCCACAATTTCTCAATTGTTTTTGTCAATTATTGTGTGGGTATGATTAATTAAAAAGAGAAAAAGATATTGGGAAAACTCGGGTGCAGACTATATCAGACTTGAGAAAGACTGTCATCTATTTTGTATTTATAGGGAAGCAGTTCCTATGGTACACAAAATAATTGAACATGCCAAGCCCATGGAATCTATTCAACATCAAATAGAGATGCTGATACCAATCTATGATAATCTGATCTTTCACTGGAAACATGCAAACAACACATGGAAAGTGATTCAGGTGGTCCTAGAGTCCGTACCAGCTTTGACACTTGTGCAGAGGAATGCCAAGGTTGAGTTCATTTATCATTCAAATTCCCAGTTTTTATAATTTTGAGATTGTATTATATGTAGGACAAAGGAGCAATCTCCTTTTTTGTAATTAAACCATTACTCTAACCAAAGAAATGCTTGTTCTTAAAATTCATACAATTTTTATGCCCCCGCATCGAAAGATTGGGGGTAAATTGTTTTACTGTTGTCTGTCTGCACAAAAATTAACCAAAAAACTTAACATTGTCAATTACTACCAGCCTTTTCAAGATACAATCCTCTTATTGGCATTATGATAAATCTCCATATGTCAAGGTCAAGGTTATGTGATAAGGTCAAGGTCACACACCAATATCAAATGTTTAGTCCTGTTGCAGGGGCATTGTGTTTCACAAACACATCTTGTTAAATTTAATCTTTGAGATAATTTGAAACTCAATTGATCAACAGTTTTTGTGTTCTTCTTCATGGGACTTGTTAAGTGATAGGGGCTAAAGATCTGAAATTTGCAATTAAGTATTGACATGTGGGCTCATCTTTGAGTAAGTTATTTCAGAGCTCTGTTTAACTATTTAAAATGGATATTTTATTGATACAATCACATGTAAAGAAAAAAAAAGAAAATGAATACACTGTTTACCCAGTTACGTCATTACCTTTCATTTTGCTACTGCTTTGCTTCCAGTTGTATTATAGAATTAAGCCTTTTAGCTCAGTGATTATCAGACATTTGAATTGTATATTGATGACCAAAAAAGACATTCACGAATTATCTTGGCACAGTCCCTTAAGCCATGTATATTAAGCAATTTATGCCCCAGCATTGATAGTTTTAGAGCTTAAGTTTTTATGCCCCAAAAGGAAGGCATATTGTAATCAAACTGTCCGTCCATCCGTCAGTCCGTCCGGCTTTCGTGTCCACTCTGTAACTTCTACAAGCAATAGTGGATTTCAATATAACTCTGCACAAATGTTCGTCGCTAAAAGATGATGTGTCATGACAAAGACCCAGATTCCAATCTCAAAGATCAAGGTCCGAATCTGGGGTCAAAGGTAAAAAATAAGGTCTTTTTGCTGTGTCCGCTCTATAACTTCTATAATCATGCACACATGTACAAATTTCTTTCATACAAATGTTCACCACCTTCAGACAACGTGTCCTGAAAAAGACCCAGGTTCCTATCTCAAAGGTCAAGGTCACAATCAGGGGTCAAAGGTAAAAAATCGGTACTTTTTGCCGTGTCTGCTCTGTAACTTCTACAATTATGCACACAGGTACAAATTTCTTTGATACAATTGTTAATCACCTTCAGAAGATGTGGCATGACAAAGACCCAGGTTCCTATCTCAAAGGTCAAGATCACAATCTGGGGGTCAAAGGAAAAAATGGGGACTTTTTGCTGTGTCCGCTCTTTATCTTCTATAATCATGCATGCAAGTACAAATTTCTTTCAAACAAATGTTCACCACCTTCAGAAGAAGTGTTGCAAAAAGACCCAGGTTCCTATCTCAAAGGTCAAGGTCACAATCTGGGGTCGAAGGTAAAAAAGGGGGACTTTTTACCCTGTCCACTCTGTAACTTCTATAATGATGCAAGCAGGTACAAATTTCTTTCATACAAATGTTAACCACCTTCAGATGTTGTGTAGTGAAAAAGACCAATTTTCCTTTCTCAAAGGTCAAGGTCACAATCAGGGTTCAAATTTCAAAAAACATCACTTTCTGCAGTGTCCGCTCTGTAACTTCTATAATGATGCACGAAGGTTCAAATTTCTTTCATACAAATTTTAACCTCCTTCAGATGTCGTGTTGTGAAAAAGACCCAGGTTCCTATCTCAAAGGTCAAGATCACAATCTGGGGTCAAAGGTCAAAAATCATCACTTTTTGCCGTGTCTGCTCTGTAACTTCTATAATCATGCATGCAAGTACAAATTTCTTTCATACAAATGTTCACCACCTTCAGACGACATGTTGCGAAAAAGACCCAGGTTCCTATCTCAAAGGTCAAGGTCACAATCTGGGGTCAAAGGTAAAAAATGGGGACTTTTTTCCCTGTCCACTCTGTAGATCTAAATGATGCATGCAGGTACAAATTTCTTTCATACAAATTTTAACCACCTTCAGATGTCGTGTTGCGAAAAAGACGCAGGTTCCTTTCTCAAAGGTCAAGGTCACAATCAGGGGTCAAATTTAAAAAATCATCACTTTTTGCCGTGTCCGCTCTGTAACTTCTATAATCATGCACAAAGGTACAAATTTCTTTTATACAAATGATCACCATCTTCAGAAGACATGTCGCAAAAAGACCCAGGTTCCTATCTCAAAGGTCAAGGTCACAATCTGGGGTCAAAGGTAAAAAATCATCACTTTTTGCCGTGTCTGCTCTGTAACTTCTTTAATCATGCATGCAGGTACAAATTGCTTTCATACAAATGTTCACCACCTTCAGACGACATGTTGTGAAAAAGACCCAGGTTCCTATCTCAAAGGTCAAGATCACAATATGGGGTCAAAGGTAAAAAGTGGGGACTTTTTGCTGTGTCCACTCTGTAACTTCTATAATGATGCATGCAGGTACAAATTTTTTTCATATAAATGTTAACCACTTTTAGACGATGTGTCGCGAAAAAGACCTAGGTTCCTTTCTCAAAGGTCAAGGTCACAATCTAGGGTCAAAGAGGCGTGCAGAATGGTTAAATTGTGTTCAGAATGGTTAAATTGTATTTACTCTCTTATTCTTCAATGGATTGCTTCCATATTTTGACAGATGCTTAATTGGGTGGACCAATTTACATTACCTTGACCCAGTGACCTTGACCTTTGACCTCCTTTTGACCTCAGAAAAATCCGTCCATAATGCATTTCTTGATTCATTCGGTATTTATAGAAATTATTTTATATATTTAAATGCCATTTATTAAAATCCCAGTCGTATAGATCACAAATGCATGTGGTTGTGTTTACAAATCAAATCAAAGTGCCACATGCTTGACCCTGTCCTTTGGGGGCATTTGTCACATGACTGTGACCAGCTCTTGTTTGCCTTATCTGTTTACCAGTTACTCTATGTATCTGTTGTACATTGTAAACTTAAAGTTTCAATAATTTTTATGCCCTTCCATAAAATGTAATGATCCCTGTTATGAATAATTACCGTTCTCAACAGGTGGGTGTGTTCATTGTCGAGTGTGTTAGTGTGTGTTACCAAATTTTGTCTGGAGCATATCTACTTCATGAACTGATGGATTTAAAAATAACTAGGCAAAGTTTCCACCTTGAAGAGTGCTAGTTTCATGTGTAGAGTTGTGTTAGATACTCCAGAGGTCAAGGTCACAACTTGAGGTCATGTGTCAGGCAATATAATGCAGAGGCCTCCATGTCTGTGACATATTTCTAGTTTATGGAGAAGTTTTAACTTGTCTTGTAACCAGTTTTAATCAAGATTAGGAGCATTGGAGCAATTTAACCCATTCCAACACAAGAAAATTTTAGACTGGTCCAAATTGAAAGAAGCTGCAGACGACAATTTAAATTTGATGGAATTTTAAATTTGCCAGTGTTTTGGGGTAGAAAACATTGTGGAAAATGAAGAAATTGCTTGATACAAGCAATTTCTTCATTTTCCACAATGTTTTCCAAAGCTTTTTTCTTGAGGGGCGTAAAAAGGAGGGCTTGAGTTGGAATGGGTTAAAGACTCTTAAATTCCTATTTCAGGCTCTTGAAATGATAGAAATGGCTTACAGTCTTTTATCTGACCTCAAAGCTGAAAATGATGGAGACTGGCAAGTTTTGATGGCCAAAGTCCACAGACTTCATGGAAAGGCTGGTATTCTTTATTAGCTCTCTAAGAAAAATTCAAATATTGATTCTATAGGAAGGAACTCTTTGTATGCAAGTTTGTGTTTTTATGAATTTTCAAAAAAATTGTGGAATGATTTGAATTTTTAAGAAAGCATTTCTCACTATATAAATTCCTTTACATTTAACCCTTTCCAGGGATTTTGTGTTGCATTTAGTTTTTATTGTCATCTGCAACCTCTTTCAATTAGGATGGTCTAAAATTACAAAAATCGGGAAAGGGTTAATAATATTGATTCAGACCCCAAAACTTATAACAAGAAAGTCTTTGAATTGATTACCAAGAAACCATACCTTTAGCATGATAAATATTATGATTATTGTTAAAAACATAAGTTGGGTCATTACAACATGCTTATAATGACCCAACTTATGTTTTGAACAAAATCAAGGTGTTGGTAGTAGAGTACCGGTAGGTAGATTCCTTTGCCAATGGCTCCAAGTGTTTTGACTTGAATATCCTTAGCTTGGGCCAATTCATTGTAAACAATATTTTTATGCCCCCGCATCGATAAGATCAGGGGCATATTGTTTTACCGTGTCCGTCTGTCTGTCTGTCCGTCTGTCTGTCTGTCTGCAAAACTTAACCTGCCAACTAAACATTTACCTATAACTTCAACCCTGATTAAGTTACAATGCTAATATTTGGTATGTAGATAGGTCTCAACAAGGCGCAGCAACTGGGGAAGGTCATTTCATCAAGGTCAAGGTCAAAATTTTAACCCTCTACCCTTTTCTAAAGAATTCCCGTTTCGGGGGCATAGTGTTTCACAAACACATCTTGTTGGTTCTGCTTTTTAGCAAATTTGTTAACCCAAAATGCTATTTAAACTTGATCCAAACACCAGATATAAATTTCATGCGTTTCTATGCATGCCCCTAATCTTGCTGTGAAAAACTATAAGATCGCCTCCATCTTGTTTCATCCCTGATTAAGAAAATAACTCACTTGCTGTATGCTCACAGTCTGATGTGTTGTCATAAATAACAAGGAAAGGGGTTTAAAACTTCTATAACCTATTCACCATGAAGTGTGTAATGAATTTGATGCATGAGAGAAATAATTTACTTGCCTTTAAAGGTAGAATCTAGGTCAGTGGTCAGTGGAGTCAAGCTAATACATGTAATGGTGGTAAATCTCTGTGTGCTACAGAAGATATACAGAATATTGTAACAGCTCTGCTTAGACTCTATCAAATCAATCACCCTTTAACCTCTCAAATTTGAATGATATCTTTGAAATGTGCAAAATTAATAGCACTTTATGTGTAATGCTAATGAAAGGCTCATTGCAAAAGAATCTTGAGTTTTGATTTCCTTATCCTTTTAACATTTAACACATTACCAAACAAAAACCAAACATAAACAAAAAATTTCACACATTGATGAAATGATGTAAATGAAAATAATTGTGATAAAAAAAAAGCAGATTTGGGTTAAACATTAAACTTGGTTTAAAATATTAACCTGAAATAAAAGGAGTTGCAGACAACAATATTTAGATGATGAAATTTTAATTTTTTCAACTTTCTTGCTGGAAATCTTTGGAAAAAGAAGAAATTGCTTGTTGCAAACAATTTCTTCATTTTTCACAATGTTTTTACAAACATTTTCTCTTCGGGGCTTCAAAAAGCGTCATTTTTCAGTAAATCATTTCAATGTTTTAAATAATCTTTACAGGGTCATAAAGGGAGCTTTAATATAATGTAAAAAAAGCTCTATTTTCTTCCAGAAGGTAGTTTAGAAATTTCCCCATATCAATGTTTGATTGCCACCTAATGACATCTCAATGTTTTCAAATTAATAAATATGATTTGTTTCTCATGTTGTCCTTTCTACATGTAATACCTTTATACTGTTTTTATCATTGTTGGCGTCAGGTAAAAAAACTTCTACATCAAGTATTACTGTAAGTTTATTTTTTTATTTTGAATAAATATGTATGTTCCGTATAAAAGGAGAAGCAATCACTATAAACTGTAGTAATGTTTGTGATCTTGTTCATGTTTCAATACTCTGTAGTTATGTCTTCATCTTAAATGATTTAAGCCCAACTACCAAGATTCTTTTTTGGCACATTGGTGATTCGTTGAGCAAGAAATATGTGTTCAATTTAAAAAAATATATTAAGTGATAAATGCACTTTGTTTATGTGTGTGCCTTTACTGGCTCTTATCATGGTGATACATGGCTTGCATGTTGACATCATTATTGAACATAGCTTCTGATAAACAGCTCTCAGGACTTTCAGTCCTTTGATTTCAACAATATTTGTTTGTCCTCAAAATAGATGTTAAGAAATAATTTGCACCAGTCTAAAAGTTTGCTGTCTGGTAATGGGTTAACAATTACAAAGAGTATGATTTAAAGTAAAATTGATGTTATCACTTTGGTACATTTTGTGTTGTCATTTTAACATGCATAGAAAATGTGTACAAAATGGCTACAGCAATTCATGACTTTCATTTGGGAATGAATAGTTCAGAATGTTTGAGCTAACATATGTGGAAATTTCTTCACATTCTGTCCTTTAACCCATTACCCGACGAAAATGAAAGAAGTTGCATGTGACATTTTGAATTGCTCTAAAATTGGAAAATACTATCAAATAGGGTAGAATATATTTTCCCCAAAAACTTTCCAGGAGACCCTCAAAATGCTTTAAACATCCTAATTTACTGTAAACTTATTTTTTCAGGTCTCTCCATCATCTCAAAAATGTAAATTAATCCTATTTGATACTACTTTTCATGCAATTTCAAAGATGATGACTTTTAACCCTTATTAGTCCCTTTACCAGAAATGAAAGGGAACTTTATGTATGCCCTTCAACCATATGTCAGTCCAGTAAATCAGTTTTGCAGACTTTTTTTTAAAGCTGGCAGATGTTGAGCTGATTTTGGGTATGTTAGTCCACATTAATGAGTAACAGAACAAGATTGAGTTTAGTTCCATTCCATTGATTTTTGAGGAAGATAAGGATGCAAGACTTTGAAAATTCCAGGGAAATTTAAGTTTTCCCTACTATTTTTCTAAAAGCTGACAGGTGTTGAGATGATTGTTACTATGTGAGTCTGCATTAAAGAGTTACAGAACAAGTTCGAGTTTCAGCTGGTCCATTGATTTTTGAGGAATAAACGGAGGCTGAACTAACTTGAAATTACGGTTTTCTGACCTCTTTTTCTAAAAGCCAGAAAGTATTGAGTAGATTTTTGGTATGTGAGTCCGCATTAATGAATTTCAGAACAAGTTTGAATTTTGTTCTGGTCCATTGATATTGAGAAAGATACGGATGCTTCACCTAGAAAAATTACTGGGAAATTACATGGTTTCTCTTACAATAAAAGCTTAATTCTGAAATTGGCTTCACACTTGAAATGTCATACACAACTTCTTTCTTTTATTTTTGCACTCTTTACTTGTGAAGTATGATTTCATTAACAACAAAAAGAGATACTTGTTGTGTTTTATTTAAAAAACAATTGCACCTAAAGTCAGATACAATTAACAGTAGGACTTTGAAGGAGCTCCTTTACCATCAAAAATATATTTTTTCTAAAGATACAGCCGGTAGGGGACTTGATATTTCCATGCAATTCTTCAGAATACATGTACTTGTTAATATTTATCAAAGAAAGCCAGAATAATAATTATACCATGAAATAACTTTAGGCTCACCTGAGCACAAAATACTCTAGGTTTAAGTTTGTTGGCAACTTAAACGTCATAACTACAGTTTTTCAAGGTGTAGTAACAATATTTAAGTTGCCAAACCAACAAAAATGCTTCACATAAATGGTGGCCAATGATGGAGTTTCACTCCTGGTCTAAATGAGTGATTTGATTGGTTCATTATTTCTATGATTGACAGCCGTGATTGTTCATTTGACTTTTGCATGTAGCTTTTCTGTATGACCTTCAACAAAATACCTCTAGTTATGTGTCTTCGATTTAAACCCCCTTGGAACCTTGTTTTTCTCTGTCAATAAGGAAATCCTCTACTAAACCAATTTGCAAAGAGCTTTAAAATTTAGCATGTAGCATTTACTTATGATCCCTTCACTGAAATACCGGCAAAAAATGACTTGAATTTAAAAACAACCCTTTGTTGTGATATCCAAGATGTATAAGACAATCTTTAAATCTAATTTCCCAAATTTTTAGGCCTACATCTTTTACAATTTGTATTTAATATTGTGTGATGGCCTTTTGCAAAAAACTTACAAGTTATTGGATCTAAGATCAAATGAAGCCCTATGTTTTCTGACCCTGTACTGCAATAGAGATGAAAAAGAAAATCTCTTGTAATCTTATTTAAAACCATTTGGTGTAATGCTTTCAAGTTTTACATGTGGTTCTGTCTAATAGCTATCTATCAATATTAATCAAACTTATGTTCACTATCAGAATTGTTGTAAAATCCAATATTTTACATAGAGTTCAAGGAGAAAATCTTTGGGATACCATACCAAGGTGCATTCATGGTCCATTCATTGTCCTCTTGTTTATTTTTGCATCAGGTCTTGTACAATTCGGGGAAAATACTGGAAGCATATAGTCAAATAAAGTCTGCAGTAAACTTGTTGGGAATCAAAATAAACAAGAAATCAACATTGTACTCTTCAAAATGGATGTGGAAATGTTTTATACATTGGAAACTTGGCTCAATTAGAAGGTATGCAGCTCTTTAGACTAGAAATAAAGCATATTCTTAGTTAACCCATTCCCACACAACATAATTTTAGACTGTTACAAATTGAAAGAAGCTGCAGACAATAATTTCCGGTTGATGGAATTGATTTTTTCCGTATTTTAGGAAAGAAAACATTGTGGAAAGTGAAGAAATTGCTTGAAACAACAATTTATTTTCCATAATTTTTTGAGAAGCTTTTTAACTTGAGGTGCATCAGTAGGTGTGAATGTGTATGAATTGGTTAGGCACGTTCCAAGCATTTTGTATTATAACACTTAGGAGATTAATATTTAATGCATTTGATATTCAATCATTGATTTGGATCGTGCAGAAAGAATCATACAGAATTTTCATGAAAATCATTTGTTGTTTTAAAGAGGTTATTTTTTTTAAATTGAATAAACAGTAAGGTTGGTGGACCTCATTTCTCTCAGAAACCATGCCAATTGAAAATCTGCCTTAACCCATTACCAGACCCCAAAATTTTACACCAGTCCAATTTGAGAGAATTTGCATTATACAATTCCAAGTTGATTAAATTTTATTTTGTCTTTTTGGGCAGAAATCGTGGTAAATGAATAAACTACTTCTTATAAGAAATTCTTTATTTTCCACTATGTTATCCAATGCTTTCTTCTTGATGGGCATAAAGTGGTGGGATTGTTTGGGAATAGGTTAACCATTCAGGGGCAATACTAAATATACTCCTGAAATTGGCCCTTTCTTATGACTATCCCATTCCCAAAACATAATGCATTTTGATACTCCTCATTGGAAAAAACAGGAAAATATGAAAATGAAGAAATTACTTTTAACACGCAATTCCTTCATCATTCATAACGTTCTCTACTAAAAAAGAAGAAGATATTTAAGAAATCACCCTCAGAAATATTTTCTTCTGATTCATCTTTTAATTCTAGTCTAGAATTTTGTAGTCTTGTAAAAGCTCAATATGCCCCATACATCTATATAATTTGACTTGATTTATCAGAGTGCCCATGGATGAGAAGTCTCTAGAAGAAGGCTACTGTTTACATGATTTGTACATCATGTACAAGGACCTGGAGAACCTTGATGGTATGCTACGGATTGCTGTGCACTACTTTATCAAGGTTGTTGGTAGAACAGTACATCTACACCAGGTATAGTTTCAAAGCTATTGTTTTCTTAGTATAACTGAGCAAATGGTGTTTTAACACATTCTCACACAGTGATGATTTTTGACGCATCTCAAGAAAAAAGCTTAGGAAAACATTGTAGACAATGAAGAAATTGCTTGTAACAAGCAATTTCTGCAATGTTCACAATGTTTTCCAACCTAAAATGCAAAGACTTTCCAAGTTTCTCCAACTCTGCAACTTCTTTCAAATTGGACCAGTCTTACATTTTGTTGTGTGGTAAATCCTTATCTGTTCTCTGAATAAATCCTTGGTTCATAAACATACCAAGTGTAAAGCACCAATGAAAATTAAGATTCTCTTTAAGCTCGGAGGCAGCAAGTATCCCTGATAAATCCTGTTGCATCTGGAACCATAGACCAGAGGATTGATAGTCCTGTAATTTAGCACTAGACCACTCAACTGTATACTAATACATATGATTTACTCTAAAACCTCATTTTATTCAGGCCGTGAATGCTTACTCTGCTATGATAGAATGCTGCAGAAACAAGAATTGGTTGGATGCTGCTCAGAATTTAGAAATGGAACTCCTACAGAGGTATGGTGTCTGGCTTCATCTGATATGTATAAGCAGCTACAAGAATGGCCGCATTGTGTCTTTAGACAATGTCAATGTATATTATTTACAGACAATAATATTTTGTAATTAAGGATCATACTATGTTATCTCATGTCCAGTTTCTCAAAATTTTAGACTGGCCCAATTTCAAAGGTTTTGCAAAAAACAATTTACAGTGGATTTATTTGAAAAATAACCATTCAGTAGGGTAGAAAATATTGTGGAAAAAGAAGAAATTGCTTGTTACAAGCATTTTCTTCTTTTCCCACAATGTTTTCTCAAGAATAAAATCACAAGGACGTAAAAACCAGTGATTGTACAGTAAAGGGTTAATATTTCAAATGGATAAAAAGCAATGTAGAAGGCAAAATACAAGCTATACAGTTATCAATTTTGGAATGCAAAGTTGAATCACAACTTTTCTGTAAATATAATAGAACATAGCCTTTTTTATTTGGACATTGATAGACGGGATGTATTAAAAAATCACCCATGGCTTCCAGGCGAGCAGGCAGCATCCAGCTCTTTGTCCAGGGAATAACTCTTGAACCTTATTTCTAATTGACATGAAACTTATAAGTTATACTCATTGTATGATTATGGATTGCAGTGCATAAGAACAATAACTCTACTGTTTTTACATTGTAAATTATTGCCTTTTGTTGTTTTTAAGGCTTGTAGTTTGTCTGTACCATATCACTGATGGTATAATAGGTATGATCCTGAAACTTTGTGTGACTAGGTCTCACCAAGGGGCAGTGAGGTGCAAGGCAAAAGAACCATAACTCTACCATACTTATTTTAGCTCCACTTGCTTAAAGCCAGCAAGCTATTGTCATGGCATTGTGTTCGTTATGCATCCGTCGGTGCGTGTGTCCATCCATCCGTACAATGTTACTTTAAAAATCCTCTCCTCAGAAAGTACTGAACGGAATTCAACAAAATTTCCCTGTATATGGTAAAACCTTAAAAGATCTTCTTCTAAGATACCAGTTGATGGATCTCAACCAAATTTTACTGGAATACTCATTCAGTGACCCTCAATAAGATTTCTTCAAAAATTAAGATCAGATGAACAATATGGCTTTAATGGGTGGGCTAATTTCCATTTATGATGAAACCTTAATAAAATCTTCTACTAAGAAACCAATTGATGGATTTCAAACAAATTTTACTGGAATGCTCATTTGGTGACCCTTTATCAGATTCCTTCAAAGAATTAAGATTGGATGAATAATATGGCTTTAATGGGCAGGGCTAATTTCCATAAATTGTAAAAACTTTGAAAATCTTCTTCTGAGAACCAATGAATGGATTTCAATCAAATTTCAGTGGATTGATCCTTGGGTGAACCTTTATCAGATTCCTTCAAAGTATTTTGATAGGACAGATAACATGGCTTTAAAGGAATCTGCTAATTTCCATATAGGGTAAACAGTGAAAACCTACAAATTTCTCAGATTACAAGTTTTCAACAAAATGATCATTTCGTTAATCTTTTCTGATTCCTTCATAAAATATGGCTCAAATGATAAGTATTGCTTTTATAGGGGCTTGTGTCCATATATGGTATATGGTAAAATTTTGAAAGTCTTTGCAAACCAAATTTCTCAGAAATGATAAGTAAATTCAGGCTGGTTGAGCAAATCAGGCTCTCAAGGGCCTCTAGTTTGAGTTATTGCCCTTTGTTGTATTTCACACTTGAATTTTGTATGTTGTATATCTCTAAAGGTATAATAGCTATTATCATGAAACTTTTTGTGTGGATAGATCTCACCAAGGGGAAGTGCAGTGCACAAGAACCATAACTCTACCATACTTATTTTTCGAGTCATTGCCCTTTGTTGTTTTTCAGACTTGAATTTTGTTTAAAGCATAAAAATTATAATAGGTAAGATCATGAAGCTGCCTGATCACAACAGCAAGCATAAGACCCATAACTCTACCTTGTGAGTTATTGCCCTTTGATATTTTTCAGACTTTTACTTTTAATCCCTTCCCCTAGTTGACATCAAGCAGTATGATGGGGATATCTTGTGAAAATTTGGCACCTTGTTACAGAAATTATTATCAAAAAAAGTTTAAAAGTCCCTGTTTTTGTTGTCAAGTTTGCTTCTGTTGAGCTAGTCATATGTGTCACCATGATAAGTCAGTGTTTGTGCAACAGTTTGTTGGTGTGTCAGTAATTTGCTAGCGTGTGTCAATAGTTCAAAATTAACTTTAAAGAAATTTTTGATAGCTCCAAGGTTATGTCTTATGGTCAAATGTTCAAATAGAGTTTGTCCATAGTATATCTTCTGCATATGTTGATTTCAACATAACCTGGAACAACTGTTCTTCATCATGTGTAGATCTGTTACTTGAAATAAATTTTCAGATAGCTCTAAGGTCAAAATCACAGCTCAAGGTCAAACACTCAAATTCATCAAATTTGTTCAGCTCAATATCTGTGTCAGCATCAAAAAACTTTGATATTTTGTAATATCTCTGGTATTACTGAACACATTATTTGAAACTTGGAATATATGTCTACTATTGAAAGAACAACCTGTGATAACAAGGGGAATAACTCTAAATGTATTTTTGAATGAATTATACCCCAATTTTGATTTAGAATTTTTACCCACTTCAAGCACTTGAACAGCCGAGCATTGGTATCTGCATGTGGTGCTTTTGCTCATTGTATGCATTATATTTTACTAAATAATGATTGGCAAAGACATATAAAAACTATATCAGTAGGACGAGCTCTAATCATACCGTTTTAGTGCCATTCTTGACTAAACATTCAAATTATAAGTTAAGAAAGCACGCTTGTTAAAGTTCACACTATCAAGCTGTAATGCCAGTAATTTATGTGAATTATACATTTTCAATAATACTGTGTAAAAATTATTGACTAGTCAAAATGGACACAAGCTGTAGATGGCAAATAAAGTTGTAAAAAATAAATCCAATCATATATTATTTGCAATACTAGAATATACTAATTGTGCCTTAAAAAAACATTCGTAGTTATTAGCTACCTATATTCCAATTCAAACTGAACCTTGCATATTGAAAATTTCCTTTGCATAATTTGATCTGTCTATCTACAATTAAACAGCTGTGCTACCAGACATAATGAGCTGTCATCAGAAGACAGAAGTGTTCTAGCAAAAATATTTGCTACAAGTTGTATCCAGTTTTTCCTAGATGGTGACTTAATCAAGGCAGATGTATCGGGTATTAGTTTTATATATCTTTATTTTGTGTCTATTTACTTATAAGAAAAAAATGACAAGTAATTTGTTTTTTTTTTATTTATCACTATTACTTAGCCTTGTGATAGAATAAGTCAGAGGGCTATCATATTTCAAATGTTTACTCCTTATGGAAATGCAATTGCAAAAATTTTAAGTGGTCAAACTCCACTCCGCATTTTAGCCCAGACCTGTTGTACTATAAAGTAGTTCCTTTAAAATTTCATGTTTCCACTTTGGGCATGGTGTTATCTTGGCGATAGTTAGAAGTCTAAATTCCTGTTCTGTGCAATGGCAGATCACTGTTGCACTGTATTCATATGTGCTTATGGATTTCTGTTAGGACTATTTGTTGCCTAGTGATGAGGTTCAGAATGCCCTCCCCCCATGTTAGGCATCCCAAATAGGAGAAATTTCAATGGTTGTTGTGTTCAATTTGAATTTGTCATAAAGTTTATCCCTAATGGTATCATTGCCCTAGCATGAATTTTAAGGCCAATGAATGTTTTTTTCGTTAAACTCAGGTTCAAATCACAACAAAACTTCTGAAAAGAGCCATAAACTGCAGAAAATGACCCTTTTTACTATATTTTCAATAAGTGAAAATTGGATAGAAGTGTAACCAAGTATGATCCATCCAGAAAAGGTCTTTTGAAGGTCATAAGTATGCAACAACAACAATTACATATATATTTTTTCATGATACTGTCTATGTCTTGCATCTGTTGATAAACTTTTCTTCATTTTTTTTTCAAAACTGGCTTGATTTCAAACAAATTCCATGCAAAGATGGCTGTATATCAGATTTTGTGGAGAAATTTTATTCACATGAAAAAAAGTCTTTTATTGGAGTAATTTCCATATATGGAATATGTATAAAGTGAAAACTTTTCCGCCCTCAGGAATTGGTGACAGGAGTTTAACCAAATTTAGGGCTTACTTCTTTAGAAATATCAATTAGGTGAAAATATCAACTAAATGGGATTACTGTTATTTAATGCTTTCCTTCTTTAAAAAATCCTTGTATACAAATTCATTTTCTTTGTTTCCTTGTTTAAAAATTATCTTCTTATTCTCCTTTAATGAATAAACCCACTGCAAGATAGCAAAATATACTGGTTCAAATGGGAAGGGAATTGGCAGAAAAGCTTTGTCTTTTAGGATAGGAAACATTATGGCCAATGAATAACTCTCAAGACTAATGAAAAAGCAGGATTAATTGGGAATAGATTTATCAATATAGTGTAACTGATGAAGCAATACAGGTGCTCATGTTTTGGTAGTAGGTACCATAACCTTTTTTCATATGATTATTCCTTATGGAAAGAGTTTCACTATAGTTTTAAACTTCAAGGTCATATAGAAAGGTCAAGGACATTCCTTGTATGAAAAATTATCTTTTCAATTGGCATTTGTGTGTAGCAAAAAGGTTATTTGCTTGCGAGAGGATTACATGACCAATCTGTTAATATTGATATGTTAATTTGTTGTTTTTCTTTGTTAGAAAATATATTATGAGAGGTTCAGAATTTTGGCTAACTGAACTGTGTAATATCTCTCAAAGTAAAGTTGCTTTTGTTTAGATAACTTGACCACTTGGCTATAGTGTTACACTACATAACACAGATAATTATTCGATATTTATCAAAAATAGGAGGAGCTATATTTTCAGGTTTGTTATATTTACCACTAGACAAGATCTGTATAAATAACTCTTATATAAGAGCCAATTATATGGTTTACTTTGATCATATCAAGGTTTTATTTTAGGAACAGCAGCAGTAGAAATTTGTTTAAGTATCAGAGATAGAGAGACTGTGTTATACTTTGTGCCATATTACTGTCTACTGTGTCTCTTCAGGAGAGTGTGAGTAACAGTTTCAAATAATTACTTTCAGCCTGTTAAGTTTGCTTCAATTTTGTTGAGCTTACTTGCAGTTATTGAGACTTAATCATAACAATAGTAGTTAGATGTATGTAAGTAAATGCAGTTGAATAATTGTCAGAATCTAACCATACTCTAACTTCTACAAATAATGATTTATTCCAATATAGATTTGTTGGAAATAGAATCCTATCATAGCACATGAATTTGGCCTATAAACAAAATGCAATGCATGGTTAAATCTATGTCAACCATACCTTGAAAGCAGGTCACCCTTTGCAGGTTTTTTTTTTCATTCTCGAACAGGGCCTATAAAAGGCTACTTCCTAATTCAAAAAAGGCTCTTTTTTTCCACTTGTGGCAGAAAAATTTCCCAAAATTACAGCTTATTTTTGCATTATATGGATTTGTTTTCTCCTAATTTTGTTTTGTTTAATATTTCTATTCATTTTATTACTGATAAGACCCTTAAATATAGTTATCTATAATTGAATCTTGAAAATGATGCATGAATCTTACTTTTATTACTTTCTTTTATTAAACTTATGTTTCCCAATTCTTCTGCCAACTGTGCAAAAATTTTCTAAACGAACTTCTTCAAAAAAAGCCCTGTTTTGAATATTTAATATGTTTCTATATTTAGGAAAATGTTTACACAAGAAAATGTTGTTCAGCAAGTAAAGTTTGGTACCATTTGGTATTTTGAATGTCCCTCGATGGTTATGGATGCCTTTCATCATTACATGTCAAGATAAAATTTTAAGTGCGTAGCTTATTTGATCCTATCATCATGAATGTTTTAAAAATGAAATACTAACAGTTGATTATCATACATTATTGTTTCTGTATTTATTGAACACTAGTATTGATTTGTTTACATCAGTGATCAGAATAATGTATGTTATCATTTCATTTCATTTATTGGAAAATGTCAAAAAAGTTGTCTTTTGCCAGTAGATAAAAATATGGCTTAGACATAATGTTATACAGTTTTATGAATTATCAATATTCAAAATTCATAAAATTATCAATGATAAGGAACACTTCAAACATGGTTAATGAACAGAATTATTGAAATAGTTCTTACACGCTTCAAACGCTGTTGAAATAAACTTAGCTTTATTAAGTAGTTTCTTTTTAGTCGAAGTTGACATTAAACTATTAAACCTGTGAATATTAGGCCAAGCTATTCTACCAATAAATTTACTTCTATTGCTTGTAAAAAGGGAACAACAAAAGAGAAAGTGATATTCATCTTCAATCTGGCCTAAGTTGCATAATTTACAAACTCTATTTTTTCTTAGAATATTACTAAACCGACCGGATTCTATTTCAAAGTTATGTGAACTAAGCCTAAAGCAAACAAACAATTTTAATAGATTTTCATTGTTAATAATATCAAGATAGGGTTCATATTCAATGTTTTTTAACCTACAATAACTTGATAATTTAGGTAGGATGTTAATGCTTTGACACCATTCCTGAATATACTGGGTAGGTAGTCTCAATTTTAATATTGGAAGGTAATTAGAGTCTTCTATGTAATTAAGCCTTATATTAGTGAGACCTAGGTGGTCAATTGATGAATTACTTTATTAAACCAGGATCTGGCGTTACCATTATTGACTGAATCATTGTATGTCCATAAAAGAGAAGGGATAGTATTAGACTTGATTTTGCACCAAAACTTCAATACTCTCTGTTTACAAATTATGGCTAGGGGAAGTCTCCCGAATTCTCCAAAGACTGAATAACTAGGCGTTTGATTCTTAACTTAATACTTCTTAAGAAATGTAGATGCAATTTGTCAATTTCTTTAAAGCTATATACACCGTTATCAAGGGAAACTAATCTGCTTTTCATAAGCCATCACCAAAAAGAGGTTTAAGGGCTTAATATCTATATGCTCTTACGCCCTTAGAGAACTTACGCATCAATTTATCAATGCAATAATAGTCTTATCAAACTGTCATAAGATGAAATGATTATATCCTGTATAAAAACAGATACAATTGATTTTAATTGATTTATTTTGCATTGTCTGCTTTCAGTTTGTTGAAAGGTTCTAAGAGTCTAGGCAATAAAGAGTCAGTTGCATCCTTTTAGCTCTTGTTGTCTAATTGTCCTTGCCTAGATTCTTATCACCTTGTCTGATTTCCATTGTTATGTTTATAAAGCTGTGTTTTCAATATACTAAGTGGCCAAATTTGGCAGGTTAAATTTTATTTTGTCCTGTTCTCAAATCTGGTTTATTTGTTTTTCTTTTCTTTTCAGCTATTCCCAGTGCTGTCCTATACTTCAACAGTTGAAATATGCAGCTCAGCTCACAGACAATCTGACAGCTAAAACACTGTATCATACTCTTTCTCTGGAGGTCTGCATGGTTGATGGTATGTCTCTAGGTTATAAAGATAGGCTGTAAGGACAGGCTTCATCGAGCAACAAATACGACATATGTCCTTCATTCATTACTAAACAACAAAAGTATAGAATGCTCCAAATTGACAGAAGATGCAGATGCCACTTCAAAGTATTGGAAAATTAAAAATTTAGTATCTTACAGTATAATAAATATTTTAAGGAAGGTAAAATTTGTGTTACTGGTAATTCCTCTAAAAAGGGGGTTTGTGTTGTGCTGAGTTAAATCATTACCAGGTGACAAGATTTTAGATATATCTTAATTTTATGAAGCTGTAGGCAGTATTTTTCAGTGGGCTTTAGTGGGCTTTAGTTAAAATGTAACACAACATAGGGAAGAAAACTTCATAGGAAAGAATAAAGTCCATTTAATGATAAATTGACTTTGCTGCAATTATTTCCCTAGAGGGGGGTACATTGGGTTCACTTTGTGTGTCTGTCTGTCTGTCCAACCAGCCATGTTGATTGGTAAATTGGATTCACCATGTCTGTATGTGGATCCATCTGTTTGTCTGTCTGTACACTTTTTGTTTCCGTTCTGTAATTCTACAACCGATCAGTCTATGTCATAGCTCAAGGTCAACTGTCCAAATTAAAGATAAATATAGTTCAGACATTGTATCGTCGTTGGGTGACCAAAATGTCATACTACATATTATCTCAAATTGTATTTAAAGCCTTTTAGCAGCCTATTGATGATATTCTGGTTATTATATGCATATTGGCCCCTTAATCTACTAGTAAGGCTAGATTTTCAAATATTAAAGCTAGATCTTTTAAAATGAAAGCCTACCTTGCAATATATCCTCCAGCAAAACAATTTTAAATCCATTCAATTTAGAATAAGTGTATTCACTTTTATTGTGGGAAAATGCTCAAAAGACTAACACCATGTCATACAACTGTGTCAATTGAAATGAAGTCCGGTCTCATCCTTTGATCAATCAAGGAATTAGCGTTTGGCGGCATATCAGTTGAGGCATAAAAAGATGCAATTTGTCTCATCAAATCATAAATTTGACCAATTTATGAAGGAATGTTTATCGGATTCTTTGTGACATGTTGCAGGTTACACAATAATCCCATGTGTATCAGTTTACCGAAGGAAACCCTTTACATCAAGTCTGTTAACAGATCATTCTTCTGATCAGATCTCTCTTATTGCTATCTTTAATTTTAATCATTTTTAATCATTTTTAATTTTTAATTATTTTCTTCGCACAAATAACATCTTCATCATTAATACTATCTACGTTATTTATCGTCGGAATAATGCTCCCTGTTTTTGCATTACAATATATTCTATTTAGTTCATTGTATGGCATTTTTAACGAAAAGTGGATTATTTATATCAAAAAAATCCTTTCCTCTTTTCTTCTACATTTCTAATGTTGCAATGATGCAAATGTTTTGAAAAAAAACTGACATGCTGTAGAGCAGCTGTGTTTGATATTAAGAAATGAAAGAAAGGAGAGAGAGGGAGATCTACATTGGTGGACACACAGATAGAAACAAATATTTCAAAAACAGCATGCCTGCTTTGTTCGTATTCAGTTTAAACGCTTAAACTTTGTAACAAGGAAACTTTTTAAAGAAACATATGCACTTTAGTGAAGACTTTAGGAGATTAGTATTAATATGGCTTATCTAAAGCAACATTTGATATGTATCTTCCAAAGTGCGGTCAATAGTACTTAAAAGCTTTAGAAACAAACATATAAATAGTCAATCAGGATTATTGTCAGTTGTGACCAGGCCTACCATGTGAAGGGCGGGGTTTGAAACAAATGAGGTTCCTATGATTGACACATATTTGCAAATTTACCAATCAAAGTGCTGGAAAAATTCAGATGGCTTATGTCTTTTGTTTAGTGCTAATAGTTGTAAATATTAAAAAATCATTGATTTCTGGCACAAATAATTTATAATAATTTGTTGTATATTATAATTCATCAAAGTGATGTAACTTTATATTTTTCCTTTCTTCTCTGCTCGTGTGTGTGTGTGAGGGGGGGCAGGAAGGGTTAAATTATTTTCAAAAAATCTTACTACATTGGAAATACTATTGCAAGATTCAAAGTATGTTATATTTCATATGGCCTAGATACCAGGCCATTTTAAACTCAATTCGGTTAGTAATACACAATAATATGATCAATATTACTCGCTACAACTTTTCTGCATAAATCTGCTCACAGGTTGAAACTCTTTTTTCCACCCAATTTTGATTTTTAACCTTTATATTTGCTCTTTTAGAATAGCCAATTTATATAGGATTATATAGTGATAATTTATCGACTCTCCCCATCTAATCACGGGACTTAGTCTTTGGTAAATATCACATTTAACAAGATTTAATTTCGATGCATGCACTGTGAGAGCATGAAAAGGTCTATTGCTTGTGACAAGCAATTCTTTCATTTTACACTATGTTTTCTACCAAGAAAGGTGAAAAAATCTAAAATTTCAACTTTAAATTGTCGTCTGCAACTCCTTTCAATTTCGACTTGTCTAGAAATTTGCCATCTAGTAATGGCTTAAATTACCAGTTGACACTCACACACTCTAACACACCCACCTGCACATGCACCAACACACACACAGACGCAACTCTATATGCAAGTTGCCATAACATGGTGAGGGCATAAAAACTGTTTATGACTAGGTTTATTTTCAGGCCTAGCCTGGTAAAGAGGTATATCTTTGTCACATTTTTCTCAGCAACTATTAGTAGCATTGGTATGAAGGTTAAAAAAATACTAGAAAGTTGTCTAGGAACAACATGGCTAGACGCTGACTATTTTACCTTCAGCTAAGGCCTTGCTTGTGGAGCTATCTGAAAACTATTTTCATTTGTCAAATGAGAATTGAATACATTCTCTTATTTTCTAATCCGAATTAAGTAATGTTACAAATGACAACATTAAACTTTTTTTGTTATTCGAAAAATATTTATCAGGGAAGAAGACATTAGGGAATTGGAGACATTGCTTATTTCATAAATTATCTCCCTTCCCACAAAAATATTAAGACCCTGGTAGATAGGAAATGGGGCTACAGATTGATGTAGCAGTACAGGTAGTCAGATAGAACTTGATAGGCATAGTGAAATTTAGCCAGATTATGAGATAACAAATTAAAAGAATGATAAAAGGGTCAGCAGAAATTATCATGACACAGAAACTAGACATTTTAGATTGGTCTGAAATTAAAGGAGTTGAAGACCTATAAAGTAGAGGAGGGTTTATTGGTTGCACTATGTTTGCCAGTCCATCCTCAGACTTTCTCATATTTGTGCTCTTACTCCAGAACCAATTGACCTGCAACAACGAAACTCCATACAATACTGGCCAGTGATCCAAGGAAGTACCTTACTATGTTTAGGCCATGTAGGTCAAAGTTTAATTGTACTTCTTGAGTGACAAAATGCCGAGAGGGGGATATTAGTCTGCTTTGCAACAGTTCTAGTTTAATGGAAAGATTGTTATAAAATGAGAAAGTGCTTGTTGCAGGTAATATATTGAGGGGTTAGAGCAAAAACATAGTTTGTGTCTATGCATTTTATAGACCCATATTATGTTTTTGCTCTAACCCCTCAACATCCTCTTTTCAGATTGATTTCCTGTAAAGATATTCTTATGAGGGGGGGGGGGGGCTGTAAATCGGTGACAGTTATTAATTTGAGAACAGAAATGCAGACTTGCTTTGATAACTGTTTTTTGTTGGGTTTTTTTTTTCTGTCCAGTTTGTTTAGCTGTACAAGCAAGGCTATTATGTGTTTGGGAAAAAAAGGCTTTAAAATTTTGAGTGCCCACTGTGGCTATGGTATTATTCACTTAGCATTCTCTACACCTATTACATATACCTGAAACTTTGCCATCATTATCAGATTTCTAAAGCCATAAAAAGTGTTATCCCAGTTTGAAAAAGACTTATCACCTAATCAGGAGGTTTCCTTTCAATTCCAAGAATTTTGTCATTTGTGAAATTTTTAAATTGACAGTATTGTATGTATGTCAAGCATGTTATAACCTTGATTCAAACATTGGGGTATATTTATATCGGCTGCTCAATCAGTCAGTGGTCCAAAACTGTTTTGGAACATAACTTATGGCAGAATAGAGCTAGTATGATCAAATTTGACACAGGTGTTTATCTTGAGGTGTAGATGATAACCATTGATTTTCAGTTCAATTTGTTTACCCATTCCTGTTTAATTCCTGGTTTTTACAGCCCTTTGAGTTTTTAATTATGAAAACATGGTAGAAAAAGAAGAAATTGCTTGTAACAAGCAATTTCCTCTTTTATCACAATAATTTCTACCCAACTGAATTGTTTTGTTGTGTTTATTTTTTTTTTTCAAATCAAATCTATCTCTTTTCAAGATCCCAGGGTTACCTTTAACTCTAGTACCTTTCTTGTAGATTAAACCTTTAAAACCAAACATTTCCTAAATTGAGGTTCAAAACTGTAATTCTAATCAGCCATCAACTGCACCACGTCCTGTATAAGATATTATGTTAAATATTATTTGTAATTAGTTTCTTGTTCCTCTCATAAAAAGTTAAAATCACATTCTCTACATTCATTTCCTACTGCCAATTTGTATTTTCTACATATAATGTTTTGGTAAGATTCTACACTTTCTTTTATTTCCGAACTGAGAAACTTTATTGTCAGTATATCTATAATTTGTCCACACTCATGTATGGTAGTTATTATGTATGTATGTATGTTTGACAATGAACCTTATGTGTTCAAATCGATTCTCTGAATATAGCTATGTTATGTTATGTTATAAATGTGGTATTAGGGGGGTATGACTATTTTACAATTAGGTCTTTTTGTAAATAAACAGTTATGCTCTAATACATATTTAGAAATCACTTTTAAGTTCAAATTGTTTATCACTAATAAGTCTTGTTAATGTGTTGGCTGATAATCACCATAATCTTTTGCTATAATCAGTCAAATCTATTACCATTAACTTAAGTGCAATATAGGTTTAAAGTCTTATATGTCAGAGGTCAATGCCATTGGTGAATAATCTTATTTGTTTGTACATTTGCTTAACCCATTCCCACAAAGTGACACTTTTTGACGCCCCTCAAGAAAAACAATTGGGAAATCATTTTGTAAAACAATAAATTGCTTGTTACAAGTAATTTCTTCATTTTCCACAATGTTTTTTTATGCAGAAAGTTAAAAAATCTAAAATTTTATAAACTTTTAATTTTTTGTTAATTTGAATCTTAAATCTTCGCTGTCTGGTAAAGGGTTAATATCTTTTTGACCTTGGATTCTAAAACTTTACTCAAGTGTTACTGATGATCCAAGACAGAGACAGAGAGGTTTGGATAACAAAGGTCAATTTCTTATATTTACTTAGGCTGAAAGAATTTACTTACTCTAACTCTACAGCGTTTAAACAAGAATTATAAAGTGTTAAACTAATGCTATTATGTTTTCCTATATTATATCATGTTTATACCAACTCCTTTATACTGAACTAATACTATAGCATTATATGATAAGGGCATAAGTTCTAGTTTATTGCAGGATCCCCTCCTGAGACTATGGAAAACTCCTTTGAAAGTCTTGCAAAACAGTTGAAGGCTTGTGATGCTGCCGCAACAGAAATACCTGTACGATACTTTTCTGCAATGACAGCTGCTCTATGGTAAACTCTTGTTATAAGTAATTAAATATGTGTTTGCCATTTCTGTTGTAAAATAGCCTGAATGGAGTACCTTTTTCTTTTTGAGATTCTTGTTGTCTCCCAACTTTGTGGGAGACATATTGTTTATGGCTGTGCCCTCGTTTTGTTCATAATCCTATCTGTCTTTCATTTCTTCCAAAAATCTTAGTTGTGCCAAAAACAAAAATTATTTCATTTTCACGAGGTCATTGGTCAATGCCTGTATGAAATCTCAATAAAACTTAGTCATTCTATGTTGTAATTTCACATGTTTACTCACTGTTATTTGTGGTTGTTCATTCACTCATGCTTGGACATTTAAGCTTTCTTAACAATCTTATAGGCACTGGCTTGATAGGAAAATAGTTGAAACCTGATAGCAAATTTTGATCTAATTTCACATCTATTCAGTTTCAGGCCTAGATGAGCAGGATGAAAAAAAAAGTTCAAAGCTTATATGAATCATTTCCAATTTATTGAGCTATTGTGTATCAGCTTCCTCCATTAACTTTTACCATGCATGTACTCCAGAGGCCACATTTTTGGCTCAAATGTCTTGAAACTTGGTCGGAATGTTTGTCGTAATTTCTTGGATGAGTTTGAAATTGGGTCACACAGGGTAGTAATTAGGTCAAATATTAGAAAATCTTTATATGCCCTCTAGAGTTCACATTTTTGGCTCAAATGTTTTGAAACTTTGCAAGAATATGTGTCTACAAAACATCTCAGATGACCTCAAAAATGGGCCACTTGGTAAAATTTAGAGAAACCTTATGTGAACTCTAATGGTAACATTTTTGTATTCTCAAATGTGTTCAAAGTAGATTGGTGCAATTGTTGTCCATTATGAGTAGATATGCCATTCTAAAAAAATCTTCAGATATTTCTAAGGTCAAGGTCACAACCCAAGGTTAAATGTGCAAACTGTTCTTATCCAGAGCATATCTTCTACATCTTTACATAGATTTCAAAATAGTTTGAGAAACTTGTTCTTCAGTATGAGTAGATGAAACATTTGAAACATTTTTCAGATAACATCAAGGTCATAGCTCAGTGGTCAAATATTTGTTGTCTTTGGATGACTTTCTAGTTGATAAAAACATTTTCTGGATTAAGCAATTAATTTCTCTTTTTTAACATTGTTTTCTAACCTTTTAGACTCATATTTTTCAGTATAATCTACAACTTGATTAATACAGCTATTATATTAAACTATACATTCAGATAAATGTTTTAACAGTGTCTTTTTAGCTCAACTGAGCACGAAGTGCTCAAGTGAGTTATTGTGATTACCTTTTGTCCGGCGTCCAGCCAGCGTCTGTAGTCCGTCAACAATTTCTTAAAATGACATCTCCTCCTTAATCACTGGGCCAATTTGAACCAAATTTGGCAGAAATTTTCCTTAGGTGGTCCCTTCTAATACTGGCTATAAGAATTGAAATCTGTCAAAAACTCTGATTGCCATGGCAACAAAAGTGAAATTTTAAAATAATCTTTAAAAAAACTTCTCCTCCTGACCCAAGAGGCGTAGAGCCTTGATACTTAGCATGAAGTATCAGTATATTGACCTCTTTCAAAATACCAAAAATTATGATCCTCAGGTCACTGGGGGCGAGGCCCAAGGGGATTGGATTTATATAGTGATAAAGAATGATTTTTAAACCACTAGCCCAATTTGAAACAAATTCGGCAGAAATGTTCCCTATGTGGTCCCCTCTTGAATTGGCTGAAAAAACTGAAATCTGTTAAAATCTCTGATTGCCATGGCAACAAAAGTGAGATTTAAAAATAATCTTTAAAAATCTTCTCCTCCTGACCCAGGAGGTGTAGAGCCATGATATTTTGCATGAAGCATCAGTATATTGACCTATTTCAAAATCATGATCCTCAGAGGCGTAGGGGGGGGGGGTATACGCATGAAGCATCAGTTCTCTGACATCTTTCTTATTTCTGAAATTATAACCCATTTATCCTGAGGGAGGAAAAAGTTTTCTCCTTTTACATGGATTTTGTATGGCCCGATTGTATCGTAATTCTAACCTAAACATGAAATTAGACTGTTGAAAGAAAAAGAGCCTTTATTTTAGGTGAGCGCCCCAGAGCCATTGGCCCTCTTGTTTAAAATTTACTTCTCATCTTTCAAATGCAAGAAATTAAAAAGAAGCTATATATCATCTGTACAACATTTGATAACCACTGGCCTTTCCTGGCTCTATTAACACCTGATTTATGAATCACAAAAAGGCCGTTTCAAAAGTTGTGAAATTTTTAAGATTTTATTATTATTCTGTCCATATGTTGTTTCACCCCCCACACACCTACAAAGTAAAGGGGGATATATTGGTGTCGACATTTCTATCCTTCCATCCATCCACTTTTTTGTTTCCTGCTCAGCCTCTTTAACCAACTGACCTGAAACCATGAATTTACAATTGTTGCTAATGATCCAAGGAAGTGCCCTATTATTTTTGGGCCATGTGGGTCAAAAGTCATGTTCAAAATTGAGCTTTAATTGAAAATCTGTTCCCCTGTTCTAGCTTGAAAGCCGATTGACTTGATACTTTGAACTTTATATGAATGTGATCTATGACTGTAGGAGGTGCCCTATTGTTTTTGGGTAATGTAGGCCAAAGGTTAGCTGTGCTACTTGAGTGACATAGTGCTGGTGGGGGAATAAGTCCACTTTACAACAGTTCTAGTTCTGTTTCTTGTATTTTAAAATATTAGGCTGAAAATTGGCATTGGATGATTAATAATTATTCCTGGATATGGATGAAAATGATTTACAAACAATTAAATGAAAAGTCTACCAAACTTAGCAGGAATGTTCCTTGGGTGACCCTTTGCAAAACTTGATCATGAAATTTTGATTTGCCTAAAATAGGGGCGAATATAAAATAGGGGCTTCTGACCCTAAGAGACACTCAAGTGGTAATTAAATTTCATTATCATTTAGCTCACCAAGGATAACATGCTTAAATGAGCTATGGTAAAAGCTAAACATCTGGCAGCATAAAGTGATACCTTTACTCTTGTCATGCTGAACCTGGAATATTTCTGTTTTGGCAGGAGCTATAGACTAAGATCAGCCTATAATAAGTGCTGTCTGATCTTACCTGTCTGACACTACCTGTTTGACCTCAAAACCATTTTTTTTTAACAAAGTAATAAAGTAAAAGAAAATAATGACCCACAAGTTAATCCTTACAGTACTGACAGCCCTTTGATTTTGATAAAAATTTGAAAAAGAATTTTATTCAGCAAGACAAGGGTTATTTCATACTTTAGGAAATATTGTGGAAAAAGAAGAAATTGCTTGTGACAGGCAATTTCTCCTTTTCCCTCAATATTTTTACCACAATGGCACAAAGGATGGTTTCATATGAATCACATCCAATGTCTATTGTCGCCTACAACTTCTTTCAATTAGGACCAGTCTAAAATTTAAAAAACAGAAAAAGGGTTGAAGTAGACAAAATTATTTTATCTATGTGCTACAGTTGTGCACAGAATGGACTGTGGAAGCGTATGCAGGTCTGGTTTGATTATTGGGAAGTGTATGAGATGGAAGACTGGACCTTCTTTGGTGCACTAGGCAGACTTAACAAAATAGAAGGCATGATCTACTCCCTGGCTCAATGTTTTGAAAACTCTAACAAGGCTGTAGCAACACAGCTTAAACCAGTCATACTGAATGTAAGTTTATAGCTCACCTGAGCACAACGTGCTCAAGGTGAGCTTTTGTGATCTATTTTGTCTGTCGTCCGTCGGAAGGCGTCAAAAATTCTATAAACATCTTCTCCTCAGTAACCACTGGGCAGATTTTAACCAAACTTGGCAGGAATGTTCCTTGGGTGACCCTTCTCAAATTTTGATTGACCCCATAATATGGGCGAGGCAGGGCGTGGCAGTTTTCGACTTTGAATTCTTTAAACATCTTCTCCTCAGTAACCATTGGGCCAATTTCAACCAAACTTGGTATGAATATTCCTTCTGTGACCCTTTTCAAAAGTTCTTTGCGGAATCTTGATTCATGCCCAAATATGGGCGTGGCAGGGCGTGGCAGTTTTCGACTTTGAATTCTTTAAACATCTTCTCGTCAGTAACCATTGGGCCAATTTCAACCAAACTTGGTATGAATATTCCTTCTGTGACCCTTTTCAAAAGTTCTTTGCGGAATCTTGATTCATGCCCAAATATGGGCGTGGCAGGGTGAGGCAGTTTTCGACTTTGAAATCTTTAAACATCTTCTCGTCAGTAACCATTGGGCCAATTTCAACCAAATTTGGCAAGATTGTTCCTTGGGTGACCCTTTTTAAAAGTTATTCGTGGAAATTTGATTTTTGCCCAAATATGGGTTGGGCAGGATGGGGTAGTTTTGTATTTTAAAATCGTTAAATATCTTCTCCTCAAAAACCATTGGGCCAATTTCAACCAAATTTGGCACGAATGTTCTTTTGGTGACCCTTTTTTAAAAGTTGTTCGTGGAATTTTGATTTATGCCCAAATATGGGTTGGGCAGGATGGGGTAGTTTTTTACTTTAAAATCTTTAAACATCTTCTCCTCAGTATCCATTGGGCCAATTTCAACCAAATTTGGCATGAATATTTCTTTGGTGACTCTTTTTGAAAGGTGTTTGCAATTTTTGATTGAGGCCCAAATATGGGTGGGGCAGGGTGGGGCAGTTTTTGACTTTGAAATCTTTAAACATCTTTTCAGTAACCATTCGTCCAATTTCAACAAAACTTGGCATGAATGTCCCCGACGGCGGCACTCATCCTTTCCGACTATTTGTCTCTCACCAATGGGTCAATAATCGTAGACCTATGTGGGATAGCAGCTGGAGGCTAGGAAAGGATGTAATGGTAGTACTGGTGTGAGAAATACCAGGATTCCATTGTTAGGCGCTCCAGCCGCCGCGATATAACTGAAAGATTGTTGAAAGCGGCGTAAAACCCCATTCAAACAAACAAACAAATCCTCAGGTGACCCTATTCAAAAGGTGTTTGCAGTATTTTGATTGATGCCCAAATATGGGCGTGGCAGGGCGGGGCAGTTTTCTTACTTTGGAATTTTTAAACATCTTCTCCTCAGTAACCATTGGGCCAATTTCAACCATACTTGAAATGAAAATTCCTTGGGTGACCCTTTTCAAAAATGTTGGCAAAATTTTGAATGACCTTCAAAAATGGGTGTGGCAGGGTGGGGTAGTTTTTTATGTAGAAATATTTAAACATCTTCTCCTCAGTAACCATCTGGCAAATTTCAATTAAACTTGGCATGAATGTTCCTTGGGTTACCCTTTTCAATATTAGTTCGTTGAATTTTGAATGAAGCCCAAATATGGGCGTGGCTGTTTATTACTTTAATCTTCTCCTCCCTAACCATTGGGCCAATTTCAATCAAACTGGGCTTTAATCTCACTGGCAATGGCCATTGGGGCTATTACCATGCTGTTATGTCTGTGAGTACTTCAGGGCTACCATCATAGCCAGATATGAATGCGTCAGACACCCAATCTATAATCATGGTGTGTCCAGGGTTCCCAGGTTACTGGTAAAATGGGAAAAAGTCTTGGTTTTGTGATTATTTAAAAAAAAAGAAAAGAAAAAACTAGGAAAAAGACAAATCAATTGGATGAAAGATGCAAGACCCAATTAAAGTACATGTTCCAAACAGTTGACAAGTATCCCCCCCCCACCAGTAGGTTTTATCACAGTGTGAATTACATGGGGATGCATTATCACTTCACAATGTCTGCCGAGAAAGAGAAATTGGTATTTGTTTCACAAAATGTACAAGCATGGTACTTAGTTTTCTGCTAGGAATGGAGGTAGGTGTCCAATTTTACTAAATATATATGATTAGAGTAAATAAAGCAAATATTTAGGAGAAAATCCTAAGCAACATCATAAGTGTACCAGTAACCGGACATTAATTCAATTTGGATACGAAAGCAATAAATGGCCTCCAATTCAATTCAAGAAAAAAGAGAACTCTGGGTAAACAGACATTGAAATTAATTATCAATATCATGATATTGACAATCTACATGTCTAGAAGCATTTAAATTAGTCAGGTGAGCAATTTTAGGGCCATTCTGGCCCTCTTGTTTCATATTTCTCAACAAAATGAATGTGAAAGAAAAAAAGGATCATTTTATAAACATCTTTTAGTATGAAAACACATTTATTTCATAAGCTTCTGTGTGATAAAAATGTTGATGTAATATTGAATAATTAACCCTTTTATTTTCTTTTACCTGTTAACCCATTCCCACACAGTGGCGCTTTTTGAGGCCCCTCAAAGAAAACCATTGAGAAAAGATTGTGTAAAATGAAGAAATAGCTTGTAACAAGCAATTTCTTTATTTAACACAGTGTTTCCACCAAGAAAGTTGAAAAATTCTAAAATTTCAAGAACTTTAAATTGCCATCTGCAACTCCTTTCAATTTGGACTAGTCTAAAATTCCATTGTGTGGGAATGGGTTAAGTGATATTTCCATTTCACCATATCTTCAGATTTCTTTATTATTTGCCCATTAATATTCCCTTTTTATACACAGTCATATTATGTTATGCTGTCCGTCTTTCTGTCCAACCATCTGTCTGTCTGTTAGCAATTTTTTTGTGTGCGCAACTCCTCCTAAACTTTCATTGGAAATGAGCTTAAACTTTGCACAGTTACTATCTATGATGTCTAGTTGTGCATAAGACCTTCGAAATTCGAATCATTCCAGTTGTTCTTGATATATCTTGAATCATCTGCCCTTGTATTGAATGATAATCATTGTATTTCTTGTGAGCACAACTTCTCCTACATTCTGATTGGGAATGAACTGAAACTTGCTACAATGACTGCGTGATGTCTGCTTGTCCTTAGGACTAGAATTTGTTTGAAATGGCAAGTTGTTCCTGAATTATCTGCCCTTGACTTAACAAAATAGCTTCAATTTACATTTAATTTTGTACAAAACTCCTACAATTTACATAGAATTTAACAGAAACTGGCCACAATGTATCTCTATGATTTTAGTCCATCTGTCTGTCTGTCCATCTGTCCGTCAGTCTGTCTGTCCATTAGCAATTTTTTGTGGGCGCAACTCCTCCTAAACTTTCAATGGGAATGAGCTGAAACTTTGCTGAGTTATTCCCTATGATGTCTAGTTGTGCATAAGACCTATGAAATTCAAGTCTTTCCCGTCATTTTTGAATTATCTTGAATTATCTGCCCTTGAATTGAACGAAAAACACTTAATGTCTCTTGTATGCACATCTTATCGTACATTTTTCATTGCAATGGTTTTGAATTTAACAATAGTTTTGAAAGCTGTCATGTTTCTCAAGTGTATACAATATTATTCAGGTAACAAGATCTTTCTATTGATAAAATGCATGAGCTATCATTCAAGCTAACATAACTGACAAAGCAAGGTTCTGACAAGCCCCTTTGGGCGTATATGCGCTGCACTGCTAAGCTCTTGTTTTTTAATCTAAAGTGAATGCTTTTAAAATTTTGAATAATCCTTTGATACAAGTTTTGTGTGAAAAGATCATTTAGTTTCTTGTATAGGATCAACAAAGTTAAAACATGATCTCATTGAAACCTCCAGCCAAAAGGAAAAAAGTTTTAAAAGCAAAAGGTCTTAAAACATCACTGTTTCTAAATTTGCATCACAAAAGAACCCATTATATGAATTTTGGAATGTTTCAGGATTTATTTCTGATTGTTTCTCTCTGTCCAGGATTTGAAGTTTGTAAAGAGATGTTCTAAAAAATTCAAAGTTCTTCGGGAAAAGGTGACAGACATTCACCTATGTTATGATGAATTACTGAAATACAAAAAAATAAAATCAGCAAGTTGAAGGAAAACAGTGACAGAATTTGAAACAGAAGGAGAACTTGTGTGTGTTTATAGTCAGTGGTATCAAAAATTCAAACTCTTGCTGAAAGAGCTTTGATTTATTCCAGTTGAATTATAACCAAATGTATGGCCATGATACAAAAAGAAACATTTTGCATAAAACCAGATATGTGATACTTAACCCTTGTCATGCTGAAACCGGAATATTCCGGTCTTGGTGGGAGGTATAGACCAAGATCAGCCTGTACATAAGTGCAGTCTGATCCGGATCTACACCTCCTGCTTGTACTTTTCCTGTCAGACTTGTTTATGAAATTGATTTCTAAAAGAAATATAAGTTTTTCAACAAGTTCTATCAGTGCTTTCAGCCCTTTGATTTGACAGCAATTCAGTCAGGTAATTTATACAGCATGACAAGGGTTAACATAAAAAAGGACAATCCATTTAGCCTTGACATGACGAATAAAATCTGTGGTCAAAACTGCATTAACCCTTTCTTGTTCAGTCCCTGGTTTTTACGTCCCTGTGAATTTATAATTGAGAAAATATTGTAGAAAAAGAAGAAATTTTCTACCCTACTTTTGAAACTTCAGAAATAAGGTCATAAGAATTGTTCAATTTTAGCTAGCAAAGTGTCAGCTTTGGTAGCTTAAGTTCACAAATTTTTTAGGTCTTTTTAGAGTTCAGTGAGTGCAAACTGCCACTTGAGGCTTAACAACTAAATCCATGGAATGCCTACTCCATCAAAATTAGTTCTTATCTATCCAGGAATATTGCAAACTGCTTCCAAGTTCATCTCCTAGGTATTTTAGCTCACTTGAGCATATTGTGTTCAAAATGAGTCTGAGCAGTCTTTTCTATGAGCACTGCTTTGAATAGCAATATAAATTAACTTTATTCAAATTGTAAAGAACACCTTCAAAAGCATGTTATATAACCAATTCCCACTTAATTCCGCTCTTTAAGAAAAGAGCAACAAGTAATTTGTTCAATGCCCACAATGTTTTCTACCATACAAAGCCAAGATTTTCTGAATTCCATTAACTTGAAATTTTTGTCTGCAGTTCCTTTAAATTTGAACCAGTCTAAGGTTTTGTCATGTTGTAATGGGTTAACTCCAGGGTTACTTTAACCTAGTTTAATTACCATGTGAACCTTTGACACATAAGATTACTGATCAACGTCATTAGAACCATAGGTCTTATTACAACAGTTGAGTTGTGATGATAGAATCTGGCTCATCACTTAATTGAAGGACAACCTTTTAGACTGGCGAAGCTAAAAAAATTGCAGACAAAAATTAAGATGACAAATGTCAATAGCTTTTATTTTGGGCTAGAAAAATTTATGGAAAATGAAGAAATTATTATTTCATTTTTGCAATGATTTCCCAACTATTTTTTAGGATGGAAAAAATGCAGGGTTGTATAGAATTAGTGAAATGCATGTATTAGTATCATCAGGAATTCGTCTTGACAACTAACATGGTGTAGAGTTTCATATAATGGTGTTTCAGGACCTGCAGTCCTTTGATAACCTTACTTTATTCTACGCACTCTTTTTGTTAGAATATTCTTTGGACATGATTTCAACAGAATACTTATTCTTTAACATGATTTCTACAGAATACTTATTCTTTAACATGATTTAAACAGAATACTTATTCTTTGACATGATTTCAACAAAATACTTACTCTTTGACACGATTTCAACAGAGTACTAATTCTTTAATATGATTTCAACAGAATACTTATTCTTTAACATGATATCAACAGAATACTTATTCTTTGACATGATTTCAACAGAATACTTATTCTTTGACACGATTTCAACAGAGTACTAATTCTTTAATATGATTTCAACAGAATACTTATTCTTTAACATTATTTCAACAGAATACCTATTCTTTGACATAATTTCAACAGAGTACCTATTCTTTGACATGATTTCAACAGAATACTTATTCTTTAACATAATTTCAACAGAATACTTAATCTTTGACATAATTTCAACAGAATACTTATTCTTTAACATAATTTCTACAGAATACTTAATCTTTGACATAATTTCAACAGAATACCTATTCTTTGACATAATTTCAACAGAATACCTATTCTTTAACATAATTTCAACAGAATACTTATTCATTGACATGATTTCAACAGAATACTTATTCTTTGACATGATTTCAATAGAATACTTATTCTTATACATACTTTCAACAGAATACCTATTTTTTTACGTAATTTCAACAGAATACTTTCTGCAAATAATTCATTGTCACAATACTATCCAGTTTATGAAACTACTTTGCTCCTTTTCATTGATTCATAGTAAGTATAGCTTAAGTGAAATAAATTCAGGCTTAACAATTTAGTTTAAAGCAACTTCTTGTTTATAAGATTAAAATAATGTCCATTTCTGTACGATTCAAGCATTCGTTTCTTCATTCTGATTTTGTTCTTGTCCGCCGATTGTGGCAACATTTTCTGTGGATCCAAAACATGGATTTTCAAAGTGAGATTCCTGAAGTAATACATGTTATATAGTTAAAATCGATCTTTCACATGGATGATTTTGTTTGTGTGTGGTTTGATGTCACATTAATCAATTTTTCAGTACATCACAGCAAAACTCATTTTATGAGCTTTCTAGTAATCACAAGTAATAGGATAGGGCTATGAAAATGCATGATGCAGTCTCTTTTGTTAACTCATCCCCACACAACTAAATTTTAGACTTATCCATATTGAAAGAAGATGCAAACTACTTTTTCAAGTTGGTGTTTTCAAGTCTTTTTGTTTTTGGGTAGAAAACATATTGATAATGAAGAAGTTGCTTGAGACCAGCATTTTTTTTCATTTTCAACAATGTTTTCCAAAGCAGTTTGCTGGGGGGGCCGTAAAAAAGCGGGATTGTGTGGAAATGGGTTAATAAAAAAACATTTACATTGGTTCAGTCCTTTTCAGACTGTTTAAGGTCACTCCATCCATGAGATGAAGTTTGGCTTAGGTCAATATATTCACCAGTGTTCATTGATGTTAAAAACGAATAAACTCTTCTAGCTAAATTTTGTTCTCAATGTTCTTTTGATAGTTCTATATTTGATCAATATTTGCTAATACACAAAAGAATGCAATTACAGGTGCTTGAATAGCTTGGTTATAACATGACCTCGGAGTGAAATAAACCCGTTGATTTTTAGCTCGGCTGTTTTCGGAGAAAACCCGATGTATTGCTATAGATTTGGTGTCGTTGTCGTAAAAAAGACCGCACGAAATGCAGGTAATGACGATTTTTTACAAACGGCGTTATGTTTCGCGGAATATCTTAACCCTTTACCGTTCAGTCCCTGGTGTTTTACGTCCCTGTGTTTTTATACTCAGGAAAATATAGTGGAAAACGAAGAAATTGCTTGTAACAAGCGATTTCTTACTTTTACACAATATTTTCTTCGTCCTACTGAATGGTTATTTTTCATATAAAATCAGCTTTATATTGTCGTCTGCAATACCTTTGAATGTGGGCTGGTCTAAAATTTTGATAAATATGAAAGGGTTAACAAGATAAATTGCGAGATTTTATCAATTATCCCAAAAATCTCAAATTCGTGCCCATGCAATACCAACAGATAAAAACTTGGCAAAGGCTCGTTATTATCTGTTGAAAGATCTTTGAACAATCTTTCAGTTTTATCGCGGCGGCTGGAGCACACTGGTATTTCTCACATCAGCACTACCATTACATCCTTTCCTGGCCTCCAGCTGCTATAACACATAGGTCTACGATTATCGACCCATTGGTGAGAGACAAATAGTCGGAAAGGATGAGTGCCGCCGTCGGGGATCGAACCCGGGACCTCTAGATTGACTGTCCGACGCGCCACCAACTGCGCTATGACGGCGGCTATGTTTATAGATGACTCGTTTAATGAATTCAGTATTTTATGAACACTCATGTACCATACAGTCTTAACATGATACATGTATATCACGTTTACATTAACCCATTACCAAATGGCAAAACTCTCAGTCCAAATTGAAAGGAGTGGCAGATAAGATGTTATAGTTTATGAAAATTTAGATTTCAATATTTATTTTATTATTTTATTTATTTTCATTTATTTATCTATTTTTTGTAGAAAACAATGTGAAAAATGAAGAAATTTCTTGTGACAAGCAATTTCTTCATTGTACACAATGTTTTTCTCTGTTGTTTTTCTTGGGGGGGCTTCCCATTGTTTAGGAATGGGTTAATAATGTACCTGTTGAACATTGTCATACAACGGGTTTTCAAAGCCTTGATCATCGATGGGATGGTCTTCTGATATACCGCTACATTCACTTGGAGTCATTTGTAGTTGCATAGGATAGATAATCTGAAAAATCGATGCAGAAAGTTCATCTGTACAGTAAATAGTATTTAAGCCTTTATATGAAATCTATTATTTATATTCACGGAATTTTGACATTTGAATTGAAATCTTGGCGTCTATTAAAATTGCCTTAGAAAATAGATAACGAACACAAATCCCAAAATTGTTAGTTATAATCCCTGGTGTCAGAATTATTGAATTGACGTCCAAGTTTTAGACCTCTTATCATTGACGGGTCGCTACGTCAGTCCGAGAATTAATCGACCAATCAAAACATTCACCTAGATCGGAAGTAAACCGAACTCAACCATTGGCTAATATTTATGTGAAGCTTTTTAAAATGGTTTGGCGACTTAAACGTCGTGACTACAGCTTATACAAGCTGTAGTCACGGCGTTTACGTCGCCAACCAACCATTCTATTTGTTGTTGTTGTAACTGGCCATAATTATATATGACAAATATGCGGGCTTATCTTTGTATTTCTAGACAATCCAAGAGTATTCCGAGATTAGCCGGATATTCAATAAGATATAACGAAACCACTCACCTCTTGTCCAGCTGATCCATATATAGGGTTATCAAAACCCTGTGAGGGTCCCCCACCGACACTGCTCAGACCGCTATCACGAGAGCCCCAGGATCCCCAGGAGAAAGCTACTGATGCGGGGATCGATGTTTGAGATCTTCTGTCAGGTCGTAGATTGAATTTGTTGAAAACATTAAATCCGCCAGCTGTCTCCTCTCTATAACAAAGGATATACAGGAAAATCCGTTAAGTTTTTGTATGAAATATATCGATGATTTTCACTAAAACTTGCCAAAATGAATTGGTTTGTTAAACAGGAATGTACTGTTAGTTCTAAGATGAATTTTACTTCGAATGGCTTATAGATGACTTTGAAAATGCGCACTAGAGGAATGTTTTGAAACTATATTAAAGGTTTCAGATTTGAAAACACTTTAACAGTTTTTAAAGCATATTTCATTTTTAACAACTAAAAGCATCATTAATCATATGTTTTCCAGGCATTTTTTTCGCCAGACAACTAATATGAATGACTAATTTATTGTTACATACGTGTTTTTGTGTCTATAGAGAAATATCCCTAGTGCTGCTATGATACACAGACCTACTATAACACCTATCACAATACCGGCAACTTGCCCTCTTGGAACTGGAGCTCTCCCTAAACACGAAAATCAAATGACACATGAATACAGTATCACATTATTCATGGATCAATATCTTTGAAGGACACACGTTCAGACTGATGCACACTCGAAGAAAAAAATTGCTTTTTTATACAGCATATTGAAATTCATTTGTTGATCAAATAATGAGATGTTCTTTTGAGTACCACAGAACAATAATTTAATTGTTAGTTTCGTCTATCAAAAACGAGCGATCTGATTGGTAGAAAAATTTAATTCAAACCTCCATGAACAAAATTTTGAGTACGCAGCCATTTTGAATGCTTCCGCACAAGTAGTTCACTACAAAAAGGTATCAAAATTTGTTAAGTTGTTACATTTTTCGCTTGATGCTATTAAATTATAAGAAATGAAGAGAATATTTTTTGTTTTCATGGAGGTAGGAACCGAAAAACCTAATCACACAATGTATGAATCCGCTTCGCATATTCATAGTGTGATAAGGTTTTTCGGTTCATACCTCCATGAAAACAAAAAATATTCTCTTCATCTTTTAATTAATTAAGTGCACTGCGTTTAGGTACACCACAATAAAGCACGTTTTACCATGTTACACTGCATCGGGTTAGATCTGATACCATGTAACAGAATGTGGCAATGCACTTTATGCCGTTAAAGATTCGACCAGTTGTATACAACATCTGAGACGATAAAGTATCCAATATCCCACCTGTGTGCTTGCTTGTATTTGGTCCTGATCC
This sequence comes from Fragum fragum, assembly GCA_946902895.1. NCBI lineage: Eukaryota > Metazoa > Mollusca > Bivalvia > Cardiida > Cardiidae > Fragum > Fragum fragum. The sequence goes on from OX336366.1 coordinate 6,381,049, forward strand.
GGAACTAGATGTGGAGATTGTTACACTTTTTACGCTGTATTTGATTCCACCATTCTTTATATCTGAAAATGTCAAAATCAATTTTGGCGTATCCGGATTATATTTTATGATTTTGCATGAGCAGGGCTGAACTAAGAGAAAACTGAATATATTTGGTATTCTTACGGATAGTACTTTTTTCATTATTTTCAGAAAGTTATTTAAACCCTTTCCCGTTTAATCCCTCGTTTTTAAGCCTCTGTGATTGTATAACTGAGAAAACATTCTAGAAGAAGAAGACATTGCGTGTAAGAAGCAATTTCTTCTTTTTCCACAATATTTTAAACCCTACGGAATGGTTGGTTTTCAAATAAAATCTGCTTTAAATTTTCATCTGCAAAACCTTTGAACAGGTCTAAAATTTTGCAAAACGGTAAAGGATTGGCAAAACTATTTAACATAGTATTAAATGCTACATGGTAAGGCGTGATATCTTACCCGTTTGTATTTCCGAAAACATTTGTCTTGCTACTTTAGAACTGGCCACTCCATCTTGGTCTGTAAGAACGATCTGTACTACACCATCACTTCTTTTAGATACAATGTATTGTACGTGATTGTATTTATCCTGAAAAATGATGAATATGATAGAAGACACGGAAGTCTAGTGCAAATTGGTTGTTGGTAACAACGTTACAAAGACAAAAGGTTTGTTCTGATAAAATAAGACACTGCGATCGTGTTCATTCAAGTCCTCATCCATTTTTCTATATATTTATATATATTTAAATTGAGAATAGTTGAATGTTTCGGTGTAGGTAAATGTTTTTCATTTTCTTTAACTCATTACCAGACGACAAAACTGGTCCAAAGTGAAAGGAGTAGCAGACGACAATTTAAAATTTATGAAATTTAATATTTTCAAACTTTCTAGGTAGAAATCATTGTGGGAAAAATTGCTTGTCACAAGAAAATTTCTTTCTTTTACCCGATGTTTTCCAAACGGGTTTTCTTGAGGGACGTCAAAAAGCGCCATTGTGTAGGAATGGAATAAAAAAGATATTCGTTTTTAAGTTTATTGAAGCTCACTGTGAGTAAGTTTGAAAAAGTTGATTAGAGAATATTGGCAATATGATAACTATTTGTTTCACATTTTAATGTAGTATATCTCTTCCCAATGAGAAATAGTATATTCTTAATTATATTATGTGTATCCATATATACATACGTCCAAGAAATTCCTCTGTAAAGAATTTTTGAGGGTATCGAAGTTGAATCCAATACCAACTGTAACGTTCATCATACCACCTGAAAATATAGCGGTTAGGATAGAGATTGTCTACAGCGTCTCAAATGAATAAGTATCGCGAAAAGAGGCGGAATGGGGAAAAGTCCACTCATTTCAGTATAGTGTATTTTATGAACCTCGAATTATTTCGTAGATGCTCATCTCTTTTGTATTTTTTTATATTTTCTACATCAGTTTATAAAATTCAGCAAGCTGTTGTTTACAGATTTAGGTAAACTACTGGCGATATGCAAGTTACAGTATTTATATAAACTGGATGATAGAAAACGCATTGCTGGTCTTTTTGATTCTCCAAACATTTCGAAAAAAATAGCCCTTTGAATATCCCAGTTAGTAATTAATTTTCCTCCTAATTTATCTTGGGTAAATGTGTATATATTATAGATTTCCTTGTTAACAAAATTTTGATCTGAATTGGAAGGAGTTGCAGACGACAATTTAAAGTCTATGAAATTCTAAAAACCTTTGTAACAAGCAATATCCGTATTTTCCTTTGTGTTTTCCAAGTCATTCTTCGGGGGGGGGGGATTATTGTCTATCTAATTCTAACACAAGTATGTTTTACTTCTGGAATGAATTTCTTTATGTCGAAGATAAATGTATTCTTTCCAGACTACTTTTGTATATTGCACCAGTCAGTTTCTTGCCCGAATGACCCTGTACGTCAACTTCCACGCGTGTTTAGGCCATCCAAGTTGTACCAAGAATTCGCGATGAATGAGATTATCGTGACTAAGGACGTATGATAAAAAGATCAGTGAATCTAATAACACGACTCGGTCTTTCCGAAAATTGTGCCTCGACTGATGGTAAACATCGTTGGACTTATGTTTTTCTGACAGGCTTCTGTTGGTTGATTATGGTGGTTTTTAGTGGCTACATATAAAAGGCAAAATTTGTAATGAGCAGCCTTCCAAAATAAGATACCATTTGAGTTTGTTTACATGAAGCACATATAAATGAAAAAAAAATATACAACTACAATGTAATCAATATGAAGAACAAGCTTAGCTTTTCTTTATCCCTTCAGTGTAAGATTCGAGAAAACAAAGTCTGAGTTACCACAAATACTACAGCAATGCCCAGCTGGTAGAACTGTCATCGAGCACATGGGGCGTTTGCATCTCTTACGTTGTACATTACACACGGCGTCTTGAAACTGAAATTAATATTGCATTAAGACGCATCAAGATAATCCTTATATTACGAGATGGGTTTTTTTTCCGCTTATCGAATTGTTGACTCAAGAAGAATCAAATGAAAAACTTCGATTCACAAAATGGATATCTTATTTATTTTAGGGCGTATGGGATGCACCCGAACAAGAACCAAATAAACAAACTTCTGGTTTAACAGGAGAGGAATTTTTTTTCAAAGATCTCATTTATTCGCATTTTTTTCTACCGTGACAAACAGAGTTAAGGGTGGATTTCAAGTATTTGGACAATTTTGTGAGAGCTTCAACTAAGAAATATCCCTGCCAAATAGCCTGACCGACTGTCTCAGAAGGGAGACGTTTGACAAATTGTTGGCAGAGTGCGGCCACTGGGCGGTTATAACAGCTCAACCTGGGGGCTTTGTGCTCAGGTTAGATAGAAATAAGGGTCCCTCTCCTTGGAAAAAAGGGAGATTTTCAAGAAGCTTAGGAAAGAGGTTAAAATTTATTTTATCGGGGGTATCTAAAGATGTTTTAATAGCTAGATATTTTGGATGTATATTTAACGATAATTGAGCCTTTGTGTGATATTTCCTATAGATCACTTCGCACGATTTGATGCTCAGACGCTGAGCAGCCATTCAGTGCTGTCAGAATGTTAACTGATCGTCTAAAGTAACGCTAAAAAAGTGGCCCTTTCTGGATATTTTTTATTGCTAAGGTCTACATATAATAACTGTATGAACACATGTTTTACTTCCAGAGTCATTCATGGCAGGATATGAATCTTCGAATGTCGTTATTTTCTGTGACATAAACACGTAAGGTACAATAAAACATGGTGTAATGCTGTTGGGTTTTTGGGTTTTGATTGTTGTTTAATATTTGTCAATAGTAGTTGGTATTGGTTTAAATTTAATGACATATTGATGTTTTGCTGACGGTTAGGTGCGCTATCATGCAGCTCGTAAAATGGGCCTATCAGCATACGACTATTTCAGAACAGCCTTTTTTGCCTGTCCCTGGAATTGGCAACCTGTCTGTTATGTTTGGATGCATTTAATCAACAATACCTTAAAAATAAATCAAAGTACTGAAAGTACTGTAGGCTAGCAAAGCATGGTTGAATTTAGAAAATATTTACCTTGTTGGGTAGAAATCATTGTGGACATTGAAGAAATTGCTTATTACAAGCAATTTCTTCAATGTCCACAATGTTTTCCAAAACTTTTTTCTTGAGATGCTTAAAAAGCGGAATTGAATGGGAATGGGTTAAAGAGCATACTTTCAACAGAGTTCTCAACAATTCGAGTTTGCAATAATCCTGACATACATAAGAACTATTTTTATGGCGTAGGCATTTAACGGACTTAGTAGTTAAGCCTCCAGTGGCAGTTTGCCCTCGTTGAACTTTGAGATGACTTCAAAATTTTGTCTGTTAACTTAAGCTATCAAAGCTGACGCTTTGCTAGCTAAAAAAGAGATGTTTATATGAAAGCCCTCTAATTTCTTTTGAAGGGTCGTTTTACAGCCTGTATAGAGGTTATGAATACACCCCGCGTTGTATCATCAAACTAAATATCAATTGTTCATAATTGTGAATTATTTTTGGAGTAGAAAACATGTAAAACAAAAAAAGGGTTCACGAATGTCCGATTATTCTGATTATACAGTGTATAGTTTTCACCGTGAGTTCAACGGTTAGATTCTGTATGGATGTTAACCCTTGTCATGCTGAACCCGGAATATTCCGGTTTTGGCAGGAGGTGTAGACCAAGATCAGCCTGCACATAAGTGCAGTCTGATCTTGGTCTACACCTCCTGCTTGTACTTTTCCTGCGAGAGTTGTTTATGAAAATGATTTCTAAAAGAAATATTGATTTTTGAACAAGTTCTATCAGTGCTTTCAGCCCTTTGATTTTACAGTAATTCGGTGAGGTTGTTTATACAGCATGACAAGGGTTAAATTTCTAACATCTGCCTGGATAAGACGTATGGTGATGATCAGTATAATGATCGGTAATTTTTACTCTCTCTAAAGGCAGTAAATCTTTAAGTAAAACGTAGACCAGTAAATAAAAGTAAGATGTTTTAGTAAATCACGATTAACATCGAAATATTTTTCTTAAATGTTCTATTAACCCATTCCCACACAATGACGCTTTTGGAAGCCCCTCAAGAAAAACAAATGGGAAAACATTGCGTAAAATGAAGAAATTGCTTGTTACAAGCTTTAGGCTACAAAAAGGACAAGGTCAACGTGACGTTGATAAATTTTGGCAGAGTTCCGTTCACAAGAAGTAAACGACAAACGGAGATGATGTCAATATGCGTTCACCTACGGCGGCGTTATTAAAATTACAGTTATGGATACATTACCATCGTTCGATCATTTCCACACGGACATCCCGTCATATCCGTACATCTACGTCTGTGTATTGTGACGTAAGACTGACTGCCTGACTTTTGAGGAGGAAAAACGTTACGTCCATTATCCGTCAATAAGTAATCTCGGAAAGTCGTTTCACTGTAGGCCTGTAATAAGATATAATATAATTATATACCTATTTTTATCAACATAGTAATAAATGTAGTTTTATCAAGTAAGAATGAAGTGAAACTTTAATATAGAAAATGATGTTGGTTTCTGTTGAGACTTAAAAGCAACTTGTTTCAGTTGTAAGTCACATACGGTAAGACATTTCATACGTACAAACCATTACGCATTTTCATCAAAAGTTGAAAATGACAGTAGCTTGAACGTAAGACGAGAGCTGTCATGCAATGTAAGTAAACTCTCAAGTCTTTATATTTCACAAACGTAGGTGAGAGGGTATAAACTGGAATAGCATCAACGGGCCCTTCGCACACATAGACTCATTTTGGAATTGATTTATAGATCAAACAAAATATACGCATATTTAAGAATGTGTGCATATTTAATTGCAAAAAACTCCAATTCGAATGATTACCCTATTGTCACCCTTGAACGTTCTAGCGTTTATGCATTGTTCTACTTCTATTTGAAGAAGGGCCGTTCAATTTATGTGGAACGTTTTTATACATTAAATATGCATAATACAACTTCATAACTGAAGCTTTTTGATGTAGGACTGCTTCCAGTTTACTTGAAATGGCCGTATACGTGATGCAGCACGTTGGCTTGTATCTTAAAAACGAGCATAGATTTAAAATACAAGAGCCTTTAATATGATCTTTCTAGGTTCTTCGTTAGAAGTGTGTAATTTGGTTTACAAAAACTAGAGATTACCTTTCCCGATACTTTCAGTGTATTCACTTCAATGTTCAAGTTTGATCCCAAATTCACATAGTAGGAACTGCCAGTAGGAAATACTACATTGTCCGTGCTACAGGGGACCCTTTCTGTATCGAGTAGGGACAGGTCCTTACAGGGACCCTGCTCGGTGTCAGTGGGGCACCAATTATCGGGATCCACCCAGTCCTCGGGACTAGTCGCGTTGAAGGTTACATCTGCAGTGAAAGAAGAGTTCAAAGAATACTAGACTATAATATTCGACCCTTAAGGTCAAAAGTAAAGTGCAATAGCATAGACCAGGGGTGGCTTACCAAAGTGAAAGTTTTATTATTTTGTTTTAAAACATGTATTTAGAATTGTCAATATTCTTTGCTAAGAATTATTCTTTTTTATATAACAGTCCATATTGTCCTATGACCTCTTGTGTCGTTACTTGTCAAATGACAATTCTAGGGAATAGGAAATATTAACTAAATATTAATTATGATACATCACCTCGATGTGGTAAAATCATCGTATTGATAATTTGTGATTAAAATTTAGGTAACTAAAGCTGGTACAAACTAGTGTAAACTGTCAGAGATATCCAGGCAAGTTAGTTCAGGGCGAATTGTACTTAAAGCAAATGGAATCATAGGAGGGGGGAGGGACTCAAACTAAACAATTGTGAAAAAACACACCAAGACACGACAAATAATTTTAGAGGTAATGTCTGGACAAGTTGATGCAGCTTGAAATGTCACCTAAAACATGCTTTTTTGATACATTTATAGACAAATAGCACACATTCAATTTTTCAAAACAGTCTTAAACCTAGGGCTTTCATCCGTGCAAGCTCAGGGTCTTGATTTGAAATTATAATGTGACCCCAGGTTACTGGTTTTTTTTTTGTTGTTGTTTTTTTCCCCTTTTTTGTTGTTGTTGCTGTTTATTTGTTTCTTGTACGACTGAAAATCGAGTAGAACAAAGCGAGGGATACTTCATCAAAACATGTTTTTAAGTCTAGGAGATTTTCTACCTCAATGAAAATGCGGACAGACAGATGGGAGAACAGATAAACCAAAATACAATGTGTCTCCCACAAATTAAGCTTCTCACAATGGACGTGTTGGACATCTCGATGAGAAATCAGCACATGAACTAGTCCCGCTTGGAGTTTATGTTGGACTGGAATAAATGATTAAACCACTCCCATACTATCCCGCCTTTTTACGCCCCTCGAGGAAATAGCTATGGGAAACATTGTGAAAAACGAAGAAATTGCTTGTAACAACAAATATCTTCAATGTCCACAGTGTTTTCGACCCTGAATGGCAATGTTTTTTGTTTGTTTGTTTTTTGAATGAAACTTGGAACTGTTTTCTGCAACATCTTTCAATTTAGACTATTCTTAATTTTGTCATGTCTCATTTTGATCCATGCCATCCGGTAAGGTGGGCGGCTTTAACAGCTGGATAACCTTTTTACTTTGATTCTGAATTCTTTAGAGGACTCACCGGTGCCTGAATCCAAGCAAGCTGCACTGTGATCGGGTTCGTTTGTGAAAGCGAGGGTAGCATAACTTCCTAGAACAAGTTCTCCGGATCTGGGCATCACCTTGAATAATATACTATATCTTAAGTGGAGCTGTCGAAATCAATTACTTCGACATAAAAAGGATAGGAATGTATTGACACCCCCACCCCTCTCCAAATGAAGCGAATAAGAAATTTCCTTTTAGGAAAGTAATCGAAGGGTTAATGCAAAACTATTGTATGTGCTAATTTGGCTTTTACCGTCGCTGATGATTAAGCCTCCGCCTTAAAAGCCGGAGGACGAGGGTTGCATACCCGCTTGAAACCAATATAAATACATGTAGTTGATTACCACCATAGCACGATGACACTCCCTCCCAAAACCCGGTTATGCAGCAAAGTGATTAATAACGACCTGCATTTGTATTTGAAATGGTGACGAGATCGGAAACTTAAAACCCAAACACTACCCAATTAATAATTCCATATAGACGTTAGTCTTGTTTTTCCTTTAGATAATTTTTACGATGTGGTTATTACTAAATTACCCTTTCGCAAAAATCCTATCGCTGCAACAGGTATCACGCAGACGCACTTGAATCCATTCCCACTCAACAAAATTTTAGACCAGTTCAAATTCAAAGAAGTTGCAGACGACATTTTTAAGGTAAATGAATTTCAAAATTCTTTACCTTTTACGGTAGAAACCATTGTGGACAATGAAGAAATTGCTTGTTACAAGCGATTTCTTCCTTTCCACAATGTTTTCTAAAGCTTTTTTTCTTCAGGGGATTAAAAATGAGGGATTGTGTGAGAATGGGTTAAGACTAACGTTACAGAAGGTAGTTCTCGACAAGTGCGAAAAGCCGGTTCAAACACACGGGCCTAATGTTATTTCAAATAGGAGCTGAGTTTCTTGACACTCCGACTTCAGAAAACGTTTTATCCTATCCAATATTAACACTTATTTGTTTTAAGTTCTGATGATATGAGCAAATTAACTCGTTACTGGACGACTAAATTTTAGACTTGTCTTAAGAAACTTGATGAAATTTCAAATTTCATTGTCTTTTTGGGCTGAACATATTGTGGACAATGAAGATCTTGCTTATTACAAGTAATTTCACCATTTTCTACGATGTTTCCCAAAGTCTTTTCGGGGAATAAAAAGTCGAGATTATATGTGGGAAATGGCATAGTAGCCACTAAAATTAAGTTTACCCAGAGACATCTTGAGAATCGTTGGTATGTCATTTAGACCTCAAAACTAGCCTACCAGTTCTCGAATGGTTGTGTTCATCTGTAGAAACACGACCGGTCCGCCACCTGATAGAACCATTCTATCATTACCACAGGGTATACGACCCGAATCCCAGTTATAGGGGTTGTTCAGGTCCGTGTTCTTGAGCCATTTCTTGAACAGGCATTCCACTCGACAACCTGACATGTACAAAGTATTTGTTTGACTAGGAGCCTGTTGGATGGTAAATTCTTATTTATTGACGAAGATTTCTTACGGTTTAACCCTTTCCTGTACAAACCCGGCATTTTACGTCGCCGTGATTTCATACTTGAGAAATCGTTTTGGAAAAAGAAGAAATTGCTTGTAACAAGCAAATTGTATTTTCATTGTCGTCTGCATCTTCTCCCAATTTGGATCATTCTAACTTTTCCAAAAACAGGAAAGGGTTAAAAAGCACGAGCTGTTTCATTGATACGTACGTATACCCCTCCTTACTCTGTGCTCCTTGATTCATCCATTTAATCCGACCTGATAAAACGGCTGTGATCTTTGAACCTAGTAAACCGTTTTACATCGAAAAAATAAGGTCGGTGGTAGAGCTAAATGTCGTGACTACAGATTTAACAAAGCTGTAGTTACGACATTTTTCTCGAGCACCAACGGTAATTATCATATTTTATGTTGTAATAATAAGATTAAAAAGTACCTTCTTGTTGATACAAGCGACGTTAATTAATCTATAAAACAAAATTATGCCATTTCAATCGTCTGACAGCCTTGCATCATTCTTCGCTCTTTCGTCATCGTGCGAAAGTTAAAAATCTTCATTTTCTGTGACGTTTAAGCTTCACTTTCTGACTTCGTAGAAAAGATTTATGATAGAAAACAATAATAGATGCAATACAAGGAATGTTTTGATGCGCCGATGCTCGCGATGTATCAATACTCTGTTAACCGAAAAAAGGCAAGAGAACCTCCGAAAATAACCCGGACAAACCAAGGAATCAATAACCTCTCCTAACAAGAGGGCCATTGGCCCTGAGGCGCTCACCTGAGATAAAGGCTCTTTTCTTTCAACTGTCTAATTTTATGTAAAAGTTAGGATTATGATACAAGTTTGCTCCACTTACATATAAAATCTATGTACCTGGGGATCCAAAAGTCTAAATTATAAATTCCAAGGCTTTAGGGCAAATTTGAAAGAAGGAAAAACGTGTTCCACCCTATAACCACCCCCGGCTTCGCCCCTGGGGACCTGAGGGTCATGATTTTAGCTTTTTTGTAAGAGATCAATATAGTGATGCTTCATGCAAAATATCAAGGCTCTACGCCTTCTGGGTCAGAAGGAGAAGATTTTTAAAGATTATTCTAAAATTTCACCTTTGTTGCCATGGCAACCAGAGTTTTAAACGGGTTTCAATTCTTTTAGCTATTTTGAAAGGGGACAACATAAGTAACATTTTAGCCAAATTTGGTTGAAATTGGCCCAGTGGTTTGGGAGGAGATGGCATTTAAAAATCGTTCTTTATTTCTATAAAAACCCCACCCCTCGGGCTCTGCCCGTGTTGACCCGATGATCATGATTCTAGCTATTTTGTTAGGGATTAATATACTGATGCTTCATGCAAAATATCAAGGCTCTACGCCTTCTGGGTCAGGAGAAGAAGTTTTTAAGATATTTTTTTTAAAATTTCACTTTTGTTGCCATGGCAACCAGAGTTTTTACGGATTTCAATTCTTTTAGCTATTTTTAAAGGGGACAACCTAAGGAACATTACTGCTAAATTTGGTTCAAATTGGCCCAGTGGTTTGGGAGGATATGTCATTTAAAAATCGTTCTTTATTTTTATATAAACCCCACCCCTGGGGCTCTGCTCCTGGGGGCCCAAGGATCATGATTTTGGTTATTCTGAAAGAGGCCAATATACTGATACTTCATGCAAAATATCAAGGCTCTACGCCTTCTGGGTCAGGAGGAGAAGATTTTAAGATTATTGTAAAATTTCACTTTTGTTACTATGGCAACCAGAGTTTTTTTACGGATTTCAATTCTTTAAGCTATTTTTAAAGGGGACCACTCAGAAACATTTCTGCAAAATTTGGTTCAAATTGGCCCAGTGGTTTGGGAGGAGATGTCGTTTAAAGAAATTGTTGACGGACGACACAAGACGGACGCCGGACGAAAGGTGATCACAATAGCTCACTTGAGCACTTCGTGCTCAGGTGAGCTAAAAACTTGAGAAATCGCACAGGATAACGAGAAAACCAGACAAGGAATGTTGGAGCAACATATTTATGGGAAAACAAATAAAATCAAAGGACTGAAAGTCCCGAGAGCGGTTTTGCTGGCTTATAAGTAACCGCGCTCAATAATGCCAACATGTATCATCATGAGTAAATAAATCGTACACCTAAGTGGGATGAGCAGCTGGATGCTCGATAAGGATGTAGTGGTAATACTGGTGTGAGAACTACAAGGAATCCATGGTTAGGAGCTCCAGCCGCCCCGATATAGCTGGAATACTATTAAAAGTTGCTTTAAAACCCCATTCAATTAATCATGACCCTTTTACTGTTTACCGAAATCGCTATTTAGATTTAAATAAAACGTTTTCTTTAATATTATTTCATCAGTGCGTGAAAATTGGTTGTGTGGTAAAAGGTTGAATGATAAAAGGTAAAGCAATCAAAGCTAACATTCAATTCTTTTTGATTTGAGCATATAATTATTACAATTGAAGTACAGTACCACATGATATGGTAAAATTCGAGAGGTAAAAGGGTGTTTTATTAGGTGGGGTTAATCGCGACTTTAACAGGGTTGTAACGTGTAACATATACTGCGTATACGGGGTGTAAATTTGCTCAGTCCTGCATGGCCAAAACTAACAGACGGGTTACATGTATTCGCCTACTCCACTAACCACTGACCTAGATTCTATCTTGAAACGCGAGGAGATTGTTTGTCTCAATTAGACAGTTCATTAGACAATTAACTATGGCTATATTAAGTTGAAGTTTTAAACCATTTTGCTTGCTATTCATGATTAAAAGGAGGCTGTTTGAATCAACAAGTAAGTAGCATATTTTCTTCATCAGCGATGAAACAAGATGGAGGCGATCACATAGATTTTCACTTCAAGTTTATGAGCATGCGTGGAAATGAGTGGAAAATTCGTGTAAACTTGTTTCCGGTTGATCGATGTGAAATACCGGTTTTGTCCTACAAAACCGCTAATAAAAACGGGAAAATACTTTCATTGTCCTAAATTCCTGCAGCTTGATCAAGGTGTTGCTACCATACTATGGTTGCTCGCAGACGATATTAGAGAATAACAGAAGAACCATGAAGGTCCCGTATCGCTAATCAGGGCCTACTTGTCAAAAGGGTCATCACATCGTCAAAGTTGGATATACTATAAACCAGATATCAATGCTTTGCATTTTCTGGTTTAATCCATTCCCACACAAACCCCTCCCTTTTCACTCCAAGATAGTACCCCTTGAAAACAATGTGGAAAATGAAGTAATTGCTTGTTTCAAGCAATCTCTGCATTTTCCACATTACTTTCTACTCAGAGAGACAAAGATTTTAAAGATTTCATTACTTTGAAATTGTCGTATGCAACTTCCTTCAATTTGGGGCAGTCTAAAATTCCACTTTTTGTGAATGGATTAAGAGAAGATTTCTGTGTTTGTTTCTATGTGAAAAGGACCTATGGGACAAACAGTTTCTTAATTATCCACAATGTTTTCTTTCCAAAAGACAAATATTTTTCAATATTCCATTACCTGTTAATTGTAGTCTGAAACTCATATATTCTGAACCAAACTAAATTTTTTATGTCTGGTAATGGGTTAAAGAAATGGTAGACGACGGGCATTGGGCGATTACAAGAGCCCTATTTGATCAGTCCGTGCCCAGATGAACAATAAAGATAGGAAAAAACTTACTCAGGATTAACTGGACAAATATCCAACCATGTAATAGCTTCATGGTCCTTATCGTAAATAAACTAACTTTTTTTCTTTTTACCGTCTCCACCAAGACGTACAATGGAGTATCGTTCTTTATCAATGTGGTATTTGTTTGAGTGATTATGCAAATGATCACTGCTAATTAAATTAGGATAAACTAATTGAAATCGAATCTCATTATCTCATACGTGCATTCAGAACAACCAATCCAGTTTTGACTAAGACAAATGTAGATAGAAAAGCGCACCCTTTACTCTAAAGTGCTAAATCTTACCAGGACTTCCTGTATTTTTGAAAGTATTTTTATTAATCAGACATTTATTGTTTGTTCAAAGAATTCCCCCCTTTCAAAGAATTTACGTTTTGTGTTGAGCTGGTTACTAAATGTGTCCGTGACCATAAAGTAGACCGCGATCGAAAGTTCCCGTGTTCTATTCTATTCCGACTCAAATCCGCTTTTCTACTCCCCTCACCGAAGAAACCAGCCTGAGAAAGATAGGAAATATGAAGAAATTGCTTGTAAAAATTTTTCGTCTCTAACTTCTTTCAATTTGGAAGTCTAGACTTGTATCGTCTGGTAATGGGTTAATTTGCCGGTGATCTTTAACCCTTTCCCGTTTTTGAAATTTTAGACTAGTCCAAATTGTAAGAGGTTGCAGACGACAATGAAAACTGGATGTCATTTGAAATGAAACCATCAAATGTGGTAGAAAATATTGTGGAAAAAGGTGAAATTGCTTGTTACAAGCAATTTCACCTTTTTCCACAATGTTTTCTAAAGTATAAAACCACAGGAACGTAAAATCCCGTATTTGAACGGGAAAGGGTTAATCTGTGTTTGTCTCACTCATTCGGCACAAGGAGAGGATTCGGTATCGTGTAGGATAAATTTGAACCGAAAGAACGGATTTCTCAAATAGTGTCAAGTGATAAGCTTTAATCTTAACAACTTAGAGGGCATTTTTTATCTTGACTTTACCCATTACCTAACAAAACCGCCATATTTACGACCCGAAGAGAAATTAAACGGAAAATATTATGGGGAAAGCAATTTCCCATTTTATAACAATAATTTCTACCCAACTCTGCATTCTTTTTTCTTTTTAAGCAAAACTTATATTGTCGTCAGCAACTTCTTTCAATATGGACCAGTCTAAAATTATGTCGTCTGGTAATGGGTTAAGAGTCGATCTCTATTAATTGAACAGCAAAGAGTGTGCTTTGAAAAAAACAGATTCAACATGCTGTTATTTGATCTCGTTTCACAGGAAAGTATTTTTACATTCATGGCATGTTTATCTTAACACTTGTCATGCTGATCCCGGAATATTCCTGTTTTGGCACAGGTGACGACAAAGATCAGCCTGCACATAAGTCTACACCATTTGCTTATCCCTTTAAGTCAGGCTCGTGTATAAAATCTAATGTCCAAAATAAATGCAGCTACAGCGCATCGGCAGAGCGTAGGACCCCTAGTCAATGTCTCTCGGATTCGATCCCGTGCTGTCACGCATATTTTTTCCGACATTTGTCTTCCACCAATGGGTGGATAATCGTAAACCTAAGTGAAATTAGCAGCTAGAGGCTCGGGATGAATGTAGTGGTAGTACTGGTTTGAGAAATACCAGGAATCCATTGATAAGTGCAACAACCGAAATATGATTTCGTTCATAAGTGGCGTTTAACCTAAACCAATCAATCAATCGATCGATTGATCAACCAATCAATCAATAAATTAACTAAAATATATATAGTCCCGAATCAAACACTTTCCGTGTTTTCAGTCCTTTCGCGCTTTTTGGAAATGATTTTATTCAGCATAACAGGGGTAATTTATAGATTGAAGATTCAAAGCAACGAAAGAACAAATGCGCATGTCTAAAGCGCACCATTTAAATTATCGATTTTTTTTCGGAAGTAAAAGTAATTAAACGTTTCGAAATATCTCCAGTACCATAAAGATATATTGACAAAAGATTATGAGGGAATTTACAAATTTCCGACGCTAACATAATCAGAAATTCATCAATGTGTCTTATATTCTAACTTATCTGAGCCAAGGTACACGCATGAGGAGTGGAAAGTAGAATTAACCCTCAAATTAAGGCAGCTTCCTTTAACAGAAGAGTGATACACAAGTCGCATGAAAAAAAATCACCTAGATTTGTTATGATCGGGAAAAACTCATTAGAAAAAGGGAAAACAAGAGGACCACGATGGTCCTATATCGCTCACCTGGGTATGATGGCTCAATGCTTTATGATATATACAAATATCAAATTCCTATACCTAATTATTTTGAAGAAGATTTTTAAAGATTTTCTCCTTTAATCTTAGGTATATTGAATTAGGTATATTGAATTTGCAATCATATAGCGCTAATTTCCTGAGTACGGTAATTCTTTAAAATGTTTAGGTAGATGGTCAATAGTCATTAATATATACCAAAAATCAAAGCTCTGGGCATTATGGTTTAGGAAGAGAAGACTTTCAGAGAAATCCTTCTTGATTCCTATTTAAAATAAGGGACTGAACAGAAAAGGGCTTATTTCTAGAAAACGGTTATTCTATGAAGTAATTTGGTAAAGGGTCAATAGATAATGATACACACTAAATATGAAAGCTCTAGGCCTAATGTTTGGGGAGAAGAAGATTCTTCTTGCTTCATATGCAAAATCAGGGATCGCATAGAAAGACCACAAATTTTAGATACACTTCTCTGAAGTTTGGTTGAAATTTCATTGTTAGTTTAGGAGATTTTTTTATAACTGTGAACGGGCGGACGGACAAATGGACGATGACCGATCACCATAACTCATCAAGAGCAATTCGTGCTCAGGTATTAGTCTTTAATCTATTACCAGACGACAAAATTTCATACTATTCTAAAATTCAAAGAATTTGCAGATGAAATTTACGTTTATGACATTCTGGAATTCTTTGAGAAAAAAATGTGGACAATGAAGGAATTGCTTAGTACAAGCAATGTCCTCATTATCCACAAATTTTCAAACCCCCCTTTTCTTGTGGGGCTTTAAAGGAAGGATTGTATGGGGAAAGTTTAACCCTAATGCATGTATACGAAATCATGATGAGCTGTAGACTAACGTGGCACAGATATCTTCTCGACGGGAAGGAGTCTCTTGAATGATCAAATGAATTAAAGTGGAACTTAGGGAATTTAATAATAACAAGATGTGTTTGTGAAACACAGTGCCCCCGCTGTACATGAGGGTTTATTTTGGGCGTTAGACCTTGGAATGTGACCTTGACCTTATCGCATGACCTTGACCTTGACATGAGGAAATGCGTATTATGGCATCATCATGCCAAATATGAGCATTGTATCTTGAATAGGCTGGTAGTAATTGGCAATGTTTTTTGGGTTAAATTTTGCAGACAGACGGTCTAGACCGACAAAGGTAAAATAAACCTCCGATCTTTCGATGCGGGGGCATGAAAATGAAGCAAAAAAAAAAAAAAAATGGTCGTTATGGCATCTTTTTCATAGCGGTATGAAATCTTAGATAAAATACATGCAATACTCATTTAACTAAATATATTTGATATCAAAAAGTGGTTTCTTTTTCCTTCCCTCTCAAAAATAGTGATGGGGTTTTGTCCTGGCGGGGTATTGCCCGACCCCATACAAGACGAGGGTTAATCGAGACAGTATTCTAAGTGTCTATATAATGTATAAACTTAGAACAATCTCCCGACTAACCCTCGAAATCGGAGTATAAAAGATATATTCATATATTACTAATGTATTTGCCATAGGAAAGGTTTTTCTTTTTTTAGAGCAGACAAACTTTTAAACAACAGGTTTATTATGATCCTATATCGCTCACCTGATTCAGTAAAATAAGAATATAAATAAACAAAAGAACCATGATAATCCCATATTGTTCAGCCGGGTCTCATTTACCCAAGGAAGGTCATATGGACAACATTGGTAGAGACACTTCATACCAATTATGAGTAATCTGCATCTTCTGATATTTGATATTTCGTGCGATTTCCCTCTTTCTATTTGAAATGAGGTAATGCTCACAGAAATGACTAAACGCGCATCAAGTTAACAAATCTGGTAGAGATGATTAAGAATATTCATTCATACCAAATAAGAATTCTCTTCTGATTTCAGAAACAAAGGAAATTGTTGAAATTTCAATTCTTTGTTTCTATGTTAAACAGGGTGCATCAAGTAAAGGCCAAATATGACTCGAGTGTCATAATATGCACAAAGTTAAGTAGATTACCTTTAGGAGATATTTCATGCTTTTTACTAAAACTCTAGGCTCTAGAACAGTTTCAAAGATATTACATGCCTTAAACTAAAGCTATAGGCTCTAGACTCACCTCTTTTTCTGCTTATATAATGGGATGAATACGGTCAGAGCTCAGATATTTGGCTCAGTGGTCACCATGGTCGAGCTCCACTACTTCTACAACTTTTGTGTCCGATTTTTTTAACTCCTGTAAAGTTTCACTGAAACTATAGTGGTTTCTGAGAACCATTTATGGGAATTTATGCCTGCCAATTGAAGCCAATTTTTTTAACCCCTTAAAATTCTTTGACGGAATCTGATAAAGGATCATGAAAGATTAATTCTTGTAAAATCTGGTTCACATACATACACTGAATTCTGAGAAATTAGCCCCGCCCATTAATGTAATGTTTTTCAATCCGATCAAAATTCTTTGAAACGGTCACAAATCCCCTAATATTTAGATTAAGTAAACAAAATTCTAAACAAGAAAATTGTTTGGTTTCATTAAGTTGTATTATGAACATTCATATCCCTATGTCTGTGATGTATCCTAGAATGGAACAAATCTGAAAATATGCACAAAGTTAGGTGATCCGGAACATTCTGTAAAATTTCAAGTAAATCTTAAAGAAATTATGGAGGACTTGCCTTATCAAGAAACTTTTCATTTAGCCCCCCCCCCCCTTTCTACAATAAAGGCTAAAATGGTAAAACAAAGACAATATGAGCTAGGTAAGGTGACTAGGAATATTTTGTGCAAATTTCATTCAAATTTGTTCCTAAATGAAGGAGGAGATGTGTTCACAAGATGTGGAATTAAGACCGACGGCGGGACGGACGGACGGACAGATTGAGGAGATGATATCAATATTCACTCACCTTCAGCGGCGAATATTAAAAGTCTGAACTTTTACCGCAACATGCGTCATCTGTCTCTCGCCAGTGGGCAAATGATAAGTTGAGTTTCAAAGAGAGATGAGCAGCTTGTGAAAGTTGTGTGGTTAAACCGGTGTGAGAAATGTCAGGAAAAAACTGTTTGTTTAATCCTTTTCTGCAATATAATTGCAGTACGGGTGAAAAGGCGTTAACCCCTATACAATTGAATGATAATTTACAAAAGAGCATCTGGTTGGGTATAACTCGGGTTTTATTTGAAACAGGCAAAAAACAATCAGAACTCAACTATTTTCTTTTTGTACTCGTAATAGTTTATATATAAAGCAAATGATTGTTCAACTAACAAATTATTCTACAACAATAACATAATACACAAATAACAACTATGCCATTACATGAGTAATCTAAAATACTATGCAATCTTAACATTTTCCTGTTTTTCAAACTTTAAGACCTGTCCAAATTCAAAGGTTTTGAAGACGAAAATTTAAAGTGTATTTAATCTTAGAAATGATAATACAGTAAGGTGGAAAAATGGTGAAAAAAGAAGAAATTGCCTTTTACAAGCAATTTCTTCTTTTTCTACAATGTTTTCTCAATAACAAATTCTCTGGGGAGTAAAAAAAAGGGATTGAACAGGAAAGGATTAAACAATCATCTTTGTTCATCTGCTCAACTCTAAATGCTTGTAACTAAAAGCTTAAAGACCTTGTAATTTAACCCATTACCACAAAGTGCTGATTTTTACGCCCTGAATGTGATCAAGGAATCAATCAAAAAATACATTACCAGACAAAAACTTTTAAGAAACTGATCCACATTCATAGAAGTTGCAGATGTCAATTTTTAGTGATAAAATTCTAGAAATCTTTGTATTTTGGGTTAGAAAACATTGTGGATAATAAAGAAAATGAAGCAATTTCTTCATTTTCCACAGTCTATTTAATTTTTTTTCCTGAGAGGCGTCTAAAAGCGTCATTGTGTGGGAATAAGTTGATAAGCAATTTCTCCTTTTCTAACAATAGATGGCATTTCTTTAAATTGGGACAATTCTAAAAAGAATTGCCTGGTAACGGGTTAAAGCTTAAGCCAAACTGAAGTTACAAAGAGAACAGCAGTAAACCAGTTTTTATCTGGGATGTCCCACCTTAACCTGTTCCCGCACGATCTTCATTTTCCCATGCTGAAGAAAAAACTTATGAAGATAGTTGAAGATGAAGAAACTGCTTACAATAAGCAAATTCTTCATTTCATATAATGTTTTCTATCCCAAAAGACAACATTTTTTTAAAACTTGATCTTCTTTAAACTGTGAATTTCAACTGCTTTGTATATGGACCAGTCTAAAATTTTGTCTTTGGAACTACGCACTCTAAATTTACATGTCAATCTACTAATACTAACATATATAAATAAAATATTGCACCATTGTAACCTTTGTATAAAGAAATCAAGCTTCTCTATGGCCTAACAAATACTTCCATGTGTTTTTAACCCTTGTCATGCTGAATAAAATTGATTTCGAAGAATGCTTTTGAATTAAAGGACTGAAAGTACTCAAAGCCCTTAAACAGAGCTTTCATTTCTTTAAGAAATCAATGCCACAAAAAATGCAGTTAAATGCACACACAGGTGGTGTAGACTAAGATCAGACTGCACTAATGTGTAGCCTGATCTTTGTCTATACCTCCTGTAAATACAGGAATATTCCAGGATCAGCATGACAAGGGTTAATGAACACAACATTCTCACTTGATTTATTTTGGGCTTGAAGCAGCTTTTAATAATCTTTCATTTCATATCAGGAACATTCACTTTGTCATGTCAACAGTACTTTGCTGGGGCTCTGAATTATTTTTTGCTCAAGAATATACCCATGAGACAAGCAGCTCAGCTGGATTCAAACCCATTTAATCTCTCAGACTACAATTCCAAAGCCCAAACTAATGAACCACTGAAGACCCCCATTGTCAATTGAACTATGAAGGACACTAAAAGTGACTTTATATCCTACCAATACTTTCACAGTAATATAAAACCCATTTACAGAGTAAATATTTTTTCCAGTTAACCCATTTCCACACAAAGAAATTTTAGATCAGTCCAAAGGTAAAGAAGTTGCAGATGACAATTCCAAATTGATGAAATCTTTACAATCTTTGTCTTTTGGGGTAGAAAACATTGTGGATAATGAAGAAATTGCTTGTGACAAGCAATTTCTTCTTTTACCACTATGTTTTCAAGAGCATTTTCTTGGGGTCTTCAAAAAGCATCACTGTGTGGGAATTGGAGCCTTAGAGGGTATAATTCTTCCAATCCACACTTCGAAATCATGTCTTGTAAACGGTAAGATCTGATCAATCTATTAATGAAGTTTCAGAATAATTGGCACAAAAACCAAAGGAGGAATTTGCAACACAAAATTGAAAGAATTTTGTAGATCGACAGACAGACTGAATCCAGTTTACCCCCTAAAATAGTTGGGTTATAATGGCCATATATAGCAATCAATAGATAAATATCTAGTACTTTTGAAGTACAAAACAGGAAAGTAATCAACAACAAAAATATGAACTGCTGAAAATACATTTAGTCCTTGTACTCTAGCAATTTAATTCTTTTTTTTTTTTTAACACTTATTGCTTAAATATCCTGTTTGCAAACATCTATTTTCATTTGATAAAATTTTCAAATTCTCTTTTTTTGGTAGAAAACATTGTGGATATGAAAGAATTACTTGTTACAAGCATTTTCTTCAATATCCATGATGTTCTCATAAGCTTTTTCCTTGAAGGGTGTAAAAAGCATTATTGTTTGGGAATGGGTTAAGTAATTTCTTTATTCACCAAGAAAATTTCTGAAATAGTGGCGACATTGAAAGCATCTATAAATTTTTAATAAAGCACTATATCACTTGAATGAAACATTGAGTTTAACCTATTCCAACAACTGTTCTTGCTTTTTTATGCCCCCCAAGAAAAAATCTTCACAAAACATGTGGAAAATGAAGTAATTGCTTGTAACAAGCAATTTCTTCATTATCCAAAATGTTTTCAACCAAGAATGATAAGAAAATTGGAAATTCCATCACTTTGAAATTATCATCTGCAACTTGGAACGTTCTAAAAATTTGTCATCTGGTAATGGTTCAACAAAGATTTCTCATTCCTTGCTGACATCTTCAAACAATGAAGTATAAAAATCTGGGGAGTCCATCTGCATTTGATAGTTCTTCACAATTTCTTGTATCTTAAACTTTCTTCTTACATGGGGTGGCTGATATCTGAAAATAGAAGCTAGCTATCAGTTTTATATATCAGAGTAACAAGACCCATTTCGTTATCGAAAAATTCTTATTTCTAACATCATAACAAATGATGAGGGCAACACAGTCGGAAGTGCCCATATTTAAATATACATTTAAAACAGTGTTGCATTAACCCTTTCCTGTTTAATAAATAATAAAAACAATGTGGAGAAAGAGCAATTTCTTCTTTTCCCGCAATATATTCTACCCTTCTGAATTATTACTTTTCAAATAAAATCATATTTGAATTGTTATTTGCAGAACTTTTGAATTTGGACAGGTATAAAATTTTGAAAATCAGTAAAGCGTTAAGCCATCGATATATGGCTCCCCTCTATGAAAATACATGTAATTAATTTTAAAAAAAGCCCTTTTTAGCAAAATTTTCTTGCTATTGAAATATTCTTGTTCATGAACTTATACTATTGCCACAGCTGTTGTGAAAATGGACTACCTAAGGAATATTTCTGCAAAATTTTGTTCAAAACAGCCAAATAATTTGTGAGATGTCTTTTCAAAAATCCATCTTTATTTCTATATAGACCCTATCTATCTGGGGCTCTGTCCCTCAGGAACGAAAGGTTATTACTTTAGCAATTTACAAAGAGATTAATATACTGCTGTGTCATGCAAAGGATCAAATATGCATTCTAGGTCAGGAGAAGATTTTTAACAATTTTTTTTTTCTTAAAGTTCATGTTTGTTTCCATAGAAACCAGAGTTTTCAATAGATTTCAATTATTTTACCTATTTTTAAAGGGGGCAACGCAATTAACGTTTCTGCCAAATTCAGTTGAAATAGGACCAGTACAAATATAGCTCTATGTTGTCAGAAGCCTTCATTGAAAAATTAAAACTTACTTGCTTAATTTCCCTTTTCTTACATAAATCATGTCCAATATATCTCATACACTATATTAACTATAAATATGAAATATCATGGTCTTGATAGGTCTTATAATGGGGAAGTTCATTTTGTAAATAAACTACAAACCTTGCATGCTTATATCTTAGTAATTTTCCTTTGCTGTCTTCATGCCTCAATTTTGTATGTGGCTTTTATCTGTAACTCTAATATTTATCAGTATAAAAATTTTCTAGGTGCAGGAGAACTGCAGGACGTAAGTATTTTAACTCTCTTTGAGTTATTGCCCATTTGTTGTACTTCATTCTTTTAACTAGAGCTGTCGCCCTCAAGGGCTGACGAGAATACCCCCCACACCGCTAAAAAGGATTTTCTATGAAGGAGTGGAATTTGAAGGGGCATTTAATGACCCCGTTTAAAGTAGGAGTGGAAAAGTAGCAATTGTGTATGTAATTATGTTTTCAGCTTCTCCCCCCCCCCCCGATCGCGTCTTTCTTTTGCAAGTCTCTCTCTCCAACACTTCTGACCCTTGAAAGCTATGTACCAAGTATTAGAGAGGACGGAATTGTTCAGTTAATTGTTACTGTAAATGACTTACAGCGTTTTGATGTCAAACATGTATATATATACAAGATGATGTTACTTACCAAATTTGGTAACTCCCCTTATGGTTACTGAGTATTGCAATTTTAAATTTTGACTACTCCCTCCCCCCCCATTTAAAAATTTCAAAATGGCATAACTCTGAAACTAACGACTGGATCAAGATGAAAATTGCAGGTGCACAACTTCATATAATAAGAAACAACCTGATAAAATTTCAGCAAAATTGGTCAAAAAATGTGGGAGGAGAAGAGGACACAAAATTATGTCCCCTCCCCCCCATTAAAAAGTTCAAAATGGCATAACTCTGAAACTAACGACTGGATCAAGATGAAAATTGCAGGTGCACAACTTCATATGATAGGAAACAACCTGATAAAATTTCAGCAGAATTGGTAAAAAAATGTGGGAGGAGAAGAGGACACAAAATTATGTCCCCTCCCCCCCATTAAAAAGTTCAAAATGGCATAACTCTGAAACTAACGACTGGATCAAGATGAAAATTGCAGGTGCACAACTTCATATGATAGGAAACAACCTGATAAAATTTCAGCAAACTTGGTCAAAAAATGTGGGAGGAGAAGAGGACACAAAATTATGTCCACGGACGGACGGACAGACGGACGGACAGACGGACGGACGGACGGACAACCTGATTCCAGTATACCCCCCCATAACTTCGTTGTGGGGGGTATAACAAATAAATACATGTACAATGTACCAGAAAAATATCTCCAAAAGCAGAAAATGTTTCATTTTGAAAGTAATTATGTTTTATTTTCCTTGATATATTTTTCAAAATGATGTTTACAAATATTTCAATATACATACTGTTCACTCTCCAACCTCTTTCTCTTACAAATATTGATTGCTGTTTGTCTGACTAGAGTACCCAAACATCGTCGACTGACTACCATACCATCAACTAGAGGAATAGCCATTGTTAACCTGAAAGATGTAATCCTTTATGGTTATATTTTGTTTTTTGAGAAATAACATTCCATATTATTATAGGGTAAAGGGTTAGATATTTCACCTTGACCTTATGAGTTCATGTGGTCAAGGGTTAAATATTTCACCTTGACCATCAACAAATGTGTTCTTTCCAAAGTTATCAATGAAAAATGCCTACATACAACAAATGGAGACTGAGTCCTGAAGAAACAATAGACTGATTTATTTTAGAGTAGGAAATATACAAAATATAAAGAATGGCATTAAGCCCCATTTTAGCATTTTACAGCTTCATCGAGTCAAAATATAAAATAAACATTACCTAGGGCACTTACTAAACAACATTAATGTAAAGTAACAAGAAATATTTGCATTAGTAAAGGGTGAAATTATTCAGCTTGACAACTTGGTCTTGACCAATGACTTTGATTTTGGTATCTGCTGAAAAGTCTTGCCACAAGTAAAAGACATTTGAAATATGAAGGCTATATCATTTACCATTGCATTTTATGGACAATGTACAAGGTTTAAATTTTCCAAATTTTGACCTTGAGAAATGACCTTGATCTTGACTGATGACCTTGAACTTGGAACCAACAGAAAGGTCTTGTCATAAGCAATGCACATGTGAAATATGAAGGCTATATCTCCTACTAATAAAAAGTTGTGGCCAATAGTAGTTTGTTGATGAGACACGGAGAGCTGACATAAAACTAACAAACATTAAGCCCCCGTTTTCCATGACATATCTTTTATGCGCAAATATCAAATAATTTTTATGGTCAATGGCATCTGAATTGCTACTCAAATATGAAATTTCATTGAATTCTGACAATTAGACTAGGAGAAATTAGAGAAAACTGTATTTTATCCTCAGTCCCCTATTCCCATGACGAGGCCTCATATTAAACAAGAGGCCCAGTGGGCCTTAACGGTCACCTGAGTAAAAGAGTACCAAGACAAGTGATTTTGTTTGAAAGAATTAGAAAAAGGTTTGGTTGAAATCCGCCCAGTAGTTCTTGAGAAGAAGATGAAATATTTAAAAGTTACCAAAAATTACCCCCTTTTGGTCCCCATTTTAGGCACCCCTGACCTCCAGCCTTTTAATTTTCACAAATCTGTATAATCAGTACCCAATGATGCTTTTCACCAAGTTAGTTTGAAATTGGCTTTGTACTTCATCATCAGAAGATGAAAATGTGAATTTTTTAACATGATGAACTTTGACCTCTGGGTGTGGCCCCATACATGACCCCAGGGACATGAATTTCACAATTTATAATATACCTGTCCTAGTTGTCATGCACACAGAATATTTAAGCTCTGGCATTAACGGTTTATTAGAAGAAGATTTTTAAAGAAGTACCAAAATTACCCCTATTTGGGCCCCTATGACCCCCGACCCCTATTTTCACAAACTTGAATTGGCATCCCCCAATGATGCTTTCTACCAAGTTTGGTTGAAATCCGCCCAGTAGTTCTTGAGAAGAAGATGAAATATTTAAAAGTTACCAAAAATTACCCCCTTTTGGTCCCCATTTTAGGGCCCCCTGACCCCACAGCCTTTTTATTTTCACAAATCTGAATAACCATTACCAAATGATGCTTTTCACCAAGTTTGTTTGAAATTGGCTTTGTACTTCATCAGAAGAAGATGAAAATGTGAATTTTTTAACATGATGAACTTTGACCTCTGGGTGTGGCCCCATACATGACCCAAGGGGCATGAATTTCACAATTTATAATATACCTGTCCTAGTTGTCATGCACACAAAATATTTAAGCTCTGGCATTAACAGTTTATTAGAAGAAGATTTTTAAAGAAGTACCAAAAATTACCCCTTTTTCACCCCTATTTGGGCCCCTATGACCCCCAGAACCCCTATTTTCACAAACTTGAATTGGCATCCCCCAATGATGCTTTCTACCAAGTTTGGTTGAAATCCGGCCAGTAGTTCTTGAGAAGAAGATGAAATATTTAAAAGTTACCAAAAATTACCCCCTTTTGGTCCCCATTTTAGGGCCCCCTGACCCCACAGCCTTTTTATTTTCACAAATCTGAATAACCATTACCAAATGATGCTTTTCACCAAGTTTGTTTGAAATTGGCTTTGTACTTCATCAGAAGAAGATGAAAATGTGAATTTTTTAACATGATGAACTTTGACCTCTGGGTGTGGCCCCATACATGACCCCAGGGGCATGAATTTCACAATTTATAATATACCTGTCCTAGTTGTCATGCACACAAAATATTTAAGCTCTGGCATTAACGGTTTATAAGAAGATTTTTAAAGAAGTACCAAAAATAACCCCTTTTTGGCCCCTATTTGGGCCCCTATGACCCCCAGAACCCCTATTTTCACAAACTTGAATTGGCATCCCCCAATGATGCTTTCTACCAAGTTTGGTTGAAATCCGCCCAGTAGTTCTTGAGAAGAAGATGAAATATTTAAAAGTTACCAAAAATTACCCCCTTTTGGTCCCCATTTTAGGGCCCCCTGACCCCACAGCCTTTTTATTTTCACAAATCTGAATAACCATTACCAAATGATGCTTTTCACCAAGTTTGTTTGAAATTGGCTTTGTACTTCATCAGAAGAAGATGAAAATGTGAATTTTTTAACATGATGAACTTTGACCTCTGGGTGTGGCCCCATACATGACCCCAGGGGCATGAATTTCACAATTTATAATATACCTGTCCTAGTTGTCATGCACACAAAATATTTAAGCTCTGGCATTAACAGTTTATTAGAAGAAGATTTTTAAAGAAGTACCAAAAATTACCCCTTTTTCGCCCCTATTTGGGCCCCTATGACCCCCAGAACCCCTATTTTCACAAACTTGAATTGGCATCCCCCAATGATGCTTTCTACCAAGTTTGGTTGAAATCCGCCCAGTAGTTCTTGAGAAGAAGATGAAAATGTTTAAAAGTTAACGGACGATGGACGACGGACAAACGATGATTGCAATAGGTCACCATGACCATTCGGTCAGGTGACCTAAAAACCGGGAAATATACATCAGCATTATATCATAGGGAGTTCCCATGGTAAGTTTCATTTAATTTGGCCAAAGGGTTGTGGAGAAATCACTCAAAACAGACAGACGGAATGACGGACAGACAGACAAAGTGGAAGATAAAAAACAAATATACATGTATAATGTAAAAGCCCTATCTCAGACAGCCACAGCCCTATCACAGACAGCCAAGGCCCTCTGCACTTCTAGTTGCACAAATTCATGGCAAAATTGAGTATAAATGTTATATTTATGTTCATATACATCTATCAATGTAGTTATAGTCAGGACAAATTTGACCTTCCTCAGTGTCTTGACTTTCACAGACAAATGTTTTCAACAATATGTATATTTTGAAATCCATCTATAATTCTGGAAATTACAGTTCAGACTTAGTCAGGCAACTGCACTCAGATACTAAGACACGCATACAAGAACCACCATTCGAGTGACTATCTATAGCCAATCTGCGACATCAACAAAAATTCTTACTTTCCAGTTTGTCCTTGCATGTGTATTCTGAAGAGTCCATTCTTGAGAGCATGTATAAAGATAAGTAAAACATCTTTGTCTGTAGATTTACTTAGAGCCACAGAGCTACTGGATACATAGTGGTCTAATCCTGTACTGGCTACACCTATCAAATCTCCTGCAATACAATACAAAATGACCATAACATTAAAATAAAATCACTATACTTTAACCCATTCCTAAACAACAAAGTTTTAGACAGGTCCAAATTGAAAGAAGCTGCAGACGACAAATCCAAGCTGACAGAGTTTTAAATTATTTCATCTACTGGGGAAGAAAAAATTGTGGATAATGAAGAAATTGCTTGAGACAAATCCAAGCTGACGGAATTTTAAATTATTTCATCTACTGGGGTAGAAAAAATTGTGGATAATGAAGAAATTGCTTGATACAAGCAATTTCTTCATTTTCCACAATGTTTTCCAAAACTTTTTTTCTTGCAGCATAAAGAGGTGGGATTTTGTTGGAAGTGGTTAAGAATTCATGGAATGATATATAGTAAAAGGACTAATTGCTTATTTCAAGCAATTGCTCTTTTCAAACAATTTTTCTACCATATACAAACCTTATTTTCGATTAAATTGTACTTCGTAATATTGTCTGCAACTTCTGAAAATTTTGACAATAGATATAAGATTTTGTGGTCTGGTAATGGCTAAAAGGTCAATCTAAATTGACATAGATCTAAAACCTCTGTCATCCAATAATCAGTCTAGTCAGTATAGGCAATACACCCATGTAATTGTGATGGTATTTTATCCCCTTTTGGAACCTTCAACTACCTGACTACTAGAAGCCGTTAGAGCCCTCTTCCCCCAGAAAAAAAATCCTAAACATCATAAATCAGCTGAAATAGGACCAAGGCATAGGAAAATGCTTTAGATTTCAATAAATACCTTGTCCTGTGAATATTAGTTGTATGCCATGCATTGCACATGATGTAAATACAACTTTTTACAATACTGCACTTCGTTTTCACTTTTTTAAAAGCTAATAATGGTTTTCAAAGAGTCTAAAAATTTCAGAAATCCATTACCAATTTTCCTTATCACTGACAGATTGTTGTCATTCTACTTATGGCTATTTTTTGATGTTTGTTTACTAGTAATGAGTGACACTGTGAAAATAGACCTAGGGATGAGTATCCATCACAATGAATGTTGACAACCATTAGAAATTAACCCATTCCCACACGAGAAAATTTTAGACTAGCCCAAATTGAAAGAAATTGCAGACGACAATTTAAAAATTATGAAATTTGGGATATTTTCAACTTTCTGGGTAGAAAAAATTGTGGAAAATGAAGAAATTGCTTGTAATAAGCAATTTCTTCATTTTCCAAAATGTTTTCCAAAGCTTTTTTCATTGGGGGCGTCTAAAGGCGTCACTGAGTGGTAATGGATTGATTTGATAATTATCTTCAAGTTGACATACCAGAAGGGAAGTTTTCATGATCCTCAAAGTTCTCCAGCCAAATAACAAACACCTTTGTGTCGGGACCCATCATCTGGCCAGGTTGTCTACCTCGCTTGTTTCTCATGGTAGGGACATCTGTCGGGGATCCCAAGGCATCTTTATCTAGTCTAGCCTTGTCTATAGACTCCTGGGTCAGGGACCTAGGCTTGGTTAAGGTTACAGATGAACTCCTTTTCATGAACTGTGGAGATTTATCTGTGATAACAACATACTGATTTCATAATCATTTCAGGGGAACATATTAAATGAAAAGTCTAATATACTATATATTTCCTGTACAAACCCGGGATTTTACGTCACTGAGATTTTATACTTGAGAAAACATTGTGGAAAAAGAAGAAATTGCTAGTAGCAAGCAATTTCTCCTTTTTCTGCAATATTTTCTACCACATAGGATGGTTTCATTTCAAATTATATCAAATTTTCGTTGTTGTCTGCAACCTCTTTCAATTTGGACAAGTCTAAAATTTCCAAAACGGGAGAGGGTTAAGTAAGTTTTAAAGTGATGCCTTCACCAATCTGCATGCTAAATGACCTCAGCTGATGCTGCGCTGTTGAACCCTATTCTTCATTCTTAACCAATTAGATGGGTTGTTTCAAAATAAACTATTGTCATGCTGAACTCGGAATATTCCTGTTGTGCAGTCTGATCTTAGCCTACACCTCCTGCTTGATGCTTTGATCCAGAGTTGTTAACAGAATTAATAAATAAAATAAATGATGAACAACAATTAGGGCCTTCCAGTCCTTTCAGCTCTTTGACTTAAGTGCAGTTCTGAAGAGGATTTTATTCAGCAAGACAAGGGTTAAGAATAAGATAAATTAGTAAAATTTTCAGTTGAATATATACCAATGGACACTTATTCAGATATGTTATCCATCCTTCTGCAGCCAATTTGATAATAAAGCTTATATAGATTATGTAAATAAATTTGGACACTTTACATTATATTCAAAGCGTAGCTGAATATGCATCTACTTGTGGTAACAAATAAGACCATTAAGAACAAGAGGGCCGTTGGCCCTGGGGCGCTCACCTGAGATAAAGGCTCTTTTTCTTTCAACAGTCTAATTTCATGTTAAGGTTCAGATTATGAAATAATTGGGCCACAATTACATATGAAGACTATGTACTGGGGGATATTAAAGTCTAAATTACAAATTCCAAGGCTTTAGTGCTGATTTGAAAGAAGGAAAAAACTTTTTCCATGGGATAATTTCAGAAATAAGAAAGAAGTCTGTGAACTGATGCTTCATGCCTATAAACCCCCCCCCCATGGGTCCGCCCCTGAGACCCGAGAATCATGATTTTAGCTATTTTCTAAGAGATCAATATACTGATGCTTCATGCAAAATATCAAGGCTCTATGCCTTCTGGGTCATGAGGAGAAGATTCTTAAAGATTATTTTGAAATTTCACTTTTGTTGCCATGGCAACCAGGGTTTTAAACTGATTTCAATTCTTTTAGCTTATTTTAAGGGGGACCACCTAAGGAACATTTCTGCAAAATTGGGTTCAAATTGGCCCAATGGTTTGGGAGAAGATGTTTTAAAAGATCATTCTTTATTTCTATATGACACCCCCCCCCTTGGGCTCCGCCCCTGGGGACCCGAGGATCATAATTTTACCTTATTTGAAATGGTTCATTATACTGATGCTCCATGCAAAATATCAAGGCTCTACGCCTTCTGGGTCAGGAGGGAAAGATTTTAAAAGATTATTCTAAAATTTCACTTTTGTTGCCATGGCAACCAGAGTTTTTAACGGATTTCAATTCTTTTAGGTATTTTTGAAGGGGACCACCTAGGCAACATTTCTGCTAAATTTGGTTCAAATCGGCCCAGTGGTTTGGGAGGAGATGTAATTTAAACAAGAGGGCCGTTGGCCCTGGGGCGCTCACCTGAGATAAAGGCTCTTTTTCTTTCAACAGTCTAATTTCATGTTAAGGTTAGGATTATGAAACAAGTGGGCCACAATTACATATAAAGACTATGAACCTGGGGATCCAAAAGTCTTAATAATAAATTCCAAGGCCTTAGTGCTGATTTGAAAGAAGGAAAAAACTTTTTCCACGGGTTATTATTTCGGAAATAAGAAAGAAGTCTGTGAACTGATGCTTCATGCCTATACCCCCCCCTCCCCCCTCTCCCCCCCTGGGTCTGCCCCTGGAAACCCTAAGATCATGATTTTAGCTATTTTGTAAGAGATCAATATACTGATGCTTCATGCAAAATATCAAGGCTCTACACCTTCTGGGTCAGGAGGAGAAGATTCTTAAAGATTATTTTGAAATTTCACTTTTGTTGCCATGGCAACCAGAGTTTTTAACGGATTTCAATTCTTTTAGCTATTTTAAGGGGGACCACCTAAGGAACATTTCTGCAAAATTGGGTTCAAATTGGCCCTGTGAATTGGGAGGAGATGTCATTTAAAAAATCGTTCTTTATTTCTATTTAACCCCCCCCCCCCTGGGGCTTCGCCCCTGGGGACCCGAGGATAATGATTTTAGCTTTTTTGGAAGAGGTCAATATACTGATGCTTCATGCAAAATATCAAGGCTCTATGCTTCTGGGTCATGAGGAGAAGATTTTTAAAGATTATTTTGAAATTTCACTTTGTTGCCATGGCAACCAGAGTTTTTAACGGATTTCAATTCTTTAAACTATTTTTGAAGGGGACCTACTAAGCAACATTTCTGCCAAATTTGGTTCAAATCGGCCCAGTGGTTTGAGAGGAGATGTCATTTAAAAAATCGTTCTTTATTTCTATAAAAACCCCATCCCCCCTTGGGCTCCGCCCCTGGGGATCCGAGGATCATGATTTTAGCTATTTTGGAAGAGGTCAATATACTGATGCTTCATGCAAAATATCAAGGCTCTACACCTTCTGGGTCAGGAGGAGAAGATTCTTAAAGATTATTTTGAAATTTCACTTTTGTTGCCATGGCAACCAGATTTTTTAACGGATTTCAATTCTTTTAGCTTATTTTAAGGGGGACCACCTAAGGAACATTTCTGCAAAATTGGGTTCAAATTGGCCCTGTGAATTGGGAGGAGATGTCATTTAAAAAATCGTTCTTTATTTCTATTTAAACCCCCCCCCCTGGGGCTTCGCCCCTGGGGACTCGAGGATAATGATTTTAGCTTTTTTGAAAGAGGTCAATATACTGATGCTTCATGCAAAATATCAAGGCTCTATGCTTCTGGGTCAGGAGGAGAAGATTTTTAAAGATTATTTTGAAATTTCACTTTGTTGCCATGGCAACCAGAGTTTTTAATGGATTTCCATTCTTTAAACTATTTTTGAAGGGGACCACCTAAGCAACATTTCTGCCAAATTTGGTTCAAATCGGCCAAGTGGTTTGAAAGAAGATGTCATTTAAAAAATCGTTCTTTATTTCTATAAAAACCCCATCCCCCCTTGGGCTCCGTCCCTGGGGACCCGAGGATCATGATTTTAGCTATTTAGGAAGAGGTCAATATACTGATGCTTCATGCAAAATATCAAAGCTCAATGCCTTCTGGGTCAGGAGGAGAAGATTTTTGAAGATTATTTTAAAATTTCACTTTTGTTGCCATTGCAACCAGAGTTTTAACGGATTTCAATTCTTTAAGCTATTTTTGAAGGGGACCACCTAAGCAACACTTCTGCCAAATTTGGTTCAAATCGGCCCAGTGGTTTGAGAGGAGATGTCATTTAAAAAATCGTTCTTTATTTCTATAAAAACCCCATCCCCCCTTGGGCTCCGCCCCTGGGGATCCGAGGATCATGATTTTAGCTATTTTGGAAGAGGTCAATATACTGATGCTTCATGCAAAATATCAAGGCTCTACACCTTCTGGGTCAGGAGGAGAAGATTGTTAAAGATTATTTTAAAATTTACTTTTGTTGCCATGGCAACCAGATTATTTAACGGATTTCAATTCTTTTAGCTTATTTTAAGGGGGACCACCTAAGGAACATTTCTGCAAAATTGGGTTCAAATTGGCCCTGTGAATTGGGAGGAGATGTCATTTAAAAAATCGTTCTTTATTTCTATTTAAACCCCCCCCCCCCTGGGGCTTCGCCCCTGGGGACTCGAGGATAATGATTTTAGCTTTTTTGAAAGAGGTCAATATACTGATGCTTCATGCAAAATATCAAGGCTCTATGCTTCTGGGTCAGGAGGAGAAGATTTTTAAAGATTATTTTGAAATTTCACTTTGTTGCCATGGCAACCAGAGTTTTTAACGGATTTCAATTCTTTAAACTATTTTTGAAGGGGACCACCTAAGCAACATTTCTGCCAAATTTGGTTCAAATCGGCCAAGTGGTTTGAAAGAAGATGTCATTTAAAAAATCGTTCTTTATTTCTATAAAAACCCCATCCCCCCTTGGGCTCCGTCCCTGGGGACCCGAGGATCATGATTTTAGCTATTTAGGAAGAGGTCAATATACTGATGCTTCATGCAAAATATCAAAGCTCAATGCCTTCTGGGTCAGGAGGAGAAGATTTTTGAAGATTATTTTAAAATTTCACTTTTGTTGCCATTGCAACCAGAGTTTTAACGGATTTCAATTCTTTAAGCTATTTTTGAAGGGGACCACCTAAGCAACATTTCTGCCAAATTTGGTTCAAATCGGCCCAGTGGTTTGAGAGGAGATGTCATTTAAAAAATCGTTCTTTATTTCTATAAAAACCCCATCCCCCCTTGGGCTCCGCCCCTGGGGATCCGAGGATCATGATTTTAGCTATTTTGGAAGAGGTCAATATACTGATGCTTCATGCAAAATATCAAGGCTCTACACCTTCTGGGTCAGGAGGAGAAGATTGTTAAAGATTATTTTAAAATTTACTTTTGTTGCCATGGCAACCAGAGTTTTTAACAGATTTCAATTCTTTTAGCTATTTTTGAAGGGGACCACCTAAGGAACATTTCTGCCAAATTTGGATCAGATTGGCCCAGTGGTTTAGGAGGAGATGATGTTTTAAGAAATTGTTGACGGACGACGCACGACGGACGGACGCCGGACAAAAGGGGATCACAATAGCTCACTTGAGCACTACGTGCTCAGGTGAGCTAAAGATTGTTCTTATTTTCTATATAACCCCACCCCCACCCCTGGGGCTCCGCCCCTGGGGACCCGAGGATCATGATTTTAGCTATTTTGAAAGAGGTCAATATACTGATGCTTCATGCAAAATATCAAGGCTCTATGCCTTCTGGGTCAGGAGGAGAAGATTTTTAAAGATTATTTTAAAATTTCACTTTTGTTGCCATGGCAACCAGAGTTTTCAACAAATTTCAATTCTTTTAGCTATTTTTGAAAGGGACCACCTAAGCAACATTTCTGCCAAATTTGGTTCAAATCGGCCCAGTGGTTTGGGAGGAGATGTTATTTAAAAAATCGTTCTTTATTTCTATATAAACCCACCCCCCTGGGGCTTCGCCCCTGGGGACCCGAGGATCATGATTTTAGCTATTTTGAAAGAGGTCATTATACTGATGCTTCATGCAAAATATCAAGGCTCTATGCCTTCTTGGTCAGGAGGAGAAGATTTTTAAAGATTATTTTAAAATTTCACTTTTGTTGCCATGGCAACCAGAGTTTTTAACAGATTTCAATTTAGCTATTTTTTTGAAGGGGACCACCTAGGGAACATTTTTGCCAAATTTGGTTCAAATTGGCCCAGTGGTTTGGGAGGAGATGTTGATTAAAGAAATTGTTGATGGACGACGGCCGGACGCTGGACAAAAGGGGATCACTATAGCTTACTTGAGCACTACGTGCTCAGGTGAGCTAAAAATTAAGATAATCACCCCCTAGTGGATCTGCAAGATATCTGTTATAGGTGTCTGTAGAGGGTACCACGAAGGCTATCTCAGACATCACATCTGCCCAGTATAACACCTGCTGTCTACCATCATACACACTACCCCCTGTACCTGATGGGAACTCTTCATCTGAAATATAAAGGAGTGGTCTAGTATAACGTATTTTGTGTAACATCATGGACACAACCCCTGAACTTGATGGAAATGTATAATATGAAATATAAATGTGTTGTCTGCATTTTTTTTTGACCAGTCTAAACTATTCTCTTCTTGAAATAGGTTACACAACAGAAAGTATCAGTGAATTAGAAAATGTTTTTCTTCAGTAAAGTCATAGGAAATAAACAAGAGGGTCAAAATTACCCTAAATCACTCACTTGAGTGATTTCATAATGTCTGATAAGCCAAGCCCTGCCACACCTAAACTTTTCACGATGTGTGACAGATCTTGACAAAAACAATGGAAAAATTTTTGCCTCTTCGATAACTAAACAAATTGGTGAAATCCCATCAAAATTTGAAGACAATTCATAAGACCAAACTTCATGTCAAGCAAATTCTTCGTTTTCAACAATGTTTTCTAAAGTATGAAAAAAAACACAGGGACATAAACACCACGTTTTGAACAGGAAAGGGTTAACCCTTTCCCACTCAATGATGCTTTTAGATGCCCCCATGAAAAAAAGCTTGGGGAAAACATAGTAGAAAAATGAAGAAATTACTTGTTATAAGCACTATGTTTTCTACTCCAAAGGTAGAAAAGATCCCAAATTTCATAAACTTCAAATTGTCGTCTGCAATTTCTTTCAATTTGAACCAGTGTAACATTTTTCTGTGTGGTAATGGGTTAAACATGGAAATCAATCTCAGGTACCTTATTCACAAACAAACATGTGAAGACAGGAAGATAGACTAACAGATAGAAGGACATACAATGGTAGGTCACAAATTTTGATACATTAGATTGGAAAGATGCATAATGATATACTAAGTATGGAAATCTGACCTGTAATATCTTCCTGGTCCATAATTTTCCAGCTTGTTCCTATATGCCCTGTCCATCCTGCATGTTTTCCAATATCTACTGGCCAGCCAAGAGAATGGAGGAACTCTAAAAATTGTGGCTGAACTTTAGACCTTTGGCTCTGAAATAACATAATCTATAATTTAAGAATTTGAAAATAGTATATAACCCATCAATAAAACCATATGGTTCATGGTTTATAATTTCCCTGTGTTTAAACTTAAATAATGAATGGAACATATGTGGCTTTTACTATTTTTTCATGTACAGATATTTCTATTATTCGAAGATGTAACTTTATTACAGACAAAGTTTTTTCAAATCACGGAACTTCTCTGACAACGGCCGTCATAAAACACATGAATAATCAAGGTTTTAATGGATGCAGATTTTGTGACCCACAAATAAGTAGCCAGGACCCTCAAAATTTTCTTATGTCAATTTTATAGATGCTCTGGCATCTTTAACAAAGAATTAAAAGATTACTGACTAATCCCACTGAGCTCCAACAGGAAGTTCAACTTCCATATTAACCCTTTCCTGTACAAACCTGGGATTTTACATTGCTGTGATTTTATACTTTAGAAAACATCGTGGGAAGCAAGCAATTTCTCCTTTTCCCACAATATTTTCTACCACATAGGATGGTTTAATTTTGAATTGTATCCAGTTATCATTGTCATCTGCAACCTCTTTCAATTTGGACCAGTCTAAAATTTAAAGAAACGGGAAAGGGTTAAACTACGTTATTTTGCTAAATGTATGGTCAGTAGCATGTATCAAAAGTATAAGATGTTTGGTTTGTGATCTAAAGGTCAGACATACTGGTAGAATAAGCTAAAGTTACAAAGTTTTAATTGACCAAAATACTTCACACAAATGTCTGCCAATGTTCATTTCTGGTCTAAATGCATGATTTAATTTGATTGGCAGATTTAATCTTTGATGCACTAAGGCGTAAGGTTTTGGAGAAAATTTATAAAGTTTCCTCCATTTAATCCTATGTAAATCCAAGATCCCATAACAGTGTGCTAAATTTCAGAGTTGAGCCATTCTTTGCAGAATTTTAGTAGAATTTCTTTATTCCAAAGTAAAATCAGGGATCTCAAAGAAATCGGCTAATTTACAGAGTATGGTAATTCTTTGAAATATTTTGATAGAGGGTTAATAGACATTGATACATACCAAATATCAAAGCATTTTTGATTTGGGAGAACAAGATTTTCAGATATTTCCTTCTTAATTTCTGAGTAAAGTCAAGGATAACATAGAAAAGGGCTAATATTCAGTGTATGGTAATTCTTTGGGAGTTTTTTGTAGAGGGTCAATAGGAAGAGATATATACCAAATATCAAAGAGTTAGGCTTTGTTGTTTAGGAGATTTGTTTGTTTGAATGGGGTTTAAAGCCGCTTGTAAATTTTTTTCAGTCATATCATGGTGGCTAGAGCACCTAACCATGGATTCCTGGTATATCTCACACCAGTACCACCATTACATCCTTTCCTAACCTCCAGCTACTATCCAACTTAGGTTTACTATTATCCATCCAATGTTGAAAAGGATATGTACCGCTAACACAAATCAAACCAATAACACCCTATGATTGAAGATGTGGAGTCTGTTGCGCTACCAACTTTACTATGACAGTGGCTGTGATATAGGAGAAGATTATTTAATAACTGTTTATGGACAGACAGATGGACTGTTTATGGACAGACAGATGGCAGACCGACATTTACTGATCACAACAGCTCACCTTGAGCATGTTGTGCTCATGTCAGCTTACAAAACACCAAGCAAATCACTGCCAGATGACCTAAACATTGTTACTATAGATTGAATAAATTACTAGATCTGCTATCCAGGAAAACTTATTTAACCCATTCCCACACAACAAAATCTTAGACTGGTCCAAATTGATAGAAGCTGCATACAACAATTTCATGTTGATGGAATTTTATTTTTTTTCAACTTTCTCATGAGAAAACATTGTGGAAAGTGAAGAAATTGCTTGTATCAAGCAATTTCTTCATTTCCTCAATGTTTTCTAAAAGCTTTTTTCTTGAGGGGTGTAAAAAAGTAGGCTTGTGTGGACATGGATTAAATGACAAAAAGAAGACTTTTTGTAGATCCTTCAAAAATGTCTAAAATGCCTAGTTTGGGATATATTGATAAATACAGTGCCATGTTGGCATACTTTTCTGACAACAAAGGAACTGAATCACTCTGCTATCACTCACCACATTGGCTACTATGTCTGCAGGACTCTTTTGACCAGATTTCACATAAAACACATGAACTGTATCACTGTCTCGACTAGGAATACTGTCTAATGACTCTAGATCAGCAAACAAACCAGCATTGCTTGTATCCAACATCACCAGGGCAGGTGGTAAACTGCTGTTATTGGGTTGCTGCAAAAACATGAACTATTGGTACACACTTACAGTACAGTCATATTTGTTTCTTATTACCATAAAGTGCAAGTACAAGTTATTTCTTAATTTCCACCATTGTTCTCTTCCCCAAAAGAAAAGATTTTTTAAAATTCAAATGACAACAAAGTTTTTGTATCTGCAACTTTGCTATCAGGACTTGTCTAATGTTTTGTTGTCTGGTTGTTGGTTAACCCTTTCCAGTTTCTCAAAATTTTAGAATGGCCCAATTTGAAACATGTTGCAGAGGACAATGAAAAGTGAGTGCAGTTTGAAACAAAACCATTCTATGCGGTAGAAAATATTGTGGTAAATGAAGAAATTGCTTGTTTCAAGCAATTTCTTCTTTTATCACAATATTTTCTTAAGTTTAAAATTGCATAGACGTAAAAACCAGTGATTATACAGGAAAAGGTTAAAAATGCCCTAAAGCACCTATTAGATGTAATGATACCATACATTCATGGTTAAATCCCGTATAAGCATCATATTCTGATTGTGAATCAAACTTGAACCAACAGTTTTTCTTTCAGAATATGTAAAATTTCATAAGAAGTGAGTTGCTGTGTCATATGGAAGAAACCTTTTTTGAGTTCTTTCTATGTCACTATTTGAAGGTTAGAAATTAATTTCTTTTTTAAGGTACTCATGGCCAAATTTCTGGACAGGTCCAAATTGCAAAGTTGCATACAACAATTCAAACTGCATTGGAATTGAAAACTAAGGACCTGATTGGAAAGAAAACTGTGAGAAATGGGAAAATTGCTGAATATTGCTTGTTATAATCTATTTCTCCTTTTCTCAAAGTGTTTTTTGTAGCTCATCAAAATGTTGGAGCCTGTGGGAATCCATTACCACTCAATCATGCCTAAGGACGATCCTGTAAAATAATACTAATGAAAATGTTATGGAAAAGGAGAAATGAATTTTAATAAGCCATTTACTCTTTTCTCCAAATTTTTTCTTCTATTTCAAGTCATTATTTTTTCAAATTACACACACTTTGAAATGTCATCTGCAACTCCTTTCAATTTGGACAAGTCCAAAGTTTTGTCTTTTTGGAATGGGTTAAATGAATAACTATTTGAATAAATTGAGTAAGATATTTTCAAGCTGAAGAAAAATGTGAGATATATGTACCTTAAGGGCTTCTAAGGATAAGAAGCCATAATGAGAAAGGAAAAGTCTAGCTGTTTGAAATTCTTGACATAGTTTGGGAGGTTTGCACTCCGTTGCTGGGTTAGGAAACGGTCTTCTAGCGGCCTCAACTTGACTGCGTCTAGCAATGTTCGTCTCAAACTGTGTCTGTTGCTCAATCTGACGCTTCAACTTCTCAAGCTCCGATTGCATCTTATTATCCGTAATCAACGAATCTAAGCTTGGTATGCTTTTGTCCCTACAACAGTAATCTTTTTTATAAATAAACTGTCTTAACCCTTGTGATGCTGAATAAAATCTTTTACATAATTATAATATTAAAATCAAATGGTTGAAAGCACTGGTTGTGACTATTTTTCATTTCGAAAATTTTTCTCAACATCTTCCACGCAAGTTTTCCTTTTCCCATAAAGTTTTCCTATGATGATATTTCTTGGGAGTGTCAAAAAAAGGCATTGTGTGGCAATGGGCCTAACATGGAATATCACTTACATAGTAAGCTGAAAACTAAACATCCAGAAAGATATGTAAACATTCCACCAACAGGAAGAAATAGACTTGAAATACATCTTAACCCAGATTTATTTTAGACCAGTCCAAGTTCATAAAGTTGCAGACAAGAATCCTTTTAGGATGAATTTCTGAAAAAGTCCTTACCTGTCTAGGTAAAAAACATTGTAGGAAATGAAGAAATTTCTTCTTTGACTTAAAATGTGTGATGTGAAAAAAACATCAAGTAACTTCCCTTTCATTTAGTGACACTGATAATACAAAATTTTAAAGAAGGTATAACTTACGCCATAGTAAGAGGTATCTTGTCTACACTATCTGGAAAGTATTTTTGTTTTACCACATGGTGTACCCCTAGATTATCAACTGGTATGGGTCGGCCAGGGTCAAACAGGGAACTCTTGGAGGATGACATCTGACAGATAAAAATACAGGACTTAACATCTAATTTTAAACCGACTCAAGCTATACCAACAAAACAGCAGACAAGATCAGGGCCAAAGATTATAAAACTTTTTCATACTCATTTGAGAATTTTCTTCACTAATTCCAACACAAGCCCTCCTTTTTACGCCCCTGAGTAAAAAAGCATTGAAAAACATTGTGGAAAATGAAGAAATTGCTTGTATCAAGCAATTTCTTCATTATTCACCATGTTTTCTACCCAAACAGATGAAAAAAAATAAAATTCTATCATTTTGAAATTTCCGTCTGCAGCATCTTTCAATTTGGACCAGTCTAAAATTTTGTTGTGTGGGAAAGGGTTAAGCTTCGACTTGGGATTAAAGACGTATTTCTGCTTACATCCTATGGTATTTACATGAAAATAAAAGAGAATAATTGTAGTTTGTTACTTATAACTCTTAATATAACTCTATATAACTCTTAATATAACTCTTATATATCTCTTATATAACTCTATATAACTCTTAATACAATAATTGTAGTTTGTTACTTATAACTCTAAATATTCATTCAGAATTGAAACAAGATATTTAGTCGAAGTTGAAGTTTGAGTAAATTCTCAATTGAATGCGAAAAAAGATTTATAAACTCAGGTCCTGATCTATCAATCATGACTAACTGATATCATAATGAGGGTTTAGAGCTATAATGCTTTAAGTGGGATAGTTTTAAGTGTTTAAACCCATATGGGCCTTTACAACAGCTTTGTGCTTAACCTAAATGAGAAACTATGAGATTATTCTATCACAGATTTAACCCATTATCAGACGGCAAAATTTAAGACAAATCCAAATTGACAGGAGTTGCAGAAGCTAATTCAATATTCATGAACATTTTTAAGATTTCAGCTTTCTGGATAGAAAACATCATGGAAAATGAAGAAATTGCTTGTTACAAGCAATTTCTTCATTTACACAATGTTTTCCCAATTGAGGACCGTCCAAAAGCATCACTGTGTGGGAGCATGGCATACAGGGACAAACTATCATCAGCAAGTGTTGTATATTGAGTGAATTAGATTAATTCCTACAAGAATGCATCAACAGTTATCCCTTTGATAGTATAGATCACAAGTGTGAAGTTTGGAAAAAAATATATCAAATTATAACAAAGATATAACCAAGGTTAAAGCTTTCCTCTCAACCACCAATACCAAAGATGCAAGGGTGATGCTAATAGCTTGAATTTTGAAAGATCAAAGGGTAACAATTTTAACTTTAAGTGGTCCTTTGCTTAATGTTAAATGCAATACATATCAAATTTCTTGATTTCTAAATAGATTTTTCCCCAAATAATCTCTCTTGATAAACATTGTACTTGCTTAAGTTACTTTGAAAGAGGACAATTTAAGAAACATTTTCGCAAAACTAAAATGAAATCTGCTTAGTTGGTTTGGAAGGAGAATTTGTTTCAATTAATTGTCGATAGATGATGGCTGCGCACACAGGACGTATAAAGCTTATCAAAATCGCTCCCTTGAGCACTTTGTGCCTTGAAGTTTAATCTTGCAAATCACCTTATTGACAGTCCTTGGTGAGTGTCTCAGCTGCATGGTCCAGGCATGTCTACCAAATGGTCCTCTAATCAGGGCAGTTACTGTTGGCAATGGGTCTGATATAGAATGGAAGAAAGTGATCTTGTACTGCTGATGCTAGCTCAGCTTTTACATTTGAAAGACTTATCAAAACATTGAAAGAAATTCTTAACAATTGACGGTTTGTGTTCATCAATCAGAGAAATAAATTGTTCATTTAGACTGGATGTGAACTCTGAACTCCGATATTGGCAAACATTTATATTAGGCTTTTTTGTTGGTTTAATGACTTAAAGGTCATAATAACAGCATATTCAAGTTGTAGTTATGCCATTTATGTTGCCAACCAACCATTTACTAATTTTTTGTTACAAGTTACTGACAATACAATTTGCAAAATAACACCTCTCAATATCTATGTCAAACTTCCAGTCAGAGTTCAGTTGGCTAGGTCACAATCTGTTAATTGTTTCATAACTAGCATGTAGAAAGTACAAGTAAATCAAGGAAGTTATCATGAAATACATGTATTCTCACCAAATTTAATTACATTAATTCAATGCAATATTTCTATTTCATTATCTTGTTGAACACTATGATATAGGTTGATGTTTTATCTTTTAATATTGGAATGCTCATTAATATTCACTCACCTTCATAATTGCCTAAAGGTTGTTCCAGCAGACCTATAATAATGGAGTTATCCAGAACAAAATATCTGAATGGAGATCCCTGCTCTGGTAGTCCTGTACCTTTAGCATATTTGAGAAGAGATTTCTCGTCCAGAAGAGAGAATAAGGACTCAGGACCACAGGGTGGTGGAAAGGCTCCCTGAAATATACAATACTGAACTAAAATACACAGAGAGAACATTAACTCAGGACCACAGGGTGGAGGAAAGGCTCCCTGAAATATAGAATACTGAACTAAAATACACATAGAAAACATTAACTCAGGACCACAGGGTGGAGGAAAGGCTTCCTGAAATATACAATACTAAACTAAAATACACAGAGAAAACAAAAGACTCACATGGTTTGGGAAAGCTCACAAGTAAATTACCGGTACCAAGAGAACTATGTCAGGACCATGTGGTGGGAGGAGAAGCCCTCTATTGTATACAATACCCTACTTAAACACCCAAGGATTGCAATACCTGCATAATCATTTCAAACTTGTTTAAAAAATCATGCCTGTATGATCATATCTTTGTAAACTTGTTCTTTTAAAGTAGGGAATGTATAATTGGTGAATGAATAGTCCATGGCCTAAGGTAGGCAGAAGCAATTTTACCTAAATAGTTAAAGTTATTTTCAATTTAGTCACCATACATGCTTGAATACTTTGTCCAATGGTGTTGTAGAATTTGAGTACATGTACCTTCTCCAAAGAAGATGGTATTTCTGGCAAAATTTTTCCATGGACATCTTGAACCAAGCTTGTTTTTTTGTAAATGCTCATAAGCTTTGGGACCAGTCTTGTTGTCACTTGACCTTCAGTTATGACCTTGAACTTGGGGTAACCAACACAACATTCCACATGGTACTAGTACTCCATGGACAGAGGTAACTCTGCTTGCCTATTGTTATTACATGGCAGATGTATAAGAATATCCCACTTTCAATACAAAATAATTATAATACTTTATCTACATTGACCTCAATTGGTTTATTTACAAGAGGTCTTTTTCTGTTCTAGGCCATGGACTCTTTAATAACCCCTCATAAAAGGGTACCAAAAGAAAATGATAAGAATCAAAATTGCATGCATTTTCTATTTGATGGAACAAATAAATACCTCGACTCATTACAAGATGGGAAAGCTTTAGACTGGTCCAAGTTGAAAGGAAATGCTGACACCAATTTAAAGTTTATGAAATTGAAGATTTCTTTAACTTTCTGGGTAGATATTCTTCATTTTCTTCATTTTCCACAATGTTTTCCATTTTTTATGCTTGAGGGGCGTCAAAAAGCAGGGTTGTGTTGGAAAAGGTTAATCAATTCACAAAGTTATACCTTGGTTGCCAACTGAGTTACCCCAATAACAGACAACAAAGTTTTAGACTAGTTCAAATTGAAAGAGCTTAGAGATGACCATTTTTCGTTGATGAAATTTAAAAAAAATATTTGTCCTTTGTCTTTTTGGGTACAAGTTATGAATGAAATGTAATTGCTTTTTTATGCACCTCAAGAATATAGCTTTAGAAAACATTGCAGACAATGAAGAAATTGCTTGTGACAAGCAATTTCTTCATTGTCCACAATGTTTTCTACTCAAAAAGACAAAGTTTTTTTTTAAAATTTCATCAACTTGAAATCGCTGTCAGCAACTTCTTTCAATTTGGACCAATCTATAATTAATGGTTTAATTACTCACAACTTGATCTATGATGCATGTCAACACAGCTTCCGCAGCATCCTTAACTCTCATGGAGGCTGGCATCAGGTCCTTCTCTCCTTTATACTTAGGGGGATCACTAGCTTTGTTCTGTAAGGATACAAAACAATGGAATCAGGGTCAAATGAAAATCATAGACTTCATTATAATCATTATACCACTATACCACTTTTTGGCAGCTCTAATGAAATGACTGTAGAAGAACAAAATGAAGAAATTGTTTGTTACAAGCAATTTCTTCATTTACAACCTTGTTTTCTACCCAACTTGACAAAAAAATTCAAAATTCTTTTAACTTGAAATTGTAGTCTGCGGCTTCTTTCAGCAAATTCTTCATTATCCGCAATGTTTTTCTCCCCAAGATTTTTAAAATTGCGTCAACATAAACAAGAGGCCCATGAGGGCCTGAGACGCTCTACTGGTTATCAAGTTTGCCGTTAAAGAAATCTGATATTTAAGGAAGTTAATTGCTCAAAGAAGAATGCATAAAAAAAGGGGTTTTTTCCCTTTAAGCATCCTTTTCCCATGTTTCATGACGGATCCATTCCATTTCCAAAAGAAAGTTACCTTATGACCCTTCAATCATTCTGTGAATATTTCATTAGAATCTGACAATAATTGTGGACTTTATCACATAAACAGGATTGTTTTGAATGAAAATCAATAAGGCCCCTTTTCCTGTGTTTTCTGATGGATAAATTTCATTCCAAAAGGAACTTTCCTTACAACCCGACAATTGTCCTGTGAAATTTAAAAGACAATTTGATTATGATTGTGATCTTCATCACATACACAAGAATGTTTTGAATGATAATCTGTAAGGCCCCTTTTCCTGTGTTTCGAATGCCACAATTATTCCATGCATCTTTGAAGAGAATCCAATAAAACTGTTGACTTTATTGTGTTAACAAAGATATTAAATTCAAGTTCTCATAAGATCCCTTTTCCCATGATATTTTACAGTTAGTTTTATCATTCTGTGAAAGTTAAAAGTGAATCCG
Organism: Fragum fragum; assembly: GCA_946902895.1. NCBI lineage: Eukaryota > Metazoa > Mollusca > Bivalvia > Cardiida > Cardiidae > Fragum > Fragum fragum. The sequence continues at coordinate 6,425,778 of OX336366.1, forward strand.
ATGAAATATTGGGAGTTCATTATGTTTACTAGAATATTTAAGAAAACAATCATATGGCCCCTTTTCACATGATACTTGATGGATTGTACCCAGTTCTGAAAAGAACCATTAAGTATTTTTACAATCATTCTGTGAAATTTTGAAGTGAATCCGGTGAAATCAAGGGACATCATTGTGTTAACGAGAATATTTAAGAGAGTTTTTCATAAGGCCCCTTTTTATGTGACCCTTGCCATAGTCAGATCCACTGTCAAAATGAACAATTGGAATGATAGTACAATCAATCTGTTTAATCTGTGGAATTTATTGTGTTAATGAGTTTATAGTGAAATCTTCAGAGGGCCCCTTTTCTCATGATACTTTACAGAACAAACCAAATTTCAAAAGGAACAATTCTAATGAAGGTACAATCATTTTTTAAAAGTTAAAGAGAATCAATGAAAATAGTGGACTGAATTGTGTCAAGAATTTTTGAAACTAGATTTTCATAAGGCCCCTTTTTCCATGAAACTTAATCAGACCCAATGTACAAAGGAACAATCCTAATGATAGTTTGAAGAAAATGATAAAGATTTCTGATAAAGACTGAGGGCATTGTTGTGTTTATGAGGATTTGGTAATAATTTTTCATACAGCCCCTTTTCCTATGATACTAGACAGATCAGGCCCAATTTGGAAATAAACAATCCTTATGATGGTACAAACATTCTGTGAAAGTTTGAACAGAATCTGATGAAAGCTCTGGACTTGGTTACAAGGATTATAGATAAAATTCTCAAAAGGCCCCTTTTCCCATGATACTAGACAGATCACGCCTAACTTGAAAAGAAAGAATCCTCATGATGGAATAATCATTCTGTGAAAGTTTTAACAGAATCTGATGAAAACTGTTGACTTTATTGTGGTACAATGATTTTAAAATTAAATTTCATAATGCTCATTTTCCTGTGATACTTGACGGATCAGGTCTAATGCAAACATTAACAATCATTATTATTGTACAATTATTCTGTGAATGTGTGAAGAAAATCCGATGAAAGCTCTGGACTTCGTAACAAGGATTTATAAATGAAATTTTCATAAGGCCCCTTTCCCTGTGTTTCTTGACAGTTCAAACCCTGTTATGAAAAGAATGATAGTTATGACCTTCCAATCATTCTGTGAAAGTTTCAACAAAATCTGATCAAAGCTGTCGGCTTCATTGTGTTAACAGGGTTTTATTAATTGAATTTTCATATAGCCCCTTTTCCCATGTTACTAAATGGATCTGAACCAATTCCAAAGGGAACTCTTCTTACAAAAGTATAATTATTCTGTTTGAGTATAAAGACAACCCCATCTCATCTGTGGACTTACAAGCATTAATTAAGAATTTTTTAATTGAATTTTCCTAAGGCCCCTTTTCCTATGTTTCTCAGTGGATCAGACCCAATTTGAAAGGAACAATCCTTATGATGGTACAATCATTATGTGAAAGTTTGAAGTCAATCAGGTGAAATCTAGGGCCATTATGTGCTAACTAAGATTTTTTAATAAATTTTCATAGGGCCCCTTTTCCCATGAAACTTGATGGATCAAACCTACTTCCGAAAGGAACAATCCATTTAATGTAATAATCATTCTGGGAATGTTTGAAGAGAATTTGTTGAAAACTATGGACTCTATTGTGTTTACGAGGACTTTTTCAATCCAGTTTTTATTGGGCCCCTTTTTCCCCCTGGTCCTTGACTGATCATACCAAATTTGAAAGGAACAATCCTTATGATAGTACAATCATTCTGTGAAAGTTTAAATACAATCTGATGAAAACTGTGGACTCTAAAGTGTTAACAAGGATTTTTATATTAAATTTTCAAAAGGCCCCTTTTCCCGTGTTTCTTGACAGATCAGACCCATTTTCGAAAGGAACGATCCTAATGATGGTACAATCATTCTGAAAAGTTTGAAGAGAATCCAATGAAAACTGTGGACTCTATCGCGTAATCGAGGATTTTTAATGGAGTTTTTAATGGAATTTTCTTAAGGCCCCTTTTCCAATGTTTCTTGACAGATCATACCCAATTTCGAAAGGAACGATCCTTATGTTGGTACAATCATTCTGTGAAAGTTTGAAGAGAATCCAATGAAAACTGTGGACTCTATCGCGTAAACGAGGATTTTTAATGGAATTTTAATTAAATTTTCATAAGGCCCCTTTTCCCATGTTTCTTGACGGATCATACCAAATTTCGAAAGGAACGATCCTTATGTTGGTACAATCATTCTGTGGAAATTTGAAGAGAATCTGATGAAAACTGTTGACTCTATCGCGTAAACAAGGATTTTTAATGGAATTTTCTTAAGGCCCCTTTTCCCGTGTTTCTTGACGGATCATACCCATTTTCAAAAGGAATGATCCTTATGATGGTACAATCATTCTGAGAAAGTTTGAAGAGAATCAGATGAAAACTGTGGACTTTATCGCGTAAACGAAGATTTTTTAATTAAGATTTAATTAGGCCCCTTTTCCTGTGTTTCTTGACGGATCTGACCCATTTTCGAAAGGAACAATCCTTATGATGGTACAATCATTCTGCGAAAGTTTGAAGAGAATCCGATGAAAACTGTGGACTTTATCGCTTAAACAAGGAAAAGGTAAACGGACGGACGACGGACGGGAAAAAGCCATTGCTATAGCTCTAGTGGCCTTCGGCCAGTAGAGCTAAAAAATAGGGCTACAATTTCTTTCAAGTTATTGAAAACTTTGTAGGAAAAGAAGACATTGTTTGCAAAAAGCAATTTCTTCTCTTCTCACTATTTTTTCCGACTAAATTGCACTTATTTTACAATTTTAGCCCACTTTGTAATCGCTACAACTTATTCTAATAAAGACAAGTCAACAATTTTGTCATCTAGTAATTGGATAAATAGCAATAAAAGCAACAAATATTGAAATAAGAAAAGTTAACCCTTGTCATGCTGAACCCGGAATAATCCCTCTTAGGCAGGAGGTGTAGACAAATATCAGCCTGCACATAAGTGCAGTCTGATCTTAGTCTATACCACCTGCTTGTCCTTTTAAGCAAGAATTTGTAAAAAGATAAATTTTCAATATAAATATTGACCCATAATTTGGTGCTTCCCGTGCATTCAGCCCTTTAATTTTAATACAATTGTCTTGTGGATTTTTTTATTCAGAATGACAAGGGTTAAGAATGTACAGAACAAGAGGACCATGATGGTCCTAAATCGCTCACCTGAGGCATCTGCAAATTACAGTACTTTTTAGTATAAAAAAGGCACAACTTGAGCAAAATAAATAAAACAAATATAAGATTTTGGGCCTTGTACAAAACAATCCAGTAATGCTTTACAATAAGATTGAATTCCTTTGGCTTTATAGTTTAATCCATTACCAAACTATCCAAGAATTTGTCACCCTCATGTTTGAAAAAAAAACATAGTGAGAAAGGGAGTGACAAGCAATTTATCCATTTCTCACAGTGTTTTCTACCTGAAATTCTTTGTATTTAGATTTCAATCAAACTCTTATAACTGTATGATACTTCAATGGGTGTAATTTTAGCAACCTTGGTAGAGAACAATCTGGATGTACTATAAATCAAAATATGAATGCATTACAACTTATACATGAGGAGTGGAAGATATTTGAACATGCTCTTATTGAGCGTTTTTCATATCTTTGGATGCCTTGGGAAGGACCATGTTTGTCCAAATGATGTAAATATGGTAGATAACAATAATGTTATCCTATGTTTTTAATGTAAATGCTCTGGAACCTATATTTAAGAACAAGAATTCTTTCAATGCGATTTACACAATTTTCGACCCAAGGAGCAGAGAAATTTTTTATCCTAAGAGCATGTTTTCCTGTTACATGGAACAAAATTATTTAGTCATGCTACATGCCAAATATGTATGCCCATCACCTTATATTTCAGATGGAGAAGACTTTTGATGTTGCTCTAATTGAGTGTTTTCCAAAATTTTTGACCTCTGGGCAGTGCCATGTTTTATCCCAGGGCTAAGATTTTAGCCAACGTGGTAGAGAACCATCTGGATATGCTATATACAAAATATGAATGCCTTAGACTTTGTACATTGGGAGGAAAAGACTACTGAACATGGTATAATTGAGCATTTTTACAAACTTTGGACACCCAGGGAAGGGGTGTTTATTGACCTACAGGCATAATTTAATCAAAACTGATAGATAACAGCCAGGCTATGCTTCACCCAAAATATAAATGCCCTCCTCCTTAAAATGAAGATTTCTTTTTTTTTTTAGCATACTCAAATTTTGTGTTTTTCCCAATTTTGGACCCCTAGTACAGGGCTGTTTTTGACCCGAGGAAGATAACTTTTGGTGATATAGTACAAAACCATCTAGTTATGCTACATACCAAATATGAATATCCTAGACCTTATAGTTTTAGAGGTGAAGTCTTTTGGAATTGCTCAAATTAAGCATTTTTCCAAACTTCGGACCTCAAGGGTGGGGCCATTTTTGACCCCTGAGATTAAATATTTAAAAACTTGGTAGAGAACCATATGATTAAGTTCTATGTAAAATATAAAGGCCTTTGGCCTTGTAGTCTGTGAAAAAAAAGACAAAATAGATTTTCTAAAATTTCCCCTTTGCATATGCCGCGGTTACAACATTTTTTCACGGAATGAAATTCTTTTAACAACTTTTGAAAAACTTCACCCAAGGAACATCCCGGCAAAGTTTCAGCTTGATTGGCCTACTGGTTAAGGAGGAGAAGATTTTTAAAGATATTTAAAGATTACTAAAGATTCCCATTTTCATATGCCGCGGCATCCAGAGTTTTTGACGGAATAAAATTCTTTAAACAACTTTTGAAGAGTTCACCTAAGGAACATCCCTGCAAAGTTTCAACTTGATTGGCCAACTGGTTCAGGAGGAGAAGATTTTTAAAGATATTTAAAGACTTACTAAAGATTCCCATTTTTAAATGCCGCGGCATCCAGAGTTATTGACGGAATTAAATTCTTTTAACAACTTTTAAAGAACTTCACCCAAGGAACATCCCTGCAAAGTTTCAGCTTGATTGGCCAACTGGTTTAGGAGGAGAAGATTTTTAAAGATATTTAAAGAATAACTAAATATTCCCATTTTCATATGCCGCGGCAACCAGAGTTTTTGACGGAATTAAATTCTTTTAACAACTTTTGAAGAACTTCACCCAAGGAACATCCCTGCAAAGTTTCAGCTTGATTGGCCAACTGGTTTAGGAGGAGAAGATTTTTAAAGATATTTAAAGAATAACTAAATATTCCCATTTTCATATGCCGTGGCAACCAGAGTTTTTGACGGAATTAAATTCTTTTAACAACTTTTGAAGAACTTCACCCAAGGAACATCCCTGCAAAGTTTCAGCTTAATTGGCCTACTGGTTTAGGAGAAGAAGATTTTTAAAGAAATTGTGGACGGACGGACAGACGGACAGACGGACAGACGGACAGACGGACAGACGGACAGACGGACGGACGGACGACGGACAACGACCGATCACAATAGCTCACCTCGCACTTTGTGCTCAGGTGAGCTAAAAACACAACTGGATTGAAATTTCACAATTTAAAATTATGAAATGATAAACAAGTTAGTCATCATATTATGTTTACACAAGTTACAAACAATAATCAAACAAAACAGATGAATATAAAATGATTATTAAATGTATGAGTGAAAGAAACAACATGCACCTAAACGGAATGTGAAAGGACAGTATGTCTTCAAGTTTTATACCCAACAGATAGTTATCAAAACAGGTAAGCAAAAAGCTAACCCCATACCAAACAACAATAATTTATACTGTCTGAATTCAAACAAGTTACAGACAACAATTTTGAGTTCTAAAATAGCTCTGTCTTTCTAGGCAGAAGACGTTTGGAAACTGAACAAGCAATTTATTCATTTTGCATTTTTTCCATAAACTCTTTTACGACTGGTCAAGTGCAAAAAAAGAGATCTACTATATGGTAGAAATGAAAGCTATATATTAGTTGATCTATGATTAATTAATAAATTAATTAACAATGCGTTAAAATTAATACAAAACAATACAAAATTTATAACAAAAGCAATCAACAATTCAGTTATAACAAAGAGAATAATAAACTTGCATTAATCACAAAATTCCTTAAATCAATCAGTATGATTCAACTAACATCAAAAATTACTTTTTTCTTGAATTAGTTAAACATCATACCAATGCAGTGATTTTTTTTCACACATTCTAAACTATTCTTACACAATCCAGCTTTTTGCACTCCATAGGGAATAGGCTTTAGAAAACATTTTGGTCAATTAAAGAAATATCTTGTTACAAGCAATTTCTTCAATGTACACTTTGTTTTCTACCATAACAGAAAACTACTTTCTAAATTCTACTAACTTGAAATTGTTGTCTGCTGCTTCTTTGAGTTTGGACCATTCCAGAATTTTGTCATGTGGTAATGGGTTAATTGCCTCAGGAACAGCTATCTAAAAAGCTGTAGTTGCCTATAATGTTGTAAGATGAGAAGACATAAAATGCTGTCTGATGATGGATATACAGCATTACCTCTACTAATTCTAAATAAATCCTTCATTCTTCATGATGCACAAGTATCTCTTTAATAATCATTCAATCTTACATGCAAAAAATATTAATGCTGCCTCAAACTAGACATTGTTGCAAAGCAGACTAATACCCCCTAACAGTGCTTGTCCATATACAATGGCCATCCGCCAAAGGGCCGTAACAAAAAATGGACTAATTAATTAAAGGGCCATAAATCCCTGAAAACTCAATGGACCATAACCAAATTAGGATATGCACATGTCTGACTTATACCCTTTTTTTTCTGTGAAATTTGAATCAAATCCATCCAATGGTTGCTGAGAAGTTGAGTGGACACGATTTTTCACCAAAGGGCCATAACTCCGTCAAAAATCAATGGACCGTAACCCAAATAAAATATGCACATCTCTGCTTGATACCGATTGTTTTATATGAGTGAAGTTTGAATCATATCTGTCCAATAGTTGCCCGGAGATTGAGCGGACACAAAAAAGCTACAGACAGATGGACGGACAGACTGACCTACCAACAAGCTGACTCCTATATACCCCCAAAACATAGTTTTTGGGGGTATAAAAAGGCAACATAAAATATTTTTATATGTGCAATCTAAAGTATTTTTATATGTTTGAATAAGTCCTGTTTCAAAAGTAAGTGCAGATAAGGCTTATCTTTAGATGCTGGAGTCAGAGAAAAGGAGATCACAAAAGTAACTCGAGATTGTTCTTAACAAAAACCTGTCTCCCCATTATGTAGATAGATGTTGTAAAAATGGGAGCTGTTTTGAAAAAAAGAAAAGTGGTTAGCACATAATGAAAAGGTGTGTGAAGTTTCATCAAAATCAGTCCTATGGTTACTGGGCATATGTCCAGACAAGAAAATACTTATCTAAAGTAAAATGGCAGGCTGCTATTTTGAAAATAGTAGCAATAACTCTATAGGTTACCAAGCATTCATCCAGACAAGAAAATTTCAATTTACAAAGTAAAATGGTGGCTATCTTGGAACCAGCTGCCATTTTGCAAGAAGAAAAGTGTCATGCACAATTGTAGGTGATACTAAATAAGTTTGTGAAGTTTAATCAAAATTGGTCCAACAGTTACGCAGCATTAGTCTGGACAAGAACAAGAGCTGTTAGCGGACAGTAATGCTCTACTATTCTGAGTGTTGGATAGGAAGATCAATTCAGTATCAACATTAAGCATAATACCTAAGTTGTAATAGAGATAAAAATCTTTCAACCAAAATTTTAAGTCAAATAAGAATTTCTAAGTAAAAATAAGTTAAAATTCTATTAAAATGAATGTCTGAGTAATGTATCTTTGCCTAGAAAATACTATCCTGGTCACAGAGAATTTAAGCAAAGTTTCAAAGTAAAAGCATCGGTAGAAAGAGAGTTATATTGATATATGCCAGTTGCACATAAAATTGTAAGTTTGAAAAGAGTTAAAATTCCACTGAAATAAATGTCAGAGTAATGAATCTGATATTATTGCTACAAAAGCATGTGCAAAGTTTCAGAGCAATAGAATAAGTAGATACTGAGATATGACACTTGCATTTAAGGTTTAACCCAGTCCAACTCAACAAAATTTTAGACTGGTCCAAATTGAAAGAAGCTGCAGACGATATTTTCAAGTTGGTGGAATTTAAATTCTCTTTGTCTTTTTGGATAGAAAACATTGTGGATAATGAAGAAATTGCTTGATACAAGCAATTTCTTCATTTTCAACAATGTTTTCCAAAGCTTTTTTCTTGAGGGGCGTAAAAAGGAGGGCTTGAGTGGGAATGGGTTAACCAAAACATTACACTGACGCTGATGTCGACGCCCGGGTGACTGAAAGAGGCCCCATATTCTTCAAATAGTCAAGCTAAAAAACGGATGGACGGAGAGGCAGACAAACAGATTGCACAGGAGAAACAATATACCTCCAACAGAGTACAGAGACATAATAAGAAACAGTTTTTCTCACCTACAAAACCTATATTTATACACAAGGTTGTATAAGCTAGAGGCACTTGAGGGCAAATATTGCACCATCTATCTGTATTTACTTATTCCCAGGGGGATACGTTCAACAGTTTTATTATATGTCAGGTATAGAATTTGGGTACATCCACAAAAGCCAGGATTCAACTTATCAGAATTTCTTGAAGGAATCGAAAATAAAGGGTCATCCAAGAATCAGTCAAGTACAGTTTGGCTGAAACTGACCATGTAGTTTCTTGGATGATTTTCAAAGCTGTCAGTATATACCATGTAAAAAATTAAGCTGTGTCCAAAAAATGATTAATTTTCAAATTACCAAAATTTCTTCATGAAATATGATAAGAGGGTAATGAAGGGATCCGTCATGAAAATTTGAAATCATGAAAGTTTTCCACTAAATACCATATATGCAAATTAGCCCTACCCAGGGCAGACAAAATATGACAATCCATATTTGCAAAATACAAAGGTTTCTTCTTTTAAAGCATCATCTCCAAATTACTCAGCTCAGAAATAGAAATTAATTATCAATGTGACCAAAAATTAATTACTAAGGCCTTATGTACTCGGCAAATGGTTGTTTTTAATAGTTAACCCTTTACTGCATTGCAAAATTTTAGACCTGTCCAAATTCAAAGAATTGGCAGACAACTATTATATTTGTAAATTAATAATTCAGTAGGGAAGAAAACATTGTGGAAAAGAAGAAATTTTTGCCAGAATATTTCACAAATATTAAAACATAGTGGATGTAAAAACCAGGGATTGTACAGGAAAGGGTTAATTCAAGGAAACCTGATTACAAATTTTTTGAGATATCTTGATTTATTGCTACAGGAGACCTCTCTATCCTGACAGCATCTGTCTGAATGTCTAACAACTGTGTTAGGGAGGATTCTCTGTTCCTCTGTAGTTTGTGCACTGACTCTTACTGACCCTAGTCATGCTGAACCCGGAATATTCCGGTTTTTGCAGGTGTAGACCAAGATCAGTCTGCACATAAGTGCAGTCTGATCTTGGTTTACACCCCCTGCTTGTACTTTTCCTGCCAGAGTTGTTTATGAAATTGATTTCCTAAAGAAATATTGCTTTTTGAACGAGTTCTATCAGTGCTTTCAGCCCTTTGATTTTACAACAATCCAGTAAGGTAATTTATAAAGCATGACAAGGGTTGATATTTTTTTTTATTTTTTTTAATAGGTTTGAACGCTACTTTTTACAGTATTCTTATCATATTGTGGCAATTAGAGCACCTAACCATGGCTTCCTGATATTTTTCACACCAGTACTACTCTTACATCCTTTCGGAGCCTCCAGCTGCTTATCCTACTTAAGTTTAGGATTATCCACCCATCGGCAGAAAACGAATGTATTTTCTGTGATCAGGGATCGAACCCTGGACCTCATGATTGCGCCACATTAACTGCTCTATGACCACATATTTAAGCTATGAATTTGTTGCAAACTTGTATGTAAGATTATGCAAATTAGTTAGGAAACGTGTGTATCAATATACTGAAAGTGAGGATCACTGTCTTTATCCAGAAACTGTGATAATGATATTTTGAATAAGTGTTCCACAGCAACTCTAATTTGCACAAAGCCTCTTTCTTGCAATATCAAACTAAATCATTCAATGAAAGGAGTTGTCCAATGCAATGACAGACAAGGTATTTCAGTGCAAAAAAGCTATGAAGACAAAACAGAGTCTCACTTAGAATATGACTCAAAATAATTGAGCACTTTTATGAACTTTGGACACCTAGGAAAGTGGTGTGTTTTCCCTTGCAGGCATGATTTAATCAAAATTGATAAATAACAGCCAGGCTATGCTACATTCCAAATATAAATACCCTTAGCCTTAAAGTGAAGATTTTTTTTTTTCTAACTTACTCAAATTTTGCCTTTTTCCCCCATTTTGGACCACTAGTGCAGGGCTGTTTTTGACCCTAGGAAAACAATTTTATGTGATATAGTTACAAAATCATCTAGTTATGCTACATAACAAATATGCATGTCCTAGACCTTATAGTTAACGAGGAGAAGTCTTTTGAACTTGATCTAATTAAGCATTTCCAAAACTCTAGACCTCAGGGCAGGGCTATTTTTGACCTCAGATATTAAATTTTTGAAAACTTGGTAGAGAACCATGTGATTAAGCTACATACGAAATATGAATGCCTTTGGCCTTGCACTTCCTGAAAAAAAATCAAAGATTTACTAAGATTTCCCATTTGTAAATGCCGCAGCAACCAGAATTTTTCACAGAATGAAATTCTTTTAACAACATTTGTAAAACTTCACCTAAGAAACATCCCTGCAAAGTTTCAGCTTGATTGCCCACTGGTTTAGGAGGAGAAGATTTTTAAAGAAATGGTGGATGGATAAACGGACGACAAACAATGACTAATCACAATAGCTCACCTCCCACTTTGCGCTTAGATGAGCTATAAATAATTATTTTTTCCCTCATTTCACACAGATAAATGATCCTCTTTTTTCACCCATTCCAACACAGCAAAGTTTTAGACTGGTCCACATTGAAAGAAGCTGCAGAAGACAATTTCAAGTTGATGGAATTTTGATTTTTTCTGTCTTTTTGGATAGAAAACATTGTGGATAATGAAGAAATTGCTTGATCCAAACAATTTCTTCATTTTCCACAATATTTTCCAAAGCTTTTTTCTCGAGGGGCGTAAAAAGGAGGGAGTGAGTTGGAATGGGTTAAGGTCACACAGATGAATCAGCTACATTAAGGATAAGAGATAGTAACTAATTTCTCCTTTCACACAGATAAATGATCCTTTTTTGACCCATTCCCACACGATAAAATTTTAGACCAGTCCAAATTCAAAGAAGTTGTAGAAGACAATTTAAAGTTGATGAAATCTTTAAATCTTTGCCTATAGTGGTAGAAAACATTGTGGACAATGAAGAAATTGCTTGTGACAAGCAATTTCTTCATTTTCCACAATGTTTTCCAAAACCTTTATATTGAGAGGCGTTTAAAAGCGTCACTGTGTGGGAATGGGTTAAGTTCACACAGATGGATCAGCTATATTAAAGATAAGAGTTAGCAAAGGAATATCAAGCAGAAATACAAGAACAAGATAACTTTATTGATATTGCAAGCAGTCTTCAGAAAGCAAACCCAACATAGAGACAGTAAATTGTGAGATATTGTGTAACGTAGGAAAAAATTCTTATGTTAACTCATTCCCATATAAAATAATACCCATACAAGCCCTTTTTTATGCACTATAGAAAAAAGTCTGAACAGCATTATGGAAAATGAAGACATTGCCTGTTAAAAGCAAGTTCTTCATTATCCACATTGTTTTCTAACGCAAAAAACAAAGATTTTCAAAATTTCATCAACAATATATTGTCTTCTGCAACTTTAAAATTGCACCAATCTTAATTTTTTCAAGTGGCAATGGATTAAATCTATGATCTTCTAATAATTTTCTCTGCTAACATTATTTTTGAGGCCACATAAGTATGTGATTATTTTTTTTAAGGTAAGGAAGCATACAATGAACATTACAACTAAATGATTTTCCAGATCACATTGAAAAGGTTCCTTTAACCACCCCTAAATCATTGAGTAATCTCTTACCAGTCCCACTTTGTACAACTCTCAGATATCATATTTGAAAAAGAAAACATTGTGGAAAAAGAAGAAATTGCTTGTTGCATGCAACTTCTTCTTTTCCAACATTTTTTACCCTATATGTTGGTTATTTTTCAAATAACAGTTATTCCAAATTGTTGTCTGATGCATTGATATCCTTTCAACAGAAATACAATATGTATACCCGAATACTGGTAAGCCATCAACAGTATAATTCTAGACAAAAAGAAATCTTTTTTTTAATTAATTGATAAAAAGTATTTCATGTTTTACCTCTCTATGGTGCCAAGATACCTACAATGCCAAGTGAAAACCTATGTGAACCACTTACAAATGGACAAATGATTATAAGGTAGGCTTCAAATCAAACAATAGTAATTCAGCCAATTTTTGTTACTAAGCCTTCAGATATTTGCCAAACAAATATGTTAAATGACATTCTGTGGAAAACAGAAAGACTTAATCTTGCTAAGAAGTCATACCTTATTTTTTTTGCTACACCCATTACTGGACAACAATACTTGAAACTAGTCAAAGTTGAAAGAGGATGAAGATGACAAATCAAATGGTGTTAGAATTGAAATTTAAGCACAGTTTAGGGTAAAAAAGTACACTGTGATCAGATCCTGCCCTAAATTGACCATTTCAGTTTAGTAAACTACCTACTTCTTAAATTTTTTAATAAAGATTATATTCACAAGGTAATTTGCTACAGAATTAACAGTGAGACTTTTGCAAACAAATGATACTTTATAGAGTTAAATCACATGAATGCATTTCTCATGCAATGATACAAGTTATTACTTTTTATGCCCTAGCATCAATAGAATGAGGCATACAGTGTCAGATTTTTCCCAGTTTGTGTGTCAACCTCCAGCTGCTCACCCCACTCGGTTTACGATTATCCATCCGTTGTGGGAGACAAATTTTGGAAGGGATATTTGCTGTGGCCAGGGATCAAACCCGGGACCCCATGGCTAGGTGTCCTATGCACTACCACTGTGCTTTGGCCACAGCCCGCCTTCAAAAATAACATGCTGAGGAATGTATTTGAAAGCTAATTGACAAGGTTAAAGTATGGGGCAATTAAGCTTAATGAAACTTGACTATATTAGTGGAGCATGTATCAGGTATTTGCCTCAAATGAAAGTTGATATAGATAAAAGTGCAATACAATCATCAGTGGATTAAGTTGAAAGAGCAAGTCAGACATCATTTCAAAAACAACATTGAAAAAGGGTCACATGTTTTACATTTCATGCCAGTACATAGACATTTTTATAGTCATCCTTTACGTTTAGTATCTCAAGATCTAGAAATATTGTTCTGTTCTATCAAATGTCATTTTTCAGTAACATTGACAAATCATATTGAGTCATAAAGACAAACTACCTGTGTGTAAAGTGATTTGGCATCTTTCTCAAGTTTTACAGATACTGAGGGTGTATCTGAGGATTTCCTCTGAAAACCAAGGGAAAATTCTATCAACAAAATCAAATAAAATTCTATTAACATAATCAATGGAATCTATCAACAAAATATAATTTTCTTAAACCTTTTACATGGTGTAAGCCAAAATTGATTCTTAAAGTTTAACAATCAACTTGTTTTTTAAGCATTCCCCTTCTAGATAAATTTTTATCTTTCTGGAAACCATTAGGAAAGAAGAGTAAGCCTAAACAACAAAAACTTTCAGTCATTTTTTTTTTTCGTGCTAAGAGATCAAATGTAGTATGTTATACAAATTTCATATAATGCTTAGCTAAACTGATAAATTAGAAAAGTTCAGTTTTGTCTCACAAAATGTAACCAAGGTTTATGATCAAATACTGTCAACAAAACATCACTAAAAACTATTCAAATTAACATAATATCATGAAGACTTGAAATTAAAGGAATAATTCAAAAATATATGAACAACTAGAAGTGCTTGAGCATCTGAATTACACCCTCGGCCTAATTTCACTCAGTTTGAGATACAGTTTCATTAAATAGTATATATAACAAATAAGGACATCCAATAGAAAGCCATGTTATCAACCGATCAGAAATACATGACAGAATACCATAAAGGGTCATCAAAGGATGATTTCAATCTGAAATTTGGTTGAAAGTGCCCTAGTAATTACTGGAAAGATTTGGCAGGGAGTAAAAAAAACCTCAAGAATCAACATTAATCTCTTAAAACAAGAGGCCCATGAGGGCCTGAGACGCTCTACTGGTTATCAAGTTTTCCGTTAAAGAAATCTGATATTTAAGGAAGTTAATTGCTCAAAGAAGAATGCATAAAGAAAAAAAAGGGGCTTTATCCCCTTTATCATTTTAAGCAACAATCCTCAAGGCCCCTTTTCCCATGTTTCATGACGGATCCACTCCATTTCCAAAAGAAAGTTACCTTATGACCCTACAATCATTCTGTGAATATTTCATCAGAATCTGACAATAATTGTGGACTTAATCACATAAACAGGATTGTTTTGAATGAAAATCAATAAGGCCCCTTTTCCTGTGTTTTCTGATGGATCAATTTCATTTCAAAAGGAACTTTCCTTACAACCCGACAATTGTCCTGTGAAATTTAAAAGACAACTTGATAATGATTGTGATCTTCATCACATGCACAAGAATGTTTTGAATGATAATCTGTAAGGCCCCTTTTCCTGTGTTTCAAATGCCACAATTATTCCATGCATCTTTGAAGAGAATCCAATAAAACTGTTGACTTTATTGTGTTAACAAAGATATTAAATTCAAGTTCTCATAGGGCCCTTTTTCCCGTGATATTTTACTGTTGGTTTTATCGTTCTATGAAAGTTAAAAGTGAATCCGATGAAATACTGGAAATTCATTATGTTTACTAGAATATTTAAAAAAAAAATCATCTGGCCCCTTTTTACATGATACTTGATGGATTGTACCCAGTTCTGAAAAGAACCATCTAAGTATTTGTACAATTTTGAAGTGAATCCGGTGAAATGAAGGGACATCATTGTGTTAACCAGAATATTCAAGAGAGTTTTTCATAAGGCCCCTTTTTATGTGACCCTTGCTATATTCAGATCCACTGTCAAAATCAACAATTGGAATGATGGTACAATCAATCTGTTTAATCTGTGGAATTTATTGTGTTAATGAGTTTATAGTGAAATATTCATAGGGCCCCTTTTCTCATGATACTTTACAGAACAAACAAACAAAATTTCAAAAGGAGCAATTCTAATGAAGGTAGAATCATTCTTTAAAAGTTAAAGAGAATCAATGAAAACAGTGGACTGAATTGTGTCAAGAATTTTTGTAACTAAATTTTCATAAGGCCCCTTTTTCTGTGAAACTTAACAAATCAGACACAATGTACAAAGGAACAATCCTAATGATAGTTTGAAGAAAATGATAAAGACTGAGGACTTTATTGTAATAATGATGTTTTGTAATAAAATTTTTATAAGGTCCCTTTTCTTGTGTCACTTAACCAATCAGACCTAATTTACAAAGGAACAATCCAAATGATGGTACAATCATTCTATTAAAGTTTGAATAGATTCTGATAAAGACTGAGGGCATTGTTGTGTTTATGAGGATTTGGTAATACTTTTTAATACAGCCCCTTTTCCTATGATACTAGACAGATCAGGCCAAATTTGGAAAGAAACAATCCTTATGATGGTACAAACATTCTGTGGAAGTTTAAACAGAATCTGATGAAAACTGCAGATTCTATCTTGGTGTCAAATTTTTAAAATAAAATTTTCATAAGGCTCCTTTTCCTGTGATACTTGAAGGATCAGGTCTCATGTCAGCATCAACAATCGTGATTTTTGTACAATGATTCTGTGAAGGTTTGAGTAACATCCAATGAAAGCTCTGGACTTGGTTACAAGGATTATAGATAAAATTCTCTAAAGGCCCCTTTTCCCATGATACTAGACAGATCATGCCTAATTTGAAAAGAAAGAATCCTTATGATGGAATAATCATTCTGTGAAAGTTTTAACAGAATCTGATGAAAACTGTTGACTTTATTGTGGTACAATGATTTTAAAATTAAATTTCATAATGCTCCTTTTCCTGTGATACTTGATGGATCAGGTCTAATGCAAACATCAACAATCATTATTATTGTGCAATTATTCTGTGAATGTTTGAAGAAAATCCGATGAAAGCTCTGGACTTGGTAACAAGGATTTATAAATGAAATTTTCATAAGGCCCCTTTTCCTGTGCTTCTTGACAGTTCAAACCCTGTTATCAAAAGAATGATAGTTATGACCTTCCAATCATTCTGTGAAAGTTTCAACAAAATCTGATCAAAGCTGTGGGCTTTATTGTGTTAACAGGGTTTTATTAATTGAATTTTCATATAGCCCCTTTTCCCATGTTACTTGATGGATCTGAACCATTTCAAAAGGGAACTCTTCTTACAAAAGTATAATTATTCTGTTTGAGTATAAAGACAACCTCATCTCATCTGTGGACTTACAAGCATTAATTAAGATTTTTTTAATTGAATTTTCTTAAGGCCCCTTTTCCTATGTTTCTCAATGGATCAGACCCAATTTGAAAGGAACAATCCTTATGATGGTACAATCATTATGTGAAAGTTTGAAGTCAATCAGGTGAAATCTAGGGCCATTATGTGTTAACTAAGATATTAAATTTTCATAGGGCCCCTTTTCCCATGAAACTTGATGGATCAAATCTACTTCCGAAAGGAACAATCCATTTAATGTGATAATCATTCTGGGAATGTTTGAAGAGAATTTGTTGAAAACTATGGACTCTATTGTGTTTACGAGGACTTTTTCAATCCAGTTTTAATCGGGCCCCTTTTTCCCGTGGTCCTTGACTGATCATACCAAATTTTGAAAGGAACAATTCTTATGATGGTACATCATTCTGTGAAAGTTTGAAGTCAATCAGATGAAAACTGTGGACTCTAGAGTGTTAACAAAGATCTTTGAATTAAATTTTAATAAGGCCCCTTTTCCCATGTTTCTTGAGGAATCATATCCGATTCCAAAAGGTACAATCCTTATGATGGTACAATCATTCTGTGAAAGTTTGAAGAGAATCCGTTGTAAATTGTTGGCTCTAGATTATTAATGAGAATTTTTCATTAAACATTTCATAAGGCCCCTTTTTCCTGTGTTTCTTGAAGGATCATACCAAATTTCAAAAGGAATAATCCTTATTATAGTACAATCATTCTGTGAAAGTTTGAAGGGAATCCGATGAAAACTATTGACTCCAGAGTGTTAACAAGAATTTTTTTATTAAATTTTCATAAGGCCCCTTTTCCCCTGTTTCATGACAGATCAGACCCATTTTTAAAGGAACGATCCTTATGTTTGTACAATCATTCTGAGAAAGTTTGAAGTGAATCCGAAGAAAACTGTGGACTCTATCGCGTAAACGATGATTTTTAATGGAGTTTAAAATTGAGTTTTCATAAGGCCCCTTTTCCCATGTTTCTTGACAGATCATACCCAATTTCGAAAGGAACAATCCTTATGTTGGTACAATCATTCTGTGAAAGTTTGAAGAGAATCCAATGAAAACTGTGGACTCTATCGCATAAACGAGGATTTTTAATTGAATTTTTAATTAAATTTTCATAAGGCCCCTTTTCCCGTGTTTCTTGACGGATCATACCAAATTTTGAAAGGAACAATCCTTATGTTGGTACAATCATTCTGTGAAAGTTTGAAGAGAATCCAATGGAAACCGTGACTCTATCTCATAAACGAGGATTTTTTAATTAAATTTTCATAGGGCCCCTTTTCCCGTGTTTCTTGACGGATCATACCCAAATTCGAAAGGAATGATCCTTATGTTAGTACAATCATTCTGAGAAAGTTTGAAGAGAATCCGATGAAAACTATGGACTCTATCTTATAAACATGATTTTTAATTGAATTTTTAATGAATTTTCATAAGGCCCCTTTTCCCCTGTTTCATGACAGATCAGACCAATTTTCGAAAGGAACGATCCTTATGTTAGTACAATCATTCTGAGAAAGTTTGAAGAGAATCCGATGAAAACTGTGGACTTTATCGCGTAAACGAGGATTTTTAATTGAATTTTTAATGAATTTTCATAAGGCCCCTATTCCCTTGTTTCTTGATGGATCATACCCAATTTCGAAAGGAACGATCCTTATGTTGGTACAATCATTCTGTGAAAGTTTGAAGAGAATCTGATGAGAACTGTGGACTCTATCGCGTAAACAAGGATTTTTTAATTAAATTTTCATAAGGCCCCTTTTCCATTGTTTCTTGACGGATCAGACCCATTTTCGAAAGGAACGATCCTTATGGTGGTTCAATCATTCTGAAAAAGTTTGAAGAGAATCCGATTAAAACTGCGGACTTTATGGCGTAAATGAGGATTTTTAATTGAATTTTTAATGAAATTTTCATAAGGCCCCTTTTCCCGCATTTCTTGACAGATCAGACCCATTTTCGAAAGGAACGATCCTTATGATGGTACAATCATTCTGTGAAAGTTTGAAGAGAATCCGAAGAAAACTGTCGACTTTATTGCGTAAACGAACGTTTTTTAATTAAGTTTTAATTAGGCCCCTTTTCCCGTGTTTCTTGACAGATCTGACCCAATTTCGAGAGGAACGATCCTTATGATGGTACAATCATTCTGTGAAAGTTTGAAGAGAACCCGATGAAAACTGTGGACTTTATCGCGTAAACGAGGAAAAGTTTAACGGACGGACGCAGGACGGACGACGGACGGACGCAGGGACGCAGGACGGACGGGAAAATCCCATCGCTATAGCTCTAGTGGCCTTCCGCCAGTAGAGCTAAAAAATAATGCAATATTACAAAAGGAAAACACAGAAGATGTATTTGTTACATTAATACCTTAATAGCAGACAATTTTGACAGACACTCACAGCAAATACTAAAGTGTTTCAGCCTTCTCTTGCTGGAAGATTATCACTTGTCACACTATGAAATTAAGCCTTGTCATGCTGTATAAATTATCTTCGTGAATTGCTGTAATCAAAGGGCTGAAAGCACTGATAGAACTTGTTGTTCAAAAATCAATATTTCTTTTAGAAATCAATTTCATAAACAACTCTGGCAAGAACAGTGCAAGCAGGAGGTAGAAACCAAGATCAGACTGCATGTATGTGCATTCCGGGAATATTCCGGGTTCAGCATGACAAGGGTTAACCATACAACAAATAGATAGGGTATATTTGTGCTGATGTACAGACAAACATACTCACACATCTAGAATTAACCCTTTATCATACAAACAGTAGTATTCACAGCTCAGGAGTATGATTTTACAAAGAATGTTTCTCCTTATTCCCAAATTTGTTCTCTACACTATAAAATAGCAATATTTTCTAAATTTTGATAAATTTAATTATTCTAATTTAAATAATTTGACTTAAGCTTCATTTTTAATGATTTGGTTTTAGATTAAAAAAAAAGTTGTACAGAATAAAATCAGGTTAAAATTATCTGTGTATCACAAAGGGGGTGGGAGTTCTACTTGGTTATCTGTCTTTTTTTCAATTAAAATGAATTGTGACTACAAAACTGATCCACAGATTTGTCTTCATATAGAAATCCCTTGTAGAAACAGAAATGCAATTTACAACATAGTGGCTGGTTTCAAAACATGTGAAGAGTAATACAATAGCATCATAATGTGAACAGTATCAACCCATTACCAGACGAAAACCTTTTAGACTGGACCAAATTGAAAGGGATTGCAGATGACTACCGGTATGTATGCAATTTAAATTTTTTCCAACTCTCTGGGTAGAAAACATTGTGCAGAATGAAGAAATTGCTTGGCACTAGCAATTTCTTCATTTTATACAATGCTTCCCCAATCATTTATCTTGAGGGGCATCCAAATGCTTCACTTTGTGGGAATGACGGTCCTACATCGCACATCTGAACATGGTAGCTCTTGGCCTTATTGTGAGGAAGATTTTCAAAGATTTCTTTACATGTATGTTAACATCAGAGCATTCAAAAGTGTTCATTTAAGGTAAATGATTTGAAGTATATTGGATAAGGCAACAATGCATGCAAAATTCAAAATCTCTAAGCTTCTTCCTTTGGGAGAAGATTTTCTTTTAAAGATTTCCCTCTTCAGCTCTGTTAAAAAGTCTGGAAACCCACAACTTAGGGTGTATCTTGATACAGGATCATAACTTTTAGTATTTTAGTAGAGTAGAATAAAGTGACGGTACATTAAACATTTGATAGCTCTAGGCTTCTTGGCTTTGTATGAGAAGATTTTTAAAGTTTCATTGATTCCATGGCAACTAGAGTTCCTTGACTGCCTCAATGGCTGAGTGGCATATGTGATTGACTAGTGATCTTAAGGTTTAGGGTTCGAGTCCCACACCGGGTGTGTTCATAGGCAAGACAATAATTGCCATCTGTAAAAGTGGGTAGTTGTGGGATTTAGTCACTTCCTTTCTTCAGGGATGACATTTGGATTGTGAATCTTAGGGAGCAACTCTTTCAGCTAAAAACTTTTGTCGCAATCAAACTACCGTAATTTGTCCATATATTCGGACACAATTAAATAATTATTTTTTTTCATGTCCGAATACATAGATAATTACTCAAGCCAGTGTCCGAATTTATAGATAAATCGTCGAGTCACTAACTGTTCTGCTCAGACACTGAATTCATTTCAACATTAAATAAACTTGATATGTGTTACGAATTACGTTCGTAAATTTATTCATTATTTTTTTTTTTTTTTTCAGATTGTTTCAAGATACGGGCGAAGACGACGTGAATTTAATGATCGTTCACTGATTAAAAACCTTAATGAACGATTTACTTTTCTAAACTGTTGTTTTTCTTCGTTTTAACGATTGATAGAAGCCCACATATCACCGTAAGAATACGACAAGATCGTAACGTTTCGGTAGTCAAAGTCCGATTTTGAGAGTATGGTAAATTCTTTTTCTGTCATTTATATACAATCATCGTCGGTTGAATTGAAAAAAAAAAAGGATATTGATATAGAGAGCTAAACAAAATCTTCGCATTTCAATTGTTCATGTATTAAAGTCACCAAGAGATAAGAAGTAATTTGTCAGAATAAAATCACGGCATCGGTCAATTACGACAGTTTTTCTCTGATCTGCTTCACATAAATCATCGCGTAATATTCCCCGCAAATTTAAAGTAAATGCGGTGGCCTACCTGTGAGAAAAAATCCTTTTCTTTTTTTTTTAAATTATATCCGTAATGTTTTAAGAGTATTCAGACAGTCGATTAAACCATGTAAACTTTCGGCATAATGACAAGGGTAAAAATTCGGTCACCAAGAATTCTCACGGGGTACGCGTCTGGCACGTGCCAACTCCGGAAACTCTCCCAAATATAGCTGAACATCTGGCGGCGGCGCCTTTGATCACCTTTCCTCCCTCGTAGTAAAATAAACTGTACCCGAAAACCTTTACTTTATATTTGTCGAACGAGACTTGTTACGTGTGTTTTATTGAACAGTATGAGGCTAAATTTTCGGATTATTAAAAGAAGCGGGGATAAAAAAAGGTAATTTATTTTAATCTACCAATATTATATATCGGATGAGAAGTTAATAATTTTGTGACAAATTAGCTAGTAAAATTCTCGCATTTTCCGTGTTAAGGGAAAACGTCGTAGCTACGACTGATTCTTCTCAAAGCATATCAATGCATTTTTTGTTCTTGATTTGATACGGCCGATGACAATACCCTCGATTAGCTCCGGATACGAGGAAAGTGTAGTAAAATCGAAAGTAGGTTCAGGTCAATTTGACTAACTTCATAGGGTCGCACATGTTAATCGTAGCCATCCTTTTAGAGCAGGTCCTGTCGGGGATAGAAAATTAGGAAATCAGAGAGAAAAATCAAGCGTGACATTACAATTGCATCACCTTCATGGTTCGTAGCTTAAGCATATCGAGGTGCGTGCCTATTCTCGGTCACTGTTATAAACAATATACACCTGTTGACACTTAACCCAGACAGTTTGGAGATACTGATCGCCAAGATTCCAAATTGTCGATAATAGATGCGGTATTTGTAAACCTGATATTTTATGTCCGTAAATTCGGTGTCCGAATTTATAGATAAATTCCAGACACCATTTGTCCGAAATTAGAGGCACAAAATTAATTATTTCATGAAATAATTAATGGTGTCCGAATTCTTGGAGTGTCCGAATATATGGACAAATTACGGTAAATGAATTAGTATAAACTAATTAGAGTTCCTCATGGTTTCCAATTCTTTGAAGTATTCTAAAGAGCTTCTTCAGAGGGAACATTTCTGTGAAATTTGGTTGAAATCTGATTGTTAGTTTAGAAGAAGTAGACAACAATTTTGAGTTGGAGAATTTTAAAAAAAATCTTAGTCTTTTGGGATAGAAAACATTCCAAAAAAATTAAGAAATTAATTTTGCAAGTAGTTTTTGTTTTTTACAATGTTTTCAAAAACTTTTTTTCTTAAGGTCATAATTTTATGGGAAAGGGTAAAGCTATTTCAATATATTACTCCTAAAAAAAATCAATGACAAAAGAATTTCACAAATTGAAAAAAAGGAACCATTTTTCTTTAAACAAGGCTAAATACAACACTTAGAGGTAAAACTAGTTGAAAAAATATTCACCCAGTCTTAACCAATAACTTGCCTACAAAATTTTAGACTAGTTCAAATCAAAAGAAGTTGCAGAAGTCAATTTCAAGTTATTACTTTCAAATATCTCTGTCATTCCGTTGTAACTTCACAATTTATAGGATATTACCAATACTGTAAATTTCTTCTTCAAGCCTCAATCAACTTTTGAAAATAAATTGATTAAGTTTGAGTAGATTTTGTCATTTCTCTGAAGCCATCACCCCATGACAAAATTTTAGACTGATCAAACTTGAAAGAAGTTCCAGATAACAATTTGTGAGTGAAATTTAACAAATAATTGCCTTTTAGACTAGACAAGACCCATGTCGGACATGGCCATCCCCTGCCGTAAAAGCTTGATAGTGAACTGAAGCCAGTTAGATTTAGGATTCCTATGCACTGCATTTCTTCTCAATGAGTTCGATAATAGCTATTATACTTTCAGAGATATGCTCATGACAAAATCTAAGTCTTTAAAACAACAAAGGGCAATAACTCCAAAGTTATACAAGCAAGAGTTGTGGTTCTTGTGCACTGCAATTTTCCTTAATGAGATCTATCCACCAGTGAAGTTTTAAGTTGATAGCAATTATACTTTCAGAGATATGCTCCAGACAAGTTTAGTTACGGAAGGACAGACAGATACCATTACTATATCCCCTTCGCCAAAATGGCGGGGAATAAAAATATTGTGGACAGAGAAGAAATTTCTTGTTACAAGCAATTTTTTCATTATCCATAATGTTTCCTACAGATCTTTTTTAAGCCATTCCGACTCAGTGAAGCTTTTAGACACCCCCAAGAAAAAAAGCTTTTGAAAAAATTGTGGAAAATGAAGAAATTGCTTGTCACAAGCAGTTTCTCCATTTTTCACACTGTTTTCTCCCTAGAAAGTAAAAAAATCCAAAATTTCATAAACTTTATATTTACGTCTGCAACTTCTTTCAATTTGAACCAGTCTAAAATGTTGCCATCTGGTAATGGGTTAAATTGCCTATAAGAAGGGATTTTGAGGGAATGGGTTATGATTTAGAATGAAATTTACACTACTGTTGAGTTGTGGGATGATGATTTCATTGTGTTTAAAAACACAGCTTACATACAATGTTTTTTAAATTTACTTTAAAGGAGTTTGGTAAGAGTAACTTCGTTGCCTTAAAACTAAATCTAGTTGATAACTTATTATTTCTCACCTGTGATTTTGATCCAGAAATACCAAGCTCAACAACTTCTAACACGTTGTGTAAACACTCCTTGTCATATAGCAGCTTATTATGTTCCACCAACCATAAAGTCAAGCATCTAAAGGCAGCGACAATCATGGAATGAAGATCCCTAGAGTGGTAGGGAGCTGGTCGGCTACACTGGAACACAATAAAGTCGCAGATCCATTTGACTGTCCGTTTACACATAAGCATGTTGGCAGGGTTAATGGTTACTTTAGCTAGACCTGACAACAACTCCATGGCAGCAAGGGCTGTACTCAGTTCAGACTTCCAGGACGCCATTAGTCTATTACACACCAGAGATGTTGCTTGTCCAAACAAACCATATGCTGTGTCTGAAAGTAATAAGAACATGAACACTTCAAGTGGATAACTGATGCTCTACTGCAGAAGTCCAACTAGAAAAGTGTCGCAGGCATGGATATCCTGTCTTAGAAGGTTATCAAATGACCTTTAGCTGTGACCTTGGAAGTATCCAACAGAACTTTATGTATGACACTAGAACTCACCATGAATAACACCGAGAAATTTTGAAATCCATCAATTAACCCTTTCCTGTTCAATCCCTGCTTTTTACAGCCCTGTGATTTTATAATTGAGAAAATATTGTAGAAAAAGAAGAAATTGCTTGTAACAAGCAATTTCTCCTTTTTATACAATATTTTCTACCCAACTGAATAGTTATTTTCCAAATTAAATCAACATTAAATTTTCGTCTGCAAATCCTTTGAAATTGGACAGGTCCGAAATTTTGAAAAACAGGAAAGGGTTAATGTAGAAGATGTACTCTTGACATAAAATGGACACATACACTAATCTTCCCGCCAATCAACACACACACACACACACATACACTAATCTTCCCGCCAATCAACACACACACACACACATACACTAATCTTCCCGCCAATCAACACACACACACACACATACACTAATCTTCCTGCCAATCAACACACACACACACACATACACTAATCTTCCCGCCAATCAACACACACACACACATACACTAATCTTCCCGCCAATCAACACACACACACACACGGACTGAGGTAACTCTATATGCCTGGCGTCTTTACATTGCAGGGTACATAAAAAGGGGTATACTGGACAAATCCCCGGCCATGCTCGCTAAGCTCCTACAGGAAGTTACGCTTAGATTTTAAACTGCATTATTTAGCAAAATTTATGGTCAGTAACATGCAACAAAATACAAATTGGTTGCTTGGGGAGCCAAATACCGTAACCTTAGTTTGAAAAGTTGTAGTTACAACTCTACAGTTGCTAAGTCCACAAAATTTTTCACATAATTGTCAGCCAATGTTGGAGTTAAAAGTTCAATTCCAGTTTAAATAAATGCTTTAATTGGTTTGATACTTTGATTGACACCCTCCATCCATCGATTCTTACAAGAATGCATTTAGACTTATAAACTATGATGGTATAGATTGCCTTTTTGTTAGTTCAGATTAAAGTCCTAGATTCAGGTCATACAGTATAAACAGATATATAACAAAAATTTAACCTATTACCTATGTTACTCATTAGGTAATGGATAAAGCTATAAAGTCCTATGTCAAATAGCCTATGAGCAAGAGCATAAAAAAGGGATTTTAATCAAAGTAGTTTGCAATCTTGATTTTTGACCTACATGACCCCAAAATAATAAAGCACTTCCTTGGATCATTGTCAACAATTGAATGAGGTTTCATGGTTATAGGCTAATTGGTTCTAGAGTTAGAGCATGGACATGAAAGTCTTTAGACAGACAGATGAATAGACAGACAGACAGACATGGTGAAACCAATTTTACCGCTCTCTGCTTCGTAAGTGTGAGTGTGTGTATGTTTGTGTGGGGGGGAGGGAATATAATAATGCCAAGGCTAAAGCAATATGTTTTTTTTTCTGAAAACAGGCAATTTAACTTGTGTCAGTGTGGATTTATCATGCTTTTTTACAAACAAGTTTAAGTAATTTACCTCGAACGTCCCTTAGCCACAGTTACCCCTACCTCTTTACTTCTATGTATTTGAACCTCCATATGTTGTTCTATTTATCTCGTAAATTACCCCTACATTGAATCAATTGCAAAGTCCAGTCACTATTGTTTGCATATATTCACGCCTCTATAAGACAAACCTTAATCATAAAGGTAGATATTTGAAATATACTAAGTTTTTCACATGTTTCAAGGTGTCAACACTGTTAAGAGGTAAGTGCATTACAGTATTGGATATCTATTGCTAACTTCATTTTGTTTGTTTGTCTGCAATCTAGTAATTTGAAAGATTGAGTGTAGTGGAGACTAGTACATATCATTTGAGGCCTTATTTACTAACGGTATTCACCACCATTTTTGGTCGTACATGGAAAATCTTAGACTATCTACATGTCGAACTATCTCTATGTCAAAGTTTTCTTATAAGAACCCTGAACTTCGAGGTATAGGTATTTGACTGTAATTTTGATTTAATAACTTACCATTTTCCTGTGACTGTGTGGGTAATCTATGGTAAGATGACTCCTGATAACTAGAGTCTGAGGACACGTCACTCTTCACACTGGTCTGACTTACATCTGAAATCATACATACTGTACTTAAACAAAGAACATAAGTCAGAAAACTCATGTCTGAAATTCACAGTCAAATCAAATCTCTGAATTTGATTTTAGTTCTTTGTCAAAGTAGAAAATTAAATCAATTGAAATCACAACTATCATATAGTGATATACTATAATTGAAAGAAGTTGCAGACAAAAAATAAAAGCTTATGAAATTATGGATTTTTTCAGCCCCTAGGGTAGAAAATATAGTGGAAATTGTAAAAATTTCTTGTAACAAGTAATTTCTTCATTTTTCACAATGTTTTCCAAAGATTCTTTCCTTGGGGTGTCAAAAAGCGTCACTGAGCAGGAACGGGTTAACTTTGTGTACACCAAGCTTTTATTCACCAAGAGTCTTGGTATTTCAATACATCATCATGTGTATTCCTTTTTCCTGTATGTATATCTAGTTCTTGTGTTCTAAGCCATACCCCATAAATATTGAATAAATATTCTACCATATATCAGTGTTTTCTACCTGCCTATAAAATTGGATTATTCCACAAGATAAGGTTGTATACTGGTTGACTGACACTGTCCACAAATCATACCTAACTTCAAATAACTACAAATAGTATACAATAATCTGTTCTTTCTACATTTAACCCTTTCCCATTCTTCGGAATTTTAGAATTGTGCAAAATTGAAAGAGGTTGCAGATGACAATGAAAATTGGATGCAATTAGAAATGAAACAATCCTATGTGGTAGAAAAAATATTGTGGAAAAAGTAGAAATTGCTTGTTACAAGCAATTTCTTCTTTTTCCACAATGTTTAATATATAATAAGATCAGAGTGACATAATAACTGGTTTTGCACAGGAAAGGGTACATTAGGTTTTCTTTTGTTTCATACAGAGGTTGTATGGTGTGGGACTCAGCCTTTTCACAGAGTTAATTGAGATCTATCTGTGCATATGGTACATATCTAATTATCAGATAAATCTCGAAGTATGTACCACTGTGTCTTACCTGCATGTACTTCAGGTTCTCTAGCTTGTTCTTCATGTTGAGGCTGTATAGTGGTGGACTCGGCTTGTTCACACAGAGCCATATCTTGTACAGTCAACATCAAACCACCTGCAACATTCAAATATTGATATTGCTTATTGGCCCTACAATTTCTTTTTTTCAAAGAAGTTCTTTGAGGGATGAAAAAAAATCCTATACTAAAGTAGTTATACTTACCTTAGCCAATCAACTGATGATAAAGTTTTAGATTATTCCAAATGGATAATAAGAGCACCGCCTATTGGTGCCTATGCTCGGCTGTTTGGTGCTGGATAGTGTACAATTTGCATTTAGAGCTATCCCCCTTGATAGTATAGGTTTCTCTTTTGATAGTGAGCAAGTGTGCCAAGTTTCAAGTTAATGCCTTTTGCAGAACCAGAGATATCACAAAATGTCAGTTTTCACCCGCTGCCTACAACACCTAGTCTATAGCAATACATCGGGTTTTCTCCAAAAACAGGCAAGCTCAAAATTAGAGATGTCAATTTCAAGTTGATGAAATATCTTTTTTTATCTTTTGAGGTGAAAACACTGAGAAATTAAGAAAATGCTTGTCTTATATGATTACTTTACTTTTCCACAATGTTTTCCTTAACAAGGCGAGTCTTTCATGGATTTTCTTCAAATTTCACTTTGTTGCTAAGGCAACAAGATTTTAAGATAAATCTCAATTTATCATTATTATTTTCAATGAAGACCATCCAAGGAACATTCCAGCATATTTTGTTTAAATTTGTTATATTTGGTATGGAATAAAAATTTGAGCTCAGGAGAAATTGCTTGTAGTCAGCAATTTCTACCTTTTACCAACAGTTTTCACTATTCTTTCAAAGTATTTTAATGATAGTTTGGGTGGTTATGGATTAGAATTCTTTATTACTCATTACTACACAAATCCATATTTTACAAGCTGAATAAATATAGCTGTAGAAAACAATTTGAGATAATAAGAAATTGCTTGTAACTTTGATGAGTCATTGACATTCTTTCAAATAGGCACAATCTTAAATCTAATTGTTTTGGAGAGGATTCAAATCAAGAATACCTAGTAGCATTTGTGTGTTGGTGGAGTCAGTCTCTATCAACAAAGCTTTCAGTAGTAGATCTATAATCCTGGTCTTTAAGGCTATAAAACTGATGTTCTGTTCTGGTACACCAGGGTTAGATAAGATATCTGAAAGAAAATGAAAATGATTGTGAAATAAATTCGTTCTCACACAATGACAATGAGGAAAAAAAACTTTGAAAAACTGAGAAATTGCTTGTTACACTTATATCCAATACATCAAATAAACATTGGTTGTCTGCAATTCCTGTGAATTTTGAGCAGTTAAAAATTTTGTTGTCTAGTATCAAATGGTTTAAATATAGTTGTTATGAACATCATACAGTGCCATCAATAAACGGACGTCAACATATATTACATCCGGAAAATCAGACCTAGACATAATTTTAAGTCCGAGATTAGACAAAAACATCCTGAATTCATCACTCTGATATTTCTACAGTCACAAGATAAAAGGTTTGACAACCAAAAGTATGTATACTTTCCCCAAAAGACAATAAAATTCACAAGCAGTTTACAGCAGTTTCTCAATGACTGATGTTGATTGATAATTTACATAGTGCATGATTGCAGCCAATTCACTAACTGAGCCATCATTCAGTATTAAACAGTTTCTTTGCAAGTCAGTCATTTGAGAGCTAGTCTGGTCAAAATCAAATAGGTCTTTAGAAGTGGGAACTTTCAATGGTTGCTGAGAAAAAATGCGACTAACAAATACCAACTTAGCTTGCGGACCTAAATTCTGTAAGTCCTATGAAGGACCCCAAAATGTACCTCCACATCAAATTCCAAGTCTTTGCTATAAATAGTTGCTGAGAAAAATACGACAAAAATATACCACTATACTAGGCAATGCTCAAGAATAACTAAGTCTTAAAACAGGAATTAGTTCATGTTCATGAAAGTTTATTGACTTTCTAGGTAGAAGACAAGCAATTTCTTCTATTTCCACAATAATTGCCCCTTAGTTTTTCTTGAGAGGCATCAAAAAGCTCCATTGTGTGGGAATGGATTAATAGACAGTATACACCTACCTTTTATTTCCAGGTCTTTGAAATGTAGTGGTAAACAGAGTAAGGACAAGAGAAGATGAACACAAGCCTTCCTCAACTCAACTGGAGGAATCTGTTCAGACATTCTGTGAACAAATCCATGAGTTACATCAAATGTATACAATAACTATACTTATGGAGAACATGAAAGAAGCTTTCATCATTTTTTTCCACAGGAATTCCATGTAAATATCTCTATGTTTCATGCACAATGTCATTTTTTTCAAATAAATACAATTTGCTGTAATGAGGCCAATAGCAGCAAGATGATAACATCCTGACCTGTTCTGGATAGCAAAGCCATGACAATACATTATGTCTTTTAATCAACTGATCAAGCAAAATATCAATTCAACAATCAAATCAATACTTTAGACAGGATTTGATCCATATTTTATTTCAAAGATAAGTTGTATTGAGCCATTACAAGATGACAAAATTGTAGACTAGTCCAAATTGAAAGGAGTTGCAGACAACCATTGAAGTTTAAGAAAGTTTGTTTCTTGATAGAAAACCATTAGAGAAAAGGAAGAAATTGCCTTCTTAGAAATTGCTTTTTTATCTTTTAAACAATTTTTCTGAAGTTTATTGAGGGTGTCAAAAGCAGCTTTGTGTGGGAAAAGGTTAAACAACCATTTTTTGTGATCCTTTGAGTGGTTGCTTAACCCATTCCCACACAGGCCCTCCTTTTTACGCCCCTCAAGAAAAAAGCTTTCAAAAACATTGTGGAAAGTGAAGAAATTGCTTGTATCAAGCAATTTCTTCATTATCCACAAAGTTTTTATCCAAAAAGACCAAAACATTTAAATTTACATCAATTTGAAATTGTTGTCTGCATCTTCTTTCAATTCGGACCAGTCTAAAATTTTGTCAAGTGGGAATGGGTTAAAACAAGTTTGCATACACAAGATTGACAGTGTTTTCACTCCTATGCTGTTCCATGTCATCATAATCTTCTCATTAACAGAATTCAAATGAGTTAAAAAAACACAGGATTTAGTAACTATATTTTCATTGCAAATTAGTCAACTTCTCAAAATTTCATGCTTTTCAGAAAGGGAATTTTGATAACGGTTGCTTTATAAAAATTGTTGCTTAATAGAAGTGGATGCTTAAGAAAGGTTGACTTTAAACCATAAAAAGCCCCACCAATAAAAGCAGCTGTCAATAAAGATATCAACAGACCAATCAATTGTCGATGGTAGCCAATGGTCAACATTTCTGTAAAGCATTTTTGTTGGTCAAGCCACTTAACCCATTCCCACACAACAAAATTTTAGACCTGTCCAAATCCAAAGAAGATGCAGACGGCAATTTTATGTTTATGAAATCTTCAAAATCTTTGTCCTTTTGGGTAGAAAACATTGTGGATAATGAAGAAATTTCTTGTGACAAGCAATTTCTTCATTCTCCAAAATGTTTTCTAAAGCTTTTTTATAGAGAGGTGTTTAAAAGCATCAGTGTGTGGGAATGGGTTAAACAAGGTAACTACAGCTAATTCAAGCTTTTTTTGTTACATCTAACTGACCATAATTTTTCCAAAATAACACTGTTTATTATCAAAGTCAAACTTCCTGTCTGAGTTCAGTGGGCGGGGCCAGCAATCTGTCAGTTACATTTATCATATCAAATATGTGTTCTGCTTCATAAGTTCGATGTCCTCTGGTCCATCATTATGTTGTTTTATAGGACTTTCTTATAGTCAGTAATCATTAGCAGTAACAGTATCCGTTTGATTTTTCTTTGTCTATTTGAATAATTCTTATTTCTTCTATACTCCTTCCAAAACAACTCATTTTCTGACCTCTATAAAATTTTATGCACTTTGCTTTTTTTTTCCAATGATTGTGTAATTTGTGTTGAATGGGTGACCTCACTGATTCCCCATACCAATACTTTATTGAAATGTATTTTATGTTGCATGGGTGACTCACTGGTTCCCCAAACCCATACTTTTTTCAAAGATTGTGTTATTCGTGTTGTATGGGTGACTCACTGGTTACCCATACTCATACTTTTTCCAAAGATTGTGTATTTCGTGTTGTGTGGTCAACTCACTGGTTCCCTTTACCCATACTTTATTGAATAATTGTGTATTTTTTTGTTGTATGGGTGACTCACTGGTTCCCCCCATACACACACTTTTTTCAATGTTTTGTGTATTTTGTAATATATTGGTGACTCACTGGTCCCCCATACCCATACCTTTATCAATGATTGTATATTTTATGATGTATGTGTGACTCACTGGTTTACTCATACATTTTTTCAATTATGGTGTATTTCATATTGTATGGGTGACTCACTGGTTCCCCCATACCAAAATTCTTTCCAATGAATGTGAATTTTGTGATGTATGGGATACCACTGGTTTCCCTATACCTATACGTTCACTGGCTTAATTATCTTAACCCTTGTCATGCTGAACCCGGAATATTCCAGTTTTGGCAGGAGGAGTAGACCAAGATCAGCCTGCACATAAGTGCAGTCTGATCTTGATCTACACCTCCTGCTTGCATTTTTCCTGCCAGAGCTGTTTATGAAATTGGTTTCTAAAAGAAATATTGATTTTTCAACAACAGGTTCCATCAGTGCCTTCAGTCCTTTGATTTTACAGCAGTTCAGTAAGGTGATTTGTACAGCATGACAAGGGTTAAGAAATTGATTTATTGAATTGGGTCTTATTCTATGTTGAAATATCTTTATAGTTATGTCAAGACGAAGTTCACTTATTCCTATGCTTCACATAGCATTAAAGAAGACATTGGTGTTGGTAGGCAATTAATCTCTTTTCGACAAAGTATTCTTGATGCTTTAATTTCAACTTACAATTGCTCCAAGCTTTTCTTATTTCAGACTAGTCTAATATCTTGTAGTTTTAACTGGTTGAATATTGTTTTAACCAATTCCAACACAATAATGTTTTTTGAAGACCCTCCAAAAAAAATGATTGGAATAATACTGTTGAAAATAACTGTAACATGCTATTTCTTTTACACAATGTTTTCTATCAAGAAAGTTGAAAATATCTATAACTTCATAATTTTTAACCCTTGTCATGCTGAATAAAATCTTTATCTTTGTATATACCTCCTGCCAAAACAGGAATATTCTGGACTCAGCAAAACAATGGTTAAATTGTCATCTCCAGCTACTTTCAATTCGGACTACTCAAATATTTTGCCATTTCCCATTACCAGACAAAAATTTTACACTTGACTAAATTGAAAGAGGTTGCAGATGACATTACAAAGTAATTGCAAACAAAGTAAGTGTACCTCAATCAAGTATAAGACTTATTCATGTACCTGTTGAACATTAACCCATTACCACACCATAAAGCTTTTGGATGCCCCTAAAGAAAAACAATACGGAAAACATTATGTAAAATGAAGAAATTGCTTGTGACAAGCAATTTCTTCATTTTACACAAAGTTTTCTATTCTGAGAGTTGAAAAAATCTAGAATTTCATAAACTTTTAAGTGTTGTCTGCAAGTCCTTTCAACTCGGACCAGTCTTAAAAATTGCTATCTGGTAATGGGTTAAACAAGTTAATATTTTAGTACATTGTACCATTTCTAGGGGACAGAGAGGTCCCTGGTTCTACTATCAAAGAAGTCAAATATTCATCTACATTAAATTGAATGTTTTTCTAACTGACTGGTAGATTTTTAACCCATTACCATACGGCAAAATTTTAGTCTGGTCCAAATTGAAAGGGGTTGCAGACAACAATTTAAAGTTTATGAAATTCTAGGTCTTTTAAATTTCTGGGTAGAAAACATTCTGTATAATGAAGAAATTAATTGTTGCAAGCAATTTCTTCCATTTACACAATGTTTTCCCAACTGTTTTTCTTGGGGGCGTCAAAAATACACTGTGAGGAAATGGGTTAAAGTAAGTACATGCTCAAGTATATTGATTATTATGAAGCAGAACACATCTTATTTTTATTTAAGAAATCTTTACTTTGTTTGTTAAAAGTATTTCTATATTCATTAATGGGAAAAAATATAAATGGAAATATTTGAATGAAAAGAATGATACTACAATTGAAATGATTGATTGATTGACTGATTGAATGGTTTAACGCCACTTTTAAAAGTTATTCAGTCATATTCCGGTGGCTGGAGCAACTTTACAATGGATTCCTGGTATTTCTGACACCAGTACTACTACTACATCCTTTCCTATTGCTATTCCACTTAGGTTTACGATAATCAACCCAATGGTGAGAGACAAAACAATTGGAATGATATCTAATGTTAAACTGCCAATGGATTTCAGAAAAATATCATATATAAACTGCATCAGACCCTAAAAAGATCATTCAGAATAAGAAATTTCTGACTGCCTTTCTTCAATCATCATTTACAATTCATATGATACAAATAGGACAGTTGCCATGAGATTAACTGATTTAATCCTTGTCATGCTTAGCCCGGAATAGTCCTAAATTGGCAGGAGGTATAGACAAAGATCTCTCAAAGGGTTTTTTTCAGCATGATGTCAGTTAAAGGTACTTTGAATCAGAATTAGTAAAAACAGTTTTTGTTCTTAAAGTCTCACATTTTCAACTTGTTTGTCTGAGGGAAAAAAAGGAAAAAAGAAATGAGTAAAAAATATGAGCCATCAGAGGACAGAAATGCTCACACAGAAAGGGGGGGCATAAAACCATTTGCAAAGTCTCAAAGCATAACATTAATCCATTCCTACACAATGACGCTATTTGATGCCCCTGAAGGAAAACAATTAGGGGGAAGCATTGTGTAAAATGAAAAAATTGACTAATTCTGTCTCTGGGCCATAATTTATACAATCTTGATAGAGGTCCCCCAGATGATGCTACACATCAAATATCAAAGCTCTTGGCCCTTTTGTTTGAGAGAAATTTTTAAAAATTTCACTATACCAAATATCAGAGCTGTGGGTTATTGGTTTTGGTAGAAAAAGATTTTCAAATTTGTCACTATGTAAGCCTCCCCCCAGCCACCCCACCTCTATTTGCCTCCCCTAGAAAGGCCATTTCTTGACAGATGTTTTTCTTGTACAAACTTTATAGTCATTGGCCTAAAGATTCTAAATACCAAATTTGAATCCAAAACAACAGCTGGTTTGTGATCGCAATAGGTCACCATTTCCTTCAGTCAGGTGACCTAAAAATATAAACCTATTGAGTGATGTGATAGCATCAGAAAATCAAAACATCCACCATTAAATACGATGTACCAGTAATTCACATTCCTATACAAATTGTGGACTTTCCTTTTCTTCTCATCACTTGCTATCTAATCTTAGTCTATCCATATCCAGTAGAATCACTCAACTATAAAATTGTGAAGGGACAAGTTAAGCACACAAAATAATTGATCTTGAGCTGTGACCTTGCCCTTAGAGCTATCTAAAAGTTTGTTTCAAATGGCACATGTAAAAGTTTACTATGGAAAACAATTGTACCAAGAAATTTTGAAATCCATCGAAAAATGAAGGAGATGCTCTGGACAAGCTCAATTTGAACATTTGAGTTGTGACCCTAACATTGGAGGTAATTTGGAGCTATCCAAAAACTTATTTCAAATTGCACATCTACTAACAATGGGAAACAATTGTGCCATGTTGTTTTGAAATCAATCCAATAAGGTAGGATATATTACCTGGAGGAATTTTGATGGACTAACGCAATAATTCAAATACATGGTCTTGTCATAGTGACAGATCTGTCTCATCGAAAGTGGGCCCAACAAAACCAAATAAACAATTTAAGTTAAATTGACTTTGAGGTTCATCTGTTAAAGCAGAGCAACAAAAACAGATGCTCCACTCAATAGCATCAGAATAGCAATTAATCCAACATACAATTGATAAAGTAAAACATTTCAGGACTTTCCATTGTGTTCATCATTTGCTACTAAGTCTAAGCTACTTTACAATTATAGTTTCATAACTACTGAGTTGTAAGTCAATAATGACAGTGTTCATTGATGCTTCCCCTACTGTCCTGATAAAATACCTTTTAGAGTTTAAGGCGGGGAAAGTTATTTTATCTTGATCGGTTAATTTGCTAGAAATAGCCCTTCTTGGTTAACCAGTAACAAAAAGACAACAATAGTTGTCTGTGGACAATATAGTTTGCCCTTTGGAGTGCTTTTTGAAATAGGGTCCAATATTAAGGGAACATATCCAAAGAGTCAAGATTGTCTCCCTTAGAATGTAAATGAGTACCGTGGGAAGAAAATGACCAAGATGAATAAAGTTAAACTTTTGGGATAAGTTTTTATATAGAGTAAAGGGTCAAGGTCACAGTCATTATCTCATATATAAGCCCATCTCTTGATGAAATCATGCATGAGATATGAGTACCCTCTGATAAATAAAACCCAAAATCTCTTGCTCAATTCCAGTAAAATCATCTGACAAGCGATTCCTTTTTCTCACAATAAAAACCCATATATCTAGTAATGGGGTTAAAACATCACATCAGATAAGAAAAATGTCCAACATGTATAGAATGATCCATGCCTTGAAATTTCAGGACTTTCATTTTCCCATCATCATTTGTTAATTGAATATTTCAAGCTAGTTTATTTCTAAATGATTCATTCCTATCCTTAAAAAGGGATAATTCTTTTACACAATTATTTGCAATGAGACAAGAAGAAGCAAATCAATAATGGCTTGTATTTCAACAAGAAGGTAGATGTAGATTTTAAGCTTAGGAGAGCTTTTGAATTGGGTTTAATGCTGCTTTGAACAGTTAATCAGTAATATTATTGCTCAGATCACAAACTTATATTTTTTGGGGTATCTCAAGTGATAGTCTTGGGCTCTGAAACTGTATACATAACAACATGACTAGTGGCACAGATGGGATTCAGCAACCCTCAACTTCTCTAAGATATCAATTATAATATCCTAACCAATGAGCCATGCAGGTTCCTTTGGAAATCTTAATATTGAGAAAAAATCCCCCGTGAAAAAGAGAAATAATTTTACACAAAAGAATGTTGTCCTATTCCCACACAACAAAACTTTAGACTGGTCCAAATTTAAAGAAACTGGGTGAAATTTTAAATTATTTCTGTCTTTTTGGATAGGAAACATTGTGAATAATAAGGAAATTGCTTTATTCATGCAATTTCTCCATTTTCAATAGGGCCGCCATCATAGCGCAGTTGGTAGGGCGTCAGACTGTCAATCTGTCCCGGGCTGGATCCCCGACAGCGGCACTCATCCTTTCCGACTATTTGTCTCCCACCAATGGGTCGATAATTGTAGACCTATGTGGGATAGCAGCTGGAGGCTAGGAAACGATGTGATGGCGGTACTGGTGTGAGAAATACCAGGTGCTCCAGCCGCCATGATATAACTGAAAGATTGTTGAAAGCGGCGTAAAACCCCATTCAAACAAACAAACAAACAAACAAATCCATTTTCCATAATGTTTCCAAACCCTTTTTAAGGGGCATAAAAAGGAGGGATTATGTGGGAGTAAGTTTAAGTTACTGCCTGCCCCCAATACAATAGAGTTTTGAACTATGATAGTGAACTGAGAGTTTCAGGAGAATGTCTATAGTATTTGACAGGTCACAGGTCACTCCCATTGAGCTCAGACAGGAAGTTCCACATAGATATTTACCCATAACCAGACAACAGAATTTTAGATTGGTTCACATTGAAAGGAGTTGCAGATGGCAATTTAACCCTTTCCTGGTCAAACCCGGGATTTTACGACTCTGTGATCTTAAACTTGAGGAAATTTTGTGGGAAAAGAAGAAATTGCTTGTAACAAGCAATTTCTCCTTTTCCTACAATATTTTCTACCACATAGGATGGTTTCCTTTCAAATTGAATCCAACCTCTTTTAACTTGGACCAGTCTAAAAGTTCAAAACCGTGAAAGGGTCAAAGTTTGATTGTTTTATTTTTTCAAATTTCTGGGTAGAAAACAATGTGGAAAATGAAGAAACTGCTTGTAACATTGTGTGGGAAAGGGTTAAATGGTGTTATTTTGCAAAAGTTATGGCAAGTTCAATTTAACCAAAAAGCTAAATGGTTAGTTGGTGACCTAAACATCTTTGCTACAGCTTGATTAAACTGTTGTTATGATGTTTAAGTCACCAAACCAACAAAAATGCTCCACATAAATGTTGGAGTTCAAAGTTCACTACCAGTCTAAATGAATGCTCTGGTAGGTCGATTGATTCTTTGATTGACAGCTGCAATCCATCATTCACATAAATAAATCAAAATGTCTAGGCACTTTGAAGACAGGTGATGACAATGCCACTGCCAAATACCTCAGGCTTACTTCCTGAAAATAGCTGATTCAGAATTAAAATTCACCCATTTTCACTTAGCTCATTACCAGTTTTAGATTGTTTCCAATTCAAAGGAGTTCCAGATGACAATTTTAGATTTTTGTATCTTGGTTGTTGCAAGCAATTTCCTCATGTAACACAATATTTTCCCAATTGTTTTTCTTAAAGGCATCAAAAAGCCATATTGTATGGGAATGGCCTTAAATGGAAAAAGTCAAATATGGTATAAAACATTCTGAGAAAAGAAGAAATTGCATGTTTAAAACAATTTTTCTTTCCCCTTTAAGTTTTTATAACTGTATTTCCTCAAGGCATCAAAAATGGTATTTTGCGGTAGTGGATTAAAGTTATGTAGAACAGTTATCAAAAATTCAACCCATTACCAAGTAGTATGATTTTAGACTGCTCCAAATCAAAGACATGAAGACTACAATCGAAACTTGAAAGGACTTTGAATATCTCTGTCTTTTTGGGGTAAGAAAACAAGATGGAAAATACAGAAATTTCTTGAAAATTGCTTCATTTTCCACCTTGTTTTTCAGAAGGGTCTTACAAAAGAAACAACCCTGTTGCAGTTGGTTAAGAAATACACCAAAATCTAAAACTTTCGATCCAGATCAGTCTGCTTAGTCTACTTGGTCTGATTACAGTCAGTGATTTTGTACTTCAAAGGTACTCAGCTTTTGCAATTATGGTAAAATATTTAGTCAGTACTCAAAAATAAATTCTCAAGCACTTAGAAGGTAGCATCAGATAAGCAATTTATCCAACATTTATAGAAAGCCTCTTAAAATTTAGGACTATCCATTTTATATCATCATTTGCTACTTACAATTTTATGAGAATTACACTTCTTTTAACATTGTTCAATAAATGGGCCATCTATAAATTCAATGACACAAATTCAAAACTGTATGAAAAATGTATCAAATCAAGGTAAATCAAAGTATTTAAAACTGAACTTACAGAAAGGTAAGAAGAAAACATTGAGGGAAAAGAAAAAATAACTTGTTACAAGCCATTTCTTCTTTAACCACAATGTTTTCTGAAGTACAAACAAGAGGGCCAGAATGGTCCTAAAATTGCTCACCTGACTAATTTAAATGCTTCTAGACGTGTACATTGTCAATATCATGATAATGATAATTAACTATGTCTATTTACCCAGAGTTCTCTTTTTCATTGAATTGAATTGGAGGCCATTTATTGCTTTCGGATCCACATTCAATTCATGTCCAGTTACTGGTACACTTAAGATGTTGCTTTGGATTTTCTCCCTAAATATTTGCTGTATGTACTCTAATCATATATATATTTAGTAAAATTGGAGACCTACCTTCATTCCTAGCAGAAAACTAAGTACCATGCTTGTATATTTTGTGAAACAAATATCAATTTCTCTTTCTAGGCTCAAATTGTGACGTGATAATGCATCCCCATGTAATTTACACTGTGATAAAACCTACTGGCGGGGGGATACTTGTCAACTGATTGGAACATGTACTTTAATTGGGTATTGCATCTTTCATCAAATTGATTTGTCTTTTTCCTAGTTTTTCCTGTTTTTTTTTTTCCCCCTTGTCATGCTGTATATATTACCTAATTGAATTGCTGTCAAACCAAAGGACTGAAAGCACTGATAGAACTTGTTCAAAAATCAATAATTTTTTAGAAATCAACTTCATAAGCAACTCTGGCAGGAAAAGTACAAGCAGGAGGTATAGACTAAGATCAGCCTGCACATAAGTGCATTCTGACCTTAGTCTACACCTCCTACCAAAGCAGGAATATTCCGGGTTCAGCATGACAAGGGTTAAAGACATCACAAAACCAAGACTTTTTCCCATTTTACCGGTAGCCTGGGAACCCTGGACACACGATGATTATAGATTGGGTGTCTGATGCATTTCTAACTGGCTATGGTTGCAGCCCTGAAGCACTCACAAAAGTAACAGCATGGTAATAGCCCCATTGGTCATTGTCAGTGAGATTCATGCCCAGTTTAATTGAAATTGGCCCAATGGTAAGGGAGAAGATTTTAAAGTCAAAAACAGACACGCCCATATTTGAGATTCATTTAAAATTTAACAAACTAATATTGAAAAGGGTCACCCCAGGAACATTCATGCCAAGTTAAGTTAAAATTGGCTCAATTGTTACTGAGGAGATGTTTAAACATTTCTAAGTAAAAAACTACCCCACCCTGCCACGTCCATTTTTGAGTGTCATTCAAAATTTCGCCAACATCTTTCGAAAAGGGTCACCAAACGAACATGCATGCTAAGTTTGGTTGAAATTGGCCCAATGGTTACTGAGTAGTAGATTTTTAAAGATTTCAAAGTCAAAAAATGCCACGCCCTGTCGCGCCCATATTTGGGGGTCAATCAAAATTCGGCGAACAACTTTAAAAAAGGGTCACCTAAGGAACATTCATGCCAAGTTTGGTTGAATATGGCCAAATGGTTACTGAGAAGAAGATGTTTGAATATTTCCAAGTCAAAAACTGCCCCACCCTGCCACGCCCATTTTTTACTGTCATTCAAAATTTCACAAACAACTTTTAAAAAGGGTCACCCAAGGAACATGCATGCCAAGTTTGGTTGAAATTGGCCCAATGGTTACTGAGTAGAAGATTTTTAAAGATTTCAAAGTCAAAAAATGCCACGCCCTGCCATGCCCATATTTGGGGGTCAATCAAAATTCTGCGAACAACTTTTGAGAAGGGTCACCCAAGAAACATTCCTGCTAAGTTTGGTTGAAATATGCCCTGTGGTTACTGAGGAGAAGATGTAAAAAGAATTGTTGATGCCTTCCGACGCATGACGGACAAAAGATGATCACAAAAGCTCACCTTGAGCACGTTGTGCTCAGGTGAGCTTAAAAATTGGACCTAAAAACAGGGATCGAACAGGAAAGGGTTAAACGACCTTATAATTAGAAAATAAGTGCCAAAAAGGTAGCAAACTTTCTAGGAAAAGAAGAAATAGCATGTTTCAAGCAATATTTCTTTTTCCGATTTTTTTTTCAAGACTTTATTTCTTCAAGGCGACAAAAATGGTATTGTGCAATAAAAGGTTAAAGTTATGTCAGACAGATACCAAATATTCAACTCATTACCAAATGGTATAATTTTAGACTGGTCTGTATTAAAAGAAGATATAGAAGACAATCCCAACCTGAGAGAATATTTAACTTCTCTGTCTTTTGGAGTAGACAACAAGATGGAAAATAAAGAAATTGCTTGCAATTTCTTCATTTTCCACCTTTTTTTTTCAGAAGGTTCTTAAAAGGAGTGATTGTGATGGAGTGGGTTAAGATTCACCAAAATCTAAAACTTCCAACCTAGATCAGTCTGCTTAGTCTACTTGATCTAGTCATAGTCATAGTCAGTGATTTTGTACTTCAAGGGTACTCAGCTTATGCAATTAGGGTAAAATATTTACTCAGTACCCAAAAATAAATTCTCATGCACTTAGAAGGTAGCATCAGATAAGCAATTTATCCAACATTTATAGAAAGCCTCTTAAAATTTAGGACTATCCATT
This sequence comes from Fragum fragum, assembly GCA_946902895.1. Lineage (NCBI taxonomy): Eukaryota > Metazoa > Mollusca > Bivalvia > Cardiida > Cardiidae > Fragum > Fragum fragum. The sequence continues at coordinate 6,467,477 of OX336366.1, forward strand.
TTATATCATCATTTGCTCCTTACGACTTTATGAGAATTACACTTCTTTTAACATCGTTCAATAAAGGGGCCATCAAGGTAAATCAGAGTATTTAAAACTGAACTTACAGAAAGGTACAGTAATCATTCAACATTCACAAAATTGACTCATTATCGAACAACAAAATTTAAGACTGGCCCAAACTGAAAGAAGTTGTAGAAGACATATCAAATTAGGTTTAAATTGGAAAATAAGGAAGAAAATATTGTGAGATGTTTTATTGTTATGATAGTCTTAGGCATTAATCTAAATGAATATAGTTTTACACCAAAGTAAATATTTCCATCCTTAGACAAAAGGGATAAAATCCTGATGAGTTGTTGAACACCTGGGGTTACTGAAGCGTTGAGAAAATGTCACATGGATCGACCTTCGAACCTCTTTCGCTATAATGGACTTGGTCTAATTTCTTTACCATTGTTAAAAATACGGTAAAAATAAATCAAAAAGATCTCTATCTGAACCTAGTCATTTACTAATCGGGATTTACACCGACCTGCTGCACATGTACAAAACTGGATTAAACTTTGTAGCGGGTGACTTTTAATCGTAAAAATGAAGGTCATAATAATTGAGAAAAATTCGAGACGACAGAATGTCTAGTTTCATAACAACAAGAGTAAAAAACTCGGTCACAAAGAATTCTCACGGGGTACGCGTCTGGCACATGTTTTCTACAGAAACTCTCCCATAAATAGCTGAGCATCTGGCGGCAGCGCCTTTGATCATCTTTCCTCCCTCATAATAAAATAAACTGTACCCGAAAAACCTTTATTTGTCAACAAGCTTTTTGCTGTGTGTTTGTTCATATTAAATTTTCGGATTATTAAAAACAAGAGGCCCATGAGGGCCTGAGACGCTCCACTGGTTATCAAGTTTTCCGTTAAAGAAATCTGATATTTAAGGTAGTTAATTGCTCAAAGAAGAATGCATAAAGAAAAACAAGAGGACCATGATGGTCCTAAATCGCTCACCTGAGGCATCTGCAAATTACAGTACTTTTTAGTATAAAAAAGACAAAACTTGAGTAAAATAAATAAAACAAATATAAGATTTTGGGCTTTGTACAAAACAATCCAGTAATGCTTTACAATAAGAATTAATGCCTTTGTCTTTATAGTTTAATCCATTACCAAACTATCCAAAATTTGTCACCCCCAGGGAAAATAGGTTTGAAAAATGCATAGTGAGAAAGGGAGTGGCAAGCAATTTATCCATTTCTAACAGTGTTTTCCACCTGAAATTCTTTGTATTCAGATTTCAAACTCTACTTACTGTCTGCAACTTCAATGGTTGTAATTTTAGCAACCTTGGAGAGAACAATCTGGATGTACTATAAATCAAAATATGAATGCATTACAACTTATACATGAGGAGTGGAAGATATTTGAACATGCTCTTATTGAGCGTTTTTCATATCTTTGGATACCTTGGGAAGGGCCATGTTTGTCAAAAGATATAAACATGGTAGATAACAATAATGTTATCCTTTGTTTTTAATGTAAATGTTTTAGAACCTATATTTAAGAAGAATTCTTTCAATGCAATTTTAGGAGCAGAGACATTTTTATCCTAAGAGCATATTTTCCTGTTGCAAAGTACAAAATTATTTCGTCATGCTACATATCAAATATGTATGCCCTTCACATTATATTTCAGGAGAAGACTTTTGATGTTGCTCTAATTGGGTGTTTTCCAAAATTTTTGACCTATGGGGCAGTGCCATGTTTTATCCCAGGGCTAAGATTTTAGCTAACAAGATAGAGAACTATCTGGATATGCTATATACAAAATATGAATACCTCAGACTTTGTAGATTGGGAAGAAATGACTATTGAACATGGACTAATTGAGCATTTTTACAAACTTTGGACACTCAGGGAAGGGGTGTTTATTAACCTACAGGCATAATTTAATCAAAACTGATAGATAACAACCAGGCTATGCTACACTCAAAATATAAATGCCCTCCTCCTTAAAATGAAGGTTTTTTTTTTCCAGCATACACAAATTTTGCGTTTTTTCCCAATTTCTGACCCCTAGTACAGGGCCGTTTTTGACCTGAGGAAGACAACTTTTAGTGATAAAATACAAAACCATCCAGTTATGCTCCATACCAAATATAAATATCCTAGACCTTATAGTTTAAGAGGAAAAGTCTTTTGAAATTGCCCTATTAAGCATTTTTCCAAAATTCGGACCTAAGGGGTGGGGCCATTTTTGACCCCAGAGAAATTCTTAAAAACTTGGTAAAGAACCATATGATTAAGCTCTATATAAAAAATAAATGCCTTTGGCCTGGTAGTCTTTGAAATAAAAGACAACAAAGATTTTCCAACATTTCCCATTTTCATATGCCGCGGTTACAAGAGTTTTTCACAGAATTGAATTCTTTAAACAACTTTTGAAGAGCTTCACCCAAGGAACATCCCTGCAAAGTTTCAGCTTGATTGGTCTACTGATTTGGAGGAGAAGATTTTTAAAGATTTTTAAAGTTTTAATTAAGAATCCCATTTTTACATGCTGCAGCAACCAGAGTTTTTGACGGAATTAAATTCATTTAACAACTTTTGTAGAAATTCACCCAAGGAACATCCCTGCAAAGTTTCAGCATGATTGGCCAACTAGTTTAAGAGGAGAAGATTTTTAAAGATTTACTTAAGATTCCCATTTTCATATGCCGCGTCAAACAGAGTTTTTGACGGAATTAAATTCTTTTAACAACTTTTGTAGAACTTCACCCAAGGAACATCCCTGCAGAGTTTCAGCTTGATTGGCCTACTGGTTTAGGAGGAGAAGACTTTTAAAGAAATTATGGACGGACGGACAAACGGACGACGGACAACGACCGATCACAATAGCTCACCTCGCACTTTGTGCTCAGGTGAGCTAAAAAGGGGCTTTATCCCCTTTATCATTTTAAGCAACAATCCTCAAGGCCCCTTTTCCCATGTTTCATGACGGATCCACTCCATTTCCAAAAGAAAGTTACCTTATGACCCTACAATCATTCTGTGAATATTTCATCAGAATCTGACAATAATTGTGGACTTAATCACATAAACAGGATTGTTTTGAATGAAAATCAATAAGGCCCCTTTTCCTGTGTTTTCTGATGGATCAATTTCATTCCAAAAGGAACTTTCCTTACAACCCGACAATTGTCCTGTGAAATTTAAAAGACAACTTGATAATGATTGTGATCTTCATCACATACACAAGAATGTTTTGAATGATAATCTGTAAGGCCCCTTTTCCTGTGTTTCAAATGCCACAATTATTCCATGCATCTTTGAAGAGAATCCAATAAAACTGTTGACTTTATTGTGTTAACAAAGATATTAAATTCAAGTTCTCATAGGGCCCCTTTTCCCGTGATATTTTACTGTTGGTTTTATCATTCTATGAAAGTTAAAAGTGAATCCGATGAAATATTGGAAATTCATTATGTTTACTAGAATATTTAAAAAAAAAAAAAAATATATGTCCCCTTTTTACATGATACTTGATGGATTGTACCCAGTTCTGAAAAGAACCATCTAAGTATTTGTACAATCATTCTGTGAAATTTTGAAGTTAATCCGGTGAAATCAAGGGACATCATTGTGTTAACCAGAATATTTAAGAGAGTTTTTCATAAGGCCCCTTTTTATGTGACCCTTGCTATAGTCTGATCCACTGTCAAAATCAACAATTGGAATAATGGTACAATCAATCTGTTTAATCTGTGGAATTTATTGTGTTAATGAGTTTATAGTGAAATATTTACAGAACAAACCAAATTTCAAAAGGAACAATTCTAATGAAGGTAGAATCATTCTTTAAAAGTTAAAGAGAATCAATGAAAACAGTGGACTGAATTGTGTCAAGAATTTTTGTAACTAAATTTTCATACGGCCCCTTTTTCCGTGAAACTTAACAAATCAGACCCAATGTACAAAGGAACAATCCTAATGATAGTTTGAAGAAAATGATAAAGACTGAGGACTTTATTGTAATAATGATGTTTTGTAATAAAATTTTTTTAAGGTCCCTTTTCTTGTGTCACTTAACCAATCAGACCTAATTTACAAAGGAACAATCCAAATGATGGTACAATCATTCTATTTGATAAAGACTGAGGGCGTTGTTGTGTTTATGAGGATTTGGTAATAATTTTTCATACAGCCCCTTTTCCTATGATACTAGACAGATCAGGCCCAATTTGGAAAGAAACAATCCTTATGATGGTACAAACATTCTGTGAAAGTTTGAACAGAATCTGATGAAAACTGCAGACTTTATCTTGGTGTAAAATTTTTAAAATAAAATTTTCATAAGGCTCCTTTTCCTGTCATACTTGAAGGATCAGGTCTCATGTCAGCCTCAACAATCATGATTATTGTACAATGATTCTGTGAAGGTTTGAATAAAATCCAATGAAAGCTCTGGACTCGGTTACAAGGATTATAGATAAAATTCTCTAAAGGCCCCTTTTCCCATGATACTAGACAAATCACGCCTAATTTGAAAAGAAAGAATCCTCATGATGGAATAATCATTCTGTGAAAGTTTTAACAGAATTTGATGAAAACTGTTGACTTTATTGTGGTACAATGATTTTAAAATTAAATTTCATTATGCTCCTTTTCCTGTGATACTTGACGGATCAGGTCTAATGCAAACATCAACAATCATTATTATTGTACAATTATTCTGTGAATGTTTGAAGAAAATCCGATGAAAGCTCTGGACTTTGTAACAAGGATTTATAAATGAAATTTTCATAAGGCCCCTTTTCCTGTGCTTCTTGACAGTTCAAACCCTGTTATGAAAAGAATGATAGTTATGACCTTCCAATCATTCTGTGAAAGTTTCAACAAAATCTGATCAAAGCTGTGGGCTTTATTGTGTTAACAGGGTTTTATTAATTGAATTTTCATATAGCCCCTTTTCCCATGTTACTTGATGGATCTGAACCAATTCCAAAGGGAACTCTTCTTACAAAAGTATAATTATTCTGTTTGAGTATAAAGACAACCCCATCTCATCTGTGGACTTCCAAGCATTAAGATTTTTTAATTGAATTCTCCTAAGGCCCCTTTTCCTATGTTTCTCAATGGATCAGACCCAATTTGAAAGGAACGATCCTTATGATGGTACAATCATTATGTGAAAGTTTGAAGTCAATCAGGTGAAATCTAGGGCCATTACGTGTTAACTAAGATTTTTTTTATTAAATTTCATAGGGCCCCTTTTCCCATGAAACTTGATGGATCAAACCTACTTCCAAAAGGAACAATCAACATAATGTAATAATCATTCTGGGAATGTTTGAAGAGAATTAGTTGAAAACTATGGACTCTATTGTGTTTACGAGGACTTTTTCAATCCAGTTTTAATCGGGCCCCTTTTTCCCGTGGTCCTTGACTGATCATACCAAATTTTGAAAAGAACAATTCTTATGATGGTACAATCATTCTGTAAAAGTTTGAAGTAAATCAGATGAAAACTGTGGAATCTAGAGTGTTAACAAAGATCTTTTAATTAAATTTTCATAAGGCCCCTTTTTCCCGTGTTTCTTGACGGATCATACCCATTTTCGAAAGGAACAATCCTTATGATAGTACAATCATTCTGTGAAAGTTTGAAGAGAATCCATTGTAAAATGTTGGCTCTAGATTATTAATGAGAATTTTTTATTAAACATTTCATAAGGCCCCTTTTTCCTGTGTTTCTTGAAGGATCATACCAAATTTCAAAAGGAATAATCCTTATGATAGTACAATCATTCTGTGAAAGTTTGAAGGAAATCCGATGAAAACTATTGACTCCAGAGTGTTAAAAAGTATTTCTTAAATATTTTTCTATTAAATTTTCATAAGACTCTCATGTTTCAAGATGGATCTGACCAAATTCCCAAAGGAACAATCCTTATGATGGTACGCTAATTCTGTGAAAGTTTAAATACAATCTGATGAAAACTGTGGACTCTAGAGTTTTAACAAGAATTTTTTTATTAAATTTTCATACGGCCCCTTTTCCCCTGTTTCATGACATATCAGACCCATTTTCGAAAGGAACCATGCTTATGATTGTAGAATCATTCTGAGAAAGTTTGAAGAGAATCCGATGAAAACTGAAGACTCTATTGTGTAAACGAGGATTTTTAATGGAGTTTTAAATTGAATTTTCATAAGGCCCCTTTTCCCATGTTTCTTGACGAATCATAACCAATTTCGAAAGGAACGATCCTTATGTTGGTACAATCATTCTGTGAAAATTTGAAGAGAATCAAATGAAAACTGTGGACTCTATCGCGTAAACGAGGATTTTTAATGGAATTTTAATTAAATTTTCATAAGGCCCCTTTTCCCATGTTTCTTGAAGGATCAAACCAAATTTCGAAAGGAATAATCCTTATGTTGGTACAATCATTCTGTGAAAGTTTGAAGAGTATCTGATGAAAACTGTGGACTCTATCTTGTATCTGAGGATTTTTAATTAAATTTTCATAAGGCCCCTTTTCCAGTGTTTCTTGATGGATCATACCCATTTTCGAAAGGAACGATCCATATGTTGGTACAATCATTCTGAGAAAGTTTGAAGAGAATCAGATGAAAACTGTGGACTCTATCGCGTAAATGAGGATTTTTAATTGAATTTTAATTAAATTTTCATAAGGCCCCTTTTCCCTTGTTTCTTGACAGATCATACCCATTTTCAAAAGAAATGATCCTTATGTTGGTACAATCATTCTGTGAAAGTTTGAAGAGAATCTGATGAGAACTGTGGACTCTATTGCGTAAACGAGGATTTTTTAATTAAATTTTCATAAGGCCCCTTTTCCCGTGTTTCTTGATGGATCATACCCATTTTTGAAAGGAACGATCCATATGTTGGTACAATCATTCTGAGAAAGTTTGAAGAGAATCAGATGAAAACTGTGGACTCTATCATGTAAACGAGGATTTTTAATTGAATTTTAATTAAATTTTCATAAGGCCCCTTTTCCTGTGTTTCTTGACGGATCATACCCATTTTCATAAGGAACGATCCTTATGATGGTACAATCATTCTGAGAAAGTTTGAAGAGAATCAGATGAAAACTGTGGACTCTATCACGTTAACTAGGATTTTTAATTGAATTTTAATTAAATTTTTATAAGGCCCCTTTTCCCCGTGTTTCTTGACGGATCATACCCATTTTCGAAAGGAACGATCCTTATCATGGAACAATCATTCTGTGAAAGTTTGAAGAGAATCCGATGATAACTGTGGACTTTATCGCGTAAATTAGGAAAAGTTTAAGGGACGGAGGGTAGGACGCACGGACGCCGGACGGGAAAAAGCCATCGCTATAGCTCTCGTGGCCTTCGGCCAGTAGAGCTAAAAATAGTAACGGTATTTTATTTTAATCTACCAATGTTATCTATCCTTTTTTAGACAAGAAGCCTATGATTTTGTGACATTTACAATCAAAATTCACGCATTGTCTGTATTCAGTGAAAACATCGTAAATAGGACCGATTGTTTTCAAAACATATTGCCGTGATTTTATCTTAAAGCCACAATCCTCTGTGAGCTCCAGATACCTGCAGACTTAGAAGTAAAAGTAAAATCAAAAGTAGGCTCAAGTCAATTTGTCTAATCTCACGGTTGCACAATACTTTCAATCCTGGTCCTACCACGGACGGAAGAAAATTAAGAACGCTGAGAGAGAAACAAAGTGTGATATTTTAATCGCATCATCTTCAAGGTAAGTAGCTAAAGGATACTGAGGTGTGTGCCTATTCTCTATTGATTTAAAAAATATAAATGACCTTAGGCATAAATCATCTCAACGTCAAACAGTTTGACCAAATAATCGAACTGATTTATAAATTGAAACAATATGCTTGTCATCAATCAAACAAAGCATTTATCTCTGATCTAATGCATAAATCGCCAAGACCGTCCACCATTAGGTGTTAAAAACTTACCTGGCTTCAGGTAATTATCGATTTTTATGTGCCATCCTTTTTTGGGGCGGACCGAAGACGGGATGAAAAAATCGCAGTCAAATCAGCGTCATCGTCATATCTCGGCATCAGTAACCCAAAATTGTCCCCCCCCTCCAAATTTTGGGAGCCAAACGGATCCCACGTTATAATGGAGTCAGCTCTATGCCAGGTAGCGTTAGTGTATAGCAGTGTATTAGGCACAGTATAAGCAGGGTTGACACCTTTTGCACAGTCTAAGCAGATTGGCACATTTTTGCAATATCTAAAAAGAATTGACGGTTTTGCATCCAAGACTGTCCCTTACAGCATTAAGGGCCAAATATATACCTGATTTTCTACAAAATCAATTATAGCATTAAGGGCCAAATATATACCTGATTTTCTACAAAATCAACTAGAGCTGTCGCCCTCAAGGGCTGACGAGAATACCCCCCACTCCGCTAAAAAGGCTTTTCTATGAAGGAGTGGAATTTGAAGGGGCATTTTATGACCCCTTTTTAAGTAGGAGTGGAAAAGTAGCAATTGTGTATGTAATTATGTTTTCAGCTTCTCCCCCCCCTCCATCCCCGTCCCCCCCCCGTCTTTCTTTTGCAAGGCTCACTCTCCAACACTTCTGACCCTTGAAAGCTATGTACCAAGTATTAGAGAGGACGGAATTGTTCAGTTAATTGTTAATTGTAAATGACTTACAGCGTTTTGATGTCAAACATGTATATATATACAAGATGATGTTACTTACCAAATTTGGTAACTCCCCTTATGGTTACTGAGTTTTGCAATTTTAAATTTTGACTACTCCCCCCCACCCCATAAAAAAGTTCAAAATGGCATAACTCTGAAACTAACGACTGGATCAAGATGAAAATTGCAGGTGCACAACTTCATACGATAGGAAACAACCTGATAAAATTTCAGCAAAATTGGTCAAAAAATGTGGGAGAAGAAGAGGACACAAAATTATGTCCCCCCCACCCCATTAAAAAGTTCAAAATGGCATAACTCTGAAACTAACGACTGGATCAAGATGAAAATTGCAGGTGCACAACTTCATATGATAGGAAACAACCTGATAAAATTTCAGCAAAATTGGTCAAAAAATGTGGGAGAAGAAGAGGACACAAAATTATGTCCCCCCCACCCCATTAAAAAGTTCAAAATGGCATAACTCTGAAACTAACGACTGGATCAAGATGAAAATTGCAGGTGCACAACTTCATATGATAGGAAACAACCTGATAAAATTTCAGCAAAATTGGTCAAAAAATGTGGGAGGAGAAGAGGACACAAAATTATGTCCACGGACCCCCATTTAAAAAGTTCAAAATGGCATAACTCTGAAACTAACGACTGGATGAAGATGAAAATTGCAGGTGCACAACTTCATATGATAGGAAACAACCTGATAAAATTTCAGCAAAATTGGTCAAAAAATGTGGGAGGAGAAGAGGACACAAAATTATGTCCACGGACGGACGGACAGACGGACAGACGGACAACCTGATTCCAGTATACCCCCCCATAACTTTGTTGATGGGGGTATAATTATCGTACATTGAGTAGCTAGCATCAGACAGTAAAACTGACAGACATATACAAAATAATGCCTCAAAGTTTCAGGACTTTCCTTTTTCTATCATCATTTGCTACTTGGATTAATACCACTCATGGTCATGCATATTTTGGCCCCTAATAATTTGATTTTACAAATATTCCACTTAAACTGGAAACTGAGTACTCTTAACCCTTTCCTGTACAAACACGGGATTTTATGGTGTTGTGATTCCATACTTGAGAAAACATTGTGGAAAAAGAAAAAATTGCTTGTAACAAGCAATTTCTTCTTTTTCCACAATTTTTTCTACCACATAGGATGATTTCATTTCAACTTGCGTCCGATTTTCATTGTCGTCTGCATCCTCTTTCAATTTAGACCAGTATAAAAGTTCAAAAAACAGGAAAGGGTTAAAAAACATATTAAAGAGAGATCAGATCTAGGGGTGATCAATCAGGGACACAATTTCACAACAAATGAAGAGAAGTGTAAAGTAATCTTTGACCAATTTGCAGATAACAAAATTTTAGACAGGTCCAAATTAATTTGCTGATGACAATTTCGAAATGATTTAGAATATAAATAGTGCTGTTTTTTCTAGGTTAAAAAAATGTGAAAAAAGTAAAATTGCTTGTAACAAGTTAAGTTTTTCCCAAACTTTTTTATTAGTTTTTTATAAAAGCAGGATTATGTGGGAAAGGGTTAACAATTAAGGAAATCTGTAGAAAGTAGAAGGTTTGACCCTAATAAATCTGAGCAGTCTGTCCATTGTCAATACCTTTTTGCACTTCCAATATATTTTCTTTTACCAGATCACCACACAATCCCACATTTTCACTGCCCTATAGAAAAAAGCTTTGAAAGTGGGAAATGAGAAAATTGCTACAAGCCTTCAATACATTCTACCCTGCGACACTTTTCCCCCAAAATTTGAACAAAGTTATAAATGTTGTCTGGATCTTCTTTCAGTATGTACCAGGTAAGTTTCCTTTATATCCAATAGTTAACATCAAAACAGAAGTTCATCCAACATGTACAAAAAGATGCAAACCTTAAAATTTTAGTTTCTAACATCATATTCTACACAGATTTTTTGCACTTCTTCCATCATTTGATTATCTATACCCAACTGCTTACCAAACAGTCAATCAAATGTAAACTGTTAACCCATTGCCAGGTGACAAAATTTTAGACTGGTCCGAATTGACAGAAGTTACAGAGAACTCTTCAAAGTAAGCTTATAATGTAAATAAGTGCTAAATAAGATAGAAAATATAGAGAGAAAGGGAGAAATGCTTGTTATAAATGTTACAAGTTTCCATAACCTTGTCCCTCAAAGGCGCCAAAACATGAGATTGCGTTGTAATGCGTAAAAAAAAATCCAAAATTGATGCTTTTAGCATGACAGGTCATGATTCAAAGCCCAGACCAATACAAACCTGAATTTTGGTTGCAAATCTGTCAACACCAGTTCTAATGAGTTTAATATGGAAGGTACCAGTATCTGGGCACCAGCTAGATCCACTCTCAAGAGATCACAGGAGTTAAACAGGATATTGGATAGTACAGGTCCACTAATGTTCTGTAACAAAATTCACAAAGAGGTTGAATCTTTTTCTATTATCAACCTTCCACATATCAATCAATGATCCAATTGAAAGATCACCGCTATCAATCAAAATATTGATTGACCAATCAAATAATGCATTTAGGCAGGAAGAGAACTTAGAACTCAGACATCTACTTTTTACCCGTTAACAGACGGAAAAAATTAAGATAGGTCTATATTGAAAAGAATTGCAGACAACAATTGATATGAAATTCCAGATTTTTTTGGTAGAAATCATTGTGGAAAATGAAGAAATTACTTGTTCCAAGTAGATTCTTCATTGTGGAAATGAAAAAATTGCTTGTTCCAGGCAATTTCTTTTTTTCCACAATATTTTCCCAATTGTTTTTTTTGAGGGGTGTAAAAAAGCTTCATTGTGTGGGAAAGGGCAAAGCATTTTTGTTAGTCATTCGAGATTTAGTTACAGCATTTACAACATTGATAATTCATATCCTTTATATATAGATAGATGACTAAATGTTACTCAGAATTCAATCAAATCTAGCATCTCAGTTACTAAGTATCATTTAATCATTAAATCATGCGTAAAACAAACAGCTTTATTTCTTAGACAAGAGCACCGCCTACGGGTGCCTATGCTCTTCTATTTGGTGCTAGATAGTGGATAGAATGCACCTAGAGTTACCCCCCTGGATAGTTTAGGTTGCTCTTTTGATAGTGAACAAGTGTGCCAAGTTTCAAGTGAATGCCTTTTGTAGAACCTGAGATATCATAAAATGTCAAAGTTTTCTCACGATGACGATGACAACTGTGACAACGACACCAAGTCTATAGCAATACCTTGGGTTTTCTTGGAAAACAGATGATCTTAAAAACGTCACAATTAGAAATATCATTCACAAATGTTCCTATAGTTGCCTGATGTTTGGACAGTTTAACTGTATCAAAATATTCCTTGTATTTAATTACTACAGGAAAATAAACAGAATCATACCTCATCAGTTTGTAGTCCATAAAACATGGCAAAGTAGAATCTTGAGTAGTAGGCTGGTAGAATCTCCTCCCCTGTTTTGTGAGCACAGAATATCCGACACAGGGTGCCACATGCCTCTGCTCTCCCTGCCTCATATGTGTTATCTGTGGTTGATGTTTTCTCTGGTGACATGTCAATAGACAGAGACGTAGGACGAGAGTGGTCAATAAGAGAGTTGGTGCGTCGGTGGGTTTGTGCTGAAATCAAAGTTAGATAATCTATCTTTAATCCTTTTTCAAAGAATACCAACTTTTCACATATGACATTACAGAAATCATTGTTAAAACAGCAGAAATTGCTAGATAAACTTTTTTCAATAAAGCTTTATTCCCATTTTATCATCCTTTGATTCTAATTTCCCCAGCTTCATTTTGACCCGAACAACTTATTACAATTTAAGAGACTAAAATTTATGGGAGCAAGTTGAAGTAAATCTTCTAGAAAGTAGATCCATATTCTCTGAAGTAACAGATAAATGTTAACATTAAAGGTCAAATTCAAAGAAATTTTTATATTGTCTTTTCATTCGTTATTTTTCAAGTATATGGTGTTAATTTAACACACAAACAATATTTTCGCGATTGCAGACCGTGCACATGTACAAAAACCAATTCGAAATGTCAAGATTTAATACTTCCCCAAAACAGCGCATCGCTTACTTCCCCTGTACATTCCCCAAACCGCTTATCTCCCCTGCATTTGTGACGTCATAGTAGAAGCTATCTGTTTTACATGTCCAATGGTTGCTGTACTAGATACAGGCGATAATACGTAAAAAATCGATTTTAAAGGAGAATAATGACGATCTGTGCCGCTTACGGTTGTAATGTTGAATCGGGGACTCAGAGGATCAGCATTTTTACGTTTCCGATTGATTTTAAATAAAAAAAATTGTGAATTCATAGCGGACAGCAGTGACAAATTTTGAGCCACCGAGTCATGCAAAGCTTTGTGTGAGACACTTTAATTTCAAGCTTTGTTTCAGCCCGAAACTAGCAAATGACGTTGTTTTTAAGAACTTCGACTCCGATTGAAACCTGACGCCGTGCCAGCAATCTTGATCTCGGAGAACCGACGAGAAGAAGAACCGACATGCCGACCATCAGCTAGGGCAATTTCGAGGAAGAAGCTGCAACAGCGGTTAGATCAATTTGGTGAACAAATTGATATCTTGGCCATATATTGTGGGGGTTGGGATTATATAAAACAATGAACGAATCACATTATGGACCGATTTTTCGTGAGACAGCAGAACTGAAAGGGTTCCCATTTTGTTCATCTCGGATATTGTCCTTCCAATATATTGACCAAACGAGACCTTAAATAGAGGAGTATACCGACCTATCAAATAATTCATTCAGCCCTGACCTGAGCTTATCAACTCCGACATTGGTTGCCATTTTTGTTTACCTTTATTTTTTATTATTTTTGATTTGGCGGCTTAAACATTGTAACTACAGCCTTTTCAAGCTGTAGTTACCACGTTTAGGTCATCAACCAACCATTTTACTTTTTTGTTACATGCTACTTGGCATAAATTTTGCAAAAGAACGCTGTTAAAAATCAAAGCGGAACTTCCTGTTGGAGTTCATGAGCGGAGACTATGAAGTAAAGGGCGGGCCAGCCATTGGTCAATTTTGACATATTCACGAAAACTGTGTGGCAAAATGAGAAATTAATAATTATAAGTCATTTCCCCTTATTCTCACCATTTTCTCCTCTAGTCATACTCTCATTATTTATTGATCCCATTCCAAAATGACATAATTTTAGACTAGTCCAAATTGAGAGGTGCTTTGAATTTAATTACTGTTATCAACTACTTAGACCTGTGTTTATTATTGATATGAACATATTTCCCTCATAAACATACTGTTTATCTAGAATTCCAACAAATTTTCAAAATGTTCCTTTTACATGGTTGTTAAAAGGTTTTTCCTTTTTTTTTATTACCAAAATATCCATTTAGACACATTAAGGGGTCGACACTAACAGTGTTCCGGGATCCCTTAAAATTGGAAGGGACCCCAGCAATTCCAGGCTAGAGATTCCATTAGGATCCTTCAATATTTCTCCAGTACAATAGATCTTAAGGTATCAACTAATGCTCCTGATTTTTCGTTTGCTTGCCTTTGTAGAAAACATTGTGGATAATGAAGAAATTGCTTGTACCAAGCGATTTCTTCATTTTCCACAATCTTTTATGATTTTTTTTTTTTTAAGTTGGGCTTAGACGGACAGGATTGCGTATGAATGAGTTATTACTGGGCAAAAAATTTTAAGATCAAATTAAAAAAAAGTGTGTTTTTTTATTGATAGAGGTTGCAGATGACAACTTAATTTGTGCCAAAATTGAATAATTATTGTAAATAGGCTTCAAAAATTTGAGAAAATTTGCTATTGCTAGTCACAAGCAATTTCTCCTTTTCCCCCAATATTTGTCACAACTTTCTCCTACTGTGAGTAAAAATAGAGGATTTAGTTGTAATGAGTTAAAAGGAGGTACAGATAATTGCACAGAAAATAGTGGCTATCATTAAGTTCAATTTTTTTCAAAGATCACAATAGTCACTAGCGGAAAGACAAGCTACTGATTGTTTGGTAAAGGGTAAACTTAGGCCATGGTCATGTCTTAATTAGTGTTTTAAACAATACAGGAAATGATTACATAATATATGCATATCCCATCCTTTCATGTTAGACAAACTAGTGATGTATATGGCACCCTTGATTTTCACCCGTGATCTATGTTTATTCCAAGGACTGTATAACTCCTTGTTAAAGTCCTTATTATTCTATTGCAACTTACTATGACTTTGGAAATAAGCTAAGATGATACTGGAAAAGGTCATAATTTATGTCATGTATGAATTAATCTTAATTTTTTTATAACATGACAGAAAACATTTCCTTGGCAGAAAACACTGTGGGAAATGAAGAAAATGGTTGCAACAAGAAATTTCCAAATTTTCAACAATTTTAATCAAAGCCATTTCTTGAGGTGTATCATAAAATGGTTTATAATGGATTTAAAGAATTGAAAGGTTGACAACCAGAATTTCTTTCTTTCAATAGTCCACAGAGGGAATCATGTCTCTGATAGCAGTCACGACATGTGAAGGAATCACTTTCCTCGCTCCTTTCGCAATCGTCTAGAGGCCAGGTGTCTGTGTAGCCTAGAATAAAAAAATGTAAAGAGATCTTAGCTTTTAAACCAAAATTTTTTTGGTGATGTTTAACTTAATGATAGACAACAGAGTTGGGAATGGTCCAAATTCAAAAAGTAGCAGATGACAATATAAAGTTGATGATCTTTACAGGCTTTGTCTTACATACGACAGAATCAAGTAACAAGCATTTTCTTCTTTTTCTACAGTGTTTCCAAGATGGTTGGTTGGTGATCTAAATTGTAACTACAGACTGAATTAGCTGCAGTTACAATGTCAAGGTCCACAAACCAAGAAAAATGCCTAAAAGATGTCCAAAATTGCAGTCCAAAGTTCACTTTTGGTCTAAATGAATGAATTGATCGTAAAAAAAAATTCTTTGACAGCTGACAATTGGTAAATCACTGAATTTTAAGAGTTTAAGTGTTGAATGGGGTAGTAAACTTTGTATAAGGACAAATTGCACGTTACAAGCAATTACTCCTTTTCCCACTATTTTTTTGCAAACTACATTGCTTCAGTATGTCAGAACATTGGATTATGTGGTAATGGGGTAAGTTTCCTTGCCTTAACCCTTTTCTGTTCAATCCCTGATTTTACATCCCTGTAAATTTATGAATAAGAAACATTGTAGAAAAAGAAGAAATTGCTTATATCAAGCAATTTCTTCTTTTTCCACAATATTTCAAATCCCACTGAATGCTTACTTTCAACTAGAATCCACTTTGAATTTTCGTCTGCAAGTCCTTTGAAATTGGACGGGTCTAAATTTTTAGAAAACAGAAAAGGGTTATAAACAATGTAGGTCATTTATGAAAAATAATTTAGCACTATAACAAAACAATATTTTACTTACTCATGAATTCTTTGGTTTTCCTCAAGTGGGCCTGTCTGTAACGAATGGTCATAGTAGGTAACTCCCAATACATGAATGTTCAGACAATTCACCCGGAATGCATTGTGATCTGTTATGCGTGTCAATCCTGCTTCATCCTTCCCATCTATACTGTTTGTTGTCTTGCAGCACTTGGATTCTGTCACAGTTGGCATATTCACACAAATCTTGCACTTGCACCTGTGAAATTGAATTATTTATTATAATTTTCATATTTGAGAATGATTTACTGTCCATATTTACAGAGAGTAAACAAACGTTACTGTAACTTTTCTGATGGGGGCACAATTGTAAACCATATACCAAGAACTGTTTTCAAACATTGGACAATGTAGTACTGATTCAAGCAACCAAAACCATTTGAGCCAGTGTTAGACATTTGCATATAATCCTGTCCGATCAGACTTCACTTTGCACCTAGTAGATAGCTACAGACTGAAAGTTTCTTATGACAGCCAGATAATCATCTAATGCACTATTTGGACAATAAGACTGGGAATGTCATGCACATAATTTCTTATTCTCGTCTTAAATTTACAAACGAGATGTTTGATCGTAAATTTTTGGTAGAAGAAAATTCAGAGGAGTTTTTGTTACAGTGTTAATAGTCCAGGGATAATTCAAAAGGGGTCTCACTCGCAAACGTCACTTCATTGGGATCTTCATTTAAATTCGTTGTTCAAGTCAGATTCAAACGTTCAAAAAGGGAGTAAGTTAAATTTTTTACGATTCTAATGTTTATAAAGGGCAATATTCGCCGCAAATATTGATCACTCACCATGTTGACACCTCAGGAACATTATCGTCAAAATCGGGGCAAAAAGAAGACGAAGAATATAATCATCACTATCCTCCGATTCCGTAGCAATTGCCCTTCAAACTGGTTCGTACACATATGGCCTTAAAGTACCAGAAACATCCATTTCTTCTTCGGGAATATCGCTCAAATCGCTGTCATACTCTACGTCCATTTTTAATAAACTTCTACTATGACGTCACAATTCAGGGGAGTTAAGCATATGTATCCAATAGGTAAGGGACATAAGCGATGCCGTAAAAATAAAAAGGTAAAAATAAAAACTCCAATAAAGTGTTTTTGAAACAATCTCAAGAAAAATCAATTAGTATCAATGCACATGTTTATTAATGGAATTTTGAAAATTTGAATTATGTTACCCCTATGGATTTGCCCTTTAACTATAGATAAATGTTCACTGTCAGGATAAATATTCATAGTAGCTATAGATAAATGCAGACAGTAGCTATTAATGACCATAGTAACTATACATAAAGAGGTTAGTTTGTTTTTTTAATTGGGTTTTACACCATTTCAACAATCTTTCAGTTATATCGCGGAGGCTGGAGCACCTAACAATGGATTCCTGGTATTTCTCACACAAGTACAGCGATCACATCCTTTCTTAGCCCCCAGTTGCTATCTCACAAAGGTCTACGATTATCGACCCATTGGTGGGAGACAAATAGTCGGAAAGAATGAGTGCCCATAAAGAGGTTAGCTTCTGCAAGACTATTTAACTAGAGTAGACCAATCAATACGTAAAACTGACGCAAATCTTAACATCTATAAAACTCTTTAACCAATTCTCACACAGTAAAATTTTAGACCAGCCCAAATTCAAAGACGTTGCAAAGACAATTTAAATTTGATGAATTCTTTAAAAATTTCATCTTTTGGGTAGAAAACACTGTGAATAATGTAGAAATTGCTTGTTACAAGCAATTTCTTCATTTTCCACAATATTTTTCCAAAGCATCTTATTGGGGGGGCGGGGCGTTTAAAAGTGTCATTGTGGGGAATGGGTTAAAGAAAACCTGAGAGGAAAAAGAGAAAATTGCTAGCAAAAAGTAACTATCTGTTCACAAAAAGATTTCTACACTCAAAGCTATTTCATACTCAAACTGGTTAGAAAATTTCCTCATCCTTATACTGGTGGTAAATTCTTAATTTTACAGCCCAATCAGACAAAGATCAGCTTACACATTCATGTAGTCTGATTAGTCTTTACTATCCAACTGTAAACATTTTAAGCCGGACAAGAGTTGATGTAGAAATTGTATACTATACATTGTTGTGTTCGATTTCTTTCTTATCTGGTGATATCTATCTATTTATATTGCCTAACTACCCTTTCAAGTATTACTGGCAGGTGATACACTCACAATCCAGATGTTTTTCACGTCCCTGAAAGAGAGGCAGTGGCTGAATCCCACTGCTACCCTCTTTAACAGCTTGGTAGACTGGGGCTGGCTTTTAAGTGTCTTGCTGTGAACACACCTCGGTGACGTTGGGGCTCGAACCCGTGACCGCCAGATCACAAGTCAAGCACCCATACCACTCGGCCATCGAGGCAGTCATGACATACCTATTCATAAATTCAAAACCAGTTGAACTTAAGACAATCACTATATCACATCAAACAGTTCACAATGAATGTTAGAAGACTTGTATTTACCTGCATTCTTGTGAATAGAGTTGATTTTGACATTGGCAAAGGAAGCATCAAATAACCAGGTCCCAAACAGATGTAATATACTGTTACATTTGGGTCTATTAGGGGCCAGGGGCATCCTACTGTCTAATGACAGCAGACCAGGAAGACACTGTGGAGTTGTTGTTGTTGATTTAGAAGTGGCAGTGGTATTTTTACTGACTGTAAGTAAAATTTGAGCAATCATTTATAAACAATAGGCCCATGAGAGCCAGATACTATCTATTGGCTACATTTCAAGTCACAACTTTAATATTAAGATATTTATTTTAATATTATTAAGATAGTACAAAGATTAAAGAAAGTTTGCAAAGATTGTAATGTAAATTCTGTATTAAAGTGTTAACAAGTATAGTTTCAAAAGGGCACCAATTCCTTTGATAACTAATAGAATTGACCCTACTTCAAAAGGAACAATCCTTAAGACAATAAAATAAACTGGAAAGGGACAACATAGCTAGCCCTTACAGCTTTCTGCCACAGACAATACATCAACATTGATCAAGATCATGATCGATGAGTTATAACAACAATAAATGTTCTGAATAGAATTCTGGATGTCTGATAGAACTTGACAGGAAAAAATATTGTATTTTGTATGTACCAAATAAACATATTTGCCATGTACCTTTAAGTACAGACTACTTTTTATGTTCTTTCCATAAAAGTGCCCAGGATGTTTCTTTTTTTTTTATTTATTAATTAATTCACAGGATTTTCTTAATGTTCAGTCTAAAAAGGTACATAATGAAAGGAATATTACAACAGTGTGTTTTTTTAATTGTTATCTTTTTTTTAAATCTTTTTTTTTTTTTGTAAAATGGGGTGAGCCTTGTTAGTGTCCAAATAAAACTCCAGGGTAATTATTTGAACAAACCTGTAACAGGTGTACTTGGAATTGTTACCACATATCAAAGCTCTAGACTCTCTGGTTTCAGATTACAAGATTTCTAAATATTTACTTCTTTGTTTACCACGTAAAGTGGGGCAATCCCAGGCAAAGCCCCCAAAAAGCCCTAGTGTCATAATATGAACAAACTTGTTAGAGGTCTCCTTGAAGATGCTACACACTAAATATCATAAGTCTAGGCTTATTTTACTTAATGAAAGGTATTTCAAAAATCAATTTTTTCTGCCCTTTTTGTTGGCCTAGCATCTACAGTTAAAGACGGATTTCAAATATCTGAGCAACTTTGGTAGAGCTTAACTCAAGGAATATCCCTGCAAAGTTTGATCAACATTGGCCCTCTGGTTTAGAAGGGGGGGGGGATATTTGTGGACTTTATAGAGTAAACAAGTAGATGCATGCAATTCAATAGGGCCAGTTCTTGCATCTTTTTATGAATCTTTGACACTTCAAAAGAAATGATACTAATGACCTTATAAACATCCTGTGGAAAGTTCATAGAAAAATTGTGTTTCTGGACTCAAATTTTTGAATGAAAATAAGCCCCTTTTCCTGTGATTCCTTATTTCAAAGAAATTATCATTTTGATCATACAAATATCCAGAGAAAGTTCAAGAGAAAAAATCTGAAAATATCTGAGAACTCTATGGAGTAAGTTAGAAATTTTAATTAACCCTTTCCCGTTCAAATACAGGTTTTTACGTTCCTGTGATTTTATACTCGAGAAAACATTGTGGAAAAAGGAGAAATTGCTTGTAACAAGCAATTTCTCCTTTTTCCACAATATTTTCTACCACATAGGATGGTTTCATTTCAAATAGCATCCAGTTTTCATTGTAGTCTGCAACCTCTTTCAATTTGGTCTAAAATTTCCAAAAACGGGAAAGTGTTAACAGGCACTCAGACAGATGAGAAGTATTTCTTTGCAATAGTTCTGGCCTTTGGCAAATTGTGCTCAAATATAATGATGCAGAAAAGTAATTTGTGAAAAAGAGGGATTAGCTAAATAAGTAAAAGTAATAGAGCTGGAAATATACTTATTTGATAAACTTTTAGCATAATGTTGAGAATTTTACCCAAGTTAGGGTACATGGTCTGTTGTATAGGAGCTTAACACCACTTCAAACAGTACAGTCGGGCCGTGATACACCGACTATCTTTAAAGCCGTAATCTTTTTGTACAATTGTTACATTATGGCTTGTATATGAATATGTTGCCGATACATGCACATGTTAATACATAATTATTTTCAATCATGTTTTTATCGCAAAAATTGCCGACTTGTCCCAATCATAAATACCCTATATAACTCTAAACATTATAAAATGTCTGCCTAGTTTTAAACTTATCACCCCTACATTGAATGTCAGAAACATTTCCGACTCTGTAAACCGAGGCTGAACATCCAGAAACAAGAATTATTCATAAGTATAATTTCAACCCATTACCACACAGTGACACTTTCTGACACCTTGAAACAATACAATCAAGAAAAACCTTGTGGGAAAAGGTGAATTTTCTTCCTTATTTGGCACTTATTTTCAAGTTTTAGCATGTCTGCAACTTCTTTCAATTAGGACCAGTCTATAATTTTGTCAACTGTTAATTGTTAAAAGCAACAAACTAGAGTCAACTGAACAAAGGGTATGTAAAGCATTAGCATTGATAGCCAACCTCTCTGTGTTAGGGGTCCAGTGATGGCTGCAAGGGGTCTTCCTGACTTCCTTTGTCCGGGTGGAGTTGGAGGGCCCAGGGATGAAGTCCTGTTTTGTGGGAAACTTAAATTTGTCAACTGATTCTCATCCTTTACATCTTGAGGGATTCCTGAAAACAATGCAAGCATAATGAACTAATTTATGCATTGAAGTTGTCAATCAAAAAGACTATTGACCAATCAAATCATTCATTTGAATCTTTTGACCATTTGCTATTTGACTTCCAAAATTTATTTTAACCATTTTTATTTGTAAGCAACTTAACTGTCATACAGCTTATTAACAAATTACCACCCAATAATGCTTTTTGAACTTACTGTAAAATAATACTAAATACAACAAGAGGGCCATGATGGTCCTATATTGCTCCCCTGAGTATGATAGCTCAAGGCTGATGATATAAACGAAATATCAAAGCCCTACGCCTAATTATTTTGGAGAAGAAGATTTTTAAAGATTTTCTCCTTTAATCCTATGTATATTGAAGATCCCATCATATAGCACTAAATTCCAGAGAACAGCAATTCTTTGAATTATTTTGGTAGAGGGTCAAAAGGCATACCAGATATCAAATCTCTAGGCTTTATTGTTTTGGAGGAGAAGATTTTCAAAGATTTTCTTCCTTATTCTGCAGTAAAATCAGGGATTGCACAGAAATGGGCAAATTTTCAGAGTATTGTTTATTCTTTGAAGTATTTTGGTAAAGGGTCAATAGATGATGATTTATATTAAACATTAAATCTCTAGGTTTTAAGTTTTGAAGAAGAAGAAGATTTTCAAAGATTTTCCTCTTTATTACTATGTAAAATCAGGGATCACAAAGAAAAGCGCTTATTTTCAGTAATTCTTTGAAGTGTTTTGATAGAGGGCCAATAGGTAATGATTTGTACTAAATATCAAAGCTCTACGCTTTATGGTTTTGTAGAAGACTTTCAAATATTTCCATCTTAATTACAATGTAAAATCAGGGATCACAATGAAAAGGGCAATTCCCCTTGAAGTATTTTGGTAGAGGGCAAATAGGTAATGATTAGTACCAAATATCAAAGCTCTAGGTTTTATGGTTTAGGAGGAGAAGATTTTTAAAGTTTTTTCAACAGGTTGCCATGGCAACTAAAGATTTTCATGATTTCAATTCTTTGTAGTATTTTGAAAGAGCATGACCTAAGGATCATTACTGTGAAGTTTAGTTGAGATTCCATTGTTAGTTTAGGAGGCAAAGATTATTCTGTTAAGTTTTGAATGGATGGACAGATTGTTGGACAATTACCAATCGCAACAGCTAATCAGAGCTCTTCGTGCTCAGGTGAGCTAAAACTTGGAAAAAAGGAATAATGGCTCGTAACCTCCTCTTTTACTTGTAAATAGAGAGAAATCTTACCTAAGAATGCATTCACCATAATGGAGACACCTCTCATAGCCTTATAAAATATTTGAGGCAGCTTGTGTAGACATTCATGTTGTCTGGGGTCTATAACCACCTCACTCTCAAGTGCAAGTCTCAGGAACATTGGTGTCTGACTGATCAGCTCTGGTTTGGCAAGATCCACAGGGTTCTGTATAATATGTAGAAACCGGAACCAGCTCTGGGCAATACAGTCATTATCTATATCAGCTGGTACCTGTAAACCTCCATCATCTTCAGCTGAAGATCAAAAACTGATTATGAGTAACTATTCTCCTTCCTATCTTTATAACGAACAGGAGTGTCTTAATCCATCACCACAAAAAGACACTTTTTGAAACCCTCTAGTAATATTGCAACAGAAAAATTTCTGAGAAAAGGAGATGTTGCTTAGAACAAGTGATTTTTTCTTTTCTCACAATGTTGTTTACCCTTAGCACTTATTTTCCCATGTTAGTGCAATTTAAAATTATCTCCTGCAACTTCTTTAAATTTGGTCCAGAGTAGAATTCAATAATCTAGGAATGGGTTAAATTCGAAGATGTTCATTTTAATTATACATACACCACAGTGTCATTGTGACAATTATATCTCAACATCCACCAGTTAGCTCAAATATAAGACTGTCTTGGAATTCCAAGACATAATTAGAAAAAAAGACAGCAAGGTATATTGTACTTACGGATAACAAGTTCTGGATAATCAGGACCAAACATGAACTTCAGTAATATGGCTGTCAGGGCATGGTTCACACGATGCCACTGTGTGATCAGGGCCTCATGGTGACGCCAATAAATACACATCTTTCTGAATGTCTTCCAGAGAGAGGGTGATGGGAAACATTTCTGACAAGCTAATAGCCACAGTTCAAACAGAACACTCAGGACTCTCTCACATAAATGGTCCCCAATATCATCTGTAAAGTACACAATTAGACATCTTTTAACCCTTTCCTGTTTTTAAATATTTAGACTAGTCCAATTTGAAAGAAGATGCAGTCGACAATGAAAATGAAATGAAACTCGAAAAGTGACCAACCTACAGTCTAGAAAATATTGTGGGAGAAGAAGAAATTGCTTGTTTCAAGCAATTTCTTCTTTTCCCACAATATTTTCGCAAGTATAAAATAACAGGGACGTAAAAACACGGGATTGTGCAGGAAGGGTTAAACATCTTTATTCATGATGTAAATATATTGTATGGGCCGATTCTGGCAGAGGTTGCCCACAACAAATAAAAGTTGATAAAATTCTAGAGAGGGGTAAAAAGCTTTGTTAGAAAAAAGAATTGCCTTTAACAGCTAATATCTTCTTCTCCAAATGTTTCCTTTTACAGAATTTTTTGATAACCCAAAGCCATCCTGAAACAAATGAACTTTAGACTGGTCCAAAATGAAAGAGGCTGCAGGTGGTAAAATAAGTTGGTTTAAAATGAAAAATAAGGGCCATTTGAGGTAGAAAGCATTGTGAAAAAAGAAGAAATTGCTTGTAACAAGCAATTTCATCTTCCGTGATGATGTTTACTATAGCTATATTTCTTCAATGCGTAAACAAATTTTTGTGTTGTAATGCACCATAAGTTGCAGTTGTATGATACTAAACTAGTACATCAGTGTATACAGTACTACTATGTTTACAATCAATCAGCTAAAGACAAGTTAGCCTGAAAGAAGTTGAAGACTGCCTTTCAAATTGTGCTATAATTTGAAAATAAGTACAAAATAGGGTAGAAAAAATTGGGAGAAGAGGAGAAATTGTTTGTTACAATTAATTTCTTGTTTTCCAACAGACTTTTCCATAATGGTATTTCTTCAGGGTATCAGAAAGAGTCATTTTGTGGTATATATGTACAAGTTGAGTGATCAAAGGTCAATTTCATCTACACAAGCAAACATAAAATTAACCTTCAATTACTCACTGTAAATTATACATCTTTAATGTGTTAAATGTTTCTCAAATAAGTTGCGGCCAAAATTTTTACTTGTAAATATAGAATGTGTTCTTTATTTCTATGTAAATTCTACATACACACAATATAGGGCTTATATAAATCACAATATCATAACCAGAAGTATTTTGGTAGAGGACTATGAGGAGATGCTAAATATAAAATTTGAAAGCTCTAGGCCTTACAGTTTCGGAGGATCATTTCTGTAAAATTTCATTGAAATATGAAGGCTACTTTAGGAGCAGATGATTTTAACCCATTCCCACTCAATGACACTTTTAGACACCCTAAAGAAAAAAAATCTTTGAAAAACATTGTGGAAAAGAAGCAATTTCTTCATTATCCACAATATTTTCTACCCCACAAGTAAAAAAAATCTAAATTTCATAAGCTTTAAATTGTCGTCGGCAACAACTCTTGATTTGGACCAGTCTAAAATGTTACCATCTGGCAATGGGTAAAAGAATTTGATCTTTATTTCTATGTAAATTCCAAGTACCAACAATAAAGGGCTTTTAGCGGTGTATGACAAAATAAGGATGTATATACATGTACTGGTGAAATTCTAGATTACTTTTTTTGTAAAATGAATTTCTTAATTGCTTTTCTGTAAAAACGGTATATAAAGCTTTCAAGCATCTTTCTGCTTAACCCTCTCCTGTTTTTACAAAATGCTAGACCTGTCCAAATTGAAAGGTTTTGCAAACGAAAATTTAAAGTGGATTTAATTTGGAAAATAAAAATACAGTAGGGCTAGAAAATATTGTGGAAAAAGAAGAAATTGCTTGTTACAAGCAATTTCTTCTTTTTCTACAATGTTTTCTGAAATATAAAATCACGGGGATGTAAAAACCAGGGATTAAACAGGAAAGGGTTAACAGCAAACTATTAGACTGGCCAAATATTAAAGACATTGCATACAGGAATTCAAAAATTATGAAATTTTAGATTTTTTCAACTTTCTTGAAAGAATACATTGTGTAAAACAAAGAAACTGCTTGTTACAAGCAATTTCTTCAATTTAGACAATGTTTTCCAAAATGCTTTTTTTGAGGGGCGTCAAAAAGCCTTATTATGAGGGAATGGGTTAACAAGAGCATTGGATAGGGCCCCTGATGCTTGGTTATTGGATACATTATGTTCAATACAAAATCTAAGTTTAAAGGGGCATAAAACCAACATACATATTTCCGGATTTATCCCCCTTGATTGTCTAAATTGCTGTTTTAATACACATATACTTTGAGCTCCATGTCAATATCAGCAACAGAGATATGACAAAATGTTTTTAACCAATTACAAGACAACAAAATTTAACACTGATCCAAATTTCAAACACCATGCAGACAACAAAGTGGTAAAAAACATTATGGACAGTGAAGAAATTGCTTGTAACAAGCAATTATTTCATTTTTCACAATGTTGTCTAAAGCTTTTTTTTGTCAAAAAGCCTGATTGCGTAGAAATGTAGAAATTGATTAAAAGCAGTTGGCTACGGCAACAAGGATAGCACAGAGCTACATCAATACAGAGGGTTTTCTCAAAAACAAAGCAAAGCTTGTCAAATTGTACATATGCGAATATTCTAAGACAGATGCACCTAAAAAGGCTTAAATAAATGCATCAAAGTTTCACACAGCATAAACAGCTTAAGTTACGTACAAAGCAAAGTAAAACCATAAGGTTCCTAAATCACACACCTGTGTATGCAACACTTAAATTGAACAAGAGGGCCAAGATGACCCTAGATTGCCCATCTGAGTTCTTTATTGAAACAAGAGGGCCATTGGTCCTTATGAGCTCACCCAAGATAAAGGGCCTTTTCCTTAAAATAGCTAAATTTAATATCAAGCCTAGGATCATGAAACAAGTGGGCATAACCATACTTTATACACAATAGGCTTTGTACCTTGGGATCTAAAAGTCCAAATTCTAGCAATGTTCATTAGCTTTTGTGAAAGAGGACCACCTAAAAAACGTTTCTGCCATATTTGGTTCAAATTGGCCTAATGGTTTGGGAGGAGATGTTGTTTAAAAATTATTCTTCATTTCTATATAGAAACTCCCCCCCGCCCTACAGGGGCTCTGCCTTGGGGACTGGAGGGTTATGGTTTTAGCTATTTTGAAAGAGATCAATAAACTGATGTTTCATGCAAAATATCAAGGCTCTAGGCCTACTTGGTCAGGAGGAGAACATTTTAAAATTTTAATTTACAAATTTCAATATTGTTACATTGGGAACTGGAATTTCAGCAGATTTTAATTCCTTTAGCTATCTTTCAGGGGGGCCACCTAAGAAATATTTCTGCCAAGGTTAGTTAAAATTGGCCTAGTGGTTTTGGAGAAGATTTCGTTCAAAAATCCTGGATTTTCAATATAGAACCAGCCACTACCCCCCCCCCCCCAGGACTTTGCCCCTAGGGATTGGAGGGTCATGAGTTTAGCTATTTTGAAAAAGGTTCATATACTGAAGATTCTTACAAAATATCAAGGCTCTAGGCCTTATGGGTCAGGAGAAGATGTTTAATCTTTTTTTTAAATTACACATTTGTTGCCATGGAAACTGGAGTTTTCAACAGATTTCAATTCTTTTAGCTACCCATAAAGGAATACACCTAAGGAACATTTCTGCCAAATTTGGTTGAAATTGGCCTGATGGTTTGGGAGGAGATTTTTTTTAAAGAAATTGTTGATGGATGACGGATGCCAGACGTACACCAGACAAAGGGTGATCACATTGCACTCAGGTGAGCTTAAAGAAACATGAAGCTGAGACATTAAAGCAGGTCTTATTTGTGAAGAGAAAAGAGGTAAACAAGGCTTATAAAATTTTTTTAATAATGATCAAATCACCATTAAGGCCCCTCTTCCCATCTATTCGAATGGAACCTCCCCATTTTCACTATGGTTCATCTGTTTGACATCTGTATGACCTAACAATCAATCTGACCAAGTTTAATCCGGGTTAAAAATTGTGGCCTCTAGAGTGTAAACAAAGAAATTGTTTTTAAGGCCCTTTTACACCTTTTTCCTAATGAAACCTTCCCAATTTTCATTAGAGTTCACACATGTGACCTAACAATCTTTCTGACCAAGTTTCATAAGGATTGTACCAAAACTGTGGGCCTAGAGTCTAAAGTATCACAAAAGCTAACCATGGGCATGTTTTGCTCAATTTGAAATAGGGCAATTCAACATATTACACCTCTTGGCCTCATGGTTTGTCAAAGGAATCTTTTTAAAGATAACCTTTTCTGTGGGCCAGGGGAGACCATATGGGACCCGAGGGACATTGATTTAACAGCTTGTGTAAATGATAAACCTTACAAGGCATTTCACAGACAAAAAGTGAAGCTATCTTTGTTTCAGTTTGTTTAAAAGGGTGTACAAGATTGGAAAAAAAACACCAAAACCTCAGGTACATAATGTTAACAACTTTTTAGAGGGTCACCAGACAGAGTCAAAAACAAGATATGGAACCTTTAGTTCTAATGGTTTTCACAATACGGATTATCAATGATTTCCTTCACTGTGTCCTTGTGGAGCCCAAATCATACCAAAGGGGCATCGTTTCATCGAATTTGGAGAGTGTCACCAGACAATATAATATACAAAATTAGGATCCTCTAGGCCTTATGGTTTATAACCAGAAAATCTTAACCCATTCCAACTCAATCCCTCCTTTTTACGCCCCTCAATAAAAAAGCTTTGGAAAACATTGTGGAAAATGAAGAAATTGCTTGTATCAAGCAATTTCTTCATTATCCACAATGTTTTCTATCCAAAAAGACAAAAAAATTCAAAATTCCATCAACGTGAAATTGTCGTCTGCAGCTTCTTTCAATTTGGACCAGTCTAAAATTTTGTCAAGTGGGAATGGGTTAAAGGCTTGCTATTTTGAATAAACTTAGAATATTCCTGTTTTGGCAGGAGATATGGACAAAGATCAGCACATATGTGCAGTCTAATCACTGTCTAGATTAACTGCTTGTCCTTTAAATTCAAAGTTGTTTATTACAGAAATTTCCAAAATAATTTTTTATATAAATGAAATTCTATGGAGGATTTTATTGACAAGGGTCAATATGGCTCATAGGACCTATCAATCACTCTTTCTAAGTTTCATCAAGATTGTGCCAAAAGTGTAATCCCTCAAGTGGAAACATTTAAATTGTTGATGCTGCATGACTGATTGTGCAAGATTGAAATTCAAGGGTCCTAAAAGCTGGCCATGAGCATGTTGAGGTCAGGTGAGCTTAAATCATGAAACTATCTTAAGCCTGTGTCATGCTGAATTTCATCTTCTTGCATTTAAACCATTACTAGACTAGTCCAAATTTAAAAGAGTTGCAGATGAACATTTAAACTTTATTGAATTTTAGATTTTTCAACTTTGTGGATAGAAAACATTGTGTAAAATGAAGAAACCCCTTGTTATAAGCAATTTCTTCATTTTACTCAACATTTTCAAAATTACTTTTCTTGAGGGGCATCAAAAATAATCATCATGTGGGAATGAGTTAAAACAAAGGGCTGAAAACACAGAAGTGGGTTTTATTTCTATCTAATAGATAAATCTAACTAAGATCAGAATGCACATATATTCAAGCTGATTGATGTCTTTACCTTCTGCAAAACAGGAATATTCTCGATCAAGAATGACAACAGTTAACTAGAGGTGTTTGAGCCCCTGTATCACTCAAACGACCTAAATTTGCCTGTAATGCAGGTGATTTAGTTTTGTATCTCATTTTAGAAAGAAATATTTGACTTTGTGGCAAGTTTCTCTAACCAAGTCCCACTCAGTGACGCTTTTAGATGCCCCAAGAAATAAATCTTTTGCAAACATTGTGGAAAATGAAGAAATTGCTAGTGCAATTTCTTCATTAGTCACAATGTTTTTTATCCAAAAAGTTAAATCAATCCACAATTCGATAAGTTTTAAATTGTAGTCTACAGTTTATTTCAATTTTGACCAGTCTAAAATTTTGCCGTCTGGTAATGGGTAATGAAACAAATATACTCAGTGAAGAAATATTAACTATTTCCCTTGCATGACTTTGTGATTACTACCTGAATTATGCCTTTCAAAATAAAGTCTCTGAAGAATCATTCCTGAAAAATTTGGTTAAATTCCATCTACTTGTTTCTCCGAATATTTTTAAGGACGCACACAAGCATGCACCAACAGACATACATTCAAAGTACACAATGCCATGACAATACCCAGCTGTCTTTCATCCAGTGGAGCTAAAACCAGTATTTCATAAAATATTTTATGATCTTTTAAAAGTCATTTTCAGTCACTCCAGCTTCACTATCATTTTTGAATAGCAACTCTTGAATATTCCAAGTGCTGAAAAGTAACAGCAATTCAAGGTCGACTTACAAAATATTCTGCTTAATGAGTGTTACAATGATAAATATTTGCCTAAAATGAAAAATAATGATATAAAACCCATGTGCACCGTTTCTAATCATTTTCTAGTGTGGTAAAAGATATAACATCTTGCATGTAAAAGTTAAACAAAGAAATCATAAGTCAAGAGGAGGTCAAGACTAACTAAAAAGAATCATAAATAATGAATTTTTCCTAGACAATTGAATGATAACTCTTAACCCTTGTCATGCTGAACCCAGAATATTCCTGTTTGGGCAGGAGGTATAGAAAAAGATCAGCCTGCACATACGTGCAGTCTGATCTTAGTCTACACCACCTACTTGTCCCTTTCAAGCCAGAATTGTTTACAGAATCAGTTTTCAAATGAAATACTGACCAGCAACTAGTGCTTCCAGTGATTTCAGTCCTTTGTTTTCGGTGAAATTCTAAACAGAATTTTTATTCAGCATCACAAGGGTAAATACATGTTCAAAGTTTGAAAGAAATATCTTGAGTATTTACAAAATCACAACATTATGCACAGACACATGGCTAAATAAAACTTTTATAAAAAGCTTGTGAATTGAAAAAGGAAAATGAATGTCAAGAGAAATTTATGTTGCCTAGAGATTTGAACAATAACCCTAAAGACATGTTCAAAGTTTTGAAAGAAGAAGCCTGAGTAGTTACAAAGGTGCATCATAATGCACAGACATTCACATATAACTTCAATCAGGAATTCATAAGCTAATAAATGGTCAACATGTCCATTAAATGAATATCTGAGTAATGAATCTTTGCCTAAGGGGTTGAATTGTCACCCAGAACACATGTGCAAAGTTTCAAAGCAAAATTTTTTAAAGCTAAAAAGAAATGACATGTTGCACTGACTTGCATGTAAACCAAGCTTTACACTCACACCTAGAAAAGCCTCCATTCTTTAAATAGTCAAACTAAAGATGGCAAGACTATGACAGATCGCGACTGTCAATAAAAGAAATCGATAGATCAATCAAACCATACAATTTGACCAGAAATGAACTTTGAACTTTGACATTTGTAGACATCTATGTGAAGCATTTTGTTGGTTTGGCGACTTAAAAGTCTTAACTACGGCTTGCTAAGCTATAGTTACAATATCTAGGTTGTCAACCAACCATTTTAATTTTCATTACATATCACTGGCCATACATTTTGCTGTTAAACACTGATGACCAATGAACAGCTATCTGTTAAATCCTTGGAATTGTTCAAAAATACCTGAGATGAAAATGCATTTTACCCTTCCCACACAATCCCTACTTTTTATGCCCCTCAAGAAAAAAGCTTTAGAAAACATTATAGATAATGAAGAAAGTGCTTGTATCAAGCAATTTCTTCATTATCCATAATGTTTTCCATTCAAAAGGACGAAAATTTTTTGAAATTGTCGTCTACACCTTCTTTTAATTTGGACCAGTCTAGTATTTTTTATGTGGTAATAGGTTCAAGTTTAATCTTGACAGTATGGATTGCTCTTTTGAATAAAAAGCAGCCATCATAGTGCAGTTGGTAGCATGTCGGACTGTCAATCTAGGGGTCCCGGGTTTGATCCCCGACGGCTGCACTTATTCTTTCCGACTATTTGTCTCTCACCAATGGGTCGATAATAGTAGACCTATGTGGGATAGCAGCTGGAGGCTAGGAAAGGATGTAATGGTAGTACTGGTGTGAGAAATACCAGGATTCCATTGTTAGGTGCTCCAGCCGCCGTGATATAACTGAAAGATTGTTGAAAGCAGCGTAAAACAAACAAATCTTTTGAATAACACACATATCAAGTTTCAAGCAAAAATCTTCAGTAAAAAATCAGACTTGAGCAAGGATCAAGTTTGTCATGCCAATACCTATGTCTATGATACCAATAAGTGGTCTCAACTCTCTCTTCCAAACATATGAGCTAAAATTTGCTGTCAACTTTAGTTAATGATTGAGTATGTAAAAGTAAGTAACCCTCTATTATTGATTGATTGAATGGAGTTAACAGTATTACAGTCATATTGCTAAGGCTAGAGCAAGTAACCATCCATTCCTGGTATTTCTCACACCAGTACTACCACCACATCCTTTCCAAGCCTCCACCTGTTCATCCAACTTAGGTTTAAGATTATCCACCTACTGGTGGGAGACAAATGTTGGAAAGAATACGTACCGCAGACGGTGATGGAACCCTGTACCTCAAGTCTGAGAGTCTGACGAGTTACCAACTAAGCTATGGCCCAGGCTAAAACTCTGCTAAGTTGTCAGCATGAAAACTTTTTCAGAGCTTTATAATCTCATAGGGAGTTGCTATAATAAATCAAGCTAATGCAAAGAGCTTAGCATATAGGTCATAGAAATAGAGTTGTCTTTTCAAAAAAAAGGCAAATGACAACAGAAGATGGTATAATTATGCAAAATCATTTACTAATCTCTCAATCTTTGGGGGCAAAGCAATGTGTTTAAAGAAGAAATAGATTTATTCTATAAAATACTGTCATAAGATTAAGTTCAATAAATTGTATGCTCAAGATGCATTGTCAGTCAATTTCTTACTGTCAAAATTTTGCAAGTTTGCCTCTTTTTGTAGAACATTGTTTGCCCCCAAAGTATAAGCTAGGGAAGAGTTAAAGCACAACAAAGCAGTTTGTGACTACACAACAACAGGGCGCCACAAAAACAAGTATATTCAATCTGTTCAAAATGATTATTAGAGTGCACAATTTACACTAACTTACATGAACTAAGTCCTGTATCGTCTGGCATGCAAAAATAGGTTAGAATTAATAAGAAATGTTACAGTAGTACAATATAAAATGTTAGTTGTTCTTAATGATATTAAAGTTTAAGAAAATATGCAAGTCAATAAAGATTAACATTATTTTGTTCCATTTCCCAAGTCATTCAGACTCTCATGCATAGACATTGCTCATGTATCTTCAAACAAGAGCACCGCCTACCCTTGGCTGTTGGGTGCTGGATAGTGGAGAAAATGCATCTAGAGTTATCTCCCTTGATAGCATAGGCTGCTCTTTTGATAGTGAACAAGTTTGCCAAGTTCCAAGTGAATGCCTTTAGTAGAACCAGAGATATCACAAAATGTCAAAGTTTTTGCAACAACGACTACACCAAGGCTATCGCAATACCTTGTGTTTTCTCCGAAAAACATTCAAGCTAAAAAAAATGTTGTGCCTGTAAAAGTTTCTATCATACCTTCATTTTATAAGATTGTTCTTCATAATGAAGATTGTACAAGTTTTTATACCACTTACAATGTTTCATTTAACAATTGTATAAATTTGCTTTACTATTTGTGACCTTTCAGGAAAACCACAATCTTCTCGGTTTTCTGTAAAACAAATCCTTGAAATAGAAATGTTTCACAGACATGGAAGCCCCCTCATAATTGCTTGTCACAAGACCTGCAGTTGTCACCAACACAACTTTACAAATGACACTAATACTCTTAAAGGGAACGACTATGGCAAGTTATTTTAAAGTCCATCAATTAATGTAATTAGATATGCTCCTGATAAGAATTGGGCACACTCAGACACAGATAACTCTATATGTCATTAAATAGCAGTCTGATCAGGATTGAAACCTTCCTAACTTCCCAGGTGGTTATTTTTTGGTAGATGGATCACATTTGTTTCTTGGGTTCTATCAATAATGAGGGTTGGTTAGAATGCCTTACTCTCAGAAATACCAATATGACCATCAGTTTCACTAGTGACCTGCACAAACACTGATTGACAGATTGTACAATTAACTGATTGTTAACATGTCAACTGAACTCCTACAGAAGGTTTGACTCAGTTATAAAACAGCATTATTTGCAAATATATATTGTCAGTAAAGAGTAACAAAATGCAAAATGGTGGTAACTACAGCTGTAATAATTCAATTTTTTTCAAATTTAAAATGAAACAAATATCAAACACATTCTTCTAAGGAAGAGTGAATAAGTAAAGCACAATTTATGAAGAAATAAATAAACTCACCTTTCTCTGTTGGTGGAGACAAAAGGCTATCATTTGCTGCCAACAAAAATTTCAACAAAGTTTCCCAAGTAGCTCGTGTCAACAAGGCTGACTCCTTGGCCACACTCTCAATAGTTCTGAGCACTCTATGGCACATTAAAGCCTGACGCTTTACTAGATCAGCAACTAAAAATATAAAATACATGAAGTTTCCAAGGCTGTTCTTGATACCCTTTACCTGTTTAGTCCTGCATTTTCAGAGAATGTCAAATTGAACATGCAATCAAATCATTTTTAACACCATCTGACACTCTTTTCTTAACCCATTACAAGACAAAATTTTCTAGACATGTCCAAATTCAAAGATGTTGTAGTTTTCAGTTAATGAGATTTTATATGTTTTTGCCTTTTGAGGTACAAAATATTGTGGATAATGAAGAAATTGCTTGAAACAAGCAAATTTCTTCATTCCCTACAATGTTTACCAAATCTTTTTTTTTCTCCAGGGTCAGAAGGCATTACCGAGTGTGAATGGGTTAGTAAGAATAGTCCAAAGCAGAAAATGTCACAACAACAACTCAATTTGTGTAAAGACAAAATGATGGTTGTATATCGCTCTGCTGAGGTTATGATTTATACAAATATCAAAGCCCTACATCATTTCATTTTGGAGAAAAAGATTTCTCCTTTAATCCTATGTATATTGAAGATCCCACCATATAGGGCTAG
The DNA here is from genome assembly GCA_946902895.1 of Fragum fragum. Classification (NCBI taxonomy): domain Eukaryota; kingdom Metazoa; phylum Mollusca; class Bivalvia; order Cardiida; family Cardiidae; genus Fragum; species Fragum fragum. Next base: position 6,502,310 of record OX336366.1, read on the forward strand.
TCTGAAGAGTATGGTAATTCTTTGGAGTATTTTGGTAGAGGGTCAATAGGCATTCATACATATCAAAGCTCTAGGCATTATGGTTTAGGAGAAGATTTTCAAAGACATCTTTCTTTATTGATTTCTAAAATCAGAAATTGCATAGAAAAGGGCTCAATTTCAGAATACAGTAGTTCTATGAAGTATTTTGGTTAAGGTTCAATAGACATTGATACGTACAAAATATTAAAGCTATAAGCCTTATGACATGGGAGAAACAGATTTCTATGTAAAATCAGGGATCACGCAGAAAAGGGTTAATTTTTAAGATATGGTAATTCTTTGAAGTATTGTGGGTCAATGGATGATTATTTACACCAAATATCAAAGCTCTGAGCCTTATTGTTTTTCTTCTTTATTCATTTGTAAAATCACACAGAAAAGGGAAAATTATCAAGATATGGTAATTCTTTGAAGTATATTGGAAACGGGTCAATAGATAATGATTTATACCAATTATCAAAGCTCTAGGCCTTATGTTTTGGGGGAAGATTTTCAAGGATTTCCTTGTTTATTTCTATGAAAAGTCAGGAATTGCAAAGAAAAGGGCTTATTTTCAGAGTATGGTAATTCTTTAAAGTATTGTGGTAGAGGGTCAATAGTTGATGATTTATAACAAATATCAAAGCTCTAGGCCTTAAGGTTCAGAAGGAGAAGATTTTGTAAGCTTTACACTTGGTTGCCATGGCAACAAAAGTTCTTCATGGATTTCAATTTTTTAAGTATTTTGAAAGAGCATAACCCAAGGATGATTTTGGCTAAGTTTGGTTGAAATTCCATGGTTAGTTAAGGAAAAGACTATTTTGTCATTGTGAACAGATGGACAGACAGACAGACAGACAGATGGATAGACGACAACCTATCACAATAGCTGGCCCAGAGTGCTTTGTACTCAGTTGAGCTAAAAATAAGTACAATACATGGTATAAGAGGTTGTGAATAAAGGAGAAACTGTCCCAAGCAATTGCTCCTCTTCTTGAAGAACATAGCCGAAAATGAAGAAATTGCTTGTGACAAGCAATTTCTTCATTTCTCACAATGTTTGTACCCAGAAAGACAAAGATTTAAAAAATATAATCAAACTGTGATTGTTGTCAGCCATGTCTTTCAATTTAGACTAGTCTAAAATTGTGCGTCTGGTGACTAACCTGATCCTGGTCTTGGCACAAATAAGTTTAACAGATGATGCAGCATATCCTGGGCATATGGGTTGGGGTCCTCTTGGACTGGTTTAGGAACGGGTAACTTTGGGCTAGTTAGGGCTGACAGCCACTCACAATATACATTCACACAGTCCTTGATTGTATCATTCTCTGACAGAGGTAGGCTTAGCCCATAACATAACACCTGCAAATAAATACAGATGGGATATCATCTTATATCATACTATGATCTTATAAATCCTATGGTTTGAAAGGTGTAGAAAAAACTGAAAATGTTAAATTTTTGGTAAAGTTTTCGTAGGGTTTTTTAGGGGTAAAGGGAAGGATTTTAACAATCACCTTGGTGGATAAATGGTCATCCTCACTAAATGTGCATCATTGACAAAAACCTGAATATCAATCTTGAATATTATCAAAGCATTTTTTTTTAAGTTTTTGGTAGGAGCTTTAGGTTTTCAGTCAAGTTTAGCAGATTGACATATGGACAGACAGACAGACAATGGTAAGTCAGCATACTTAACACCAACAATATGTGTTTGTGAAACACCATGCCCCCGTATCAGCCTTTCGTGGAAATGTGACCTTGTTAAAAGACTTTGACCTTGATGGATGACTTAAACCCTACAACAAACTGATGCCTATCAATGTAAGGAACATATATCCTAAATATGAGCCATACATCTTGATTGGTGTTTGAATAAGAGTAAAATGCTTCTTTTACCTTGACATGTGATCTTGATCTTGATTGATACCCTCATACTTACAACCAACTGATGCCCATCAATGCTGACAACCAATGTACTAAATATGAGTCATGTATCTAGAATGGTCTTAAAGTAACAACAAAATGTAAAGTTTGGGTGTCAAGTTTACAAAATTTGTGACCTTAATAAGTGACCTTGATGTATGATCCTATCGAAACAGGCAACCTATGCACCAAATATGAGTCTCTCCAGAGAAACCTCTAGGTTAGCAGAAAAAATTCATAAGAACTGTTAAGCTGTACCTCCATGGTCCATTTGACCTCGGTCTCTGTGTCCAGGTTACTGGGATCACAGTTAGCCACATTGATGCTTAAGTTCTGAGCAATATGTTTGACCACACTACACGCCACATCACGTCCCACTGCATTTGGAAATTTATGTAAAACGCTCTTATTGGCCTTGTCAAACTGTATTTCATCCTGGAGGGAAGCCCAGTGAGCATACATGGTTCATTCCAACATTGGGTCTCTCATTTTCTTCTCATTCAAGAATATCTTGCCCTACAGAAAAAGATGCAGATTTTTCTTTAGTTACGTTCCACACATTTCTCAATTGGTACAATTTGAAAAAAGGTCACAGCCCTGTTACTGGCAGTAATATAATCTTTTTTATTGAGGCAATTAACCAGTAGCAAAATAATCAGAAGAACAAAATTCAAAATTGGTACATTGAAATCAATCTAATTTAAGTTATTCTAATATGCCATTAATTATTTTGTAACTTGTATAGTAAGATTTCATTGACTGACAGACCATGGCCTCTATTTGCATAATTACGCGCTTGACATATTGTCTTTGGTTTTTCTCGTTTTATTCCACTAGCCGAAAACAACATCTACCGTAATTTGTCCATATATTCGGACATAATTAAATAATTATTTTTTTTCGTGTCCGAATACATAGATAATTACTCAAGCCAGTGTCCGAATTTATAGATAAATCGTCGTGCGGCCGGGAACAACCATTGCCGATTTTCATGAGACACAAACTGTTTTGCTTAGACAATGAATTCATTTCAACAGTAAATAAACTTGATATGTGTTACGCATTACGTTCGTAAATTTATTTATTTATTTATTTTTTTTTTTTTTCAGATTGTTTCAAGATACCGGCGAAGACGTGAAATTTATGATCATTCACTGATTAAAAACCTTAATAAACTATTTACATTTCTAAAATGCTGTTTTTCTTCGTTTTAACGGTTGATAGAGTCCCACATATCATCGTGAGCATATGACAAGATCGTAACTGCAGCGTGTTAAGGCAAAATTGTAACGGTGTTTCGGTAGTCAAAATCCGATTTTGAGAGGATGGTAAATTCTTTTTCTGTCATTATGTACAATCATCGTCGGTTGAATTGAAAAAAAAGGGGGATATCAATATGGAGAGCTTAACAAAATCTTCGCATTTTAATTGTTCGTGTATTAAAGTCACCAAGAGATAAGAAGTAAATTGTCCTTTAAAATAAAACCGTCGCAATTAAAATCACGACATCGGTCAATTAAGACCTGATCTGCTTGACATAAATCATCGCATAATATTGCCCGCAAATTTAAAGTAAATGCGGTGGCCTACCTGAGAGAAATAATCCTTTTTTTTTAAAAATTATATCCGTAATGTTTGGAGAGTATTCAGACAGTCGATTAAACCATGTAAACTTTCGGCATAATGACAAGGGTAAAAATTCGGTCACCAAGAATTCTCAAGGGGTACGCGTCTGGCACGTGCCAACTCCGGAAACTCTCCCAAATATAGCTGAACATCTGGCGGCTGCGCCTTTGATCACCTTTCCTCCCTCGTAGTAAAATAAATTGTACCAGAAAAACCTTTACTTTATATTTGTCAAACGACTTGTTACGTGTGTTTGATAGAACAGTATGAGATTAAATTTTCGGATTATTAAAAGAAGCGTGGAACAGAATCGGTAATTTATTTTAATTTACCAATTATTATATATCCCCTTTCGGATGAGAAATTAATAATTTTGTGACAAATTAGCAATTAAATTTCTCGCATTTTCTGTATTTAGTGAAAACGTCGTAACTACGACTGACTCTTTTCAAAGCATATCATTGCATTTTCTTGATTTGATACGGCCGATGACAATACCCTCGATGAGCTCCGGATACGAGGGAAGTGTAGCAAAATCGAAAGTAGGTTCAGGTCAATTTTACTAATTTTATAGGGTCGCGCATGTTAATCGTAGCCATCCTTTCAGAGCAGGTCCTGTCGGGGAAAGAAAATTAAGAAATCAGAGACAGAAACCAGGCGTGATATTTTAATTGCATCACCTTAACGGTTCGTAGCTTAAGGATATCGAGGTGCGTGCCTATTCTCGGTCACTGTTATAAACAATAAATACCTGTTGACACTTTACCCAGACAGTTTGGAGATACTGATCGCCAAGATCCCAAATTACCGATAATGGATGCGGTATTTGTCAACCTGATATTTTATGTTCGTAAATTCGGTGTCCCACTGCACTTAAAGTCGGGAGTTCAAGGTGACAGCGATCTTTTATTTTTACGTTTGGTTATATTTGTCTGCTTTTTAATCATTCTACTTCAAAACGTAAGAGAATAACAGGCTTATTTGTACTTGGCACTTAACACAAAACAACTTCTTTGTTCTATCGTTTCTACACGTATTCTTCATACTGTAACATTGATCTCCAAATTCGCTTCAGCTGATATTGGAAGATATAACAATGGTCACTGAATGATACTATTGTAACTGTTTATCCGCTGATGGGCCTTCTCCAACAAGCATTTCTTCAAAAAAGGGGGAAAAAGAAATGTTGACAAAAATTCAATCACTTATGGATCTTGGCTGTTTCGTACCCATGTTGAATGCTTCAGTTCTTTGTGAATTATACCACTCTACCACTTATCAGGGAAAAAGACTAACAATTTGAACTTAGGGGCCCAGGCTGCAGAAATACAATATTTTACATTAGAGGTATGGGCATTTCTCCAAAAATTCAGGGGCCCAGCCCAAAATTTAGGGGCCAAGGGCGACTGGGCCCCTGTTAGTCTTTTTCCCTACTTATCTGTTGATGAATTCAGTTCATTTGCAAACATTATATTTTCAGAATGTACAAAATCTCTGGCTATGGAGTAAATAACTCGTAAACACATGACTTTCGTCGAGATCAAATTTATTCATGGCTAATTTATGCATTGCATACAGGTCAAGTCATGTCAATAATTTCAGGCTATAATGAACAAGCGGTTGTTATAATATTTCTAAATTTTGTATAATTGTACTTTGCGCCTTGAACACAGCCTGGTAAAACTATCAAATCTCTTATGAAATGGTAAGTAATGCTATTCCCTTATAATCATTATTATGTACAGTTGAAAACTGTCTCAACTTTTGCTGGTCATAGCAAAGATCTGAATATAAAGTTTGAGTAATAGTTCCCCTTTTGCAATGATAACTGATGTCTGCTTTGGATCATTTGTCCCGGGTGAACATATACGATAATAAAGGACAAGAGCTGACCGAGATTTTTAATTTTTGTTCTTTTCTAATATCAACATTGATATTTTCAGAGCTTCCTTGAATAATATTGTCTACAAATATTATTACTCTGTTTTGGCCGATGGAA